>OY728141.1:1793067116-1794317116 GCA_963277665.1 Viscum album
TAGCGGCGGTTTAAACCGCCGCTAAAAAACCACCGCCAATCGATTTAGCGGCGGTTTAAACCGCCGCGAAACGAAAAAAACCGCCGTTAAATGCCTTTTTGCCGTAGTGTATGTCCAATTTTTATAGTTATTTCTCCTTTGTACAACTATCCAGGAACCATGTATACTTATAGTAGCCATATTGGGATGTTTTTCATGGAGAAAAACCACATAGTTTATTCATTACCAAAACATCATGAATTTTTTCAAAACATGTATTCAATGTTTATCACATGGTTATTCTCTCTATTCAATGTTTTCCTAAATATGGTCCTTTTTTAATAAAATTCCATTGATAATAACTGTAATGATCCCAAATATGATATCCAAAAGATAATGTCTAAGTTTATTACATATTCATTATATACCGATCATTGCATCCAAATGGATTGAATAATTTAGTAGTCCTGGTAATCTATATACATACATGATTTCCATATAACATTTTAGAACAAAAATTACAATATAATTTGTTTCATGATTAAGATTATTCTCTCTAGTATATGGTTTCATATCGAACATAATACACTTTAAGTATTCCTAGGGAGGGAAAAATTAAGTGTGAACTTAAATTCTGAGAAAGGGTTACATATAATGGATGATATCATCAATTAATAAGCATATACAAGGAAATGTACAAAACTAGACACACATTCCTTTAAAATATGGTGACTAGAATGATCTCATATAGAATAATCAATATTCCAATGTAAATATCTGAGCTCATATGACATTTAATAAATTTTATTAGAATGAAATGCATTAAGAGATAATAAAATTTAGAAAATATCATCAATAATAAGATAAAGAATAATTTGTATGAAATGGAAAATAACTGAAAAAATATATTTATTCAATAAAATGTTAATGAATCATATTCTGAGATAATATCATCAAGAAAAACTCATGAAAAATAATAACTAAATTCTTATGGAATGAAATTATTAATTATTGGACGTCGTGAAATCAGGCACATGATTCCTCAACCATCAAGACCATTCAAATGAAGGATTAAAACTATATATAAAAACCCATTTAATGTTAGCTTAATTATTTGACTCATTATATTACTGATGCATCATGTGGATATTTATAAATATTTCCCACCTTTATCTTCAAGTCCACTTCATTCATCATATATCAAATGATCTTTTTAATTAATAAATAGAATGACTTATCAAAACATTTCTATATCGAGTAAGGAATAAAAATTAACAATAACTTCCCTCGTCAATCATATAAAATTTAATTTAATATACCATATTTATAAATGATATTTGTTTTATTTAATAATTATATCCATGATAAATAATATGGATATTTATTGAAAATTTAATGCCCAGTGATCACACGAAAGTGAATATTTTAAGGGAATGTTAATGACTACAAGATTGAATCATGAATTCTAATCCAATACTTTTACTTATACAATATTATCATAAACCATCCATAGAATGATAAGGATGAAATAAATATGACAATTCCCTCATGGATTATAATTAAAATAATGGGTTGTTGTCATTAGTGAATACTAATACCATAAAAATATCATTAAAAACATTTTCGAGGAAAACAACCTTTTCACATTGAAAATATATATTTTTTTAAACAATTTGTTCCAAAAATACATTGATATTAAATTTATCTTAAGATAAATTTGAAACATATGAAATAATATTTTATAATATATAGTGGTCATAATGGATGAAAATTATGTTTATTCTGTACACGTTAAAAAAGAGTAATTTTAATTTTTAGTAAAATAAAAACAACACAAATTTTGATAAAAAGATTGTGATCCCATTAAAAAAATATAAAATCTAAAAATTTGTTAATAATTTATTTAAAAAATAATACTTTAAAACATATGGAAAATAATTTTTTTATCATGTTTTTTGGAGAAAAAGGAATTTCAACTAAAGTGTGAAATAAGGCTGATATTCCTAAAAACATTTTCCCAATAATAATCAGAACCAAAGTTGGGATTATAGTAATATTATTATAAAAATAATAATAACCATAGGATAAGGATATTAAAAATTATTCTTATAAAGAATCCATTTAATTTAATTTAATGGATATTTAACAATAATCAATTCTGATTAACTTTATTTGGGAAATAAACACTTAAAAAATCATAGCATGGAAGTGGAAATTAATCAAAGAATAAATTATGTGTTTAAAACATAATTCCAAATATAATAAGTGAGAATAAAACATAATATAGTAAAAATTATTTTCACATATAGCCATTGAATTTCAATGCCATCGATGATGTAATATAACCCAATGAAAACAAATAGAGTTATTAATTTTTTTACCCCTTGGTAATATTCAATTAAAATCCCCTTGGATTAAATAATTCATATAAAAAATTAAAATAAAATTAATTATTATGTAATAGTTATATTATATGGAGAATTTTAATTATATAAATAATTTAAATTAAATGAGGCCTATAACATTACAATATACCTCAACAAATGGTAATTAAGATCAAGTCCTTCACCTCACACTTACATTTTGTTGAACATTATTTGACCTCATTTATAGTGATTTTAAAAATGTTAATAATTTATAAAATAACATTATTACTATTTTTAATATCATATATGATCTTTTTATATCATCTTACAGCAATTTTTTTGTAATATTTCACTATTTTCATTGCATAGTGTGTTAGTTCCCTTGTATTATCATTCATATTTCTTCATGAATGTTCTGGTTCATGTGTAAATTATATAGTTCCATCATCATAAGAATAAAAATCATGAAATATAAATAATATTAATACATAAGTTATAATTTTAATAACAATCAATAGATATTGTTTTGAGAAATGATGTATGATTTGATCATAGAGACAACATGTTATACGTACACATGAATATCATTTCCATTATTTAATAATCAATATGGAAATGAGGTAAGAAATATTTGATGATTAAAGAATTTAAAATATATAATAAATAAAATTTTAAATCTTTAAATATACTTATATATATCATCTATGTGGTGTGAGAATGAAAATATAGTCAAATCACTTCTTGAAGGTAGTATTCCACACATACATGAACAACACTATCATCTTTTAGTTTGACTAAAGGTATGAAATAAAATTATATATTATATGTTAAAAATCATAATAATGACTTAAATATTTTAATAATGTAATTTTTACCACATATGTCTATTAATTTTTCCTTTATGCCCTTCCATATACAGCTTTATTGAAAAAATATTCACATCACTTCGCAAGCCGGTAGTTTGACATACACATAATCAATGTTATCATATCCCCAAAGAAATGAAATTAAAAAAATTATAAATGGTGTATTTATTAAAAGGGAATAATTATTTTAAAAATATCATATATATAATGCATTCCCCCCATCATACCCATACATGATAGTTGTGGATAGAAAATGTGTCACAACGGTTCATGAAAAAAAAGCATGTTGTACACAAGAGGGATTCTATCATATTCCATTTGAGGGAAAAAAGATATGGATATAAGTAATTTAATTAAAATAATAACATATAATCATGTGTTATATACTGTATTTTTTTTAATCTCATGTGAATAATATTTTAAATAGGTGTAATACTAATTATAAAAATCCCACATATTTATAAATTTTATGTCTTCTCAAACCACTTATTTAGGATAATAACAAAAGTATTCATCGAATGAATTTATGTGTAGAAAAATTATTATAGGATTAATAAATTAATTTCTCATATTTTTATGTAGGTATTTAATAAGCCAAAATTTTAAGAATGTTCAGATAATAGTGGATAGGGGTGACATTTTATAGACGAGGTGAGTGGCACACATGTAATATTAAAAAATATAATGGCGTACCTATATTTACCACATGTTAAAAGGATAAAAAGTAGAGTATTATAGATAATTAAACATTATAATCATTAAATATGTTGTCAATATATATTTTCTGAATGTTTTAGGTAATTTTAACCCTTATCTATTTAGTTTAACCCCCATTAAATGTATTTTTACCTTAAAAATGGTAAAAAAATTAATGTTTTCAGAATTCATTTTTTTAATAAAATAATTCTATCTTATTTATAATAAATACTATAATGATTATCAATATGAAATCCATTTTCCAAGTTAAATTTATATAATTGGATAAATTTAATTTAAAATTACACGCACATCCATGATGAAAAAAGAGGGTCTGCAAAGAGAACATTTATCCTAAATATATAAGGTTTTAATATAAAGCATCAATATGAAATTGATACCAATAACCTAAATTAGATAAACTGAAATATAAATGAACTAATTTTTATTTATAAACAATTTAAATTATTATTTAACCATGTAAATTATTTAAATGAATATGATATTTTAAATAATAATAAGTATTTGTAAATTATATTTGAAATATTAATCATTTTGGAAAATTAAAGAAAAATAGCCCTAACATAAATTTGAAATTTTGAAATTAAAAATAAATTTATTTTATCACATATTTTTTATGTATATGTAATTTAAAATTATATGTGGAAGTGCAATGAAGCATTATTTTATGAAAAATACAATTTTTCAAAAAACATTTCTTTTTTTTGAAATAAGTGATTCTAATTTTACTATTAATCAATAGATAAACAAAGAATTTTTTCTCATGTATATACCATATACATAAAAAATTACTTATTTCTTTTCATATACACCAATTTAATGGCTAGTTTATAATGGTATACTATATTATAATTCATTTAAACTCAGAGTTTCATGTTCTACAAGTTAATGAAGAGATTTAATTTAATGAAATATATCTCATATGTTATTTAATATTTGTTTTGTGTGTCTCATATGATATCAAATAAAATTTTATTCTTTTTTTAATTTAGGTTTTACATCATGAATGTATGGATTTCTATTCAATTTATTTGTATGATGTGACCACATGAAATAGTTTCTCCATGAAAATTGAAGTTTATTTGGTTGAGAGAATTGATATTGTACATCCTTCACATCTCCAAATAGTGGTAATTCCTCGTTCATATATTTTTAATATAGAATGAATTGAAGAGTGGAATATGTAAAATTTTGCATTATTGATTAAATTTTATATGATTGATTACAACATCAAGTTGACATTTGAACATCTAAATATTATCTCACCACATGTAATTGTATATATTTTTTCTGCGGAACATAAACAATTTATAAATAAAAATCACCATTCATTATCACTGATATGGGTAGAGTATTTTCACAGAAAATTATATCCATGTTTATTAAAATTGAAGGTATCAGTATTACTAAAATAACATAAAAAACATATATATTATTTTAAATATAATATTCCATTCTATTTGAAGTATTTTGTTTACCTATTGAATCTATCTTTGAATAAAGAATATCTTTTTTTTTCTAAGTTCTATGGATCATTAATAAAAACAATTATTATTAGTCTGTATAATTTTATTATCACTAATCGTATAATGATCATGAAGACCCAACATTATGGTGTAATGGTAACTAAAATAATTGACTATTATGATAGTTCATAAAATAGAATACCTTTAAAAAATTATCTTATTGTGGATTTGTAGTGAAATTACTAATATTTTATTATTATTCTCAATGTTAAGTCTCTATGATGAAACACATATGGATTGATTCAATAATGAGATAAGGTATAAATATTGATGACTGTGGATATAGAGTTATTGACATGACTCACATTAATGGTATTTTTGAGCCATATATTTTTGAATCATTGAAAAAATCATTTTATTATATGAATGTTTTTGGAAGACCTATATTCATAGTTATTATTGAATTATTCCCTATAATATTTTTATGATATTGGGGATGAAATTGACCCCATAACACCCTACATAGGTCTCAAATAATTTATTATTTATGATGACTCAAATAGTCAAATTTTCATAGTTTACTATGAATCAGTTTTTGTGGTGGTAATATATAGAATTTTTCATATGTTTTCTCAGTTCTATTTCTTTATCTCGGCTTGGTTTTTTTTGTACTATTAAAATTAAATTAACATTGGTTTCTAATATTTAGTGTCAATTTTTTCCTTTATGTGAATTCCTATTTAAATTTGTTTAACTTTTCTTTGTGTTATATTTTCTAATACTTAATAAAACATTATTAAAACATATAAACAAATTTGAACAAGGTGTATTAAATGAAATAATTTTAAAGTAATTTGAATTAAAAAAAATAACTGAATGAACAAACCCAAATGTTGACCAAATTACCTTACCTAAAAACATCCAACTAACCAAATACAATAAAAAAATGAACCAAATGTACTAAAAATTGATTTGGATAAAATTTAAAATAATCAAAAATATATATCATAATGATGATTAATATGATAATTAAAATGTGTTTATTGTTATATTAAATGACTTTTATGTGTTTAATTATTACCACAAAATATTATAGGCAAATACTATGTCACTAAACATAATTTTTTGACTTGATGATCGATATCTAATAATTATGTCACATAGATTATTATTTGATGATTGGATTATAAATTAGTTTTGAATTTATTAATTATATACATGTTTCATTTCCAAAGAATAAAATGAAAAAATAATCAAAGAGGGTTTTAAGAATATAATTTCTTGTAATAATTATTGTATGATAGAGGTGGGAATTTATCCTCTAGTTCCTATTGTGAGTATACGTTTTCTGTAAGACCCTTTGATTTTAAAATGGGAACATCATGTTCTTTTAGGACGTGACCCACCAAGGTCTGACCAGTGACTACCCAAATCCCACCATCAATAGGCTAGGGGAATGTGACCAGCTCTGAGTAGGCATATCCCACAAATAGGATTCATTATCATAATGTAGCTATAATAACACACACACACATCTCCAATATCACCAAATTTCTAAATGTAAAACAGCTGAAATAATGCCTGGATACTTCTTAAATCCCACAAAATTGTACAACAGTAATGTAATGAAAATAGAAAAGTGGTAAAAAAAAGCCCAAACTAGATTTTATAGAGTACAACATACCACAAGGGAGATAACTAAGTAAAAATAATGTTCTTTTTAAACACCCGAGTTTTTCAAGATCTAGCTACGCTCCAACCTCTCAATGTCCTCCCATGACACTATCAAAAGGGTCTTTGTCTGGACAATACATGACACATGAGGCAAGAACCCTGGAAAGGTATAGTATAATAATCCTCAATAGGCACCCTAAAATCACTAAACATGAAGAAACATGTATAGTAATATTAATCCAAGATATATAAATAAATGTGTAATAGAAACACCCAGATATACAATGGAAGGACACCACACCCTCAGGAAATTATAACTAATTTTCAGCCACATGATTCTGCCTGATGAAATTCTTATTCCTAGAGAAGTCACTCCCGAATTTGTACTTCAATATAATACACTCAACGAATAGTTGTAGATCATTGGGCCCTTCCAAAAGAAAGGTAACTGGTCTATGAAGTCTCAAATAAATAGATAGGGGTCACACATAGAACCACTTGGGGACACCACAAACCACGTCTAGATAAAATAGTTATGTATGGGATCATACTTCAATGATTCCACTAACCCTTACAATGTGTAAAACTAGAAGGGTGATAAATTCTCTACTTAGGGAGGTCATTCTGATTCGAAAAACTTCAATTAAGGAACCAAGGATAATATATAATTTCACTCTAGTTTCATGGAGGGACACCATTACTTTATTTATGACTCTTCCTCTAGAGGGGATCCCAATAAGGTGATGTATATTTAATGTCACACTGTAACTATTAGGTAATGAACCATTGGAACTCACTCAACCTATACTGGTCCAAAATAAAAAACAAAGAGCCTCAAAAATCTTGAAGGGACTACACGGATTGTAGAATTATTACATGTTGTGTCCCTTGACTGAGGGTGAAACCCATGTAAATGTCCTCGTGTCATCAAATTGTTTCCTTTTAGCACTACACACCATGTATAAAACTCATATACTCGATCCATGTTTCAATAAAAGGCTCTATCTCGTGTACCCATATCAGTGTACTAGCACACTGCTTAGCCAATGTACTTAGTCCAAATAGTGTATGTGTAGGGGAGTATACACCATATATGCAACCCATGTAATCACCCCATATCTATGTAATTCCCAACTAAACAACATGGTCACCAAGGTTATACCACACACTATGGGGGAATGGCCGCACACTATGTGATACCTTCTTTTTACCTAATACCCAAGCAAATACCAAGGGGGGACCACACAATATGTAATATTGTATTACACACCCTGTTTTGAAAAACATTCCAAAATAATATTTTTTCTATCTAACTTCAATATGCTTCCATCCACCTTTGATCCGGTGATCAATTTTCTATGAAAAAATCCAATCTCATCCAAATTTGGCCATCATTGAACAACAAGTCTCTTCATCAGATCTTCTCACAAAACAGATCGATTCTTCATTCATCATTATGGACCTATTAATTATGAAGAATGTGAATTAAGGTATCTACCATAATCCAAATCTCTCTATCTCCATCATATCACCTCCATCATGATGTGATGATCCCAGATCTACGATACTAGATCTTTTCCCAACATAACATGTGTGTAATGATTGATCGATCAGGAATAGTCGAACCTTGGGACAATTGTAGAACCCCATAGTGAATCATAAAAGTAAGGGTAGAAAATAATAATAACAAATGATATGCATAAAACTTGATCGATATTTTTTTAATATAGGTTCATTTACATAAGATAAAAAAAGAGATTGAAAAATATTCTCCCAAATCACTAGGTAATTAAACCCATCCCGCAAGGTGATGGATATCTAAATAAATCCCTTAATTGATTGAGTTTTTCTCATCAAAGAAATTATTAATTGGGAAGAAATAAAAATGAAAAACATAACCTACCTAGATTTATTTCAATTACTGATGAATAATAATACACCGTCATCACCATTGGAAAGATCTGTCGAATCTGAGGTGCGTTGATCCTCAAACCATGATTCATTGATCTTTATCCTAAGAGGATTCCTCTAGGTTCTCTCAAATTATCTCCTAATGGCTCCATGGTTATGAGACTAACCCTAGGATTCTGAACTAATATCTATTTTAAATATGTTTCAACTCTTATTCCAAAAAATGAAATAAAATAAATTTTCTAATTATTTTATTCATTTCTTCACATATGATGAATTTTTTTAAAATGAACCATGAAAAATAATTTTATATCACAACCATGGTAAAAAATCCATTAAGAACTCAATGGTTCCCTTGGGTTTCTGATTATGGATCATGATTAAAATTTATACCACTTTTCTATAGAAACTCGCACACACATTCTATTTAAATATTTAACATTTTTTGAACATTTGTTCTATGAACACTAGTCCCCAAAATTATAAGTTCTATCTATGCCTGTTATCAAAAATAATATATATAATATCAAAAAAAATACACGGAAAATATGACATGTTACATTATCCACACTATAGGTACTTTTGTTTAGAAAAGATAAAAACTACTCAATGAGATGCGAGTACTGGGATCACATCTAGGTCCCCTCCACCTATGTTCTCTCATGAAGGTTCTGGCGCGTCTATCTAACTTGTGCAAGGGTAATCATATTCCTATAGAAGATATTCACTTTCAAATCCATGTCCTCTATAGGTTACTCTTCAAATGTGGCTCCATCCTCAATGTCTCATTAACCCCATTAGATAATGTGTGATGATTCATGCATGTACCTCCTTAGTTGTGACACATGGACGATGTTGTATACTATTTCCAACTATGATGGTAGAGCTAAGTGGTATGGAACCTTTCCAACTCCACCTAGAATATGAAAAGGCTGATGAATATGGGATATAGCATGACACTGCAGAAAATCTCATCAATTTATATTGAGGTGAGACCCTTAAGAACCCATGGTCTTCTTCCTCAAACTTGAAAGTACATTACCCTGGGTCCACATAAGAATTATTGTAACCCTGTGCGGTGTTTTTCTACCACTAAATGATCTATATCTTCTTTGTAGTGGCCCATAACATCTTTGGTCCCATGAGTGATAGCTCACTTATATTAGTCTAACAAAGTGGTAACCTAAAGGCTAAACTATGCAAAGACTCTAAATGGTTCCATAAAAATGGTGGAATAATAGCTATTGTTGTGTGAAAATTTTACTAGGGGTAGGTGGACCTTCAAACAACATCTAAAGTCCCACATGAAATCCCTCATCATGTCCTCCAGGACCTAGATAGTTCTCTCCATTTGTGCATCAAATTTGGGGTGAAACATGATAACTAGGTCCAAAATGCCTCATGAAATCCATAAAATAACATTGATGTAAATAGATCTTCACCATCAGAAACAGTCATCGATGGAACACCATGGATTATGACTATATCCTTCATGTAGAGACATCCCAA
Organism: Viscum album; assembly: GCA_963277665.1. Lineage (NCBI taxonomy): Eukaryota > Viridiplantae > Streptophyta > Magnoliopsida > Santalales > Viscaceae > Viscum > Viscum album. The sequence continues at coordinate 1,793,077,605 of OY728141.1, forward strand.
TACCTATACAAAACTCTCTTCAAAAATTTCAATGACGTGGCTGACATGGTAATTTGGACTACGATCACCATGATGGGATTGTGTATCCTGAACGTACATGGTAATCCCATCATTATGTCCATAGATAACACATCCTAGTTCAACTCTAGCACCTCAACAGGTTGTGTTAAACCCACTAGATCATGGTGATCAACCATCACTTGCTGAAAATCAAGGCATTGAAAGAAAAACTCTACAAATCCTTTCTTCATTACTGGACACCAAATATAATGTAATAGGTATCTATAGATATTAGACACACATAGATTAACTATCGATGGGGAAATATGAAACTCCCACAAAACCTCCTCTTAAAATTACAAAGGTACACATTTCCATCCTTTAAAAATGATATCATGCTCACCACCTTTATAATATCCATTGAGAGAATGTGTAATAAATATATATGAGACGTCTCCAAATTTAGAATTCAAGAAATTATGTAGAAGAATTGGGGTGAAAACATCGAATAAAGATATGAAGAACTATCCACTTCCACCAAGGACAATTGTAATAGGGATAACTACTCTGACACCTATTCCCACAACTATAAAAAAAATATCCTATTGAGAACATATCATATCATGTTCCTCTTCCTAGGAGTATAGACAATATCAATGTCATAGTCTTAGAGTATCTATATCCATCACTTCTATCTCAAGCTAACATACCTATAATAGAATATATAGTTTAGACAACTATGTTTAGAGTATACAATAATCTTCTTATATATCAGGTAGTGCCTCCACATCTTCCATGAGAAAATTATTATTTCCAACTCAAGGTAATGGGTCATGTAGTTCGACTCATGCAGTATCAAATGGAATGAAACATATGCAATAACTAATTAATTATACATCAAAACACAACCATGTATAGTACCTGATGCATCTCAAAATACTATGTACTCAACACCCTCCTTCAGTAACCACATGATGGTAGCACTCATCAACCACTGCCTTATCATATGAAAGAAAAACTAGCACTTTTCAATTAATTCAAAACTCTTTCATTTCTTAGTGAAGGATATCAACGGTGCTGTCAGTCTAGATAAGTTTGGTGAAAACCACTAATAATACCCATCCAATCCAAAGAATCTCCACACCTTAGTAACAATCATGGGTGGCTCCCAAGAAATCATTGACTCAACATTTACTAGATCTACTACATCTACATCATATGAGATGACATGTCCTAGAAATATGACCTATCAAATCTAGAACAAACACTTTGAGAGCTTTCAATAAACTTGGTTCTCTTAGAGTGTTTTTGGGACCATCCTCATGTGTGTCTCTTCCGCCCTATCAGACGTTGAATACATTGTGATGTCATCGATGAACACTACCATGTATCAATCCATAAAAGGTTCAATGATATAATTCATTAGTCCTATGAACTCTACTAGTGAGCCTCTTTAACCGAACGGTATCATGAAGTACTTATAGTTGCTATAATGACATATTATTGTTATCTTTGGTATATCCATATATTGTACTCATAGATGGTGACAGCCTTGTCTAAGGTCAATCTTTGAGAATGATTGCGCCCATCTCAATTGATCAACGAGGTCATCAATTCTTAGTAGTGGATATATTTTTATCACATTTAACTAGTTCAACAAATATAAATCCACACATAACCTCAATCTCCCATCCACTATTGTGGAAAACAATATTGGGGTTACTTATGGGGGAAATATGGGCCTCACAAACCCCTTCTCCAACAAGTACTACAACTACATCCTTATCCTTCTAATATTTATGGGATCAATATAATATGATGGTGTATATATTAATATCATATCAGTATTCAAGTTGATTTTGCAATATACCTCTTTGTAGGGAGATAAACCTAGTACATCATCAGGAAATTCTTCCTCATACTCCACCACTATAAGAAACTAATAGCCCAAATCATCCACTACCTGAAGAGTCATGATGGAAAACTTTGGAGTAATAATATGTACTATCATATGCATGATATCATTCTAATCTACCAAATATTACTTTTCAAACACAAAGGAAAACATTTTATCATTACTATGTAAAAAACGCATCCTCCATAAAAAATAGTCAATATGTGACTGAACTATAGATAATAATTACATACCAAATTTAACACCATAATACCTCATTTCTGCTATAATGAGGTCTCATACAACACTATTTCCTCCAAGAATCAGGTCATAGTATTTGAATAAGTGAGAAATTTCCATGTTACAACCCATCGAAGTCTCCATCCACAAGCATTGATTTAAAAGTTCAACCTGAATCTCCATGCCTTTAACAATAAAAGTGGAAAATAACGAATGATTTTCACCTATGTCTATTAATAAAATATCGAAAGTATAAAATACATAAATCATACCAAATATCATCCATAGAGCCTCATTTTCATAGAACTACATAGCTTGTAGTAGGCCTCATCCCTTCCAACCATCTCTCGGGTCCTAGTGTTCACCACTTGGGGGTGGTGGTGGTAATAGGTCGAACTTCCCACCTCCTTTTTTACACAGCTGGCCCATTTTGACATATTTTTTCCTATAGAACACAATGATCCTACCTCTATCTCAGCCTCGGTGGTCCCCAGACTGTATCACTATCAGCTATATGACAGTTTTTAAAATCAAATGCAATATATCCCAGATAATCATAACAGAAACTCTACCTATCCCTTGGCTAATTAGATACACCTTAGCATCCCTACACCATTGAGCCTATGTCCTAGGATTTCCTCCTAAAGAAAATGAACCCCTTGGATCCCTATGACTGTTATCGTCTACCAGCTGCTAATGTCTCAGATACTCGGTCCCCACTACTATCCCTTACTCCTGGTGTCTTCTCTATGAGAAAATGTTCTACCAAAAAGTTTGTCTCAAGAACTCCAGAATAGGTGGAAATGAAAATAGATTCGACTAATGACATGTTGTTTAGGTAAAATCCCTACACACATGTATAAACCCAAATGAACTAGTCTCATACCATATCCAATCAAAATGACGAGAGATCATAATCCCTCATTGAATACCACACTAGAGTAATAATACCCTGATATTGATGAAGAAGCTCATGTCTATGTACCGATCACAATGTTCTCAAATAGAACTGCTCTCTAAAGAGATACTCAATGTCTATCCTGAAGTGGGTTGTAACATTGTCTGACTAAGTCACCGAGATCTTACATATCCCAAAAAATCAATGCAGAATACTTATGAAAATAAATTTTTTCGGATCAATAGGTGTCCTCACAATGTAAAAAATGTGAGTGACTACCTCTATCCAGTCCTCATCCACCATGGATTGTTGCTCACCCAGAAGTCTAGGAGGTCACATCCTCTAAAAATCAATAAAAAAACTCATCCTTCATTAATTATTAGTCGGTAGCACTACTACTAACTACTTCTGAATGGGTGCTGGTATAGCTAGTAAGACCTCTAGAGGTGAAATATCTAGTACATGCCCCTATACCGATTCCCCATCACAAGGTAGATCATACTTGTGATCATGCGGTCGAATAACAGATGGATGTCAACATTGATAAATCTTGAAATAAAACAATATGTACCATAGTCAAAGAGTAAATCTAGGGAGATGGCCCAAGAAGTACATGGAAAACAAAACAATTCCAATATGATGCATGTACTAAAATATTTCATAGAAACCAAATGTTAAACTGTACTGAGTCGAATGGAAGGTGATCAGAGTCCTAATGTATTGATATGTTGGCCACTAAACCAACACTTCAATCCCTAGACTGATAGTCGAACTCAAAAAACTGAACATTGTTTCTCTAATCCAAAATCAATTACATAAGTCTTAATGTAGAATTGACCTCCTTGGATACCACACTATCACGACCCCACCTACCACGGTTCAACTCGTGACTACCCGAGTCTCTCATGTAATAGGCCAAGGGAGGGAGATCAGAATTGAGTAGGCATATAGAATTTATGTGATTCGTTGTCATAAAGTATGTGTACATGTATACATCTTGAGTCCCACTCAATTATAAAATGTAAAAGAACTGAAACAATGTATTCATACATCTATGATATGTAGAAACCCGACCCCAGAAATCCCAATGCATTTGTCTTCTACTATCACATTAGCTTGATAACAAGAAAAAAATCCCAAAGGACTGTTCTTTTTTTAGTATTGGAAATACCGATACAAAAATGGTTCATTTAATGATAATTACTACATTGATTATAACATAATTTTTTCTTCATTCTAAATAATTAAAATTTAGGATGACTCGAATCCATCTAAGAAAACCCATACATACCTTTCATAGTTTTATTCTTGATTTCTTGGGGAAGGAAACATAATGTGGGTGAGCACAAATGCTCAATATGAGAGGAATATAGTATAAGAAATAACGTATCACTAAGAATATTCAATAAGGATGGGTAAATAACAGAACACAAAATCCATGTAAACAAAAAATTGAATGGAAGTGCATAAAAATATTTAAAGGTAATAACTTGAACCAAATTCCATTCAAATAACAAGATAAGGGAAAATAAATATGGAATTTTATGAAATTGAATAACATTACATATAAAAAATTAAAATGAAATGTATCCATAGGTATATCGAAATAAAATCTCATGGATGAATAACAACTAACAATAAATGAGGTAAATTATATCTTAATGGACATCATGTATGAGGAACATGAAAACCTAAAGTTTCAAAAGATTTCAATAGATGGTTTAACCTATTTGGATTTGTGCAACTAATTTTTTTCATTAGAGCCTATCGTTGCATCAAGGTTCTATATAATTACTGGCAAACATCAGACATTTTATGTCCAGAGCACTCTTCATATCGATTAATTGATTTAATTAATAAATGATACGACTTATCACATATCTATATGGAATAAAGAATATAGAATTAAAATATTTCCCAAAATAATAACATAACATTCAAATATAAATTGAATGTAAAATGGTATATGGTTTAGGAAATAGTAATATACATGATAAATTAAAAAGATAATTAAGTGTAAATTCAATACTCCATGATCATAGGAGATTTAATATTTCAAGGGAACTGAAAAATGATTCCCCGAAATAAATGTGAATAATATTATTGTCCAAATAAATATTAAACCATATAGAGAAATATTAATAATGGTATCAAAGAAACATATCTGAAGTATAGTTAAACAAAGGTTTTTTGTTTTTAATGAATTGAAGTATAATAAATCAATCTTTTAAAAAACATTCTTAGGTAAAATAACCTTTTATTATGAACAACCATTTGAAAAACCTTTTAATTGAAAATAACTTTTGAAAATATTTTCCTAAAAAATAATTCTTTTAAATATAAAATGTATGATTCAATGAAATTTCAATGATAAAATATATACTAGGTAAATCATAACATTCTTTTTTATGCTATAATGGTTATAAGACTTCCTTGTTTGGGAGGAGACAAAAATATTCAATTGAAGAAATTTTTAAAATATAAAATGGGAAAAAAATTATTTATAAAATTGTTTTAAAAACAATTTTGAATATATTTAAATAAAAAATGGTTTTTAGACCCGAACATGTTATCTGAATAAAGGGAGAAATAATGTTAGGATTTTTGGAAAAAAAATCTAAAACATTATGAGTACTAATAAGTTTGAAAATGGTCCTAACACTTAGAAATATTCATGAATGAACATAGGAAATAAAATGAATGGTTTTATTGAAAAATGGTCGTATAATATCTTCAAATGGAAATACCATTTAAATATCATTAAATTTATTATTAAGTAAAATAATATTTAAACAATACAATATGTCTCAAACAACTATGAAACATTTTAAATAATAATCCTCATAAAGGAATAACATAAAATGAATATTTAAAATACTATGAATATAAAATTGTTTAATATATAATATAGAAAATGGGTAGTAGATACACTATATAAAAGAAGTATGTTCTGAACAAGGCATTTATCTCACAAATGTAAAAAGAGAGATGAGAGTCCCTTACCTTACATCTGATTTGTCTCATGTAACATTATATTCTCAAATAACTAACTTATGTTAATTATATACATTATTTAATATTATTTTTAATGTTTACAAATTATTTAATTCTACTTATTACCATGTTGTATACAACAACTTAATCAATTATGTTTATATTGTGTTTTTGGACCAGCTTTATTTTATGTGTCAAAAAAACATCTGTAGGAAAACTATAGTCAAATTGGTTATTATATATAATCTAAATAATATTAATCAATATATAATTATGATTTTTTTAAATTAATTATAATTTTAAAAATAGTTATTAAATATGGTTGTGAAAAATTAATCAATGTTAAAATCATGGATACGGTAGGTCGTACATATGCATGAGTAATGTTCTCATTTTTCAATGATCATTATGGGAAAAAGGTAAATAGCACAACTTATATAAATAATGATCATTATACAATAAATAATATTTTATTTAATTATATATACTTATAAATATAATTCTTGTGATGTAAAAGGAATGATATCATGTCGATTAGGCGATAGTTCATACGTCAATGAATGAAGTTATCAATTTTTAAGGGTGTGAAAAGGTAATAAATAAAATTTTATTTAAAATTTACCAAAGGTAATTATTTCATAAATATAATATATTAGATTTTTATTTCACAAATTTTTAATAAAACTCATCCTTTAAACATTCAAGTTACCATGTGAACAAATCACATCACTTTGAGGGGGCGGTAGTCCACACTTCCAAAAACAATGTTATTGTATTTACATAAAATTGAATTTATAAGAGTGCATGTTGGAAAATAATTAAATAATATTATATAAATAATGAATATTTTATATAAACAAATAAATATATTTTATATCATAATTCCCACCATGATAGGTGGTGAATGAAAAAATGAACAATCGTCATTTTTTGAGGTGGTAGTTTATCTTACACGTAAATAATTTGTTCGTTATACATTAGATAGAGGTTCTGTACTTATAGGTAAAAAAATAAAATAAAAACATACTATAATATTTAATAAATTGATGTTTTTATATAAACATGTAATAAGAATAGTTTATGGGTGGAGAATGTAAATTAAACTAAAGTGGTTAAGGAAAGATGTTACATCTTAATTGGGTATCTTCTTTTAGGTTGAACCAAAATGATTCCATCATTGGCTCTATTACCATTTTGAGGCTTCTATTTCTAGGGTACAATTTTGTAGGAACTATATTTTCAGATCTTTGTCGATCCAAAGTGTCTTGAGAGGTGTGAGGATATGGGAGGAGATGAGGACTTTTAATAATGCAAGAGGAGTGGTACTCTTGTAATATTTTGAATATGGAATTCCATACACATTATTCATATTAATAGTGGCTCCAAAAATTTACCCAATTCAATAAAATGAATGATATGGTCTAAATATGACTATAAAATTGAATTTGGACAATTTCCTATGTCATTTGGACCCTTAAGATTATGGTTTAGACATTTATTAAGCGTAATTTATGCTTAATAGTTATAATTAATTTTAATTACATTAACTAATATTTTTGGTTAAAAATAAGTTAAACTTATTAAAATATTTATATCACACTGTTTTCAAATATGGATTCCATTTTTCTTAATTACATTCACATAAGTGGAAGAAATTAATTTAAATATAATCTCGTAGATGGGACAACATTGTGGGTTGTTAATTTAAAAACATCCAAAAGATTTCTATGTTTTTATAGTAAATTTCAATGTTAAATTTATTACTATAACCTAAATTGGATTAATATATAAAAATATTATTTAAATAAAATTTAAAACAAATAAAAAATATATTTTTTCATTAATAGATCCGATGAAAATCATATTTGAATTAAAAATAATTACTTTTCATTATTGAATGAAAACCCAATCTTTATAAAAAAATATGAAAAATTGACCCTATTAAAATTTTAATGAATATTTTTCAAATATGAAGTGTATTTTGGAATATATAATCTATAAAAGATCAAAAAAATAATTTAAAATGGGTATGCATTAAAATGACTAAAAGTGTGTTAAAAAAATATTGGTTTTTAAGTGTAAAATTGGGATTATTATTACTTTTTTCATATCAATTCTTTTAGATAAATATAAAAAATATTTTTATTTAACATATAATATATATTATAGTAATATCACCCACTAGTTGTAATTAATTTCATTTATTAGGTTAAAATAGCTTTGTGGGCATAAAAATAGTTTTCTATAAAAATATTCCTTTTATATTCAATTGGTTTTTAAATTCATTACTAATTAATTTAAAATAAATTAAATAATTTTAGATTTCTGTATCATAAATTTTCATAAGTTAGTTATTACTATTCATAAAAACTATTTCATCATCCATGTTATATATAATAATATTTTAATATTATATTATTGTATGTTAAATATCGGTCTTGCGTTTAACACAAGTCATTGAAGAAACTCGTTGTTTTATGAAACGTACACTTACTCTGGTTCACAGTAATTTCAAGATATAAAATATATTTTATTTGGTTAAAATGTTAAATATATTAAAAATTATCAAGATATTATGTTCCCCCACGTACTTGGTGTTGTGTGTAATACATTCTACCGAATAAAATGTTAATACTTCACTTTTTCAGGACGTTACATTATCCCCACATTAATTAACTTGTTTCTCCATAATTGAAACTCAATAATAGAAATATATTGGATGACACATCCTATTTTTGAAATCCCACATCATGTGTAGGGTTGTAAATCATTCCCTCTAAGAGAGATAATTAAAAGTACAATGTTCACGGGGACTAACATATAACTAGGTATCTAAGTAAGATAACAATAGTGTAAAGTGGAGATACATTCTAATAAGAAAAGGGTAAATGTTTATAAAGAGTAATTTATTTTATCAATAAAAAAAATTGTTTGATCAATGGAATTTTGAGGGCCTTAAATCAAAAAAATTGTGAAGATTTATAAGACCATTGGTTCCACAAAAATTAATGTATTAACACAACATTTTAATTATAATTCAGTTTCCTAATGTTGGATAATTCTGGTACAACCTGAGAATAAAAGAAAATATAAATACTTAATTTGATTATAAAAATATAATTTCATTATTTGGTTTTTCATCGACGAATTTACAATTCATCCATTACTTTGTAAATTAGATATATAAAAATTTACATTTATTCCTGAAGCCTTAAAAATCATTTAATGGGTCATATGGATTATAAAGAAGTGAAAAGTTTAACCATTTGTCTCTAAATATTCTCCAAAGAAAATATAGTTATTAAATTAGTCTAGAAACTTAAAATAAATCACTTTATGTTCATAATTTATATTAATTCATTAAATTATTTTAGAAAAACGAAATATTGATGTAACACCCGAGGTAAATAAAGAATATGACATTTTTATATTTACCCATATTTTTGAATAAAATGTTAATATTAATTTAAAGGGAACTCTATGCTTGATGGCTTACCCAATACGCAACAATGAGTTCCTTTGAAATCTTACGTTACACTATAATAATAAAATAATATTATTTTAAATGGTAGTTAACGCCTAGCCGTTGTAATGAAGGAAATGAACAGAAATAACTACAAAATGATTATATATGTTTGTAAAATATTTTTACTTTTTACTATAAATGTTAGAGGATTAAAAATGTGAATGAATTCAATTTTAAGCGTAAACATACTAATATTCTTTAGAAGGTCGATTAACCGCCTTTTGATGGAGAACCTCTTTTAAATCAACTTTTTGACAATTTTATGTGTTATATTTGACAAAATAAAATTCTTCTTTATAATTGATATAGAAAAATTTACTTTGTGTAAATTTTTGGTATCTTTCTGATAAAGTTCATTTTTAATGAATAGTGAAAAATGTTATATTTTAATTCAAAACCACTTTTTAATCTAATTTATTTATATGATTATATTATCTTTTTAATTGTTTTTAAAATAAATTAGAATATATTTTTACCATTTAATTCAATAGTGGTCATTGGAATTAATTTCACTTTGAAATTGGACTTAAACTAGTGTCAATCTTTTAATAGATATTGTTTCTTAAAAACACGCTATTTTTTTGACTGCGGGAATTAATTATTAAATTAATTAATGAAACTTATATGTTTTTAATTTTGTAAAATCGACATCATTTTTGAGTTCGGAATATCAAATATAGCTTAGGGTGAATTTTTGGTCTTTTCTAAAAAACATCAATTTTTGATGAATAGTGAAACCACTAAGTGGTAGTTAAAGAAACTGATTTATCATTTAAATGAAACTTTTCCACCTCTGTGTTTTGAATTTCAAAAATCTGACTTACATTGTTTTCATTATGAAGTAAAATGTGGTTCATTGGGATTAAAATAATTTTTTGGTGAATAGTAACTTTTATGTTCTTAATCGCGATTAGAGGTAATTAATGTAGTTTAAGGTAAAAATAATGTTTTAATAATATGAAATGACCTACACACATGTCCTACCCTTATTGGATGTGTCATGGCCGACCAAGAAAATCCATTGGTCAACTTGGGAACCCCATGGAGCCACTTTGGAAGGAAAATGACATTAATAACTTTTTATTTAATGTTAAAATAAAAATGTCACAAACATGAGATGTTTTGCTCAAACAATTTTTAAATTGGGTTATAAAACTCGTAGGTTTGACTATAAATATTCATTATAAAGCTAAATCGATTTCCTACATCATGATAGTTTTTTTATAATTTTTAGATATTAAATAAATTAAATAATTTATGACACCATGATGATGCAGGGATTACCTCATTATTTAACGATTTAAATAAAATGAAAAGATAATGTAAAATATAAGACCTACACTTGTCAAAAACCTATTTTATGGGTGTATTTCGAACCCTTATCACATTATCCTCTAAATATATAATTTTGTGACCCTTTTTATCCGAAAACCATTTTATAATAAAGTATCTTTTCTTAACATTCCAAGAGTGCCCCTCCTCTCCTCTTATAAAAGGCCCCCGCTGTTACCTCCTTACCCACACCTCTCAAGCCTTTGGCTCGTACAGACCCTACCCACTTTTTCTCTCCACATCACTATCTTACTCCTAGAAGCCTCACTTTGGGCAGAAGTCTTCCCAAGGAATCCTTTTAGCTCAAATCAAAAAGAGTTACCCATTTTAAAGGAAGTGTCTTCTCTTGTGTTCTTATGTATTATTTTGCTTCTCCAACCCCCTAAACTCATTTTTTTAATTTCTTTTGTAACAAAACCAGTATCCAAAATATACTAGGATGTTGTTATAATAATTATTAGAGCTACACATACACACACCTTCATTTTATGGTTAAAGAACATACAGTTTCTGTGGATGGAAAATTTCTGCCTCACGAAATGATGATTGTTCAACACTCATATAACACCTTAAAAGGTGGACATTAAGATGACACTATAGTTATATATGATATATAATATGTTTATGTTTTACGTAAGATTCTGTATTTTTCATTTGTGGCATACCTTTATGGTTTCCATTGTGGGTAAACATGATAATTTCATTTTAGGAAGTGCGGACTACCGCCCCATCAAAGTGATTTGATTTGTTAATGCCATACGTGGGACGTATAAAGGATGGATTTAATGATATTATATATTATATTATACTAGAATTATAATATACCTTTATATCATTATGATTTCACTCCATTAAAGTATGAGATAGAAATGAAAGTAGCGTTCATGCGTACGTACGGCTAACCGTCTCCATGAACGATGAATTTCATTTCTTATCCCCAAATGTAATGTACTATTATAAGTACATATATATAATGGATATATATGATGTATGTTACATCTAAGTGATGAATATAAATCTGGAATTAAAATATACATACCTCTCATTTAGTTTTAATTCCATAAATATGACATAGAAATGAAAGTAGTGTTCATGCGTACGTACGGCTTACCGTCTCCATGAACGGTGCATTTCACTTCTTACCTCTAAATGATTATGTAATATTGTAAATGCATGTGTATAATGGATATATATGATATATATGATATCTAAATCATGAATATAATTCTTGATATAATGGATATTTTACCACATGAACAACTTGTAATTATAAAGAGTTTATTTTTCACTCAAGTACCAAGGATCGACAAAACGACCATTATTAACTTAAATAATTACATAGTGTTCATAACATGGTAATAAGTGATATAAATGGAATAATGAACTTGAAAAAGGTTCTTAATCAAGTATAAATTAACTCAAGTTTATTATTCAGGACTTTAAAGAACAATCGAGTCAAGTTAGACCCGAGGTAAGGGACTTTGTCTCAATCTCTTGTCATTGAGGCATGTTTCGTTTTATACACAACTTTCTTATATACGATGTATAAAAACCTTTAACTTTTACTTTTATAGCAAAGGAATCTTTTTCTATGAAGCGTTTTACTAAACGACAGAAAGGAATGTTTCTTTTAACGTACGCAGTGACAATGACCTTTTCCACCGCTGTGAGTATTATTTGGTCTTTGTCTACCTCAACAAGCCGTAATGTTTTTAAAATGAAATAAATACCATATACTCTTTTATGTATTTTGGTATTGAAAATGGTTTTTATAATGGATTTGTTATGTCAATATATTTATGTGATATATTGTGATCAAAGTGTGGAAATTTTTTCCTTCCATTATATTTGTTTTATCTCTTATGATTTTATAATGGTACTTGGACATTTGATGGGTGGTTACATGATAAACCATATGACGGGTGGTGTTGTGAATACCAGAATGGGTGGTTACATTATAAACTCCAATGCATTGGGTATAGAAGTTGTCCGTATGGCTATTCTATTAAGTGATATGTGTGGAAGTCGACCGTATGGTTATTCCATTTAAGTATGTTTATGTACCATGTTACCTTTATTTGTTATGTGTTCTTTATGTGGGTTTTATGGTAATATTTTGGTTACAAAAGGGTAAGTAATGATATTTTTATTCAGTGAAGATTTTTTACTACTTCTTAAAGGTGAAAGTTATTACTTTGATAAAGTATACATGGTTTACTTGTTGTTTTGAAAAACTATCAGTTTTCATTATTTGTGTATCCCTTACTGTGCTTTTTATTCTCACCCCATGTTTTTTTGTAATGTTTTTCACAGGAATTAATGTGGAATAGGGTCAAGGATGGGATCACGGGAAAGTCATGCTATATAAAACATGGAACTAGAAATGTTATTTTTTAAGAATTTTTATTTTATGGAAATTTAGTAGAAGTGAATACTTTGTTATCTTTTGAGATGTAATAGTTATGTCCTAATTCTCTAAAACTCTAAACCTGAAAAGATCCTCAATGTGAATTATTCATTTAATTCAATATTAAGTAAGGTTTAAAGTCGGGGCCTTATAGTTGGTATCAGAGGTCAGTTTAGATAACTTTAGAGGTTAGGGTGTTCTCTAAGCATAAGAGACATTTCCATAATGGTTAGGATTTCAGAAAGAGCCCTAGTTTTAGATAAAGTGAATGGGTAAGTATATCTTAGTGTTTACATTCCTCTTTAGTACATTATGGATTTGTTGATATGATCACACTAACCTTGTTGGTTTTAGTGAATGGTTGGATCTAGCAGGCACCAAATTAACAGTGGATGTGAAGGATACTATGATAGTTTTCTAAGAGAGAAACTGAATGATATGGGAGCTGCAATGAGAACTCTTGTTTTTATCCTCAACCAACTATCTGGAGTCATGATGGACCACCTAAACCTTGGTGATTTCTATAAGGCATCATATATGCGAGAAACAAATCCCTACAGAAATACAGGTAATAATCATAAAGGTAAGTGTGTTAAAAAACCTATGTGTCAAATATGTGGAAAGAAACACCTAGGAAAATGTTTCAAAGGGATAGAAATATGCTATAGATGTGTAAATGGAGGTCATAAAGCAAGAACTTTCTATGGAAAAAGGAAGCATCCAGTTGACTCATGGAAAGGGAAAGAAGTTCTTTCTAAGGGATCAATTGAATTTTTTAAATGTGGTGTGCATGGTCATTATGCAAACACATGTCCTGTGAAGAAGTTTCAGGAATAGGATCACCAAGTTCGTACAAAGAGTCTTTTACCAATACCTATTGTCATTCCAATTGAGGATGAAGAAACTGACAATGACCAGTCAAAGGTATGGATTATTTCTTAACTTTTGTTTTCCTATTTTGGAATATTAGGATATGAATCATGATTTTGTTTGTAGGAAAAAAGTATTTCAGAATAAGTTGGAAAGGAATGTTTAATGGATCATGAATAATGTTGAATGAGTAAGAAGTCAACGTATAAGGGATTCAAGAGTTATGGTGAAATTCTTAAGAGTATTATGTCTCTTTTGTTGATGGGGTTACATTATAAGACTTTTTATAGTATGTGTAACCCTGATGTTTGATATATGAAAATTTTATTCAAGGGATTGTAATCTGTTCTTTTGTGGACATAGTTATAAACAACCATTTGGGTTTATATGATCCTTACTTTTGAGGTAATTATGGGTTGCTATATGTCATGATGGATAGTGAAAGGCATGAGATAAAATTGAGGTTAAATTATGTTATGGTTGTTTTTAAAGATTTTATCTCGTTGTTGTGGAATGTATTAAGAATTATATATTTTTGGAAAAAGGACAACACGCAGACCATATGACAACTTGTCGCGTCGGACAAAGCTGCGGGAATTGAACCCACAACCAAAGTGCAACTGGTATTTATCACCTACCACTGGACTACATGAAGTCCCTGGTTAGTTTGACTGATTCTTTTTAGTTAGATGATTTTATGAATTAAGAGTAAGTTGATTTTGGGTTATCTATGGAAATTTATTAACCTATCATGGAGGATATGTGATTAGGTTATTTACTTTTCAATACGATACTTTAAGAGCAACTGATGTTGTTTGGAGATAAATGTTACGATTTAACTTGGAAGACTATGTGACTAAATCCTTCAAATATTTGGGTTTCAATCTTATTTTGGTTTACTTTGATGAATTTTATGGACAAATTGTTTATTGAATGGTCCTCGTTGAACTTTGGTTTTTGTTGGACAAATTTTGGAGATTAAGAATAGATTTTTATTTTATAAAAGGTTATCCTTTTCTGGATTATCTAATATTGTACTAACCTTTTGGGTTTTGGTTTTGGATAAATTCTAAAGACATGGGAAGTATATAGTTCTCTTTTGTGGATTAAATGATTCTCTAGAAGTTGATTATAGTACTCTTAATGTTAACAAGTCTTCCTAAATACTCGTCTTTTGGAGAAAATATGAGTTTGTGTAAAAAATATAATAAAAGTTGAAAGTTAACATGATAAGTAATTATGTTTCCTTATGAATAAATTCCTCAATAAAAAGTAATTTAAAACAAAAATGTTGTCTATTAACTTTTCCTACTGGGGAATCGAATACCATTTAACCCATCACAAGTTTTTGATTTTCTTGTGGTTAACTTTCTCCTAAACATGTTTTCTATCACTCTCCATCAGAACATGACCCTATGTTTTCTCCTCCATGTCCATGTTTTCCTATATGGAATCATAGTATGGTTTAACTTGGGTGACCTCTGTACTTCTCTTTCTTTATTTTAAAGTGATTTTTTTACCGACTCTTGTTCCGATGTAGGACTTTCAAGGATGTTCCGAGCCCAATTTTAAAATTGTGAGGACGCAATTCCCAAAAGGGGGGAAGGATGTAACACCCCAGGTAAATAAAGAATATGACATTTTTATATTTATCCCTATTTGTGAATAAAATGTTAATATTAATTTAAAGGGAACTCTAGGCTTGATGGCTTTCCCAATACGCAACAACAAGTTCCGTTGAAATCTTACGTTGCACTATAATAATAAAATAATATTATTTTAAATGGTAGTTAATGCCTAGCCATGGTAATG
This sequence comes from Viscum album, assembly GCA_963277665.1. Lineage (NCBI taxonomy): Eukaryota > Viridiplantae > Streptophyta > Magnoliopsida > Santalales > Viscaceae > Viscum > Viscum album. Next base: position 1,793,093,578 of record OY728141.1, read on the forward strand.
GAGGGAATGAACAGAACTAACTACAAAATTATTATATATTTTTGTCAAATATTTTTACTCTTTACAATAAATGTTAGAGGATTAAAAATGTGAATGAATTCAATTTTAAGTGTAAACATTTTAATATTCTTTAAAAAGTCGATTAACCGCCTTTTAATGGCGAACTTCTTTTAAATCCACTTTTTGAAAATTTTATGTTTTATATTTGACAAAATAAAATTCTTCTTTAGAATCTAGACATCAAAATTTTATTTGTGTAAATTTTTGATATCTTTCCGATAAAGTTCACTTTTTAATGAATAGTGAAAATGTTGTATTTTAATTCAAAACCTCTCTTTAATATAATTTATTTATATGATTAGATTATCTTTTGAATTGTTTTTAAATTAAAATTAGAATATATTTTTACCATCTAATCCAATAGTTTTTATTGGAATTAATTTCACTTTGAAATTATAATTCAACTAGTGTCAATCTTTTAATAGATGTTGTTTCTTAAAAACACGCTATTTGTTTTGACAGCGAGAATTAAATATTAAATTAATTAATGCAACTTATATGTTTTGAATTTTGTAAAATTGAAATCATTTTTGAGTTCGGAATATAAAATATAGCTTAGGGTGAATTTTTGGTATTTTTCTAAAAACTTCAATTTTTGATGAATAGTGAAACTACAAAGTGGTAGTTAAAGAAACTGATTTTTTGTTTAAATGAAACTTTGCCACCTCTGTGTTTAGAATTTAAAAATTCCAACATACATGGTTGTCATTAGGAAGTAAAATTTGGTTCAATGGGATTAAAATAATTTTTTTGTGAATTGTAACTTTTATGTTCTTAATCGCGATTAGAGGTAATTAATGTAGTTTAAGGTAAAAATAATGTTTTAATAATAAGAAATGACCTAGAAAAATGTCATACCCTTATTTTATGTATCATGGCCGACCAAGAAAATCCATGGGTCAACTTGGGGACCCCATGGAGCCACTTTGGTAGGAAAATGACATTAATACCTTTTTATTTAATGTTAAAATAAAAATGTCACAAACATGAAATGTTTTACTAAAAAAAAATTTAAATGGAGTTATACAAGTCATACTTTTGACTATAAATATTAATTAGAAATATAAAAATCTTTCCTACATCATGATATTTTTTTTATAATTTTTAGACATTAAATAAAATAAATTTTTTATGACACCATGATGATGCAGCGATTACCTCATTATTTAACGATTTAAATAAAATGAAATGATAATGTAAAATATAAGACCTACACTTGTCAAAAACCTATTGTATGGGTGTATTTCGAACCCTCATCACATTGTCCTCTAAATATATAATTGTGGGACCCTTTTTATCCGAAAATAATTTTATAATAAAGTATCTTTTCTTAACTTTCCAAGAGTGCCCCTCCTCTCCTCTTATAGAAGGCCCCCACCTCTACCTCCTTACCCACACCTCTCAAGCCTTTGGCTCGGCCAAAACCTGCCCACTTTGTCTCTACACATCCCTCTCTTACTCCTAGAAGCCTCACTTTGGGCAGAAGTCTTCCCAAGGAAGCCTTTGAGCTCAAATCAAAAAGAGTTACCCGTTTTAAAGGTAGTGTCTTCTCTTGTGTTCTTATGTTTTATTTTGCTTCTCCAACCCCCTAAACTCTTTTTGTTCATTTATTTTGTAACAACACCAGTATACTCAATATACTAGGATGTTTTTATAAGAAGGATTCGAGATACACTTACACACACCTTTATCTAATGGTTAAAGAACATACTGTTTCTGTGGATGTAGAATTTCTGCCTCATGAAACGATGATTATTCAACACTCATATAACACCTTCAAAGGTGGACATTAAGATGACACTATATTTATATATGATATATAATATGTTTATGTTTTACTTAAGCTTCTGTATTTTTCAATTTTGTCATACCTTTATGGTTTCCATTGTGGGTAAACACGATAATTTCATTTTAGGAAGTTCGGACTACCTCCCCCTCAAAATGATTTGATTCGTTAATGCCATATGTGGGATGTATAAAGGATGGATTTAATGATATTATATATGATATTATACTGAATTATAATATACCTTTATATCATTATTATTTCACTCCACTAAAGTATGCGATAGAAATGAAAGTAGCATTCATGCGTACGTACGGCTTACCGTCTCCGTGAACGGTGCATTTCATTTCTTATCCCCAAATGTAATGTACTATTATAAGTACATATATATAATGGACATATATGATGTATGTTACATATAAGTGATGAATATAATTCTGGAATTAAAATATACTTACCTCTCATTTAGTTTTAATTCCATTAATATGACATAGAAATGAAAGTAGTGTTCATGCATGCGTACGGCTTACTGTCTCCATGAACGGTGCATTTCACTTCTTACCTCTAAATGATTATGTAATATTATAAATGTATGTATATACTGGATATATATAATATATTTGATATCTACATCATGAATATAATTCTTGATATAATGGATATTTTACCACATGAACAACTTGTAATTATAAAGAGTTTATTTTTGACTCAAGTACCAAGGATCGAGAAAACGGCCATTATTAAATTCAATAATTACATAGTGTTCATAACATGGTAATAAGTAATATAAAGGGAATAATGAACTTGAAAAAGGTTCTTAATCATGTATAAATTAACTCAATTTTATTATTCAGGACGTTAAAGAACGATCGAGTCAAGTTGGACCCGAGGTAAGGGACTTCGTCTCAATCTCTTGTCTTTGAGGCATGTTTCGTTTTATACACAACTTTCTTTTATATGGTGTATAAACCCCATTGACTTTTACTTTTATAAAAAAGGAATCTTTTTCTACGAAGTGTTTTAATAAACAATAAAAATGAATGTTTCTTTTAACATACATGGTGACAACGACCTTTTCCGCCGCCACGAGTATTATTTGGTCTTTGGATTCCTCAACAAGCCGTAATGTTTTTAAAATGAAATAAATACCATATACTCTTTTATGTATTTTGGTATTTAAAATGGATTTTATAAAGGATTTGTTATGTCAATATATTTAAGTGATATATTGTGATCAATGTGTGGAAATTTTTTCTTTCCGTTATATTTGTTTTATGTCTTATGATTTTATAATGGTACTTGGACATTTGATGGGTGGTTACGTGATAAACCATATGACGGTTGGTGCCGTGAATACTAGGACGGGTGGTTATGTTATAACCTCCAATGCATTGGGTATGGAAGTTGTCCGTATGTCTATTCCATTAAGTGATATGTGTGGAAGTCGGCCATATGGTTATTCCATTTAAGTATGTGAATGTCCCAAGTTACCATTATTTGTTATGTGTCCTTTATATGGGTTTTATGGTAATATTTTGGTTACAAAAGGGTAAGTAATGATATTTTTTTCAGTGAAGAGTTTTTACTACTTCCTAAAGGTGAAAGGTATTACATTAATAAAGTATACATGGTTTAATTGTTGTTTTGAAAAACTAACAGTTTTCATTCTTTGTGTATCCCTTACTGAGATTTTTATGCTCACCCCAAGTTTTTCTTGAAATGTTTTTCACAGAACTTAATGTGGAATAGGGTCAAGGACGGGATCAAGGGAAAGTCATGCTATCTAAAACATGGAACTAGACATGTTTCTATTTAAGAGTTTTTATTTTATAGAAATTTAGTAGAAGTGACTACTTTGTAATATTTTGAGATGTAATAGTTATGTCCTAATTCCCTAAAACTATAAACCTGAAAAGATCCTCAATGTGAATTATTCATTTAATTCAGTATTAAGTAAGGTTTAAGGACGGGGCCGTATAATTGACCAAGAAATTGTCTAGTTCAGTGGTTGTCACCAACCACTCATCATCCATCAGTCATGGGATGAAGCCCCATCACCTTATCGGGCGTGATGGGTTTTCACCCGACATACATGTTTTCCTTTTCTATCATTTTGAAAATAAATATTAAAAACATCAATAAAATATGGTTAATCACTAAATATACTTTTTAAAATGGTTTTCAATACTACACTAATACTTAAATACATCATTTATCCTATTTCACACATGTTATTCCTTGGTATAAGGTTTATCTTAGGGCATTCACTGTCAAACTTCTTCATAATGGGTTTCAATTAAAATTTGAATTATCCTAATAATTTCCCTTCAGTGTTTCGAAATAGATGGACATTAATTCATGTTTTCATGTATAAGGTTACACCAAGTGAGGCCTGACACGCCGCCTTATAGTTGTTACTCATTGGGATATATATTCTAGAACCACGTCCGCTTGAAGTATCTATACATGGATGTATTTCTATGAATATGCACATAATCCTACCATACCATGATTCTAGGATGTTATTCTATACTTATATTAAAATTTTATATTAGCTCTATGTTATATAATTTATTTTTACTTAAATATATATCCTGAGGTTGCTACTAAATTTTCTCTGATAACAACAATAACATCTCGGTCCTAGATAGCTCAGACTCAGTGGCTAATACTTTTATATAGTTATTATTACAAGGAATCGAACCAAAAAGTACCATGATTTTAGTAGTTGTGGTAAAACAGATACATAAATGAGTCTTTTATTACAAATGAATACACTAATTGAAACATATGTTTTCTATTCTTTCTAAATAAAAACCGTTGAGGAAAAATACAATCCATCTAGTAAATACCATTATATCATTCATAGTTCAATAATTGGATTTTTGAAGAAAGAGTCATAATATTGGTGATCTCAAATGATTAGTAAGGGAAAATATTGAGGAATAAATAATGAATCAATTATAATGGCAATTACGGAAAGGTAAATAAGTTAATTCAAATTCCATGTAATCAATAAATTGAATAGACGTGCATAAAAAATATGGAAAGGTAATAAATGAATCACATTCAATTCAAATAACTAGATAATGAAAAAGTAATATAGAAAGGTAAGAAATGTAATCACATTACATATAAATAAGTGAAAATTAAATGCATCCATAGTTATGTTGACAAAAAATATCATGGAGGAATAATAACAAAATATAAATGAGTGGAGTGATTTGTTAATGGAAGTCACGTTCGAGGCACATGAAAACCTACACCATGAAGATCATTCATAAGAAGATTTAAACTATTCTGATTTGGGTAAATAAATTTTCACATGAGAACCAATCAATGCATCTAGGATCTATATAAATTCTTTAATCCACCTTTCATTTCATATCAAAAGCATTATTTATGTAAAATAATTGATTTTATTAATAAATAATATACCTTACCAAATATCCATATGGAATAAAGAATACATAATTATCAATATTTCCCAAAATATTAAAATAATCTAAAATGTATACACCATATGTAATGTGGTACATAGTTTAAGAAATACTAATATCCATGTTAAATTAAATGGATATTTTAGTGTAAATTCAATGTTAAATGACATAAGAGATTGAATATTTCAAGGGGACTGAAAAATGAATAAAGGAATTGAATATGAATATTATCCTTTGAAAAATAAATCATAAACCATGAAAAAAGAATATTTTGGATGGTATGAGTACAACACATCCCATATAGATTAAAATAAAGGGTTATTTTCGTTGAGGAATAGAAATAATATAAAACTTATTTTTCAAAAACATTATTGGGGAAAATTTAATTTTATTACGAAACAAAATTTGAAAAACCATTTCATTGAAAATCAATTTTGAAATTAATTTCACTATAATGTATCATTTTAATCATGGAATTTAATATTCAATGAAATGACGGTGGGAAAATACATACAAGGTAAAAATAAAATTCCATCTTTCACGTTAAAATTCTAGAAAAATGACTTTCTAGGAAATGGATAAGAAAATTCCATTGAAAATTTGTTAAAATAAAAAAGGTTAAAACTATATATACCAAATCATTTAAGAAATATTTTTTAATTCATTTTAATATTACATGGTTTTTAGATGAAAACATGTTCTTTGACTAAAGATTGAAATAATGTCGGGTTTTCTACAAAACATTTTCTAAAAAATATTAAGTAACAAAGAGTGAAAAAATGGTACTAATACTTAAAAATGGTCATTAATAACCAGGTGAGGTAAAATGAATGGTTTTATTGTAAAAGTTTTAAATAATTTCCTCATGTTTTAATATCATTGAAATATCATTAAAATTGTTCTTAAAGAAAATATTATTTAAAAAATCCATAGTGTCCCATACAACTTTGAAAAAATGTTAAATCATAATACTCATGAAGAAATAACATTTAATGAATTTTTAAAATATAATTAATATAAAAGGATTAATGATATAATATAAAAAATGAGTTGTATATACACCACACAAAATAGGTTAGTGGTAAACATGACATTTATCTTACAGATATAAAAAGTGAGATGATAATCCCTTATATTGCATCTGATTTTAATATTATGTCTATATATTCTGGAATAACAAACATACATTAATTATTTACATTATTTATAAAATTTTCTATGTTTATTATTTATTTTATTTTAATTATATACAACTACATTTTTAATTATGTTTACATCAGGTGTTTTGATGATGTTCGATTTACATGTCGAAAACCACTTTGGTGGGTCAAATATGGTCATATGGGTCATTATAGAGAATATAAAGAATAAAAATCAATAAATAATTATCATATTTATAAATTCATTATAATATTATAAAAAATCATTAAATATGGTTATGAATAATGAATCAACATTACAATAAAATATAGTGTATTCCTTATGCATGCATGTGTAACGTTTTCATTTTTCAGTGATAATTTTTGAAAGAAGCTAAATAAAACTGTTCTTTCGTGAATGATCATTATATAATAAATAAAGTGTTATTTAATCATATATAATTACATATATATTTATTTTTATGTAAAATCAATCACATCGTGTCGAAGAAGTTGTAGTCTACACGTCCACAAATGATGTTATCACTTTTTAAGAGTGTACTAAAAGGTCATAAATAAAATGATCTATTATATTTCCGGAATAGTAATTATGTAATTAATTTCATATATAGGTTATATAAGGTACATATTTTTAATAAAAACCATAATTTATATATTTCATATATCATGTGATCAAATCATGTCAGTTTGAGGGGGAGATAGTCCACACTTCCACAAACAGTGTAATTGCATTGAAAAAATAGAAATTATAAGGTTATGAAATTTAAAATAATTAAATAATATTAATGATATTATAAATATCATATATAAAGTATATAAATATATTTCCCATAATATTGGCTACCATGATAGGATGTAAAGGAAAAATGAATAATCGTTATTTTGTTAGGGGTACTTTAACGTAAAAATAAATAATATATTTGTTATCCATTAGATGGAACTGTGTATGTGTAGTTATAATTCATAGAATAATAACATAGTATTATACTATTTAAAATTTTTTATTCATATTATAATGGAATATGAATAGTTTATGTGGTGGAAAATGTAAATAAAACTAAAAAGGTTACGGAAAATTATACCTTTTAATTAGGTAACTTCTTTTGGTTAGTACTAAAAGGATTACTTGGATGGATTATTGGCCATGGTATGGATTGTTGGTATAGTGGATGGATTTTGAGGAGATATTTGGTAAGATATTGGTCGATCATAAGTTTCTTGAGAGGTGGGAGGAAGTGGGAGGAGATAAATTCATTTTTAGTAGACGAGGAGTGGCACCCTTGTAATATTTTGAAAAAGTAATTCCATACATGTTTTACACATTAAATATAAAAACCATGCTCTTTATTTCTCACTTAAACACAATTTTATTACATAAAATATTCACATGATAAAACATAGAAGATATAGAGGTCTTGTTTCATTGGGGATTAGGAACAGTACATAATAACTTAAAACATGTAATACACATCTTTATTTAAAACATCTATTACATGACCGCACAAAATCCTTCATACTTAACATTGTAAGGGATAACCTGAGGACATGCATAAAAAAGGGTGATATATAAATACCATTAAGTTATTAATAAAGTAATAGAATAAAGAATATATAATATGTTATGAAATAGGAAAATCAATGGAGTGAAAGAGAAATATGTACATAAAGGCATGATATAGCATGATTAACATAACATTGAAATGTGGCAACAACATTTAACATGATTTTATCATGATCCAAGGATCATTGCACATGGATCATGTATAAACCCTCATTTCCCTTGAATTATCATGAGTAAATCCTCATCACTCTTGATGTATCATGATAATAATATTTACCCAATGTATTGGAGTGCTATTAGGGCACACCATTCTAAATCATTTCATTTCATTCAAAAATGTGCCACATGGATCATAAAACATTGATTCATCAATCAACATCATTTATTCCATGATAAATTAATGTTGAATTAATATATGAATGTCTATAATCAACAAGAAAATGTGCATAAAGGTGAATAAACATGATATAGAAATTGGCATGGTATTCACTACAAAATGACTTTGGCATGGAAAATCATGGCGCAATTTCAGAAGCATAATGGTGTGACATAAGAATTCATAAAAAATGTTGAAGAGAGATATTGGTCTTTCTCATAACATGTACATGAAATGTAAAGTAATGGGTCATATAGATACATGTTCCAACATATGTAATGGGATTTATATTCATAATAAAAAATAATTTATTGAATGTAAATGAGGATAGAGAAATCCCTTATGAAGTTTTGTCTTGGTAAAGTGTGTATGTGGGAAGAATTAATGAGAGGGAAATGTGTCTCTCATCATTCAGACATAAGTAGGGAGGTGTGGGGGAGGTGAGAAATCATACCCCAACATTTTTAATTGAAAAATTGGGTATAAAAACATATTTTAATTTGGGAAAAAATTAGAAAGGAAGAAATCCCTTACTTGGAAGTGTTATCCAAAGGCTTGGGAGAGGATTGTGAGAGGATTATTGGGAGATTAGGGCACCTTGGGAGGATTTTAGAGTGTAGATTTCAGAGGTAGGTTGATCTATAAAGGCTTTGAGTGAAGAGGAAGTGGGATCTTTGGTTGGTTTATATTGGAAAATGGTGGGAAATCTTTATTATTTAGGTTTTTTCCACCACACATTAATCTAATAAAAACCACAATCCAACCATTGGTTTTTTTCCATGGTTTTTTATAATTATAGTTTAAAAATTATTTTATAAGTACAATGTTTGAACATATTAAAATATTATCCTTGATTTTGTGAAGATGAGTCACACTCTCAAGGAAATCAATTTAAAATTTTGAAATATTTTATAAGTAACAGAAGGTCTACTAAGGCACAAAATATTTAATCAAAAAAATCTAAAATCCCATTATTTTACTGATAAAACATATATCGGCCGAAAATATAATTTATATTATTTTATTAAATCACTATTGTGTCACTATGATGTCATAAAATACATTATACAATTTAACGGTATTTAATTTTTACCCAAAAATTCGATTGTAACAGAAAATTATAAAAAATTAACCAGTGGATAATTTCAACATCGTGATTCAAAAAATAATAATTATTTTATCTTAATAATTTTATAAATATTTTAATTTTTAATTTTAAAATAAAAACCGACATTTATCGAAAAAACATGTGTTTTGATAAAAAAAGTATTTCAAACCATAATACAAAAATCATAATTGTATTATTAAAAGCTATACGATCATTTATATTAATAAAAATTATTTATTATTAATATTTAATTAAAATATTATATAATTAAAAAATCTTTTAAATCATCATGATATATTTCTTAATTGAATATTAAATAAAAATATTATTAGTGGTTTAATAACTATTTACAATGTAAGAATAATAAAATGATTATATATTATTTATTCTATAAAATATAATGAACATAATCATAGTGCTAGGGTCTTGTTACATATCCACTTATAACAGCTGCATATGACCTCAGGTTAAGGTGTGTGATGGTGATAGACTCTTGTGGTTGCTTGGATAACATCGCTCAGGTAGTAATCTCTATCAACTTCCACTTCTCTCGTAGGAACTTTTTCTCAAGCTTAACTTGTTGAAGCTCAGCTTGGTCTTGGTCAAGAGTGTTTCCCAATGACACCACCACCTTTCTAAGCTCTGAAAAATGGGCTTCATATAGATCAATTCTTCTGGATGAGGCCATTTCTTCCTTTGTCTGAGTAAATTTGATTTTTTAAAGTTTTATATTTATACTAGTCATTTGATCACGGTTCAACGGATATATTAGAAATGGTAACAATTATTAATGGTATTTTGATATCAAAAAAAATAAAAACAAGGGAGTTCATATGTCTTACATAAAAATTTTACTTAATAATACATTTAATTTGATCAAAAGTAATTTTCATTTATGAATGTTTGGTTCATTACAATCTTCCCCCATTAAGAAATTTCACCCTAAAATTTTATTTTCAGACACTAAAATAGATGTGGGTTACTCTGCTTCATCACTTCCTCTGATTCCCACATTCCTTCTTCAAACATGTGGTTTCTCTATAACCCCTTGACGAGGGTCATGGTCTTATTTCGTAGAACTTTTTCCATATGAACTAAGATCTTCATACACTTATCTTCATAAAAGAGGTCACTATCCAATGGTACAACCGCTGTATTGAACACATGTGATGGGTTAGTTATGTACTTCCTCAAGAGAGATACATGGAATACAAAATGTATTTGAGATATGTTCGGTGAGAGTGATAGTCGATGGGCCACTGCTCTAATGCGATCAAGGATCTCAAAAGGTTTGATGTATGTTGGACTAAGATTCCCCATCTTCCCAAATATCATAACTCTCTTCCATGGTGATATACAGAGGAATACCATATATCTGACATAAACCTCTAGGTATCGTCAGTGATTATCATCATAGCTATTTTGTTGACTCTAAGCACCTTTAATAATCTTTTAGATGGTCTTAAACTTCTCCACCATTTCTTCGATCATTTCTGGATGTAAGAGTTTTCGGTCCCCAACTTCATCCCAACATGTTGGGGTTGTTCACCTCTTCCCATAAAGGTCTTTATAAGGATCAATTTGGATTCTTGAGTGTAAATTTTTGTTTTTAGATAACTCTACTATAGGAATATTTCTGTCCCATCCTCCTTTTAAGTCCATTGAGCATGATCTCAACATATACTCAAGTGTTTGGATAGTCCAATCAGATTGGCCATCAGTTTGAGGATGATAACTCATACTGAAAATCATCTCAGTATCCAGAGCATGTTAAAGACTCTTCCAGAACATATAGGTGAATCTTGGATCTCTATTGGATAAAATAGATTGTGTTACTCCATCTAGCCTTACCACTTCCCTGATGTATATCCATTCCAGTTGATCCATTGAGAAATCCTCTCAAATTACAATGAAGTGTGTAGTCTTTGTAATATGATCCACAACAACCCAGATTACATTTTTTTCATTCGGATGTCTTCAAATGTCTGGTCACAATGTAAATGGTTATGTTCTCCCATTTCTATTCTGGTATGGCAAATGGTTGCATCCTCCCCTTAGATTTCTGGCTCTTAGCCATCACTTACTGACATACCAGGAACTTTGATGTATACTCAATGATCTCCTTTTTCATGTTATCCTAAAAATAAAGCTCATAAAGATCATGATACATCTTTGTGTTTCCTTGGTGAATGAAAAAATTCAAACTATTTTCATCAACCAAAAGTTTATTCTTTAACTCTGAATTTGAGAAAACACATACTCTTATCCCAAATCCCACAATTCCTTCTTCATTAACATTAAACTCTGAGGATTTCCCTTTTCAAATAGTTTCAAATTTCTTCTGAATTCCGACATCATCTTTTTTATCATCCTTTATCCTTTCTAAAAGATGCAGTTGAGTAATAATTTGTTAAAGGATTGATGATTTCCCATTCTTTATGATTCCCATGTCAATCTTCATCAAATCTAAGAATTTTGGATCATTTTCAATTCCCATCCCTGATAGAAATGTTGGGTTCGTTCTACTTAAATCATCCTCCACCTTGTTCACATTCCCAGGGTGCTAATAGATTTAGTATTCATATTCTTTGATTAGTTCTTACCATCTCTATTGGCGCACGTTCAACTATTTATGTGTGAATATAAACTTGAGTCTTTTGTGATCCGTGTATATTTCACACTTCCCCCAAAAGAGGTAATGTCACCAAATTTTTATAGAGAATATCACTACTGCCAAATCCAGATCATGTTTTATATATTTTTTCTCATGAAAATTAAATTTCCATGAATCATAGGCAATGAATTTGTCTTTTTTCATCAACACACATCCTATGATATTCTTCAAAGCATCACAGACTACCACAAAATATTCTCTATTTTTGTGTAATGTGAAAACGGGCATGGTGATAATCCTCCTTTTAAACTACAGGAATATCTCTTTGAATCAATCACTCAAATAAAACTTGAATCCCATCTGAGTTTCTTTGGTAATAGGGATTGACAATCATGAGAAATTTCTCACAAATTGGAGACAGTATCTAGGTAACCCAAGGAAGCTTCAGATATCCCTTACCAATGTTGGCCTCGATCATCCCTCTATTGCAGCTGTCTTAGATGGATCTATAGATATCCCATTACATATGATGATATGACACAATAATGATAATTATTTCAAACATAACTCACAATTGTTTTAAATTTCATAGAACTTCTCCTTTCTCAAGGTCTCTAGTACAGTACTTAAATGACCCTCATGATCCTCCTTGTTTTTTCAGTATATTAGAATATCATCTATAATGACTACCAAAAATTTTTCAAAGTACTCTCTAAAGACTTTATTCATCAAGTCCATGATGATTTCTGAAGAATTAGGGAGTCCAAAAGTCATTACTATGAATTCATAGTTCTCATATCTTGTACGAAATGGAGTCTTGGTGATATCATCTTTATTCACCCTTAGTTGGTAATATCCTGACCACAAATACACCTTGGAGAAGTATTGTGCTCCACATAGCTAATATCAAAAAGTCACCAATTCTTTTTAGAGGATACTTGTTCTTTATCGTGATTTTTTGAACTCATGATAATCAATGAAAGGCTCATTGACCCATCATTCTTCTTGAAGAAGAGGACTGGTGCACCCATGGTGAATCACTTGGGCGTATAAACCCTCTCTCCAGATTCTCCTGCAGTTGTTTCTTCATCTCCTCAAGCTCCAAAAAATTCATTCCATATGGATTCTTGGATATTGGAAACACCCCAGGTATAAGTAAATATAGAATTCAACATCCCTTCTAGGAGGAATACCATGGAATTCCCTCGTGAAACACTTTAGTGAATTACCCCACAATAGACATGTCTTATGTGATGGTGGATTATTAAGACTCAATTATCTAAGATAGAGAGAAATTATTATAGCATAGTAATATCCATGCTTCATATGATGGTTCTAAATAAGATTCATCCTCTTCCATGCACTTTTATAGAATGGGGGTCGATTCTCCATATAGTTAGTGATTTCCCACTCATGGTAGTTTATGTTTGCTCTATATGAGGAAAGCCATTATATGTCAAGAATTTCATCAAATTCCACCAGAGGTAGTATGCCAAGGTTCTTCGAGAAGTTCAATCCAAAAATTGTGATATGGGAGGAGTTATATTCATGGTTTTCAATGATTTCCCCATTTTCCATTCTCACCGACATCATTACTTACATGACTTATAGTGGTGTTGGGATTGTTCTACTAATCATTTGTGATATAAAAGATTGCATAGAACCATAATAAAAACTTAAATTCTATATTATTTAATGAATAACTATCATACCTATCAACACTTTTTTTTGGGGGTTCAATTCGGCAGTAGTGATCAAAAAAGCACTAACTTTATGCCTTGGAGGTTGTTGGTTGCCTCAAAAAACCCTTGGCTTAGGGAACTAGTTTGTAAATTTCACTAGTTATTTGTAGTTGAATCAATGAGATATGTGATTAGGCTTGAACGGAGAATTCCACTCCTCTGTCATAGCTACATGTTTTTATTGTCATTAGTTAATAGCTAGGTGCCCTTCTCTATCACACTTAAGGAATTTCCTCATCCCCTTCAAGCAATTTTCAGGGTTCTTTTTTCCGATCCATTGGAAATATGGGTTCTATACTTTATTATAACCATTGGATTTATCCATCATACCTCCAGAATTAAAGTACATCTTACACTTATTATCACCATGATACCCTTAAGATTCTCCGTTGTCCATTTCATCTTTGAGGAAACATCAGACCATTTCCTCACAGCTCTCAAAGTCATAGGTCACTAGGTATTTCTGTAGGATTTGTTTTAGACCAAAAAATATGTGGTCAACCTTGAATTCAGGTGTAACGACAAATCAGAAGGCATATTCTGAAAACCTTTTTGATTTTTCCTCGTACGCTTAAATGGATTCGTCATCTTTTTTCATGGGGTCAAGAACATCCCTTTCTATCTTAATGCTCAAGGTGCATATAAAATATTTATCGAAATTTTTTTTCCAGAATTCCTTCTAAAAAAATTCTTCGATATCTTCATTAGGATTCATATTTTTGATCAATTTCCACCATTAATCAGATTTACCCTCCATATGATAATTATCCTGAAGAACCTTCTCATGTTCAGAACATTTGAGGATGGAGAAAATATTCAAAATGGATTTGATCCATTGTTCTTCAATTGAGGGATCAAATGATTAATTAACTATAGGAGGCCTTTGTCTCATGAATCTCTAAATTGTGACTTTTTCATTATTAGGGGGGTTTCATGTTCCTCTTGACCAAAACTTTTATTAAAACCTGAGATAGCCGAGAGAGTATCATGATAAATTTTGTGATTCCCACTGCCATCGGATTGCGCAACTCATTAGAAAAGTCATCACATTGATCATCACATTGAGTATTTTCCCGAGTCCTCGCATTACTGGCCATTGGTTGGAATAAAAGGAATGATAGGGGTAACACATAATGGGTAATCCAAATACAAAATGGGATTACATATAAATTACTTTTATTTCCATAACTTATGAATATATAGGCTTCAATGTGTGTTATCTATGATATACTTCCTAACATATATTCTTAGGGAATTTTTTTATTCCCATAATACTAGTTCATACTAAGCTTATGAATTTACAAAATCATATCCCCCTGGAGTGTCTTAAACAAGAGTGCATCATAGCCCGCTATCGTGCACTAGTTCTCGTTTGAGTCTAGTTCAAAGGGGTGTTTTCAGGTTTTACACCTATATACATCTATGCTAGAGCCGCCACTACCTGTTCGTATCAAGACAATGATTTATTTTCATGGTAAACCATTTAATCAATACACACCAAAATTTAGGGATTTTTTTATTACACTCAGTCTTATCCATAACGCTTTAACTCAGGTTTTATAATCCAAATCCCAAAAATAACTAAACATGTCCTCTGAAACCAACTATAAGAACCCTTATCTTTATTTCACACATAAACACAATTTATTACATAAAATCATCACTTGGTAATACATATATTATCGAGGGTTATACTATATTAGGGGCTTATGAACATTATATAACAACTTAAAACATGAAACATGCATCTTTATTGAAAACATATTTTACATGACCACACACATTCCTTCGTACTTATTATTGCATGGGATAACCTAAGGACATGCATAATAATAGGGTGAGCTATAATGTCCAGAGGGGAGTAAGAAAGGCATCACATAAATAATATATTACATGTTAGGAAATAGATATATCAATGTAGTTTAATAGAAAAAAGAACATAAAGGCGTGATATAACATGATTAACATAACTTGTAAATGTGGGAAAAACATTTAACATGTTTTTAGAATGATCCAAGTCACGTTGGACATGGAGCATGAGTAAACCCTAATTTTTGTTGAATTATCATGATTAAAACCTAATTTCACTTGAGTTATCATGATAATAATCTTTACCCAATGCATTGGAGCACTATCATGAAACACCCTTCTTAATCATTTCATTTCCTACATAAATGTTCCACACGGATTCATCAATCAATATCATTTATTACACGATAAAAGAATGTGGAATTCATACATGGAACTATATAATGAATATGTTAATGATCATAAAAGTGAATACCCTTGATAGGAAAATGGGCATGGTATTCACTACACAATGACTTTGTCTTGGAAAATCGTTGTACAATTTCGGTAGCATAATAGCATGACATAAGAACTCATAACAAATTTTGATGAGATATATAGGGATATCTAGTTATATGTACATGAAATTGAAATTAAATGGGTTATATAGATACATTTCCCAATATATTTAATGTTATTTAGATTCATAATACAAAATAATTTACTGAATGTAAATGAGGAGAGAGAAATCCATTAAAGAATTTTGGCAAGTTAACAGGTGTACATAGGAGGAATTAATTAGAGAGAAAGGGGTCTCCCATAATTCAAACATAGTTCTGTCTATATGGGGGAGGTGAGAAATCATACCTTGACATTTGAAATTAAAAACACAAGGGTATAACAACATAAAGAAATTTGGACAAAATTGAGAAAACAAGAAATCCATTACCTTGAAGTGTGATCCCAAAGACTTGAGAGAGTCTTGAGAGAGGCTTATTGGTACATTGGGGCTACTTTAGAGGCGTTTATATAGAGTAGGGTAGAATTTGGTCGAGTTCCAAAGGCTTTGATTAAAGAGGAAGTGGGAGCTTTTGTGGGTTTATATAGGAAAACTGAGAGAATTCTTTATTATTTAGGTTTTGGCCACCACACATTTACCTAATCAAAACCACATACCAAAACATGTTTTTTCCCATGGTTTATTTTCAATGGGGAGTGAATTTTTTTTATATGTACAATGGAAGAAATTATTAAAATATTTTTTTTTCTTATGTAAAGTTGAGTCACACTCTTAAGGAAATAAATTTAGAAAAAGATAAAATGTTTTATATGTCTTGGAGGGTTCACTAGGGCACCATAAAGTTTTTAAAACAAATATAAAATCACATTATTTTAATGATAAAACATATATTGGCCGAAAATATCACTTATAGTCTTTTATTTCATCACTATTAGGTCATTATGAAGTCATAAAACACATTCTATATTTAAAAGACATTTAATTTTTACCCAAAAATTTGATTGTCTCAGAAAATTAAGAACCATTTGATAATTTCTATGTCCTGGTTCCAAAAATAATATTCATTTTATCTAAATAATTTTCTAAATATGTGAATTTTTACTTTTAAAATAAAAACTCACATTTGTTGAAAATTCATGGGTTTGGACTAAAACAACTTTCAAACATTAATAAAAAAACAAATTTTCATTCATAAAAATTATATGATCATTTATATTTATTAAAAATTAATTTAGTAATAATATTTCATTAATATAATATTTAATTTTGAAATCCATTATTTCATCAAAATATATTTCTTAATTTAATATTAACTAAAAACACTATTTGTTCTTTAAAAACTATTTACAAAGTAATAATAATAAAACGATTGTATATTCATTATTCTATTCAAAAATAGTTCACATAATCATATTGTTAGGTTCTTGTTACATTAAACCTTATAACACCCTCATATTACCTAAGGGAAATGTGTGTGATGGGGACAGACTCTTGGGGTGGCTCAGATAACATCGCGCAGGTGGTAATATTTATCAACATCCACTTCTCCCATAGGCGGTTGTGTTCGTTCATAACATGTCGAAGCTCGGATTGGTATTAGTCTAGAGTGAATCCCAAGGACTACGAATCTTTTTCAAGCTCTAAAAAATGGTCTTCATATGGAGAAATTATATTGGATCAAGCAACTACTTCCTTTTCTGAGTAAATTGGATTTGTTAAGGCCCTATATTTATACTAATCATGTGATCATTTTTCAAAAAATATATTAGAAATGGTAAAAATTATTAATGGTATTTTTAAATCCCAAAAACATAAAAACAAGGGTGTTCATATGTATTATATAACCATTTTACATAATAAGACATTTAATTGGATCAAGAGTAATTTTCAATAATAAAAGTTTGGTTCGTTACATTAAAAGTGGCTCAAATAATGGACCCAATTAAATAAAAGATATAATAGGTTCAAAATATGACCATAAAATAGATTTTCTATAAGTGAATAGGTTATTTGGACCCTTCTGATTTAGGTTTAGTGATTTATTAATCTTAGTTTTTCTTTAATGATTGTAATTAAATTTCATAACTTTGACTGCTGTTTTTGGTCAAAAACAAAGTTGAACTTATTATAAATTTTATATAATTAAGATTCCAAATATGGATTAAATTTTTCAAAATTACAATAATTGATATAGTATAAATTAATTTAAAATTAATCGTGCAGGTGGGATTACAATGCTGGTTTTTAATGTAAAAACATCGTAAAGATTTCTATATTTTTATAGTCAATTTCATAGTGATATTTATTCCAATGATGTAAATTGTATTAATTTATACAAATATTATCAAAATAATATTTAAATATAATATTTACATATAATTTTATCTTATAAATAAATAAGAAGAAAAATAACTTGTCAATTAAAATTGTGTATTCCTCATCATTCATTAAAAAAGGAATCTTCACAGAAAAATATTAGGAATTTATCGTAACCTAATTATTATATATTTATTTTTATTATTATGTTTATTTTTACATATATAATCTATAAAAGTTCATAAAATTGGATTTAAAATGTGTTCTTCATTAAAAGGATATAAAAGTGCATTAATTAAAATATAGGGTTTGTGTATAAAATTGGGTTTGTTCTTCTCTTATGCCTATTAAATATATTGGATGGATATAAAAAATATTTTATTGAATATAATATATATATTAAATTAATGTAACTCATTAATTGTAATTAGGAAAATTTATAGTGGTTAAAAGGCTTTGTGGGCACAAAAATATTTTTCAATAAAAATATTCCATTTATATTCAATTGGTTGTTGTATTTATTTATAAATAATTTGTTATAAAATATTTAATTTTATACTTTTTTAAACCACATATTTCCGAAGTTATTTATTAGTATACATAAATACTAAGTTAATGGCTATTTTATAAATAGTATTATATAATTGATTGGTGAATCTCGGTCTTGCTTGTAATATAACCCATTGAAAAAACTTGTTGATGCGTGAAACATATGCTAACTTAGTGTTGTGTGCATTGAAATCTATATAATATATTTAATTTATTTTAAATGTTAAATATATTATAAATATTTAGGATATTTTGTTCCCTTACAATCTTGGTGTTTTGTGTCATAAACATTATCTAATACAATGTTCAACCATTAGATTTTCTAGGTATTTCAAGATCAAACAATTGAGTAAGATAGAAAATTACAGAAAGTAGAAAAGGGTAAAAAAACATGCCCTACCAAAACAATAAAGAGTCCAACATTCTCCATGGGGGAAGACTAAATTAAATGTACACTATTGGTAAACACCTTGCTCTATCAAGATCCTGCTACACTCCTCCCGATCCATATCCTCCCAGGACACCGTCAAAAGAGTCGTTGTTTTCACATGACACCACACATGTAGGAAAATCCCATGAAGGGGTGTGTATAACAATAATTAACAGGAAACCTCGAAAACACGAAAATTGAAGCACCTAGTATAGCAAACTCAATAAATGATATAGTAATAAATGTTTAACATAAACACCAATATATTCACAAAAAAGACACTATAATAGCAGGTAGTCATAAAAAACTGTTAGAAATAAGATTATATTGGAATCAACGCTTATTCTGAGAGAATTCATTCCATGATCCATGTTATCATATTAGAGACTCAGTGAAGAGGTATGTATCATTGTTTCCCTCCAATATATTTCACACTCATCTATGAATACTAACATACACCAATAGGTTTTCGGGCCCAGAACTGTTGGGGGACACCGCGAACAAAATCTAGATCAACCCGTTACATAGGGTATTATATGTCAAAAATATCACCAATCGAAATAAGGTGGCCTATTAGATGTTGGATCAATTATCTTCTTATAGAACTCACTCATTTTCCACAAACTCTAAAAAGGGAGCTATGGATGATATAGGATCCCCCTCGAGTCTCAGGGAGTGACACCATAACTCTATTTAATAATTGACCACTAGAGGGGACCACAATCTAGTGACCTAGGTGTAATGTTTCACTACACACATTATTGAAAGGACCAAGGGAGAACACTCAAACTATACTAGTATATAATAAGAAAATAAACATCCAAAATCACTCTTTATGGGAGTAAATGGAGTGTATAAGTGTTAAACATTATGTCCCTTGACCCTAGGTTCAGCCCGTGTAAACAGAATGTGTCATCAAACTGTGTCCGTGTAGGAGTACAAGCCATGTAGGATACCTGTGAAATACCCCCTTTCCCATGTATTTCCCAAGTACACACTATGTTCACAAGACTATTATCACATACCATGTGAGAATTTACACATTCCCTGAGATGCATTCTTCTGACTGAAAGCTGTATCTACTTCCAATGGGGCCTCAAATGTCGTGTAATCCTTGATTACATTCCATTTTCTACGAGATTTTTTAGAATCTCAGATCTTCTATTCTTGTTTGATACAGTTCTTTATTCCTTTAATACAGTGATTTGTTTTCCATGAAAATGAATATCCAAACTCATCCAAGTCATGAAATCATCAGACAATGCATCTCATCTTCAAATCTTCTCACAAAGTATATAGAATCTTCTTTATCTGATTCGTGGAAAAGAATGATTATTAACTCAAATTTGAGTATCCACCATCTTATGAATCACTCCACCTCCATTGTCTCACCTCCAGCATGTTGTTAAAATCCCAGATATATGATATAGGATAATTTCTCTATGAAACATGTGTCCAACGATCAATCAATCTTAAATAGTCTGACTCAGATCCAAATAAAGAATGCCCATGGTGATTCATAGAACCCATGGGGAAAATCACAAGAACAAAGAAAAGGAAATAAACTCAATCTCTATTCATGTCAATATATATTTGTTTCTATATGATAAAAAATAAAGAGATTCAAAATATTTCTCCCACATCACCCTGTAATTATACCCATCCTACATGGTGACTAATCTGCAAATCAATCCATTCATTGATTGATTTTCACACATCCCAGAAATTAAAAATGGGAATGAAATCTAAATAAAACACACACACTAAATAAATTAGGTTCTTTTACAAAATAATAATAATACACCATCATCTCAATTGAAACGATTAGTCAAATATGAGGTGTGTTGATCATAAAACCATGATTCTGTCTTTGTTTACCTGAGAGGATTCACCAAGGCTCATTCCAATGATCCTCTAAAGTCTTCAATGTTATGAAAAATTTTATTTTCACCCAAGGATATATTTTAATTATTTGTCAAATACTGAATCAAAAAAATTATGTAAAATAATTTGATCTAATAATTTTATTCATTTCTACCTCTAGGATGAAATTTCATCAAACAACCCATGCTAAATACTATTAAGTCACATTAAGGGAAAACCACCATTTTAAACTCAACATTTCCCCCAGATTTATGACCTGGTCACCTTTATAAATATTATTCCACTTTTTCAAGAAATTTATCTTTGTGTGATATTTAAATATTTAATATATTTTAAACCTTTGTTTTAGGCACATTGTCTTCAAAATCGCATGACGTCTCAGTGATTGGTCTCGATAATAAATCATATAGTATCCAAAAATAATACATGAAAAACCTAAGACGTTACATGTTTGATAGTGTGTATGACAGCTGGAAGGAATTGTAGAAGATAATTTTATAATAAAAAAAATTAAAAATAAATATTTTTAAATAAATTCAAAATTATTTATAACATGTAATGCATGAAAGATAGGGTTTGAACGAAACAAGATACTCTACTAAAATATTATTATTTAAAAATTACAATTATAAATGATATATTAATATGAAAGGTATGAATAGAGATATATAAATTCTTAAAATTATAATGTTTTTGAAAATTTAGAATAACTTCAATGGATATCTATTAATTAGAAATTAAATAATGATCATATGAAAAATAATATTTGTTTTCTAAAAAATAGTTTATTTTAAGGAAGTTTGGTCTCTCTTTGTGCGTAGAGTTGAATTTTTTACCACATTTATAAAATTTAATTAAGAAGTATACATAATTTTATAAATATATATATAGAAAATAATTTTGGAATTATTTTTTATGATTTTTTTAAGTGATTAATTTTTTGATGATTTGTGAAAATACTGTTTCTTATTAAAATCTTCCTTTTTGATTAAATTATATAAAAATTTAAATTTTATATATTATTTTATATATACTAAAAATAATTCAATTATATAAAAAAAATTACTAATTTAAGTCATTGGAATAAATTTCATATTTAATATTTTTATTTAAACATTCAATACAAATGAAGATTTTCTCATTAGAAAAACTACTCTTTCGTCGTGTTTGCAGTATCATTTTCAATTGAACTCTCCACTGTATTAAATGAATTTGAGAAAATATATTAAATATGTAGAATAAAAATTTATTATATTATATAATTTTGTATTACTTATAATTTACAATAATAAATAATGAAAATAGTAAAAAACAAATTACCATAGTTAAGATAAAATGGTTTTACAATGTGCTAAACAGAGAAGATAAGTGTAAACAATTACATAAAATAGGTACAACACCAAATGGATAGACATTTTGTGACCATATAATATCTAAAAATATATTATTACCCATTCTAGTGCATTTTTACATGATAAAAAATAGGTATCTAATTATATTTACACAAAATCCATATGTTTCCACTCGCCCACTTATAAAAGGACAAACTCTCTCCTCAACTATCCTCATTTCCAAATCCATTTGTATCTGAATGAATATTTAAAAAAACCATCCTTAATTGAATCACAACCCTTTATAATCCTTTATTTTCTTATTAAATCACCCAAATAAGGCGTTAGGTTTATAAAAAATAGGCACTATGAAAAAGATGTAAATTAATTACATGTTCATACCTATTTTATTCCTTCTTCCACTACCCTGAAATATTATTCAACTATGATAATATAAATAAATTTTTTTGCCCTATATACATATTTTTTTTTGTGTTAATAGAATAACATGCATCCATCTCCAGTTCCATAAAATAAGAAACAGAATTGTTGATCGTGTGTTCGATGAACTACCACCTCACGAACAAATGTGATTTGTTTTCATCACCACATTTCCAGTATGATTATAATGATGAATATAATATATTTTTATGATATTTTTGAAAATATTATACTTATTTAATTATGATATTATATATTTTTTTATTAATTTCCATTCTATATGGGATATGATAGTGTCACTCATGTGTATAGTGTACTTTTTCTATGTTAATCTATGGGATACATTTTTTTCATACGATTTACATGAAAGGTAGTAAAGTCAAAGTTAATTAATATATGTGATACTCATGATATACAAATAAAAAATAAATAGAATATAATATATAACTTATTTCCTTCCAATCCATTAGATAAAAATAACATTGCTTGTGCATACTTGTGGACTACCTCCTCCACCATGCGATGTAAAATGTTGTTTAATTTATTTTTAAATGGACTGAAATAATTATTTATTTTATTAATAATATATATATATAACATTATAATGATTCTATTAACATAAATTTATAATTATATTCCATTCATTTCATCCTTTGAGAAAAATGGACAGAATGTTCATACGTACGTACGCCCTAATGTCACCATGAACAATGTAATCAATATTATATCTCTAAATTTAAAAGAGTACTATAAATACATGTATATTTAATGTATATTATATTTATATCATTATTAAAATTATATAGGTTATTTAAAAATGATAACATGAAAATTAAAAACATTATCGAACCAAAACATACATGAAAATTTTACAATTATCACTCAAACAATGATTTTAACAACGAATTGTTAATAAAAGGTGATAAAAACTATAACTAAATAATATATGGAATGATATATATGTTTTATGTCATTTAATATATTTGAAATACAAATATAATTATTATATTTTACTTTGGGATACAAATGATAGAATCTGAACCTGAGTTACGGGTTTATTGTCTCACTTTTAAATCTGTGATGTCACTAACTCTCCCCAGGGAACCGTGCCATGACTACCCCAAACCCGCCTTCCATAGGCCAGGGGTTGTGGACTAGCACTGAAAAAGATTATCCCTAAAACAGGGAAGGCATTGCCTTTTAAATTACAAACTCACACAATCTAATCACACATCAAGACACAAGAACAAGGTCAACTATAGAGTAAAAAGGGTGAGTGCATTAAGTAAAGGGGACTTAATACAACACCAACTAGAAAGTACAAGTAAAACTAAAAACAGTAATTGTGACCACCTTCCAATAATCCTACCTGAAGGGTAGGTACACCTCTCGAACGGTCATCTCTGCAGTACATATCGTCTAATGGTCCACCTATGTGAAGCCTCCAGTCTTGGCACCCTTACCCTCGATAAATGTTGTCTGTTTTCTGCACATGACACAGTAAGGTACGGGTGTAGCCCGTGAAGAGGTGAATATAAAAATACTCAGTAGGTACCACGAGTCCCATGAAGGTCTCTTAGAGTCCACACGGGATGAACCAAAAAGAAACAATATATTCAAAAATCATGAAAACAACAGTCAACCCTACTTAGGTATATTCCTATTCATATACCGAAGTTATCTAGTATACCCATCTCATTCATGAGGAAACACAAGGCCCAACTCTTTAACCAAAGGCACAACTCTTCCACGAAGGAAAGAATACCATGACGGTAACACCATGAATGTAATTACCAAAAAAGTAACACCACATAGAGGAAAACCAATAAGTTATCACATCTATGAAGTGTACCACAAAGGTAAAGACTCAACACAAACCAGGTATAACTTAAGTAGAAATGTATAGTTGATTAGATGCGTTACTAGATCATATTACTTCATCGAGAATCTCAATTTTGACCCACATTGGATCCAAATATGACCCACACAGAAACTAAATATGACCCACACAAGATTAGAAGATGACCCACATAGTATCTGAAGACGACTCACACAATATCTAAAGATGACCCATATAGGATAAAAGAATCTCAATGTCCGTGAAGCCACATGGTTCCCGCACTAAGCAGGCTTGACTCTAGGAGGATCCCCTCGTCAAGACCTCATAATATACTTAAACTTTCACAAAGTCCCATGAATATGTATTATGAATTTTCTTCACATCAATTGGGACCCAATGCGATTGAGGGCATGTCAATCAGACGCTCGGTCTGTAAGTTATTAGTGTTTCCGTTCCAAGGGCCCGATTGGATTCAAGTTCGATCCAACCCGTCCATACTCTAACATTATCCAAAACTCAAGTGGATTATATGAAAAGGATTGTCTCAATCCAAGGATTCATGTGTCATAGAAGGTTCATCAAATGGATGCATGGTTCTCAAGATATGGCCAAAAAGGTGTATCTGGGTCTAGATGAGCCCTAGTCAGGTCCGTACCGACCCTGTTCGGGTCGACCTCGCCCGGCCCGGGTCCATCTCGGATGGGATAGACCATGCTGGGCACCACCTACAAAGGGGTGTCTCAACCCACAATGCATGTCTTTGCTCGCGCTGGGTGTGACCCACGACTTGGTGTGGTCCATTGGGTGCGGCCCGCTTGGCGCGGCCCGTGGCTGGGTGCGGTCCGTCGTGGCGGGACCTACCATATCCGCAACCCAGGGTAGGCACCCCCTGCATTCCCTAACAGCCCAAGGATCGTTCATTTTTGGCTAACTCTGAGGTGCCACACGGCGCCTTCTGCTAGCACGCGAGTCTATCTCGTCATGACGCGTCCGACCGAGGAACCTACCGAATCCCCCTTCTAGCAGCGTCGGCGAGCAGAGAACCTGCCTCTGTGGCTGACTGGGGGTCGGCTGCCCTCCAGGTGTGCCACCGTGGCTTAGAAGCCATGACCTCTTCCTCTACCATTAGGGTGGATGCGCGTCATCCAAATTCCACGCGGTTGGCCGGCATGCTGGCTGCAACCGCCGTTGAGGCTGGATACTGTGCTAACTGCCACATGTACCCTACGGGCATTGGTCACCGATGACGTGGTTAGATTCCTCTCAACTCATCGATCCGTCCACAAAGAACACTTCAATAATTAATTATAATAGTGATCCAGCTAGGTTTGTTTGGCCCACACCCTCCTCTTTAAATAGATAGCAAATGGTTCATAGATTGATACCTATGATTCATCATGAAGAAAAAAATGAACAATTCCCTACATCGATCGTTCATTGGGGATGGCATGAGGAAGAGGATGAAGAAATTGAAGGAGACGCCGACGTTTGTCGCTCCCGCAACACACTTCTGGTCCGAGATTGAGTGTCGCTTCCTCGTTCTTGATTTGAAGGTTCGTTCATCGTTGGAGGAGGTTCCTTATTGGAGAATGTTCTTCAACCAAACTAGTTTGCCACAATTCCCCACCACAAGAGGTGATGAGCTAATCCCCCTCTAATGCAGTTTAATGACTACATCAATTAAAAATTTAATTAATGTCATTAATGGGGGGTCCAAGTGTTACACCACTTTTAACTGGGAATTTAATGCAGGGCATTAAATTCCCACTCTCCTTGGGTGGTTCCCACCACTGAAATTCAAATGATTGGTTTCAAAAATAAAATAAAAGTTGTTAATTTTATTTTTTTATTCTTCCATGAATACCTAGAAATCAAACTTCCACCCCTGGCCTACTACGGTAGAGGGGAAGGTATTTTTTAGTGAATATCGGCGATACAAGTTCAAAGGTGTCCTCAGATGTCAATTACGTGCACTGGTTCAAATGTTACAAAATCATGCTCCCAAGTTAACTTAACGTACATAAAGAATGTTTGGAAATTAATTACAGACACTCAGGGCCTCGGAATCACGTTCAATCAAATTTTGATGAACCAAAATATTTCCATATAATTAAAAAAAATTACTTTGAAAATTTTGGGTCATTACATACTCCCCAAATCAGGGATTTGCGTCCCCAAAAGCCACAACACAAACTAGGGAAATAAGTGGGGGTATTAAGAATGAATCTGAGCCTCCCACTCCCATATGGTCTCCTTGAGGTTCTCATGATGCCATGGTACACACACCATAGGTATCAATCACCCACTAAGTACTCTCTCATGTCGATCCTCAATCTCTACTAGAACCACCGTAAACATCGCCACATCCACGATGTCCAGCTCTCCCCAGTCAATGATGTGTGAAGGATAATGTACGTATATCCACAGCTAGGATAAAAGGAAAACGCCATGAACCCGGTGCAACTGAGGGAAAAGAGATAGGCAGTATGCCACATAGCCAACTCTAGTGAGGACCTGGAAGGGTCTGATGAACCTCAGAGAGAACTTGTCGTCCCAGCCAAATCATCACAAACCTCATCCAGGTGAGACCAATAAGAAGACATGGTCAACATCCTCGAACTCGATAGGTCTCTGTCTCTTATTAACATAGGACTTCTTCCTACTCTGTGCAGTCTTCAACCACTCATGTATGATCTTCCCCTTCTATGTGCTATCATGTACCATCTCCGGTCCCACGAGTGCTGACTCCCCTGGGCCAGTCAAGCATAGAGGTGATCTACAAGGTCATCCATACAATGCTTCAAATGGTTCCATACCGATGGTGGAGTGATAGTTGTTTTTCTATGAAAACTCCACCAAGGGCATGTGATCCTCCAAGCTGCGGTTGAAATCAAGGACGCAAGTTTACATCATGTCCTCAAAGGTCTGAATCGTCTTCTATGTCTGACCATCCATCAAAGGATGAATGGAAGTGCCCAATCGAAGTTGAGTCCTAAACTCCTTTTGCAACCCCTTCCATAACTGGGAAGTAAAATGTGCATCAAGATTGGATACAATCGTCAAGGTAACTCCAATAAGTCGTACAATCTCATGTATGTATAGGTGTCCCAAGATCACTACTAATCCCTTCTCTCTGATAGGTAGAAAGTAGACCAACATGGTGAGTCCGTCGATGATCACCTAGTGGAATGATCTCCCTTGTACGTGCGTGGAAATCCTATCACGAAGTCCATGGAAATTTCATCTCACTTCTGCTCTGGCACCTCAAGTGGCTGACCTAAACCCACTGGAACCTGATGATATGCCTTAACTTGATGAAAAGTGAGCCACCATGAGACAAACTCTGTCACTTATTTCATCATTCTCGGCCACCAATGCAGATGCTAGAGATCATGGTACATCTTCACCACTCCTGGATGTACCGCTAGAGGGGACATATGTAAATCCCACAACACTTTTTCCCATAGCACTACAGGTGCCATATTAAGTCCTCTGAAGAGGATGACGCGCTCCCCACCTTCAGAAAATCCATCAAGTGGCTGTTCTGTGGATATCGTAGCATGTGGATCCTTACAGTCAGTGTCCCCCATGTTGTGCCTCCTAGACTCGTTGGAGGAGTGTTGGAGTGACTGTCAGAGACTGAAGATAAGAAGCTCCATCTCGATCCTTGTAGGATATCCACAAAGTGGCTAGCTTCTCTCTCACCTCACATAGAAAGTGTATACCAGATATATTGCTGAGTTCATCCACTACTACGTTCCCCTTCCTAAGGGTATAGACTATCTCAAAGTCATAGTCCCAGAGATCTCAAGACAATGTCATTGTCTCAGGTTCGGATCCTGCTAAGGGAAGATATTCCTGAGACTCTTGTGATTAGAGTAGAATGTAATACGTTTCCCCATTAAGTAATCTCTCCAAATCTTCAAGGCTAAGACCACTACTGCTAACTCCAAATCATGGTTAGCTTAGTTATGCTCATGATGTCTCATCTTTCGAGAACCATACGTGATCACTGCTCACTCTTGAATCAGGACAAATCTGATCTTGGTCCCTCATTCGTCACAGTAGACAACATACCCAACACCCTCCTATGATAGCCTCGAGATGGGGGAACTCGTCAGTCTCTACATCATCTTTTGGAAACTCTATTGGCATATCTCTGACCACATGAAGGGTTTCCTCTTCTTTTTCAATGCTGATAAGGTTCCCTCAACTCTTAAAAAGTCAAGCAAAAACCTCTAGTAGTAACCAGCAAGACCTAGGAAACTCCACACCTCTTTCACACTCCTGGGTGGCTCCCAAGAAAGAAAAACATCAATCTTTCCTGGATCCACCACATCTCCAGCCTCTGAGATAATGTTTCCCAGGAAGTGAACATCTTAGATCCAGAACTGGCACTTCGAGAGCTTACCATAGAGGTGGTTCTCTCTGAGTGTGTCAAGAACTGTCTGTAGATGATTGGAATGCCCCTCCTCTGTAGCTGAGTATATCTGGATGTCATCGATGAATACTACCACATAGAGATTCAGGTATGGTGAGAAGATCATGTTCATGAGTCGCGTTAACACTACTGGAGCGTAGGTTTTCTTTATATTCTATTCATTCTTGTGGATTTTATACTTTATCAAATATTTTTTTTATTTCATACATTAATTCCATTTTTTTACATTTATTTCTGAAGTCCCATTTTACTCCAATTAAAGAAGTTTCCTTCGGCCTTTTAACCAAGTCTAGACATTGTTCTTTTCTAATTCATTTAGTCCATCCTACATGGATTTTATCCAATCATCATCACCCAAATCTTCATCAGTTCATTTAGGTTTTAATTGGAAAAGAAATTTTATTTGTTATACATCATTTCCTAACGAACATCTAGTCCTTAAATGATGACTTACATCACCAGTGATACTATCACTAGGATGATTGTTAAGAAACAACTGATTTGGGTTTTGTAAAACCTTTTCATCAATATAAGCTATAAAAACATCTCGGGTAAAAACATCAGAAATATTTTCTTGAGTATTTCCCTTATTAGAAGAATCTTCCATCAAAGTTTGATAATCAATTTTTTAAAACTCATCGGAAGATGTAGGATGGGGTTATTTAAAAATAAAAGGACCAATTTCATCAAATTTATCATCCACTATTTCTTCAACAGTATAATAACTATTGTTAAAAATCTTTTAAGCCTTAGAAGTAGTGGAATAGCCTAGGAAAATTCCTTCATCATATTTGGGTGCAAATTTATATAACTTGTCTTTAGTATTCAAGATGAATAATATTCATCCAAATACTTTGAAGTATGAAAATTTAGGTTTTTGACCAGTCCAAAATTTATAAGGTATTTTATTAAGAAAAGATCTAATTAAAAATCAATTTATAGTATAACAAGTAGTAATTACTGTTTCATCCCAAAATTGTTTCAGTGTAGAATATTCAATAAACATGGTTCTAGTTGTATCCTGAATAATTAAATATCTTATTTCAACAACACAATTTTTTAAGGAGTTCTAGGTGCTGAAAAAGTAGTGAGTAATTCCTTTATTACTACAGAAATATTTAAAATACAAGTTTTCAAATTATTCCCCATAATCACTATTAATAGTTATCAATGTAAGGTTTTTTCATTTTTAACTTAGTTGAAAAATATTTAAAATAATAAACGGCTTCAGATTTCTTTTCTAGAAAATAGACACATTTAAATCTAGTGTAATCATCAACTAAAACAAATAAATAGTATTTCCCTTCAATACATTCAGTTTGTGTTGGACCAAAAAGATCAATATAAACTATCTCTAATGCATCCAAAGTTGTGATAAAATTGTTTTATTATATTATTATGGTTAAATAATATTTTAAGGTTGTGTAAGATAAATATATATAAAAAAACTAGGTTTACAATGATACCTACACTTTCAACAACCACTTTAGGATTGCATCAAAAGCCTTCATATGTGGGTTTTATAATCAGGAAAATATATCTTGTATGTTTTAAAGAAATTTTTGAACGTATTTATGCAGTAATTGGAAAAATAAAAAGGCTTTTTTAGTTTGAAAAAAGTAGGACATGAGGTTCCCTTTTATAAGAGAGGGGAGGGTCACATTGGGAATGCTGTAAAATATTAAATTAATATATTTTTATTTTCCTAAAAAAAATTATCCAAAATGATATAATTAGATTATAGGATGAGTATATGTTGAAATAAAATCTTCCAACAATATTAGTACAATTATATTTTCGGTTTTTAACCTTACCACTTTGTTTTAACCTACATTAACCAATTTTTGTAATTACAGGGATAACACTATGTATACTTTCTCGGGGTTATGATAGGAAATATAATATATAAAATGGAAAATAAATGGATCATGCATGATAATTTAAACAATATCCCAATAAATTAATTGAATATATGGTTAATAATAATAATAAATCATTTAATGAAATATAATTTATTATAAAAAATCCTTAATGTCATTTTTTCACTATTAATTTTAATTTGACTTCAAAGACAAAACAGAAAAAAATTAAATTAGAATATAATCATTTTAAACATCCCTAAAATATATATAATAAAATAAAACATTCAATAAACATAATAAGTATTTCAAATTATATTATTTTTATTATTATTAAAAATCCTTTATTTTATTTTCCTATTAATTAAATAAATTTTTCTTCAGCATTGTGCAAGAATTTAAAGTAATTATTTAATCACTAAAACTTACAAATAAATTAATATGATAAAAATTCTTTTGTATTTAAAATTTATTTTTAAAATTTAATATAATTTTATTTTATCCTACTTAATAATATTACAGATATTTGATGAAATAATGTATCAATTTTTGACATTATCATTTACTTATAAATTATAATGGTCACCATAAAATAAATATGGCACCATGTCACCATATAATAAATTATTAGATATAAAAGCATGGACTAAAATAATAAAAACTATTAAGTAATGTTTTAGGGAAAATTTCTTGTCCCTGTAATATTTTTTTAGCCATAACTACCCCATTTACCTCTATAATGGTATATTTTTTTCTATAGTTATTATTCATTATAAATAAAAATAAAAGAGAACTATTTACCAAATTATTAACTTATATTTAATAATATGAATCCGTTTTTTAATATTCAATTTATAGAAGTTGAAAATTACAATTTCAAAATAAACCCTCGAGAGGCGACGAAAAACTATTTTTCAAGAAAAAAACTAAGAATAAAATGTGTTTCTACTATATAAAAATAAAACATTAATTAAAAATACCATAATTATATTATTTTTGATAAATAGTAACTAATTAAAT
Source organism: Viscum album (assembly GCA_963277665.1). Taxonomy (NCBI): domain Eukaryota; kingdom Viridiplantae; phylum Streptophyta; class Magnoliopsida; order Santalales; family Viscaceae; genus Viscum; species Viscum album. Next base: position 1,793,125,844 of record OY728141.1, read on the forward strand.
TTTAAAAATAAAAAAATAATTATACTTTGTAAATATATGAAATTAATAAAAACATTTCAACAAAAATCAGTATTTTTTTATAGTCATTGAAAAATGAATCTTTTTAGAAAAGTATCAAAATTTCACCATAATAGAATTTATAAACGATGATTTAAAAGATTAATTCCTTCATATAAAATAAAATTTTTTAAGATATATATTAATTATTATATTTTCACGTTAATTGAAATAATATTAATTTTTTAAGAAAACATATTTTCGATGAATAAAATGACATTACTAAAAATTGACTAACTATTTACATATTATTTATCGATACATGTATACTGATAAAGAACTTTATATTTATTTCACAATGTATTTAATCTTATCCTTACTCTCTAATTTAATGGATAGGTTATAACAAACATATTAAAATAATAATTATTCATGGTTCATGTTGGCTCAGGGTTGTGTATAAAATATTGTTTTATTTTTTAAAAGTACCAGGGTGTAATAGAAACAAAATAAATTCTTAAAATAAAAAAAAATTAAATGAAATCGTTATAAGTGTTTTAATGATGAACATCACATACAAGTCATCCATTGAAGTACTAAAGTTTACTTCACAAATAATCTCATGAACCATGAAGTTTGACTTCTCATATTTATTTATAAATCCAAAAGGTTTAAAACATTATTATGATGTATAAAATAACATGATTTAGATGATATATATTTCATTATTTTTAATATATATTGTATTATTATATTTCTATTCTCCTTTATTTTATTTATTGTAAAATATTTTATTGAATTTAATTGTTTCTAAAGAATAAGATAAATATTTTTATTAATATTCATTCAATGAAGTGGATGAAAATAATTAATTAAATATTCAAGATATTATCTAAAAGATATTATAAAACAAGATAAAATAATTTTACTGTATTCCCTAAGGTTAATGATATGGTTTTGTAAAACATTTTTATTTTTTCCCCAGATGTGAATGAAAATATATTGATTTTATTTGAAATCATGTTCGGGTAAATATGATATTCTTCAATGATCATTTATCCATAATTTTTTTAAGTAAAAACCCATATAATATTATTATAAACACCAAATATTTATTGATGAAATTACATATTTAATGCACACAATGAATTTTTTTAGTATTTAGTGAATTCTGAATTGATGATATAAAAATATTGCCTTTTTTACATTATCATAAAAAATATATTAATTTATTATTTTTTCACCTGTATAATCAATATCAAAGAAATAACTTATTTTTATTTATCAATTATTTATGGATTATGAATATCATGTTGTGTTGATTTTAACCTATTAATTGGATGTTATTATTAATATAGTCTGTAGACAACATGATAGAATTATATTATTTTGATAATTGAATATATTTTCTAAAAACATTTTCAATTCTTGAAGTGATTAAACAATTGGTATCCAGACAAATAAAATTAATATTTTTTATACACGAGGATAATTATTGATAAATAATTTATTATCATTTAGGAATCATAAAATTAAATGAGTCAATTAGGTCTCCTATGTAAATGTAATTTTGATTTCGTTTATTAAAATTCCTTGAATAGAATTAATTAATTCATGAAAAATTTGATATAATTTTTCTTAATCGAATTTTTATTTTTAACATTTGATCAAATTATTTTTCCTTTTCATACTGAATTGAATATTATAATAAATTTTTTCGGATAAATTATAGTTAAATTATAGATGAGGTACGTGTTAAAAATCATGAATATTGTTCCACATTATATCTCTCAATGACATTCACCAATATTAAAATATATGTGGTATCCTCTCCCTAGTAATCTTATTTTAGAAATTTTTAGAATATGATATCCGAAAAACCAAATAATCCACTTGGTGATGTGCCTAACCCCTCCTGATTATATTGTGAATTCATTAATTGATGATCAGCCACTAAATGTTGATATTATAATGATAAATATGAGTACTTAAATTTTCGATAACATACCATTAACATGTTTAATTTTCATGATATAAGATCCCAAAGATCATATGTATATTGATATTAAAGAAAGTGTTTTAAAAATATTATTCTAATTAAATTCTTCCAAATAGATAATGTATTCTTATTATTAATCAAAACACTTTCAGATTTAGAAAATTTTCATGTGTGTGAATTTACTATTACTGAAAATTAATCAATAATGATTAATCAATAATGATTTTATTATTGGATAATATATTCATACTTATTGGATAATAATGATTTTTCTATTCTATAGAAGATAATATATTCCTACTTATTGGATTGAAATTTTTAATCAATAATGATTTTATTATTTCAGTTCTTGATGAGATATATTATACATAAATGACATTATTGAAGAAAAAATATTATATAGATACAATAGATAATGATGTCAAATAACTCTATATATAACAAGAATTAATGATAGGTAAAATTTCATTATATAATATTATTTATGTACATTTGAATCAAATATGGTAAACCATAAGTTGTTTGATCATGATACATTAAAGACATGAAATGATAATTTAGATCATTCATGATTAATGATAATAAATAAATATTCATTCAAGTATATATGAGTATCATTTAGTAAACATCCACCATCCGGAGAATTGTAAATTTTTTAAATGAATGCAAGTATAATAAATTATCACTTATAAGTTAATATTCTCATTAGGTTATTGTGAATCATCATTATATGATTATTTACCATGGGTCGCCTATTAATTAGGTAAATTAATTATATCATCAATGGTTATATTGAATGTAAATTGTGAATAATTATATGAAGTATTAATTAGAGATTATTTATGGGCTCACCACCCTATGATATGATCCATTTAAAAATTACATAAATGATGCATCTATTAAACAATCACATTAATTATAATTTTTGGGTGATAAACATATCATGATAAACATGATGAAAAATAAAAGTATTTATTTCACATACCATATTTAAAATGTTTTATAAGAACCATTGATAAGATACCAACTAAACGTACCAGAATAATTCCTTTTCAGTGTGTTATAACTGAAAAACCTAATTATACACCTCAAATGTGTAGTTTAATTAATTCTAAAAAACCATTGTTTTTCATGAATATATATCAAATATATATATATATATTTATATATTCCATTGAAAATTAATATTAATATATCCAAAAGAGTATGTATTTTTAGATATCTACCCTATAGAGACTCTAGTAGGGGATTAATTATTAGATTGAATTAAATTTTATTGATGACATATTTTAATTCTTTAATGATTTAAATAAACATTCATGACAATTGAATTTGAAAGATGTCGACATCAAATTAATTTTTAAAAATGTTCATTGAAGTAATGTATTCTATGTTGAAAGTGTAATTTTTTGGATTAGTTATCCATTTTTCTAAGACTATTAAATATATATGAGTATATAATCATAAATTCTATTTCCAATTTTGTTTTTATATTTATTTTTTTATTATTTAAAATTAGTGATTTTATTTTTTTATCTATATATTACCATTGATTATAACATGTATATATGAATCTCTGAAGGGTTCACAATGTCTGAAGCATATTAAAAATTATAAAATTTTCACCAAATTAGATAAATTACTGTATGAGTTGAACTAAATAAAATATATTTCATGTATTCATCATGAAATAAGAGATAATTGATTTTCTCATCACATGATTTGTATACATTAATGTATTCATTAAATATATTATTAAAATTTCATGAATATCTTCAAAAATCATAAAGAGTTTAAAAAATATATGCAGTGTTTGATAATGAAATTATAAATAATTTCTATGTAATTTAAAATTAATCATCCAAAATATGAGATCATGAATTTTAGAATGAATTTACATATTCATAAATATATCATAATAAATTAAATCCCATGATTCCAATTGAGATATATTAATGATAATAAAATAAAGAACATAGTTATTCTATAATTAATAAATATGAATTCGCATTTCATTTATCCAAGAATTATATATATATATATATATATGTTTATATATACCTTGTAAATAAAATTATATATTATTATGATAAATTTAAACAATGGTATTTATATTTCCTATTTATTGAGATTTAAAGGGTAAAAATGGTTACTTATTCCAAAATTTTGAGTTAAAATTGGTTGGTTATGACAATATTAGCTATTAATTTGATCCACATAAATCGTGATGTCAGTCTAGAAATTCATTCACACATATTGGATCATCTATTTCATGGAGTTTAGTAAAAAAAAAATTAAAACTTCCTCCAATCATGCTAACTTGATTGTGATTCATGATGAAAGTAAATAATGTGTTTAATTAAGATTAGTTACTCATCATATGAAAACATTATTTTAGTATATACATGAGTAATGTTGATATTATATAAACATAATTATTCCTATATTGAAAAATTAAAGGATGGGTATATCAAATGTTTTTGAATAAAACATATCTCTCTAATATTCTCTTTCACACAAGAATATAAAAATAAAAGTGATAATGATATCCAGTAAAAAAGGTTTTTCCTATTATTAATGTTTTTTTCAGAAAGTAATTACCAACTAAAAAAATGAATTATAAAAGTTGGATGTGAAGATAGAAAACTCTATCATAATTTTATATGTGGGTTATGAATTCTATACTCGGTTTAAAATCATGAGGTATTTTCCATTGGAAATTCTTAATAAGTTTTTAATGAGCTAGAATGGCATGGTATACAATTACCATGGCTTAGCTTTTCATTCCATATGTAATTTTTATGTGAATATATTATTAGATTCAATAAAAGTATGATATTAAAGGTGTTTTATTGTAAATTATCATTTATTATGTGGGGATGTCATACTTATATATTTATAAACAATCAAAATTTCCTGACAAATTTATAATAGAAAACATTTTGGTTTCTCAAATATTTGGAATTACATCCTTTGGATTAGTTAAGGTATAAATTAATCCCCCTCATTAGATAATATATTTAGTACTCTATATATATGGAGATATGTAAATGAAGAAGAAGAAATTATGTCCCTCTATAATTTTCCCCACTTCTATTATATATTTATTTACATCATTATTGTTTTTATCATCTACATCTAAATGATTTATTACACATTTATTCAACGATGTGCTTCACCTGTGATTGATCATATATTTTGGGTTATTAAATTCTATACAGTTTCAATCAGTGTTAGATTCATTTAAAAACATAAGTAAAATTACATAAATTACTTATTTTTATTATCTTTTAATAACCAAAAAAATAATTAAATAATGATAGAGGAGAGGGAAAATATGGATACAATGAAAACCCCCAGGGGGTATTAGTGTCAATATTTCATGAAAAGGTGGAGTTAAGAAGTTTCTATTCTAATTTATTTTCTATTTTATAGTGGAAATCACCAAATGAAATTCAAAACATCATCTCAAGGTTTGAATTTACTTTACTTCTCAATTTTTTTTCCGGAATTTATGTATTTTATGAGTGATTTTATAAAAGCATGGTTAAATCCACTAGAATCATAATTATTTTTCTATTTTGGGACTAATGGAGATTGGAGGGAGCTCTGTACACTATTGTTTACATTATTTGTGTATTTCTACCTATAATCCAAAAATTAAGTAATAATTTATACTAATTTTGATGAAATTTTATATTTATTATTTATATGAATTATTTATTTTACAAAAAAATTAAAATTCATATTTCCAATATAATTAAAAGTTGTATAGATGAATTAATAGGTTCTATAATTATCATATTTTTATTATTTTTATTTATAATTCATATATTTTTATTTTTTTATTATACGATGTCTTATTATGGTTTCTTGGGATTTTGATCTTTCTAATGAGTTAAATTGATGTTAATCCTCAACCATACATTCTTATTTATTTGGTTTATGATCAGAATATGTTTATCTTTTATTTAAAACTCCTTAACAAGCCTATTTTTTTGGAAACAAAAAATGGAGTTTTCATGTATAGTTTAATAAATTGAGTTAAATTAGTATTCATGGGAATAATTCTAGTGTTTTATAATTTTTTTTAAAATTAATTGTTTATTTTATATTGATATATATTTATATAAATTGGGGATTTAGGTCATTCTTGGTTATCAAAAAATAATGTTTACTAATCATGTATTTTTTTTAATATATTTTAAAATGATGGTGAAAAAATATCAGAGAGGGATAAAGGGGTTATCAAGTGGTGGAAACTCATATCATCCCCATGAAAAATATGCTTTCAGTCAGGGGGAAGGGAGCCTAAGAAAGTAAATGACTAGGGATAGTCTTGAAAGTCCCCTTTAAATGCTATGACATTTTCCACATTCTTTCTGTCACACATAGTATGGAGAATCAAAATATCATTATCAGTGAGCCTACTTCATTACCTAATGAGGTGGGTTCTAGACCAATGAAAATAAAATAGTACTTATATAAAATTAACGAGAAATGGAAAATATGATTATACATTAGATTATGATATATCATATGGCCTACAGATTGGGAGCCCACTATGATGAGCTTATTTCCCTTACCATTAGAAAACATTGAATTATAGTAGAAATAAACCTCAATGAACATGAATGATAACCACTCTTTTCAAAATACCATTAAAATAGGTTATACATAAACTGAGATTGAAGATAGCACTTGGGCTGTTCTAGTGTGCCCATTGGCTTTTCACAACATCATCCTCACAAGAATGTGTATAATTAAAAAAATATAGAGGACATGAGTATTTGAATTGTTTATACTTATCAATCATAATGATACCATTTTCAATAACAGATTGAGAGATTTCCTTTTTCAGTGGGGAATACTAGAGAAAATTACCAGATTCCTAGATTGATTCCATGCCTCCCATAAATTCCAATAACTGTCAATGATAACAGCAATACAATCCCTCAGTTCTCTATAAGCCACATCCACACTGCAAAACTACGTGAGAATAAAATTATCTATATATTCCATGTGAATGGAAATACCCATAAAAGCCTCGTGTATGTTCTAGATAGATCTCTCGTATTCTCTCTTCCTAGAGAGATGACATGTAATCAATGAAATTGATTTCATAATGTTTCTTCATTATTAAGTACCAAAAAATTAAATGATTTTATAATGATTTTTAGTACTGATAAGAATACTTTTTTTATACTAAAAATTATCAAAGAAGAGTTATTTAATATTGTGGTATATAATTAGATGCTATCAACATATGTATTTTTATGAAAATTTAATTAATTTTATAAATTAGTAAACATTATCTCTTTTGTTGTTTTGAGTTAAATTAAAAAATGTGTTTCTTGTGATTATGAAATTCTATCAAGTAAATAAATTTAATGAAAATGTAATAGATTTTAATGAAAATTTTATTAATACTATGTGTGAGATTTTTTTCAAACAAAAATATTAATTCTTTTAAACATTAATTATAATTAAATTTACAATGTGTCATGTATAAATAAATTTATTCTAGTGTTTGGTTCATAAAATATTTTTTATATTTTATTTTTATGAAGTGTTGATCATGGAATTAGTTTTTAATTAAAATTGAGATTTTAAACATATTAGATTTTTATTTTAAATAAATTAATGAGTATGGAAATTGGTTAAGATACATATTTGATCATATAATTCTTGCATATATTTATTTTTGTTAAGTTTCAATCATAATGTTTTTTCAAAAACTAAATACACTTTATCACAAATTAAAAGGGATTTAATATATAATTATATTTTCTTTATGTAACATTATTCTAAATTATTTTGTAACATATGATTAATAAATATTTTAGTTATCACATGTTATTAAACTAACATATCATAAGTATTTTTATTCCATGTGTTTTCTATTTATTTCCATGAAATTTATTATGATTTTATTATGGTTATTTCATCTATTATTCTTCATTTGTCTTGATAATTAGTGTCATTTTATTATAGTTACTATATCTCTTCAATCATAATTGGGGTGAAAATTTTTATTCTCTGTTTATGGTAATGTCATCTCAGATTCACTTTTGGGATTTAAACTTATTATATAAATATTGTCATTTATATCACACATAGTTCCTTTTTTCCTTAAAAAATTTAGTTCCATGATTTTCATTATGATTTGTTTTATGTCTTGTTCTTATTGTAACTTGTATGTCATATGTGTCTCCATTTTATTCTTTATCTATGGATTATATTAGTAGTTATATTTGGTATTCATATACCATTTTTTATAAAATTTATTATCATTATTTCAATTTTTATATATTTTAAATGTTATAATATAAATTTTATAAAGGGATAAACCCCCAGTATTTTAAAACACTCAATAATACATAGAATATCATTTACATCTTCCACAAAATTTGTTCATTGATTTTTTTGTTAAATCCAATCATTTCAAAATTCATTACGTCACACCCCAATCTCCATCATACATCAAATTACTGTGAATGTGTACTGACATTAAACATTTCCCTATACTTCACAGAATCCTCAATCAATACCCTACCCTAATTTCAATAAATCTTAGCCTCCATACATTAGAGTAATCCCTCCATGAAACCAAACTATGAAATAGATAAACATGCATGACAAAATGGGATACAAAAGGGGTTGGGGAATAGAACCATACCTAAAAGGATTCCACATACATGTATCATGGTTACCTAAATCATTTCACATATTGTGTAATAGGCTTACTGTGCATTAGATACTTTTATGCTTTATGGGGTGCCCTCATAGTGACATATTCATATCATACTTTATAGGATGGGATGTAAAATTTCATTAATGTAGTATACACCATTCCATTTCCCCATTGGATGAGTATTACCCCCTGAATATTTTACATAGTGTCTTAGGATTCATATTTAGGATTAATGAAATTTAAAAAAGGTTTGGTTCCTCCTAGTATAAAGAGATTTATTTTATATCCCATGTTGATATATATATTACTTAATTTCTACTCAATATAATGATTTTAATGTTTTCTATTAAAAAAATTTCATATTATATATGTAAATCTTTAGTTACATTTTGATGTATTCACCTAATTATTTTCTATATGAGTTGAGATATCATTGGTGTAAAATTATTGAGTCTGTTTACTCACATTATTCATGCATACATTGATGGAGATTCCACATCACAAGATATCATTTTAGGTATGATTTTATTTTTCAAATAATTTCAAGATTATCTATAATATGGTGGTGTGTTAATGGTTTATGTAATAATAAGGTAAATTAGAGAATTGGAGGTTCTATTATGTCAATAATTTGAAATATCTACACTTTTTCGTTGAAATGCATGATTTATACTAAATATATGTGGTTTTTGAAACCATTTCAAAACACTACAATATTATTTCCAAATCCTTTTCTATTGATAGATTTGGAAATAGTCACTGAGTATAATATTTTTCAATTGTTTAAACATAAACCTCTATTAAATACTAATTTCACAGTGTTTTTAATGAAACCCACTACTATATATTTTAAACATTACCTATCATCCTCATTCCTAATACCTAACCTCATTTCTCCCATCCTTGAACCCCCAAACCTCTCATACTCGATGTTAAACCCATTCCATTTTCCTCTCAGACTTAACACTGGACCATTCTTATACCCTCTCAACCCTAATGTTGGACCCTAGCTGTGATTAAAGAAGAATTGAAACTGATATGTTATTCCCTTCCTCCCTTTCTCGCTACTCCCTACTCACTAAAACTCAAATCATGCTCCATGACTGCCAAACATATCCTCCCCATCTATAACATTACTAGACTCACTTTTACTCTCTAAAATTTATTCCATTACTATAATCACTTTCCAATCATCACCTTTAATATATTTATCAATTTAGTTTTATTTTATTATCATTATTTTTCACTAATGAGTTCTATGCATATAATTGTATTATTTTTTTATTTTTCTATTTTAGTTTATTTTATTAAATAAAAAATATTCAATAATGAATGTAATTTTCATTGTTATTGTTATAATGGTGAATATATGAAAATTTTTTATTAATTCATTTGATGTCGACTTGTTTCATTGAATAATAATTTTACTTAATATGCTTAAATTAATATTATAAAATAAGGTAAATTATAATTTTAATGTATTTTTAAATATAAAAAAAGATAACTTATGATTTCAAATGACATTTTCCTATTAAATTATTGAAATATATATTTTAAAATAAATTATTTAAAATAAAATATGGGTAATTATCTTATTTAATGGTTTATTTGTTCAAAATTACAGGGTACTGTATTTCTAAATTATTTAGTTTCTAATAAATATGGGAACTTTTAATAGTACAATTAATAAACCATGAACGATTCTATTTTAGATATATTTGTAAAGAATCATTAAGAAATAATATAATATCATCATTGAAATCCTTTTAAAAATATATGTTAGGAATTGATAATGTCAAATATGGGAATGAAATCACATAAATTGTTTATAAAACAAGTTTTATATTATGCTACCATATTTTTATTTATATTTTGTCCATTAAGATTTTAACTAAATATTATTATGTGTGGTTAGACTATGGGATTAAATTTTTCAAAATTTATATTAAACATTATATAATTGAAAATCATAGTGTTAAAATTTTCCAATAAACATTTTATTTTCCTATAATAGAAATTTAATACTAAAATTTCATTTGAATGACTAAATTGTGTGTCTTTAAAAAACAACAAATTTAATATTACATGATTAAAAAAAATAGAGTTATTTAATTTATAAAATAACAAAATTTGAGGTGTGTTTGTAAAAGTTACTATTTACATTAAAACATTGTAATATAAAATTCAAAATATTCAAAACAGTAGAAACATAATTTTTAAAAACTAATAACATGGAATTTTTTCAATTAACTAATTTTTTCTACTATAAAAAATCTACTCCATCCTCCATGGTTAAAAAGTAAATAATATTATTTCTTAATGTTTTAAATTGATGGTTGATCAAATATTATAAAATTTCCTTTTTATTATCTAATTATACTCATCATCCAATGTAATGAATAACTATATCTTTATCCAAATTTTAAAAAAATTATTATAAATTTTATGAATTTAAAAGTATTTTATTTATATATGTACAAATATAATTATATTTTTTATTTGATAATTTGTTCAACCTATTAAAAATTGAAAAAATTTTGATTACCTTACCTTGTAACACATCTCAATTTGTTACTAGTTTGAACTTTTTTATTGGATTTCTCAATTGAAAATTGATCAGTAGATGTAAGAATAAAAATTCTATGGACTAAATGTAAATTTTGATGATGGTTCAAGAAATATGAATTTTTTTGAGGAATTGATATTGAAATAATTTCCTCTTAATTATGCATGTTGATTTGGAATAGAGAATTGAATAGTATAAAATGTTTGAGAAGTTATGTACATAATTATAATGAATAAGTTAATGCTTTGATAATGGAAAAGAAAATTAATAAATTAATAAATGATTCTTTTGTCACATCTTAGAAACTCCATTAACAATGTAACATAGAAGTTTATCCACTCAATTAGGTTGTATAAACTAATGATTGTTTCAAAACTATGGGAAAACCAAATTATGATGATAACATATTAATTGATAAGGTGGTGGAGACTAATATAAGGGAAAATTTATCGAATAATATGCTTTCATTTGATAAATTAGTTAATGATTGAAATCATGAATTATATGAAGGATGTGATGAATATTCAAAATAGACTTTTCCAATGAATTTGTACCACATCAAGTGAAAATTTAGAAATATAATTAAATAATTTTCTATGATATTATAATTATATAATGATACATTTCTAGATGAAATGACACATATAGTGTCTTATGAGATGAAAAAAATTATAATAAAACTTTATGTTAAATATATAATTCTACACACATGGATAAATGATTTCTTGGTTTACTATAATTAATATTTGAGTTGAGAAAAGTGAAAATTATTGGGGAATTTTATATGTATATTAGAAAATAATTATGTAAATATTAACCTATAGACTACCAAAATGAAATAGAAAAATAAAACTATCATGAATATTTTACATAAAATTCCAATAAAAGTATGGATGATAATATTTTTTATGTCATATGAAACCACTAAAAATGAATTAAATTATTTTATAATATTAAAAAAGAGTTTATGTTATGTATAAGAGATTCAATATAAACGAATAAAATTGATTCAATATATTCATATTTCTCTTCTTATTAGAAAAATTTACTATTGTGATTATCATCTTATATATCCAATCCTTTTGGGAAATTATGTCGAAATTAAATCATATGGGAAACTATATTTATCCCTTATAATATACTTCCCTATATGTGAATGAAACATGCTCCATTCATCATATTAATGATTTTTCCTATAAAATAAATTCATAGAATGACATTATTGTCTACCTTCATCCTCTAATTCAATAATTATAGGTATTACATGTAATATCCGATATTTAATTCCACATATGAGAGTTTACAATTATTAAATTATCCATTCTATTTTGGTTCTTCCATTTATGGAGTTTTAGTATGTATTTTTAGTGAAATGGGGTCAGAGAATTGATGTCTAAGAGTTATGTGGGGCTACATTGTGTAGTGGTTGGAACAATGAAATCTGCAAGCTAGTGGAACACAACATATAATATATGAGGCTACAATAGGTATATAATTATCAACATACCCTACCAGAGAACCTATGGGGTTCCATTGGCCATTTCTCAGTTGAAGAATTACCATTGTGGGTCTACCCTATTCACCGGCTAGCCGGTGAGACTCACCATCTCACATGTTCTGTGTGGATGGTTGTGCATTAAATACACCTCATTACATTTTAATTTCACTCAATATTTAATGATTAATTAAAAAAATCAAACCGAACCCCTATTTTATATTAAATACCTCCTCCCTTGACTCTTACCCTCTCCCAATAATCTATCATCGGTTATTCATGTTTGGATCAACCTCATGTTGTCAAAATTTCGATTTCTGGCATGATTTATACCAAATTTATATTTATATTTGAGAGATGTACATGGATATATGATAGATCTATAGTTTTTATATTTATACAGTGATCAATTATTTATTCATCATATATCAATGAGAAATTTATTTAATTAATGATGTCTTGTTTTCGGATTGATATATACCATTGACTATGAACATTCAATGGGTATGTATTTTTGAATCATCTTCCTTGACCTCTTCTTGTTAGAGTATTGATGATGAAACTACATACTATTGGATAAAAATTGATATATTGGTAGTTTATTCATTGTTTCAACGACATTCCCTTATCTAGATCTCTATTCCTCATGAATATTGTATGTTTTTAATATAGAGTTTTCAAAATATTTTCTAATAAATGAAGATATGAAAATAGTTAAAAAACCATGAGATACAATTGTGAAACAAAAATTTAAGAGAAATAGCATATTATTGAATTTCCACTATGTGAATATAATTTTTTCCATCATAATGATGATTTTATTCACATTTAAAAGAATGTGAGTGAAAATGTTCTTTTTACATTTTTCAATGATTTAGAAAAATAAAATGATCATTTAAATTATTGTAAGGATGAAAAATCAATCAATATTAAACATGACTTATGGAAAAATTATAATGGGATTTATATGTAAGTTATTTTTAAAATTTAAATCCTAGGAATTATGTTTTCATTAAATGATTAAAAAAATTGAATGTGATTGATGGATATTCTAGTAATATTTCATTATTTGTTGATTTGAAACATCATAAATTACACATATTATATTACCAGGTATGGGTTTCTCCCCCTGGACTACTGACCTCATTTTTAGATGTTTTAGATCCTTTTGGATGAATTTTACTTTCATGGGAAAGTCTCATGGTTTATTTAAGGTGACCCGAGGTCTAAGATAGGGTGATCCCATATCAGCGAGCCTTTTCATCCTAACACAATACATACTTAGCCGCCTCATCCATAGAGGCATGAGAAATGATGGGATCCTCCCATTCCGAAGAATGATAAATCTTCCACCCATCTCCCACCCCATGTTTTCTAACTGCACATTAATATTCATGAATTCCAATAAGAGGTCGGTCTGAGGCCTCCTTAGGGTGATTGAGGAATATTTCAATCAGAGTGGGCTGGATATTAACAAGTCTAAGAGAAACTTTGTCATCTCTAGAATATGCTCTTCCAGCTGGGTGTCCTCCTTGGCCCATATTCTGGATATGCCAGGAGGAATTTTTCCCATGGATTATCTTGGAGATCCCATTTCCTCAGGTAGACTTCAGATTCTTGATTTTGATCACATCACCATCAATATCACTGATCCTATACTCAACTGGAAGAATAGATTTATTTCCTTTGGGTGTCGGATTGCGCTAGTTAATAGTGTTCTTCTCACATCTCCTGCCCATGACCTCTCTTCAATCAATGTTCCAAAAAAAGTCATCAGCAATATTGAATATATCTTGGCTTGCTTCATCTGGGATGCTCTCACTAAAGGAAAACATCATTGGGTGTCCTGGGTGAATATAGAGAGGCCCATTCAGGAAGGTGGTATTAATGTTTGAAGCCTCGCAGACACTCTTCTCTATAGGCATGCAAATCTGTCATGGGAAATCCTTGACCGTCATTCACTCTGAGGCAGGGTCATGTACAACACTTTTATAGATTACCCAGATATGCATAGCATCCACGCATCTACTTTAATGTCCATTATCCTTCCATGTTTTACTGCACTAATTCCTCACACCTTCTGGATTATTGGAGAGGGGGATCTGCCCTTTTGGCATTACAACTGGGCTGGCACAGTGCTTGGATTTATGGGATGCCCAGCGACCAACATTTCGTTCGTGAAGGTGAGGAAATACCCGAAATTCCTCAGGGCAGTGCGGAACGACGACCATCAAGGATCCTGTGACCTTATTGAGTGCACCTCTAACCCAGATTTGTCTGTGTTTACTCCTTCCTCCTCGGGAGCCTTCTCTGCAAAGGATTATCACAATTCTATTTCTCTCCAGGGGCACACTAATTGTTGTAGCAATGTCTGGTTGAAAGAAATTCTTACTAAGTTCAACTTTTTAACATGTAGGATTAGAAAAAATTTGATCCCCAAGGATGTGAACATCAGAAGATGTGGGATCAAAATGGTTTTAGGATGTTTTTGCTGCAAAAAACACAAAGAGGAAGGTGCGTCCCACCTATTCTTCTAGGGTGAATGGGTACGCACCGTTTGGTCCTTCTTCAGGGACTTCACTGCCTTATCTTCCAGCAATCTGAGTGAAGAGTCTTTTCATTCCCGCCTGTTCCATGGATCAAGTGATAGAGGTCCGGAGAAAATGGCATGTTCCATAATTTTTCATGCTAGATGTTGGTGCTTATGGCATGCCAGAAACAGAGATAGGATTTAGGGAATCCACTCCTCAGTAAGAGGCATCATCACTAGAGTCAAAAACCTTCTTCTTGACCTTTCCAAGCTCTCTCGCAAATGGCATGATGCTCCATCCCTCATCCTTCTTTCTTACATATTCCAAGACCCTCTTCCCAGTGGCTCTGCCTTGCGAGGAAAATGGATCTTATGGTTTCCTCTCCCTATAGGGATAAATCTCAATACAGATGGGTCCAGCATCTCGGGAGTCATGAAAAAAGGAGGGGTTGCCCATGACACCGGAGTCTCAGTTATCTTGGCATTCACTTCTCACATTGGTTTCGGCTCTTCTCTGTAGGTAGAGGCTCATGCCCTCCTCACTGGTCTTTCACTCTGTCGACAGGGTAACATCCCCTTCATTGTATCTGGAACTGATTCCCTTATCCTTCTCAATTCCCTACAGGTTATTGGGTCTATTCCCTGGTCGATTTCCTATATCATCAGAACATGTTGAGGCATGTTATTCACCAACATTAAAAATGGTTCACAAATTGTGAGAGGGGAATAAAGTGGCGAATCACCATGCCTCTCTATCAGCTCATAACCCTGGAGTGTTTTTCTTCTATGACATAGATTTTTTAGGCCCTGAGGGGGTTCAAATCATTAGAGTTTATTCCCTTGGTTTGCATTACATTCACCCCTAGCTTCTCTTTTGTATTCCCTTGCTTTGCATTGTACTTTCCTTCTATGAATAAATAAATAACTAATGATGATGAAGTGGTGTGTTTTAATGATAATACAAATTATTCTTTTCAAAATAATGGTTCATAAATTTTTCCAAATCTTGGTCAATAAGTTATAAAAGTATCATTATTTTTATTAATAATTTTTTATTTAATATACTCAAATATATATTTTCTAAAAAAATATTATTATTGATTCATCTGCCAAAGAATTTAGGACATAAATGAAAAAAATCCCTAGGAGTAAAACTCAGAGTGATACTGAAATAAAGAAGTGGATACAAAATAAATTGTTTACCAGTTTTCACATCATATAAGTTATTAATAAAATACATAGTTTTAATATGTTTATAATTAGTTAAATTAAGTATCAAATTTTTATAACCAATTGTATATTTAATTAATACTACTAATTGATATGAAATGTACAAATATTTAAAATATTTATGTTCAGGTATATTGACGAATGTTAGGATATTAGAAGAATAAAATATTTATGGTTTAATGTTTCAAGTTTTTGATCACGAGGATGTTTTGAAAACGATAAATATAAGAATATGGATTGTTTCATATCAGGGTTACAATCGAATGTTGGATGACATTATCTAGCTAAATTATCTTGGGAAATTTATAATTGTTTTATTTAAATGTAACTAGGTAAATATTAAAAAGGTTATAAAGAAGGGTTCATCATAATTTACTTATGTCTATTTATCTGATTTGATCAATACTAGTGAGAAGAAAGAAAATGATCCATATATTGATGAATCCAAATAAAAAACCATATATTATATTGATAATGTAGGGGATGAAGGGAGGAGTGTTGTTTTCCACTTGAAACCATGATAATTTTATGATAGGGATATTGATGGTGAAGTTCCTTGTGATATTGAACACCACAAACACTACTAACGAAATTTCTTATAACCAATTATATTTAAAATTATTGTTATATATGGCTTAGTGAAGAAGAATAAAAAAATAAAAGGAATTAATGTTAATAATGGAACATGATAACAAAATAAACTTTTTAGAATAGTATTTGTAGTATTTTACATTAATAAATAGGAGTTATATTTTTTGTTTTTAGTTTAATTAAATCAATATAAATTTAATAATTTTTATTTAACATAATGATTTAATTGATTTAGTTTTTTTATATTTTCTACTATAATGTCAAGAGGGAATAGTATTTGTGATGGGACTTTTTATAAATTTTTTATTCTCATTCTTCCATTATGATAGTGGGTATACATCATCAAATAACATGAAAACACTTTTTGGTATCATAATTACTTATCCTAATATGGTTCCATTAAAATGTATGAGTTCAAATTATAATGTTATATGATTATATAAATTGCCTTATATGGATCCTTTTAGAATTCTATCGTTATTCAGTTACTATCAAGAGGTTACTGGAGGGTCATAGTCATCGGTATGAAATTTAATGAGAAAAAATTACTTAATTTAATATTTATACTAGTTTCTTAATTAATATGTTAAATATGTCAAAATAATAATATATAGTCGACCTAAATTATAAATCATGTAATTTTTAACTTCACATATGTATTGTAATTTGTTCCTTTTATGAGCATAATGTACCCACTAAGGATATATCATGAATTTCAAGGAACTTTATAGGTATATTATCATGTGAGGTGGTATCCATCCCTATTCATTATTCGGATTGGAGGTTCATTCCATTAGAATATATGAATAATGTTTTGACACTTAGATAAAGGTATTATTATAAATAGGTATTCATATATAATTAAATTTAACATTGTTACTTATTCTGTTAATAATCTAATGATATTTATGTATTTTATTTATAGGTGATGTTCTATTTTTGGAAAACCTAATTCAACATCACATCCATATAGATTATATAATTTATTAATAAAATGGAAATATTTCATGTAGAGATTATGTCATGAATTCAATGAAATATATCATTCAATGTAAACAATTTATAAGAATGTCCTGGAGGGCATGCCATGAGACTAGTGGAAAACAAAATTGATAGTAATAATGTTATCCACATCATATCTCTTATCAAATGATATTATATTAATAATAATATCTTGATAAAATCTCAATCTTTATTGATATTTTATTTCTTTAGGTTTTTTGGAAGGTAAATGTTGTTAATCGATTGATGCAAGTGATTCCCCAAACATTTGGAATGATTGTTTTTTCTATGAAATGAAGATGAAATGTTCCATTTAATTTATTAAAATATATATCTATAACAACTAAATAAATTTTGTTTTTAAAAATTTTACTTATGTTTATTTTCATAAAAGGTGATGGAGTTATGTTATTCTACTGAAGGATGGGATTTTCATTTGATACCAACAAAAAAAAGATGGAAATTATATCAATGAACCCAAAAAAACATTGGGGTAAAAAAATTATTATTTTTAGTTAAAAAAATAAATTATATTATAATATTATTCAGTTTATCATTTAAACATTAATAAGTGGGGCATACTAATGATGCCTTGTCAGTGATAGTAACCATAAAGTATTTTATGGATTTCAAAAATGTGTGTAATTATCATGTGAGAGGGATCAGTTGTAGATCATATAGATCATGGGTATTCAATTGGAGAAAAAATATTCAATTATTTAATTATCAAGGGTTTTTAAGTTTTTTTATTATCCTAGTGTATAAAATGAAATTCATGCAATGAAAAATATATTAAAATTTAATAAAATTTTATTCAAACATATAATGATTGGGAATCAACCTTAGAGAGTGAATTTGATAATATGTTTCATAGGGTGAATGGGGGTATTCCATATAAAATAGAAACCCACATAAGGAAATAAATTTTTTTAAATTCTATAAATTCTATAAATTTTTTATTCAGTTTAGTATGTAATTTTTTTACAAAATACAAAAATATATTCATAATGAACAACCCTAATATCTACAATAATAGGTTATTAAATATTTAATAAAATATATTGTTATTTAACAATTAAAACAGGGTTATGTTATTAAAAATAAAATATATAAATTTAATTTCATCATATATACTCATGTTTGTAAATATATCTCATTATTTAATTTTTCAATGTGGTGGAAGTTCACCATGGGATGGTGAAATTCATAAATTTAGGGAGTAAGAGTATATGTATAAATTAGTTAAAGTATCTTAATAACGTTTCACTCATTAATAGGGACTTATAATAATGATTATCCTCATAATTGTTAGATGCAATTTTAGTTTTGAAATCATGAATATAGGATAGACTAGTTTAAGAGTGAAGTGTTAAAGCCCTGTGATGGTTGAATTGAGTAGTGAGTTTCAGGCATCATGTAGTAGCATAAAATAATTTATGATAAAAGAACTAATAAAATATAATTTATCATTGATCATTGTACCATTAGTTAAACTATGTTTAGATCAAATCATATATCATTCCTCAAGTAATTTTAATATAATGAGAAATTAAATGGTTTTCTTGGGTGTTTTGGTAGTGAATTATTTGAACCACCTCATGATCAGAAAAATATCTATATATGATCTATTTATAAATGATTATGATATAATTTTAATAATTGATCCATATTTTTCATTTCAATTAGTTTATAATTTTTTTATATTTAATTTTAGTTATTAAGTTTTCGAATCGTTGTTGGTAAATTACAAGTTATAATTATAAAAATTAACTGTAAAATAATCATTTTTATAATGAGATTCTGTTATTTTTTTAAGAATGGTTTTTATAAGAATTTATCCAAGGAAATAATTATTTAATAAAATTCCAGATTATAATGGTTTTTTATGTTCTAAAATATTGCTTAAATTTGTTTATCTTGGATATAATTTTGGAATTGAATGTATTTGGTAGAAGATAAATAGCCTGCACTATCCATTTTACTATAATTATTTTATTATTAATTTAAAATGTATATTAAAAATGTTCGATAAAAAATATAAATGTTGGAATTAGGGGTGGGATCTATTTAATTAGGTGAGGGAAATTAGCATGTCGTAGTAGCATAGAGTGGGGGTGATATTTTGTAGAGAATATACATGAGTACCAATGCATTAGATGAAATTTTGTAAATAGTAATGTTATCTACTGATGTTTTGTGAAGTATAATATTATCTGTAAGATTTTTTTAAATTATAATTTTATCCACCTATGTTGTATCACGTATAATTCTCTCTACCGATGTATGGAAATAAATATTATTAATATAGAGTATTTTTGGGTCAATATTTTTATGTATTGGATTATGTTTTCATGGGATATAATGTAATATGGAGTTATTTTTATGGAATCACAAGTTGTCATTAATAACATTAGTTTTAGTTTCAAATTCATGGTGATATGGGGGAAAATATTTATAACATATTTAGTGGTGATTTTTAATGACCACAAAATTATTCCTATGAAATATTTCTATTACATATTTATCGGTAGTTAATATAAATACAATTTATATATTAAATAGTTGTGGTTTAAAAAACTACCAAAAAATAATAATTCAATGAATTTCATAAAAAGAGCCTAAAAAAATTAACCACTATTAGAATAGTAATGGAACATAGTTTCACAGTGGTTACAAAAAAACAATGTGAAAAGATTTATTGTTGGAAAAAACAACCATGAAATCAAAAAATAACCACCATTAATTGCTTTTTTTCCTATATTGTGGTTCTATTTTATTCTGTTAGTTTATATTATTATTTGATTTATATTATTTATTTCTTTAATATTTATATATAATGATTTCACTCATTTAAATATATTCTATTTATATCACTATATATATATATAAAAGGTTCCACTGATGTACAATAACTCATATGGAGAATAGGTCCTACCTTTAAAATTTTAAAACATATGATGTATGAACGTAACATGTTATATATTTAACATAATCTTACATTGATCTATTTAAATAATCTAATTATAATTTTTTACACAATAATAAACCATGGTTAGTGTAACTAGTCAACAACACCTAGATATTGATGAATTATCTTCTTTATAGGGATAACCTAGTTTGGGCACAGTTTGAGTATCTAGATTGGGGAAACTACAGGTTTTTTCAGAGTAAGGTTTGGGTTTTTTATTTGTTAAAAACATGTAATATCAAATTTTAGGTCTTGAGAATTAACCTAGAATATGCCCGATCAACTTTTTTATAGATGAGGATCAAATACCATGTAATATCTTATAAATTAGTATAAACCATATATTTTAGTCAGTTTTAAGTTTTATATTTCTTCAGTACAATAAAACATGCATTGATAATTATACAAATTCTTAATTTGGATCATCATTCTATATTTTTTCATCCCCTATAAATAATGTGGAACATTAGGACATGTTCATATTTTATATGATATTATTTTTATGTTTGAATAAATTTAATAAATTATCTGAAAATAATATTATTTTTATTGTTATTCATGGTCTATATTCCATTTAGAACCATTTTATTGAGTGTGTGTTATAATTAACATGTTTAAAATATCAGTGATATGTTGATAGAAATGTCTTCTAAACTTGATCCTTGAAATTTTGAGAAAAAATATTTAGTGTTTTCAAAAGTAAATAAAATCTTTTTTATAATGTTATGGCTAGAAAATAAAAGATTATATAATATGGGAACATTTTTATAAATGGTTATCTATTTTAATTTAAACTAAAATACATTTTCTATCAATTTTGATTTTGAAAACATCTTAGTTTTTTAACCATTCTATTTTGAAAATTAATGTAAGTAATAATTTATCAAATTACTTTAAAATTTGAGTCAATGATTTTTTGGAATAAAATATGAATTTTGTGAATTGAAAAATATATAGAATAATTAGAAAAGTAAAACCCTAGTTGATTTATATTGTGATGTGTACTGTAGGTTTCAAAATATATGTATTATAAATAATTTAAGTGTATTAGTTGTATTAGAATGCCTTTTGGCATTCAAACTGTAGGTAATTAGTGACATTTTTTAATTTTATGAGTCAATCAAAAAAACGTGTTATATTTATTTGGTTAGGAATTAAAAGATTTATCATGAATTAAAGAATGAAATAAGTTTGTAACTTTTGGTAAAGATGAAAATTTTACATCTCAATGATGATAAGTCATGTTGTGGGAAATTTTAAGTACCAATTTTATTTTTATTATTAATAATGTTTATATTTTTCATTAAACAAAAAAAATTTAATAACGAAAACTATGGGTCATTTTTCATTCAGACATTTAAAAATGAAATTCCAAACATGAAGTTTGTTTTTAGGATGGTTTTGTATGTTATTGGAGGCTCAAGTGAAGTCAACGAGATTATTTGAATGGATTTCAAATCCCAAGAGGCCACAAGGTACCCACTTAAGGGTCATCAGGTACCTTATGAGGTTTCTAGAAGTGATAGTGGTATAGGAATATTATAGGGAACCTAGTGTTAGTAAAAAAATGTTGTTCTATTAATTATATAAATAAAAAAAATACAATGATGAATTTTTAAAATTGATATATTTTTTAAAGGAGTGGTTTAATTTTATGGGATAAAAATTAAACATTTGGTAAATAATATTTCCAATTATTATTTTTAAATATGTTTATTTATGTATTTATTTTTGTCAGTATGAGAATTAAATGGTTGTGGTGGGTATCTTGTTATCAAAAAATGAGGTATTATTAAATGATGATC
Source organism: Viscum album (assembly GCA_963277665.1). Classification (NCBI taxonomy): domain Eukaryota; kingdom Viridiplantae; phylum Streptophyta; class Magnoliopsida; order Santalales; family Viscaceae; genus Viscum; species Viscum album. Next base: position 1,793,148,721 of record OY728141.1, read on the forward strand.
GCACACACATGTGTGTGTGTGTGAATTGTAATCATGTTATGATATATATATATATATATATTTTATGATTATTAGTAATATTATTATTTTTATGTGTATTAAGAAATTAATGTTTTATATATATATATATATATATTTTGTTTAATAAAAAAGATAAAAATATTTATGTGTTTTTTTTTTTGGTATTATTATAGTGAAATAAATATGTATAATTATTTATAATAGTATTGTATTTAATTTGTTATATTATATACATATTAAATTCACATAAGTATTTATGTATCATATAGATATGTTCTTGTGGTGGGAATATGATCCAGTCAATGTTATCCTAATAGGTATGTGTGTTTTTAGGTTTTCACTTTGTATCTATTCTTTCTAATACAAATTATGATTATTGTTGTTGTTGTTGTTTTTATTGATATTATTTAATATTTTAAATTATTTCAGTAAGGTTTTGGGGAGAAAAAATTAACTAAAAATGAAGAACCCCCTAAAGGAGTGTTAGTGGGCTGTGTTGCGTGGCCTGGAGGAGATGACAACTTCTCACTCCTTCCAATCATCTTTTGATTCATCTTATTTATTTATAGTGATGGTGTCCAAATTAAATTTGAAGCATGATCATAATGTATTATATAGTTCATACCCTTTAATTTTGGTTTCCTTATTTTTTTCATTTCATGAGGGGATTCCCCAAAGCATGGTGGAATCCACTGAGAATTATAGATCATTATTATTTATGTCCTAAAGAAGGTAGAAGTGAGTTTTTGATTTCATAAACATTATTTGGATATATTTTAAAATAATATATATAATTTCCCATGTTTTCCAATTAATTTTGATTATATTACAAATTTATAAGTCATCTTAATTAAGGATTTCAATTAAGTTGTTACAATTTATACATTAAAAGTTATTTAGAGAAAATTAAATGGATTCATAGGTTTATTAATTATTGGATTTGGATTGTCTATTTTTATTACAAATAAATTCTGGTTATTTAATTATACAATATTGAATTTGTATGTAAGGGTTTATGGGAACTTTCTAATGGATTCAAATAGTGATTAGTCTCAGTGGTCCATGCTTTTTAATTAGGTTTTTCTTGAAATTTTTCTGCATTTGATTTCCATAATTATAATCAAGATTAAAAATATATTTTTGAAAATATAAAATATATTTTTTAATGTATTATTTGATAAATTAATTTAACCAATTTTCCATGGGATCAATATAAGGTTTTTATAAAAAAATTGTTATTTTTTATTTCTTGTATACTAATATTTTTTATATGCATTGGAAGTTCGGGGAAGTTTTGGTTGCCCTAAAATAAATTTATTATGTGTGATAAGTTGTTTTAGTTATTATCTTCCAAAAACATAAAATATATTTATAATTATATTTGGTATTTATAAGAATACTTTGTTACATTTTACACTCATATTTACTATAGTATAATTATGTAGTATTGTGGTAAAATGGGATGTTTTCTACTTATGTATTGTTATACCCCATTTAGAACATCAAAAAGTTAGGGAGTGTGATCTCATGGGTGATTATCAGTTAAATGTAGATGTTGGTTAGTTATATTTAAGATATATCATCACCTATAGATATTTAGTGTGTATAAATTATAATTTAAAGAAAACATTATTGAACTATATGGATTTTTCTTATAAACTAAACATTAAAATCATTCACACATGAATTTTAACTACCAAAAATTGTGAAGTTTGAATATTAGTTTCAAGGTATGCATTAAATTTTAATTTTTTTGTTATATTATATGTTTATAATGTATTGATCATGTAATTTGTTTGTAAAAAACATTGATTTTAAAAATATTAGATGCATTTTTAATAAAGCGACGAGTATGTAAATTATTTGAAAACAATCACTGATTCTAAAATTACGGGTTATGTTTAATTTTATAAATAATCGAGTATAGAAATAAATTTCACAACACTAATGTACTTTTCTATTGGATGAATTTAATTTAATATATAAATCTCATTTCTTTAAGTTATATTTTTCTTAAATATATTAATTCCATTATTAATATTTATTTATTTTTAACCATTTAATGAAACTATAATGTTTTATTTATTGTTATTACATATCTTTTAACATGTTTGTAATGAAAAATATATTTCATTTATTATATTTATTTATTATATTATATCATGTTTGGAATATTAATTTTTCCCATATATTTTAACATGTTGGTATTTCCAATTTCTATACTTTGATTATGGTTATTCCATATCTTATGCCTTGTTTTTTATAAATTCATATGGATTAATTATAATTTATACCATACTTAGTTCTCTATTAGGCTTTACAACTTATATACTGTGACTTTGATTATAATTCCATCATTAATTATTTATAATGAATATAGTTCATCATAATTATATATATATATATCATATATTTCCATGGATTAATTTTTTGTTTAATATTTATTTACCACTAAATTGAATCATTCTATGATTTTGTTTATGATTTTTTTCATGTCTAATTAATTCCTTATTAGGATCATGTAAGAGTGTTATATTACTGTTAAAAATTTCCTAATAAAGTATCTTGACCATTTAGAGGAAGGTTGTGAAAAATGGGATAGGATCAAAGTTCCCTGAGTCATTTCATATTTTCTAGAATATTCTACTTATTCCCTAACTCATTTAAAAAAGTATATGATGGTTTCATAATTATAAGATTCATTTCATATCTGAATTGATGTGCAAACCATACATGTGCACATCAATGAACATATAAATTCAAATGGTTTTATTTCAGTACCAAAGATCAGGGTTGGATGTTTTTTGGATTTTATATACTTTTATGGTCTATTATAATGTTCAATCTCTTGGAGGTTATTGGGAAAACAAAGGCCATGTTTGGAATGAGTACTTTTCACGTTGATGTTTTTTATTTCTCTAGTTATTAATTTTTTTCTTAGTTTGTGTTTTTTATGTATAAATTAATTAATATAATTATTTAATTCATTTAGATAAAATCAACATATATTATAATATTGGTGTAAAATGCATCCCTGAAATATAAAAACTCAATACGGTGAACAAGTCATTTTTTTAAGAATCAGGCATACAAACATGTCTTGTTAGATTTTTGGTAAAATATAAAATTATCACAATTTAATATTTTAAGAACTTAAATAATTATACAATGATAGATCATGTCCCATTACTCATTTATTCATCTCTTATAGATTATGGAACACTATCAGGGTTAGTGATGACCCGGTTTAGGCACTTATAAAGTATCCATATTGATGAAATGAAATGTGGAACAAATGAATTATTTTAATTTTATTATATGTTATATAAATAGTGTATAGGATATTAAGACAAGGTAAGTATCCCATTAAAATTCCAGATAGATGATAAAGTTAATATCAGATGTCTAATAAATTTTTATGCACCATAGGTTTGAGTGAGACATTTTTTAAATGTATTCACTATGATATCGTTGGATTCGGGAAGTGTAATTAGGCTCATCCAGGTGACAAATAATTTATTGGTTCATTTATCATTGATATAATATAACACTAGGTTATGTTTATATATAAAAAAATTAATTAATTATAACAAACTACTTAATAAGTTTCTATTTTTTCAATAACTTTTTCAAGGAGATGTGGCATATAAAATTTATGCAAATCTGTTTAAAAGTTATTTGGGACTTGTTATATATTAAAAAATGTGTTACCATGAATATTTAATAATTTTTTAGTTTAAAATAGTAGTTATATAATGATAGATATTTTTTCTAATCATGATTTATTATAAACTCATAGATTTTATTAGTTTTTTCAAAAATGGTGTAAATGTTTTTTGTAGTTTTGTGTATTAAACACATGAAATATTATAAAGTGGGAAATTTTATTAAATTATTAACACTTTTATAATAAATAAATAAAATATTTCCCCCAAAAAATATTTTCAAAATTGTTTTCTATTTTGAATTTTTATTTTGAAAATGAAAGTAAATTATGATTTCCCAAAAGAGGCTGAACTTTTAGTATAACATGTTTTAACTAATGATTTTTTTTTGGAAAATATAAAATTATATTAAATAAATATAAAAATGAAAAACCAAATTTACTCCTAAGGTGGAGAGAAAATATAGATGGAAATTGATATATTATATTTATTTTTGAAATCATAGGTGCATTTTCATTACTTCTGATATTTAATCCTCAAGTAATTATTTAAATTTACCAATTTTTTGGATTCATGTAATGGAAATATTGTGAGTATATTTGGTTAGAATTTTGTATAGTTTCTAAGAATTGATAATTAAATCAAGTTGAAGGTTTTAATAAATGTTCTAGGATGGACTTCTGAGTGATGAGAAGTCATATTTATCGTTTTTTAGTGACCCATGTCGTAATTATATTAATTAAATATTAAATTTTGAATATAAATCGAAAAATAAATGCTGAAAAATAGGGATTGTTTTTTTATGTTGAGTTTCCAAGTATAATTTTTAAATATGAATAAAATTTTGAATAAAATTTTAAATTTGTATTGAGGCTCGATTGATGTATTTTAGACTAGTGGTAGTAGTTTGAAATGACATAGAAAATCATATACTTGATAAAATATCATTTGGTTCCTAGTGATGTGTCCAATGGGGAGGTTAGTCTAAGAAGACCACTAGGTACCCAAAGGTAGGGTACTGGGAATTAGAATGCCCCAATATTTAATCTTTTTATTATTTTCTTTATTTATATAAATATTCGAATCAAATTTATTATCATTTTAAGAACCTTATATTTGATATATTTAAGTAAAATATTTATCCCAGAATTAAATAAATAAACTAAAAATTATTAATTTTTGTAAAAAATTATTTATCCAACATTATTAATGAATAATATAACTTTGGGGGTAAATTTTCAATATCCATGATAATAGTAAATAAAAAATTAATGTATAATTTTTTGTAAATAGATATAACAATTCTTGATTTTCCAAAAGTGAATATATAGAGGGGGTGTAGAGTGTATGTATTGAAGAAATATACAAGAAAACACCAAAAATTTATAATAGTTCAAAACCAAATGATCATATTTCTACTCATCACTCCCTCAAACCCAAGAGTATAGATATGCACAATAGATATACATAAATTTTGAAGGATAGTGATACCTCTTCTAACACTCAATTTTCACACTTGGAGGCAAGTACAAAATACATCCATTTTTCACATCTCTTTTCACAATCCAAATAAAACATTTTACATGGAAGTGGAACCACCTATCTGATCATTATTTTGACCATTTAATCATGTCCAAACATTTCCTTTTATAGTGGAAAAACCATGTGTGAGTTGTGTTACAAGATTATAAAAAATACAATCATAAAAGGATGATTCTATATCAATGAATGAAATAATAATATTAAAGTTGTGTATGTAGATAAAAATAGGTGATGGAATTTGATACATAAACTTTATCACTAAAATTTCATTTGAACAAATCAGATTTTGGAAAACAAAATATATTATTTAAAAAAACTAAATTAAAACATATAGAATGAAGTGTCTTCTCAAGGATTCATCACTTTGGTATTTTGTATTTGATAGTCATTATCACCCATTTTTCTTAAATACCTTAAAAAAGATAATATATAATGGATCATTTCTATGGATTAAACTTCATGAAACTCTCCACTCAATTAACAACATCTAAGTGCTTCCGAAATTATCTTAATATCCTATAGAAAATATTATTTGAAAATATTAACTTGGAAATAATTTGGCTACCATAGTTAATAATATTCCTGGAATAACTTTCTTTTCTAATCCTAGTCCATCCTTAAACAATACATTCTTAACTTAACATATTATCGCATCAATTCTTGATGATATGTTGGCATCAATGTACTAATGAAATATCTATTAAATAGCTTTATGAGTCTTCCTTTTTCTCATTTACTCTATTTATAAAACATTTACCATGCAATTTAGTCTTGATCTATGTTACATGATAATACATTATCATAATTTCATATATTTGTCCATCCCCTTATATTACATTGATACTGATATTGTATTTGCTTACATACTTATATAACACTATAATTTATTGTTTTCCTAATTTTTGGAAAATATGATGAAAAAATGAATGAGAAAATAGTATCACAACACGAATTACTTTGCTTGATTTTTTATATTGAATTTATATTCTATATAGAATTGTCTCAAAATTATATCATGCATTTCTATATAGAATACTATTATATCTTTTGTATTATACATAAGATAAAGAAGCATTCTATTCTTTCGATGATGGTATGTAGAGGATAATCTAGAACTAACATTATAATGTCATCAAAATTGAAATATCATTCATGGACACTATTATAACATATTAATTAATTCATATTAAAAATATAAAAATTAAATTTAAAAAATGATAATAAATAATTAAACGTATTAAACCTAATTAATTCCCCATATAACAAATAACATAAAAAACTAATCACAAAAAAATAATAAGTGTGATAAGTAACTATCAATAACCATAAATCAAATTAATAATTAGAAATAAATCATTCCCTTCCATTTAGATATTTAAAAACATAAACAACTCTCCCTATTTTTTAAAGATAAAAATTATAAGACAAAAAAGAACATAACATGAATAATATAAAATAATGTTATATTACATAATTGGGGTAAATCAAATATACCAACTATATTTCTCGCTTTTATGAAATCATTATGTATAATAATAGAAAAACTCATATAACATGCAGAATCAATGAATGATAATAATGTTTTATTAATATAGTGAAGCCCAAAGATAAAAATATAATCAAACCACTTCATTGAAATTAATTATATTCTTAAAAATTATACATATCTAAAGCAATGAACATTAAAAATTGATAATGAATATTCAGTTACAAAAAAATTAAAAAATAATAATTTGAAATAAAATGTATTATCCCATATAATCTATGATTTCATTCCTGAAAATGATATATTTGTCAGATACATCTTTTGAGCCCCCCTATATTGGATGTTTAATTTGATGATCCAAAAAAATTGAAAATATAAAAAAAATGAATAAAACATTTTTATTAAATTAAAAATATTAAAAAATTAGCAGATGTTATGCTCAAAATAAAAGTAATGATATATAGAGAACAACCAAAATATTTTAGAAGAAATTATGTACATGTCAGCATACTGGTCAAAAATATATAAAGGTTATATAATTTTCCTTATCTAACATATTACATGGTAATTTATACCATCTTAGGTCCAATTATATTTTAATAATATCATTTAGGAACCCATTGTGAAAAAATTTTAATCAATGTAACATTTAAAATTGACTTATAAATAAAATATTTTCTTAACAAACTAGTTGAACAAAATTTAATGTGTAGTCATTAACTAAGTATAAAAATAAACCAGACTAAAAATAATTAATTGTATAAATATATATCTTTTTTACTTTTCACAAAGTTGTTTTTGTTCAAATTCGTTTCGTGTTGAGTATATCCAATACAATTCCTCTTATTTATTGTCATAGTCATCCACTTCCACATTATATGCTCATCAAGACTTTATCATGCCATTGTGAATTTATGTAATGCTATATTAAATGTTTTAATTTCATCATTTAGCTTCCCATTTTCCTTTTGAATATTATCTAAATCATCACAAACATACACATTAGTTATAAAATTAGTATTCATCACCGTTTCCTTAAATATAAATATATATATATTAACACCGAGAAAGACACATAGACACACCCACATTTGTATATATACACACACCCACATAATATAAATAAATATCTTACTATGCATAAATATAAAAAAAACACAAAAATAAATATAAATATCTATAAATAAATATAAATATAAATAAACATATATAAATATACACTACTATATATAAGGTCCTTTATTATAAATAAAAATAACTTTAATCAGTGATAAAAACACAAATAATGATACATACATATTTAACTATAAATGTAAATATTTATTAATACAATTAAATATATATACATAATTATATGAAAATATGTATATTTATATTTATTTATTTATAAATAACATAATAATATAAGAAAAGATAAAATTTTATCATTATAATTTTCAAATGAATGCAATATTAGGGAATAAATTTAGTCTCTATGGGAAGAAGTCAAGAATTACTTATTAAATAATGCAAAAATTCCATCATATGTTGAATAAATAGGGATTCCTGAATAAAATTGTTTTAGTGGACATGTGGTGCTTTTTGTCAAAGAAGAAAACGAGTTACTAGTTTTTATTGTTATCATACGACACATATAACTTATTAGGGTTCAATTTTACAACACAAAAATCCAAAATAGCTACCAGGATGAAAAATTATTGTTTTTTATTATTTATGTCCTATTTCTAACTTATCATAATATGTTAATTAATTTAATAATTTTTTCTCTAACCATATTTTTATAAAATGTCTATTACACAATAAAAATTATTAAATTTTTAATTTATAATTATTTATAATTATTTTATAAATTATTTTCAATAAATGTATTATATATTAAGTGTAAATACATATTCAGTGTTATATAAATCGTATTTCATTAAAATATATTATATATACATCAATATAAATATATTCATATACTACAATTTGATATTTAATATTTTAGAAAACATATTTTTTATGAATTATACATATTATCAAAACTAAATATATTTAAATACAAATATATTCATATATATATATTTATATATTTAAAAATAAAAGAATTATATAGGAATACGTATGAGTATTTTAATGTAAATATATAAATAAATAATTAATTTATAATTTATAAATTATAATTATTAAATAATTTATAATATATAATATACAATTAAATTTTTTTTAATGTTTTAATCAATACCCAATAAATAGTATTAAATATAAATTAGTAATTAAAGAATACTTAATAATTATTAATTGTTAATTATTTACAAATAATTAAAAGTTTAATAAATAAGTAATAATAATAAAATGTTAATAATTTTGGGGTGGTTTTCATGAAAGCACCACTGAAATAAATAAATAAAATTTGATTCATCAATAGTTTTAAATACCACTAAAAGCCTTTATGGATTGGAATTTAATTTAGAAAACCACTTTTAAAAAACTATAAACGAAACATTTGGTAGTGGTTTTGAAAAACCCCTCTAAAAAATTATTAAATACCATTTTCATGTTGTGCTTATGTCATTTATTAACTTATTTTATTCTCCTTTACCTTTTTCGTATTATTCTTAAAAAAATTATATTTGGAGTTAATTCATATTTATCACTTGAATATCCTTTTATTCCTTAAAAAATACAAGAGGTAGTAACAATTATTTCGAAAGAAACACACTTTTTTTTATCATCATCCTCATTTTCAATATTCTTGAATATGTGATCATTCAATAAGAGTGATCCAACAACCTCATCCATTAGGTACTTAGTAAAATCATTTCATTCTTCAGTCACAAAATTCATTGAATTTCACTTATTGGATAGTACTCAAATAATCCTTTCAACTATGAATTAATTCATTAATGTTTCTCTATGAGTAGTCATTTTTATTTCTATCTTAGAAAAATTGTGATACATCCCATTAACACATTCATTATATATCATATTAAACTCCTGAAACTCTTACTTGAACACAGCAAGCTTAGTTCACTATAATTTATCAATTCCATAATGAGTTACTTATAAAGGCCTCTAAATTTCATAAATAGTTTTACATTAAGATATATATCTATAAATACTTATCTTATTATAATAATAAAGATAATTCAAAACTATTTAATTCAAAATTTATATAGTAGCATCATTAGAAACCAAAGAATCAAGTTCACATTCTGGCATCTTATAAGGCCTCAATATTATATTCCAAAACTATATACCAATGTTCTTCATAATCAAATACATCCCCCCTATCAAATAACCATATTTATTATCATTGATATATGGTGGTCCCAATATATTTGAGTTATCAACATCCTCCGAAATTTCTATAATTAAAACTACATTTTTTCTTTTTTTCATATTAATGAATATAATTCAAGAAAGAAAAAATAGGTATTAATCACTAAAATATATGTAATTAAAAAAAATGAATACAAAATATCATACAATAATACCAACTGTTAGGCCTCATATAAGATATGAAAAATAAAATAGGGGGTGTGAATTTTCAATATAAAAATCAGAGCATATAAATACATAAGGTAAAATTTCATGTAAATCGATATAACAATTCTTCAAGTATAAAAAGTGAATAATTAATTTGAGTGTTGAGTGCATATAGTAATGAAATAAAAATATAAACTCCATAAAACCTGAGAGTATGAATAACCACTATATTTACACCTCACCATTAAAGGTGATTGAAAATTCTTATAGCCTGCCTTTTGTACATGTGGATTCACAATCACAATATTTTATTTTTCACATTTAGAGGAACAAACCCAATCTTCCCATTTTCCTAGTTAATGAACAACCTATTTGAATATAAATTTTTATCAAGTTAACATAACCAGACACTAACAATTATGGAGCCACAATCTTATGTGGGTTGTTTCACAACTATACAAACAAATTTACAGTATGAATATCATTATAAATTTTAAAAAATAGTAATGTGTTACTTCAATAATTTAGAATATAAAATATAATTTAATATATTTTTTATGTTTTAGAAATTTTTTATTCTATATTTTATAGTTATCAACTACAAGTTTTATTTGATCCCTCGATTTTTCAAATTTGGAAGGAATCTTTTCATCTTCATAAAGTCCTTGAAACCCCCTACTTAATTGTTCTATAATAAAATAACATGGGTAATTCATTAATTATCTAAAAAACATAAATCATAATGGTTATAAATATAAACATGGAATCAATACCATTATAATCATTTAACAATTCATTCATCAATTACCCATCATAATTCCATTCGATCAGTTACTAATATGTTTTCAAAATAATGTATTATATCATAATTTTTAATGATATATTGGCCTTTATTTAGTCTATAAATATCACATAACATGGAATATAGAGTCCAACATAGTCTGATATACTCCACTGATATTTAATTCACCATTTAATGTTTACACACGGTGTTTCCATTGATAATAAGTTATCTTTATTTCATATTCATCATCAACCCCTTATATTTTGTTTTCACTAACCTTGTGTTAGCTAACATACTTACATGGAATTATCCTTAATAAATTATATTAACCATCACTAAAATATAAAGTTAGAAATGGATGATAAATAAATTATCAAAATTTTAATAACTCCTACTAAACATGGATAAGAATACATTAAATCCCCTTTTGTAGGGTTATCATTCTAAAAGACCATAACAGTCAAAAAAGTCATAAAACATGAAACAATGATCAAAATATGTGAACTGATGTAAAGTGATGTTTCATTTCTTTTCAAATTCATATATATGGTGTGATTACATTGACATAGAAAGACCCACCAATAGTGTATAAACTTATTTAGTGAATAATCAAGTGCATGAATCACTATGTGACTATATATATATATCACTGAAAATAGTTAAACTAACCTAGTAACTAGAAATTAAGTAAATCAATTTGAAATTAGTGAATTAAAATATAATTCTTAATACTATAACAATCTAGACCCATTTTCACCTTCTTTATGCCTAGTTTTAAATTTATGGAAAAATATATATAAAAGTGTCAAGGTGAAATACTTGTTCATCAGGAAAGAGAATAATATATGCTAAGGTATTGTAATATTGTAGTCTATCCTATAAAGTATGAAAATATTCAATGAATGATGAGTCTATATTATAATTTATGAAATGTGTTATTTCATTATGATCACATTCCCTAAAGCATAAAATGATTTAGGTCCCTGTGATACCATCCCATTTTTCTCACAACCTACACATAAATTGATGAAATATCTATTGATGAAATTTATAATATAAATATACCCCCATTTTTATATTCTCATAATATCATAGTTGTTAAAAATTTAAAGAACCCTGAATTTAATACAAATAATATGTAATTAAATGATATATAAATACAAAGCCCAAATTCCCATTTCACCATAATAGGATTGTTATGAATTAAGTTTTTCAAAATTCCAGTTTTATTTTAAACCTGATTGTGTATTGTTCCCATGTTTTCATGAGAACATGTTATATTTCAAATTAATAGCATAGCCACATAACCAAATGTAGTAAAAAAATTGAACATACTTTGTGGTTTCACTTGGTTAAACCACACAGGGTGACATCCCTAAATTATTTATCAATGATGTGTTTATGTGCCTATTAATCAATAACTCATTAGTTAGCGGTGTAATATTTAGGATAATATCACTACTCATCCATGTACCATGACATATTACTCTATTTCAATAATTACATTCCAAATTTGAAAAAAAATATACAACAAACTATTCTCTCTTAAATGTGATCTTCAATTATATCCAATTCAGTAACATCTCATCCTTACAATTCCAAATATTCATTAACATCATTGTCTATATCTTCTTCCTTATTATCCACAATTTTATATGTATTACCAAATAATATTACTCCATTTTTTACGAAAAAATAATTTATGAAAATAATTTTAAAATTGAAATTCCAAACCAACATCTAAATTTCTATACTTCAACCACTTTCATTTAATAAATGAAAAAATCCCTATTATTGATCATTATTATGAATATTGGAGAATGATCCCAAAATTACAAAACAAATACTGAATGGTATTTCTTAAATAACTACCCAATTCTATAATTTTCATTATATCATGGTGTAAAAGGTAATGTTTTGTCATGATGAGTTGGTTCCTCAATCATTGTCTTCCAAATGGAGAACATATTACAGCATGATTATTCAATTCATGTTGAAATCTTATTAAATACAACCAATCTATAAAATAACAAAAAAAACATGTCTTGGGAATTGAGACACATCCACCAATATAAAACAATAGCACATATATTATGCTATTATATAGGATTCCTTGATTTTAGAAAAAAAATTATTCTGGCATGGAAAAATTCTTTATTTCAAAGTGATCATTTTTTACTAAATGAAGATACCCTAAAAATTCTTCTCTAAAATCATAGTGAAATGTCTCCCTTAAATTTATAATTTATAGTGTGAATGGAATTTTTATGAAGTTAAAAGCCTTATCCTTACAAAATAAATTATTTACTACTACCTTTTATGTTGTGGAAATCATAATTGTGTCATTATGGTTTGTCTACATCATAACAACACCATAAACCATTCCCTAAAAATATCCATCTCTCTAAAAACTCTTATGATTTATTAATATTTAAATAAATACAATAATAAAACCTCTAGTTTCAACAAAACCAAAACTACTATACTAATCCATGCCAAATTTATAACTTAGAGATAATTATTACAAAATAATTCCAAGACTACCAATACATAAGAAATAGAATGAAAAAAATAAAACAATACTAGTTATAAATTTTAAAAAGTATCTAAGTATGGTATACATTATTATCATGTAATGTTATTTGGAATTACAAGCAAGACATTAGAAAAACCATAACCATAATAAAATCATACTAATTTGAAATTTAAACAAGCCATAAGAGAATAAATTACCATAATCAATGTATATAAATTTGAAATCCAAATAAGGAAAAAGTAGTGGAATAATAATAATAGAATACTAGTGGGATAACATGGGTTACCAAAGAAATATATTAATCACATTTAATACAAAATTTAAGGGAATTTCTTAAATAAAATATATTTATATATTAAATCCATTTCATCTACTGAATATGTACAATTATGTTGTAAATTTTTCATACATTGAACCTTATAAATATAAATAAAACTCAAAATAATCAAAATAAATTTTTGGTTTAAAACAAGTTGAATAATAATGAATTTATATAGAAAATACATATAATTTTTCTAATTTTTTTTATTTAAATCAAATTCTCTAATTAACACTTTAGAAAAATAAAATAAAAAAACTCTTAAAATCCTAAAGGATCCATGCATAGACACCTGAGAGAGGGCGAATCAAGTGCGTATAAACATTTACCAAATTCAATATGTTCTTTTAATATTTTACCACCTTAAATTTAAGAATCCCACTTTCTATTTAATAAAAATGGATATGTTTACTTTAACCATCATGAAACACATACATGCAATCCAGAATAGTAAATTAATGAGTCTTAAACAATTTTTTTTCAAAGTTCATCCCCGATATGGGAAACTACTACTTATTGTGTTTGAATACCATTGATATATATAAATTCTCCACTCATAATAATATCATCAATTAAATGTTTTTTGATAAGTAATCATCTTGAACCCACTATGAATCTCATAAATACACAACATCCTATAAGATTATACAGACACCTGATAATTCTAAACAACTTTTTACCTATTTATATAGAACATTAGTTTTCATAGGATATCACAAAAACAATAAAATGTGATTTTATTTTTCTCAATATAATGATTTAACTTCATTTTCATCTTTTTAGAAAAAAAAATAACTCGATCTCTTGTAGAAAACCCAATTCTCAAATCTAATTTAGAAATTTCTCACTTTCTTTCTCTCAACCAGTCTTCATGTTCTTAGACTGAAAATGAATATTCTGTAAAAATTTCAACACATAAAACATTATTAGTTCTTTTACATCTATTTTTTCATTTAATTAATGGATTTGATCAATAGATCTATGTAAAATTTATCTTCTTAAACTTTATTAAGCAGAATTTATTTTTTCTTTAACATATTCTTATTTTATTCATATATTATTCTAGAGAGTCATATGTTTCTTTAGGAGGGACCAATCTTGATCTAAAGAGGTTTATAATTTCTCTCAAGATGTTCCCTTTTTCCCCAACCCATTATCTCTCCTTGACATAACCATTTATGTCATCTGATCACAAAATAATATATTCTATATTAGTAATATAGATAGACACCATTAAGAATCTTTGATTCCAAGATCTCATCACACTTTTTTGATTAATTCAATAACATGGGTGTTCCCCCATGATCATTATTTTTTTCTCAGAATATGTCTTGTTGGTGTGTCCCCATAGTCAAGGTATATTCATTTGCCACAACAACAAGTCTCCAAAATTTTTATTGAAATACCATTTCTTATTTTGATATAATTTTTTCTTGACCAATTGAATATCCCATTTATTTCACCTATATAGCTCAAGAACAGAACTGTTAATATATCTCTAAACATTTCTATAATAAAAAAATATTTGTTTATATATAAAAAATTTATGTAGCAACATTTCTCATCTTGTTTTTGTGGTGTGATTTTATCTGAATATAATTATGATCTCTATCATACATTTGATTATTAGTGAACTACACTCTCTAACCCTCTCAGCATTCATCTTGTATAAATAGTTCATTTTAAATATTTAATCCTTTCAATAATAGTAAATGTAACATCCCATTTTATCTCCATTAGAATATATACATAAGGAAATATATGTATTTCCACTTCATCCATTTTATAAAATTATCCTTTATCTTTAATCATATTTTTCCTATAAATTATGATAAACACTAATTTATTTTCTAGAATCATAAAATCATTTTTTGGTATGTGAACTAATTAAGAACATCATTGGAATTTTAATAAATTTCATTCTTTGGAATATCTTATTCCATAAATCTCATATTTCACAAAGAATGAAAACATACATAATATGAAAAAAAATTGAAATTTTTTATTGTGTGATATCCTATTTTCCCATTTTTCAAATCATAACATCATACATGAAATTATCAATATCCTATGTATTATATGAATGTTGTTATACATTTGTAATTTTCTTTCATGACAACACATCTCATGTATTATTCATAAAACATATTACATGTTCTCCCAAAAAACAACTTATGTTTTCTCATATGATTTTAAAAAATTTACATCAGTTTAAATGTTACATTTTATTCTTGCTAGAAAATGTTGGGCCCAAGGATACCATATAGTTAAATCATCTGAGGTTCATTCAGCAGAAGCTGCATTAGGAGGTTCATCTATTGAGTTCATTAGAAGTGTTAAAATCAACTGATGGGGTTTTTTGGGGTGGTGGAATTCTTTTACCAGATAAAGGGTTTCACTATGTATCTTAGAGGATGTATACTTCATCCACAATGATAGAAATTTTTTGTTGACAAGAATCACTAGATGTACACGACTATAAATGGAATTGTGAATCACTTATGGTTCGTGTGATTTTTTTGAGATCAAGATAATTTTAATTATACAAATAATTCTTGAAGATCATCATCATACATAACCTAAAAAACCTCATATGTATCATTCATATAAACTTCAAATTTTAGAATTTATTTTTGGCTAACACATCTGACTAATTCTCTCAAAAACATCTTATGTATTCTCCTTGAAACATATAACAAATTTTTATTCCCTCTGAAAAAATTTATCTCATATTCAGATGTGTCTTTTATTAATTCTCAAATGTTCATCACACATGGATAGGAATATTAAATCCTACTTAAACATTTAAATTCTCTACTCAAAATAACGTTCTGTGTATTCATTTGCAAAATGATACATATCAATTTATCAGTGAATTTTACAACTATTTTCCCCAACAAATTTCATATATAATCAATTTATCTTATGTGTAAAAAAATATTCTATATTGACCATGATTTTGAAATTTTTTCACACTCCTATATAAAACATACTATGCATGTAGGTTACTGTCATACATTAATCATTTTTTAATTACAAATCCACACGTTCATTATAAGTATCATCTCCATTGAATACTTTTTAATGTTCTTTAAACATCATCATATGTATATTAACTCATATATAGACTTATTTACTTTGTACTATTATGGTATTAATCAGGTAAACTCCAAACCACATAAAATCATCTCATGACATTATC
The DNA here is from genome assembly GCA_963277665.1 of Viscum album. Classification (NCBI taxonomy): domain Eukaryota; kingdom Viridiplantae; phylum Streptophyta; class Magnoliopsida; order Santalales; family Viscaceae; genus Viscum; species Viscum album. The sequence goes on from OY728141.1 coordinate 1,793,165,744, forward strand.
AAACACTTCAAATGACTTGGGAATTTATTATAAAAAATATAAACATCTTTAATATGATTCATAGTTAGTATATTTCATTAAATTCTCAATTTAGAGTATTAAAATATATTTACACTACCTATTTAACTCATAAAATCAATTTAAATAAACTCTAGACTTCATCCATGTGATTTTCATCATTCTATCTAGAAACCTTCTAACTCAAAAAAAGCTATGAAAACTGTTATACTCTAAATTTAGTAGCAATATTCTTCATTTATTTACACTCTTATAGAAATAACTTTCAACTTATAATCCAAAATTTTATTTACTATGAAGATATTATAAAAAATTATTATATTTATAGATAATTTCATGAATTTTTATAAAAAAATATTTTATTACAACACCACTTCATTTTTATTTACCAAAATACATGGGTTTTATCCTCATCTTATTTGGGCGGATTATTTCTCAATCACCCAGCAATCATACATACATTGAGTTTTTGGGAAATATATATTGATAATTAATTATCAAAAATGTTATATTAGCTCTATTAACACACTTATGATATTTAATATCCCTCATTAGATTTTTTTTCCAATACCCAGTTTACATCAAAATTCAATGCCATTATTCACCCCCTTGTTGAAAATAAATGAAAATTAAAGTGTTCTTATTTTTTATTTATTCTCCCCTTATTTAGAAAATCCATAATTTTTCTCTGAGGGGATGGTGACATCACATTATTCTTATAAATTTAACATAAACTAATAAACTCAATGTTTATATGGAATAACACAGTGTGTAAAATAAATTTGATAAATTTACATAAAAAAGTTTTCCATTTTCTTCCCATAATGTGATACCTACTAAAATTAACTTATTAGGGGTTGTATAAATATATTTTCAAGAAATTTTATCAACCTTCGCATAACATTTCCAAAAAAGTAAAAAAAAATATTAAAGTATAGGAATGTATTTTACCGTTTATTAAAATAATCACCCCTTAATAATAAAAATCAACATAAATAATAAAAAGAATTAAGATTGTAAAAATCATATATTAACCTTAATTTTTTCATTGGACGTCCAGAATTCTAGTTTTAACAAGTAACAATAAATAATAGGGAATCATTCACTTTTGAGATCCACCTAAAAGGATTCTCTTTATGATTTTTAGTCATAGTTGGTTTGATATATATAAATAATATCCATTCATTTTGGAATTCAGTAAAATTATGATACAAACTTTTATTGGAAAATTTTTTTTTTCAAAGAGATAACATGATACCAAATGAAATTTTCCATGATTGATTCTTTTACTTACCGTATATGAAACAAAAAATTTGGGATTACTATTTTTTCAAAAACAATATTTCCCAATAGAATAGGTACATTATCTCATTAATTGAAAATTATGGGATTAAGGTGAGTCTCCATAAGTTCTCCATTGGGTGAAACATGGACGTGACTTGGATATTGACCTAGAATCAATTGTTTATACACCTATAAAATGTCAACAACTTTTCATTATTTCTTACCCATTGACTTTGCATATCTATAATCCATTAGGAAGTATGTATTACCTTTTCTATTTATCCTTAAACTTAGGTAAAATATTATTCTTTAATTTAGTAATCATTAAAAATAAATTTTTTCAAATTTTCCAATATTTTTATTTATTTCTAATTGGATCGAACATATTTTCAAGTACTGTTTTTTATTATGGTTAACCTTCTAATGATGTTAATATTCTATATTCATAGTATTATTTTTAATATTTTGATTCATTTGTGATTTCCCTTAATTCTTCATGAATGTATCCTTTTGTGGTATCCATTTCATGTACTTATTTGTAATATAATCAATAACTTTTTTATTACAATTTTTATGTAATCTCTCAAATTCTTCATTAAGAATATGCACCTACAAATAAATCCTACTATACATTTATTGGATTAATTCCATTTTAGATTCCAGATTCTACCATATTTATTTATATTCATAGGTATTTTACAATATTCCATGATATAGATATTTATATTAAAATAATATCATATTTTCCTTGTATGTGTGGAAACATTTTTAGTGTTTCTCCCAATCTTCTTGCGAGTATTTTTATCAACTCTTTTAATCTGTTTATTTCTCATGGTATACTTTTATTTTATTAATACATTCTTATTATTCTATTTTATCTTTAATTTACATTTAATATATGATTTTTATTATGTAGAACATACCATCAATATTCATAGAAGTTACCACCAATGTTGTGGTTTCTACAAAAAATATCCAAACATTCAAATATTTTCTTAGATAAAAATTATAATAAATATTTGAAATACAATGCGCTTTATAAATTCTATTATTTACATAACCATTAATACCCTGTATTTAGGGCTTCTATAACTTCCCATTGCTGAAATGTTGTATATGGATTCTATAACCTTATACCGAAACATCGAACAACACCAATATATACCAATCAATATATTTATTTTTCATTTAGATGCAATCATTCTAGAATTTTGAGATTTTTTATTATTTTATAGAACCCCCATATTTTAGTCTGTTGGGGGATATTATAATTTTGAACATAATTTCAACCACCCTTAAAACATTATTGGGTTTATCAGTATTTTTACTCACCCTTATTTTCTTCTATTTTGATTTTAATCTTATACTATGTATAAAAACAGAATTGATGCCAATGTATCAAGCTATTTTTTCCAATATTTTGAGTCTTCTTTGAGTGAATAATTTTTTTAGAAGCATCAGTGAAATCACATATTCAATTATAATGTTGAGATGATTCTTCTTATTATTTTATAAATTTATCTGCTTTAATTATAACATAAGACATTACATATAGTGAATATTATTTTGGTAGTCAAGTGTTTTCACCCATTATTCACAATATATTTTCACATTCATCATTTGATACTATTGAATTTGATATATATCTAGTATAAACATATCCCCCGCTTTCATATAATTCCTTTTTGTAATGACCCAAACTATTATAAATTAAATTTTCTGTGTGTGGGATTAAATGTCTTATTATATATTTTGGTTAAATAAAACACCTGAACTTATTTGATTTTATTATATCCAATCATATTTAAAAGACCATTATGCATCATTTTTTATGGTAATGTAGTTGTTTAATAGTTATAATAGGATTACTATAAATATAGGGTTTTAACAAATCCAATTGACACAGACAAAGGAAGTGATGGGCTCAACTAGTTAGATTGGACCCTATGAATCCCATTTATTAGATATTATGAGGGAGAAATAATATATGGAGCTTTACCTTAACCAATCCAAAACTGAGATCCAATAACCTAAGAATGAGAAAAATCATTTACAAGATAATTTAAAACTCATTGATATCATGATAAAAACCATCGACATCGAACCATCCCATGAAAGTCTCGCCGTCATGCACTATACACATAGGGTGTTTCTGGTGTATTAAAGGGATATGTATCAAGACCCTATAAATATGAGTATGTAGATAATATTTTTGAATAATGAATATATTTCCATCTTAGAAATTTTACTTTATAAATGATATTTCTTTTGATACATTAAATCAAAAATTATATTATTTCGTAACATTCAATGTCAATTATGCTGTCTATTTTTATTAATTAATGTATTTTAGAAAAAAATAATATTTTAATAAGATATTACTCTAGAATACTTATTATTAATAATAAATTATCATATAATTTTTATGATTTCATATGTAGTTTTTATAAGGGTTCAAAAACTTATATTGTCTAAAAAGTCATTATTTCTCAATAAATGTGGATTATTAATTTAAATTAAAAATTCACATATTAGATAAATTATTTTGATCAAATTAATATTATTTTATTAATTATAAAGTCAAAATTATTAAATGGATATTTTTTCATAATTTTTTAAGAATATAACATTTTTAGGTAAAAATTAAATTTTGTATAAATATATGGTGTGTATTATGAAATCAAAATGACCCAAAAGTGATGTAATAAATAATATAGTATGTATTAATGACAAAATAATTTTTTTAACTTTAATATAATTTTTTCAGTTTATTTTATTAATTATATAGGGAATTTATGAATCCTCCAAACCCATTAATATATTTTGAGGTTTTAATATCAATTCTTCAAAAATATGACTCTCTTCCACATCACAAATGGTATTTTTATTTTATTTTCGGCCCTTAAAAATATAAAATAATTAAAAACACTTCTATTTGAAGTAAACAATTTGTATAAACCATGTTAATGTTGTTATTTTTTGTTATGTTATTATATTGAGTATGAAACATACATTTAAGAAATGATAAAGAATCTCCCGCTCATTTCCCATATAAACCTACAAAAGCTCCCATTTCTATTCCCTCAAGATCCATGGATCACATTATTACTCTTACCTTATCTTTATATATTCCTCCCATGGTTCCCTAAAACTCTCAATAATCCCCTCCCATGAATTTGGAATCACACTCTTAAGGTAAGGAATCCTCACATTCTCTTATTTATTCATGTTTCTTCATTTTTTTATGCCTTCTATTTCCAATTCTAAATATTGGTATATATAGTTACATGTCCCTAATACTACCCATTTTTATAAAAAAATGATGATGAAATAATTTCTCCCTCATAAACAAATATTATTAATGAATCCATGTTATATGATCTATGTGGCACACTTAAGCATGAGAATGAAATTAATGTGACAGGTGCACCCAAAAAATAGATTTTACTCCAATGCATTTATTGATGTTTAGTATCATAAGAAATCATTTTGGGATAGGGAGTGAACCTAATTCCTTTAAAATATTTCTTACATCATTATGTCTTGGTAGTTATCCTTGACTTATGATTATGATGCAGTGTTTTATGTTTTTTCCACATTTCTCATGTACCATTTATGTTATAATGTTATATCATTCCACAATATTAATGTTTATAATTCCCACTCATTTTATTACACATGGATATATCGATTTTCTAACATACATTATCTTATTCATGTTATTCCCTATTTAATCCATTTTGGGCTTTATTGATCACCCATTTCTTATGTACGTCCCCAGGCTATGTGAGGCAATTTTAAGTAAAAAGGAATATTATGAACATGTTATGGTGGGTTTCAATAGAGGTGATGTATTCCCAATATCGGTTGTTATTTAGTGTACCTAATTAACAAATAGACAATACTTATTGATCTATAAGGTTGCATTAAGTGTAATATTATGTAACTACTCATCTATTAATTTGGAATAAAGGGAAGGGTAGTTATAGTTGGTATCAAAGAATAATTTTAGTTATTTTTGGGATTATGGAAAAAACATTAGGAAAATATTTACGTATATGACTAATTATATGAAAACATCCCTAAATTTTTATTTGTATATATTTATTGGTTTATCAAGAAAATAAATTCATTTCTAGATACTAAAAGTAGATATAAATATGGAAAAAAGTGCATAGTGACAAAACCCAAAAACACTATGTTGAGGTAGACTCAACTAGGAAAAGGTAAAAAACTACATGCTTCTCTACACACATGTTTTGACATTGTCTTGGTATATTCTTTGTCAAATAAAAAATCCCATTTTGAAACATTATCAAGGGAACAAGAAATGTCCATAAGAGTATATGTTATGTAATAGATCACAGATAATATAGATTAAAGACTATGAATTCATAAGTTAATGAAATAGATATAATTTATATGTTATAAAATTAATTTCATTGGATTCACATTTATGAATTTAATAGTTTAAGAATAATCATACCTAATTTTATATTATTCTAGCCATTGTATGTAAATAAGATGAATCAGGTAAACAATCAATGTAATGGGGAATGTGATTACTACCACCAATAAGATTCTCAACCATATGGGAGAAAGAATCTATATATTTTTTATGAAACCCTCTTGGATGACTCAGGTTCTAAGTATAATCATGTATTAGGAGGAGAACCTGAATCCCGTTAAAAAGGAACAAGCTTTAATTGAGTGCTTAATGTGATAAAGGAATCTGACTTTTAATGTTTCATATGATCCCTTAATCATGGAATAATGGCTCAACTATGTTGAGAAGATATTCTTAATCCTTTAATGTTATGAGAATGATAAGTCTCTATATATTCTTTTTCATATTGAGGGATAAGATGATAAGTGTTGTACATTGATCAGGAATAGGAATCCTGAAGATGATATTGAAGCGATCGGGTGAAAGGTAGTCTAGAAAATGTCTTTGGACAAATATTTTACTCGCATGATCTTATGTAAAATGGAAATGTATTTCCATACCCTCATGAAAAAAATAAACATTATCATGAAGTATAAGGAAACATTCACAAGGGTTGAACAATACACATATGACGTTTTCATTACCCTAAAATATGAGGTTGAATTCTTATTTGGTGGGGTAAAACCCAGTCTATAAAAGTCCTCACGATCTGATACATTGATATCTATGAGGAAAATTCTTGATTTTCCCTCAATTTAAAAATAGATATTAATAAATCTCAAGGGTAACATGGGTATGAGAATAAGAAAGTGGAGTTTAATTTTGGTAGTCTGATGGAGAAATATAATGGTGGAAAATTTCAACATCCTACTTTTAAAAAGTGTGGAAAGAAGCGCCTAGTATGTAAAGACCCATGTCACGACCCGTCCTCGGGGCCCGTATCGTGACTACCCCAAGCTCGCCTTCCATAGGCCAGGGGCTGGCGATTAGCATCAAGGCATAAATCTCAGAAAAAGGGAAGGCATTGCCTTTGTAAAGTAAACCACAACCACCACAGAGCAAGAAGGCAGAAGTAATCACTAAGTAAAAACTGAGTACAACAGTAAGTGCGGAAAGTAAGTGGCCCAGAATACAAACCCAAACTGAAAGTAAAGTACAACTCGAAAGGGAAATTAGCAACTGAAAAGTAAAGCCGCTACGTCAAGCCGTCCACTGGAAATCCCACCTGAAGGGTGGGTACTGATAGCCTCCACAGCTCCTCAGATCCAGCCGTCCGCTCCGAGTACGTCTCGCCCGGTGGTCCACCTCCAGGTACCGTCCTGCTCCGCAAGCCTCAACCACGATTAGCGATGTCCGTCATCTGCAACCAACACAATGTAGGGCGGGCATATCCCATGCAGGTGTGAGTATAAGCTACTCAGTAGGGACCCCTAGACCACCGAAGGTCTCCCAGAATCCACAAAAGATAAACCACAAAGGAAAGATACAATCACGAAGTAACATTCGACACGGCTTAGGTATATGCCCATACATATACCTAATTCATCAATTCTCATTCGGCTCCAACATCTGAACCCAAGTACAACCCAGTACACACAGGAAAGCAAAACATATACCCACACAGGATAGCACAACACAATCCACATAGTAAAGCAAAACAGGATTCAGCTCACACAGGTATACTTCTTTGTATTACGATAAAGATGACCAGATATTGCCACTGATTCATCTAAGCCGTCGGACCCACAAAGGATCGATAGGTATTAACCCCCGCAATTACCCACAAAGGATCTGACCCAAAAAGGATCGAGATGTAACTAACCCCCGCAATGACCCACAATGGATCTGACCCACAAAGGATCGATAAGTAACTAACCCCTGCAAAGACCCACACAGGATCTGTAGGCACTGGCCCACACAGGACCGCTGAGCACTGACCCACACAGGATCGAACCCACACAGGATCGGTAGCGCTGACCCACAAAGGATCGCTGAGTGCTGTAGTCGTCGCCGCCGAATCCACTGAGGATCTCTGCATAGTCGTCGTTGAATCCACTGAGGATCTATGTACTGTCGTCGTCGTCATAGTCGCAGTCATCTCTAGAGTTTCCGCACACAGAAAGCTCGTTCGGGAGGGTCTGCTCCACGAGCCGAGAGGCTGATACATCAACTGTCACATAGTCCTTAGTTGATGTATCCAAAAGTTCTGTATCGCCAACATGAACTCAACGTCGCAGACGGCGCGTCAATCGGACGCCCGGTCTGAGAGTTATTGGCTTTTTCGTTCCAGGGGCCCGGTTGGTTTTTAAGGAAAAACAAACCCGACCGTACTCCACCTGCGTCTAAACCTTGGTAGGAGTATGCCAAATGATCCGTCTCACTTAGAGGAATTCAAAAAAGTTGACGGCACGTTAATCGGACGTCCGAAGCTCAAGATATGAGCATTTCCGCTCCGAGGGCCCGGTTGGTTTCGTGTACGAACCAACCCGGCCGAACCCAAATTATTCCGAAACCTTGAGTGTGAAATACTGAAACGACCATCTCGATCCAAGGATTTCATTTCCACTGACCGTACATAGTTCGGAGGACCGTATCTCATGTTATGAGAAAAAGACCGAAAAGGTCCGAAAACGGGGGGTCTGGGCCCGGACCGACCCAGCCCAACCCCCCCCCCCCCCCCCCCGGGTCGGCCTGAACCGGTTCGACCCGACCCGAGTCCGGGTCCGACCCGGACGGCGTGGCCCGGCCCGGCCAGGGTGGCCCGACCCAGCCTGGGCGCCACCCGACACGGCCGGCGCGGGCGCGACCCGGCCGCCAGGGTTCGGCTAGGCCGGTTATGGCCAAGCGGCGCGGGGGTGCGCTGCCCCCGCGTGAAGGTGAGTCGTAGCCCCGTGTGGGGCCACTCTGTGTCACAGGACGCGGCTTAACCCGCGTCCCTCCTCCGCGGTCCCGCGTGGTCGCGGGACCGGCCATCGCCGTCACGGCTTCAGCCTCGGCGGGTCTTCCCGGCGGCGCGTCGGCGGGGGTTTCCGCGGACCGCTGGACGCGCTCCGATGGTCCTATTTGTGCGCGGTCTTCGCCAGTGCTCATCCCGAGACTCGAACTTCACCGCAAAGCCTTCAAAATTAACTTGTGGCCCCATTTGTCGTCGCCCGCCAATCCGCGCATCAACGGAAAACTGTGGAGGGTTGTCGGGCCGTGTTTGTTTGGCCCGCACCCTCCGCGTTAGGTGATAACAATCGGGAATAACAATCAACACATGAAAAACATAACAATGCACAATTTTAATTAATTAAATTGAACTTTGATCCGGGTTCTTTGTTTTAGATGAGACAACCATGGGAATAAAAATTATTCTCAAATAAAACCCCTACCTCGTAGTTGTCGTCGGACGAGAGTTTTTCGTGGAATTGACCGTCGCGGAAGAAGAGGATCATCGCGTCGTGGAAGGGCGTCGCGTCGTCGTGGAAGGGAGTCGCGTCGACGATCTCCGAGGTTTAAAGAAAACACATGGATTTAATTTCATGAATTAAATCCATGTTAAGGATAAAATCCCCAAAGGAATTAAAGATTTGAAAACTCCTACCTCAAGCAGTTGATCGAAGATTTGTCGCGGGGAAAGAATGTCGCGGAAGAAGCGTCGTGGAAGGAGAATCATCGGTGTCGCAGAACACGGCGTCGCGTCGTCCATCTCCGAGGGTTCAGCGTTCTTCACGTTCTTCGCGTTCTTCGCGTTCTTCGTGAGGAGGATGAAGGTACAAATTCTCCAAATCCTATCAACAATCAACCCGTCAACAAAAAGAAAAGGTGTTGGTCTTATTTTATTATTATGCCAACAGTTTGAAAACATGTTAAGAAACAAACCATTAATTCGGTGAATTAATAGTAACGATTTAACCGTCCATTTAATAGGAGCGTTTAAGAGTTTTAAGAAATGCTCCAGTTGACTTTCATTAATGAGGAGTTTTCGCGGGTGCGTTACATAGAGGAAAAGAAACGGTGGGGCTCGTGCGGGCCCCACCTCAAAAATATCCTACCAAGAGGGTAGGATTTTTTGGATTGCACCCTATCCGCTTCAACTTAGCTTAAGCAGATTTATGTGGCATTAAGTGGCTTTATGTAAAATAAAATAAAATTGCCGCAACACTTTATTTTATTTTCTTCACTTAACTCCCAAAATTTAAAAACCACACCCGAGAAAACGCAACTCCGGAAGTGGCATTTCTAAGCAAATACCAGCGCTGCGATTCCATCGGTGCCCTCGGAATTTGATTCCGAGCACCGGTTCAAAAGTTAGAATAACCCCCTCATTCGTTCACTGAACGTACCCGAGCCAAACTTCGGAAAATGATTCCGGGCACACCGGGCCTCGGAATCAGGTGCCGTCAGAAACTACGCTCTTGTAAAATTCCATAGAAAATTAAGAAAAAACATTCCTTTGAAATTTAAAGGTCTTTACATCACTCCCACCTCAGGGCTTTACGTCCTCGTAAAGATACATCATAAACTAGGGAAACAAAAGTGGGTACTGAGCACGCATCTGAGCCTCCCGCTCCCAGGTGCTCTCCTGGAGGTTCCCATGCTACCATCTAATGTGCACTAGAGGAATCGACCGTCCACGTAGGACCCACTCCTGTCGATCCTCGATCTACACTGGAACCTCCGTAAAAATCGCCCCATCATCAAAGTCTAGCTCCTCATGGTCAATGATGTGCATCGGGTCGTGCACGTATCTCCTCAGCTGAGATACGTGGAAGACGTCGTACACCCAGTGCAACCGAGGTGGTAGAGACAGGCGATAAGCCACCTCACCAATCTTGCTGAGGACCTAGAATGATCTGATGAAGCGTGGAGACAACTTGTCACCTCGGCCAAATCTCGGTAATCCACGTCGAGGTGAGACACGCAAGAAGACGTGGTTGCCATCCTCGAACTCTAGTGGCCTCCGCCTCATGTCATCATAAGACTTCTATCAGCTCTGAGCTGTCCTCATCCTCTCCTGGATGACCTGGACCTTCTCTATCGTGGCTCGGACCATCTCTGGTCCTACAAGTGCGGACTCCTCAGGGTCTGTCCAGCACAAAGGAGATCTGTAAGTTCGGTCGTACAATGCCTCGTATGGTTCCATCCTGATGGTGGAGTGGTAGCTGTTGTTGTACGCAAACTCCACCAAGGGTAGGTGGTCCTCCCAACTGCGACCAAAGTCGAGGACACATGTGCGGAGCATGTCCTCGAGAGTTTGAATGGTCCTCTCAGTCTGACCATCCATGTGAGGGTGAAAGGTGGTGCTCAGACGTAGCTGCGTCCCGAACGCCTCCGGCAGCCCCTTCCAAAGCCGGGAAGTAAAGCGAGCATCTCGATCGGAGACGATAGATGATGGCACACCATGAAGTCGTACAATATTCTGAACGTAGAGATGCCCCAAGCTCTCCACTAAGCCCTGCTCTCTGATGGGTAAGAAGTGAGCCGTCTTGGTGAGTCGGTCGACAATCACCTAGATGGATTCGTGACCTCTGGAAATGCGTGGAAGTCCAGTCACGAAGTCCATAGATATCATGTCCCACTTCCACTCCGGGACCTCCAAGGGTTGTACCATGCCTGCTGGCACCTGATTCTCTGCCTTCACCTACTGGTAGGTGAGGCATCGAGAAACGAACTCCTCCACATCCTTCTTCATACCCAGCCACCAGTGTCGTCGTCTGAGTTCCTGGTACATCTTCGCCACTCCAAGATGTACCACCAAAGGAGAAGTGTGAAACTCTCTCAGCACCTCCTCCCGTAAAGCAACCGGTACCAAGGTATGTCCTCTGAAAAGGACGTCGTGCTCTGCTCCAAAGGAGAAACCCTCAGGTGCCTGTCTTGAGGATATCTGTGCACGCCGCGTCTCACAGTCAGCGTCCCCACGTTGTGCCTCTCTGACCCACTCTAGTAGTGGAGGAGTGAATGTGAGTGAATGAAGGAAGGATGCTCCATCTCTATCCACGAAGGATATCCGCAAGGTGGCTAGCTGCTCTTTCACCTCCTCAAGTAGCTGAATGCTCGTCCTCCTGCTGAGAGAATCAGCTACCACATTCCCCTTCCCAGGAGTATAGACTATCTCAAAGTCATAGTCCTGGAGGAACTCGAGCCATCGCTGCTGTCTCATGTTCAGGTCCTTCTGAGAAAAGTTGTACCTGAGACTCTGATGGTCAGAAAAGACTGTAAAGCACTCGCCCATCAAATAGTGTCGCCATGTCTTCAGAGCGAAGACCACTGCTTCTAACACCAGGTCATGGGTAGCGTAGTTCTGTTCATGCGGCCTCAACTGACGTGATCCATAGGCGATCACTGCCTTCTCCTGCATCAGGACACATCTGAGTCCGGTTCCTGATGCATCGCAGTAGACTACGTACCCTATCCCCTCCTCTAGCAACCTCAAGATAGGTGCACTGGTCAATCTCTGTCTCAGATCATGGAAGCTCTGCTAACATCTGTCGGACCACATAAAGGGTTTCCCCTTCTTCGTCAAAGCTGAGAGTGGTGTCGCAACTCTGGAGAAGTCTGGCACAAATCTCCGATAGTACCCGGCTAGTCCCAAGAAACTCCGCACCTCCGTCACGCTCCTGGGTGGCTCCCAAGCTAGTACTACCTCGATCTTTGCAGGATCAATTGCAACTCCCACCTCAGAGATGACGTGCCCCAAGAAGTGGACCTCGCATAACCAGAACTGGCACTTCGAGAGCTTTCCATAAAGCTGGTGCTCTCTGAGTGTGTCTAGTACCACACGCAAGTGGTAGGCGTGCTCCTCCTTAGTAGTCGAGTATATCAAAATGTCGTTGATGAAGACTACGACAAATTGATCAAGGTATGGATGGAAGATCCTGTTCATGAGGCCCATGAACACTGCTGGAGCATTGGTTACGCCGAATGGCATAACCAAGAACTTATAGTGTCCATACCGACATCTGAAGGCCGTCTTCTGCACATCCTCGTCCCGAACTCTGAGCTGATGATAGCCTGACCTGAGGTATATCTTCGAGAACCACCATGCTCCATTGAGCTGATCGAAGAGGTCATCAATCCTCGGTAGCGGATACGTGTTCCTCACTGTCACTTGGTTCAGGCGACGATAGTCGACACAAAGTCGAAACCTTATATCCGCCTTCTTGGCGAACAATATCGGGGAAGCCCAGGGTGAAACACTAGGTTGGATGAATCCCTTGTCCTACAAGTCCTCCAACTGTACTCGTAGCTCTCGAAGCTCAGCGGGGGCCATCTGATATGCTGGAGTCAATATCGGGGTTGTCCCGGGGTATAGGTCAAGATAAAATTCTACATCTCTACGAGGAGGTAGCCCTGGAACGTCATCGGGAAAGACGTCCGCATACTGATCCACCACTGCAGGAAAACTAGGACTCTGCACGTCAACTGCTCCTAGGATGAGGCTAGCCAACTGATGAGTGATGGGCTGTCCTCTCCTCTACAGAAGTCCATCCTGTGCTGCGAAGCCTCCCTTCTCGCTGTTGAAGGTGAACCTGCTCCCGTCGGTGCGTACACATCGCACCTTGCCCCTAATACAGTCAATCTGTGCATGGACTGTAGATAACCAATCCATGACCAAGATGACGTCTTAATGCCTCGATGCCACTACAAGATGATCCCAGCCAAAGCTCTCACCTCCTAGAGTAAGCTCACACTGTCGGCACCAGTGCGTAATCATCGAGTCTGCTCCTGTAGGAGTCTCTATCCGTAAGGATCGAGCCAATGGCTCAGTCAGAATCTCCGAGCTCCGAACAAGGGTAGCGTCTATGAAAGAGTGACTCGCTTCTGTGTTTATAAGAACTGCAGCAAGGGTGGAATAGACACATATAGTACCTCGAATCATCTCGGGCGTGCCATGGTTGTAGGCCTCCGCTGCCTGGAGTTGGGCATGTCTCTTCCCGCCAGCTTTCCGTGGTCGGGGTGGACCTCTTAGTGGTGGTGGTGGTAGAGCCTCAAAGTGTCGCCCACCACCTGCTGCTCGGCCAGCTCCACTGCCTCGTCCGCCTCCTCCCTGCGGACCGCCACGGTTGACCCTCTAACTCTTACTGGGTGGCCCCTCAACCGTCTGCTGCTCCTTGGAACGGCGGGTTGGGCAGTCACGAGCCATGTGGCCCTGCCCACTACATGTGTAGCACTGCCTGCCTCTCGAAAGACTGGCTCCACGCTGTGTTCCCCGCACTGCTGAGCCAGTGTCCTGAGGTCGTCTGCCTAAGGGTCTGGTCTGCCTGGACCCCTGAGTCATCCGTCGACTGCCTGCCGCATAAGACTCTGCTATGTGCCACCCCGCGGTAGGTCTCGCTGCTGATGAAGGCTCAGCAAGGAAGCTCTCGATCAAAAGGTCTTGCTCTGGTACTCCTGCCTGAGTCGGAATGCTAAGGGAGATCATCGATGCCCTGATCTCATGTCTCAATCCTTGCTCAAAGGTCCGGGCTCGGAATAATGGGTCATGTACCATGTCTGTCAAGTAACGTGAGAGATCGGTAAATCTCGCTGAGTACTGGGCGACCGTCAAGCTGCCCTGCCGCAGCTGAAGAAGCTCCTGGATGCGCACCGCACGGAGGGTGGCCGGGATGAACTCTGAGTTGAAGAGACCCTCAATGTCTGTCCAGAGAATAGATGCCTCATCGTGCACCTGTAGAATCAAGCTCCACCATCGGCCCGCTGCTGCGTGTAGTAGGCTCGCTGCGATGATCACCATGAGGTCTGCTGGTGTTCTCACTAACCGGAAAACTCGCACCACTGCCTCCAGCCAGTCCTCGGCTACCTGGGTGTCTGTCTCCCCACAGAACCTGGGCGGTCGCTTGCGCTGGAACTCATGCAGCACACCAAGGCGACGTGCATCGTCAGCGGATGGGGCTGGAAGCATCGGTGGCTCAGCGGGTTGAGGTATCGTCGGTGCCTCTACTGTCAAAGGGTCCTGTACCGAGGCCTCGTCGCTCGGTGGGCTGTCGTCACGCTCAACTCTCGGAACCCTAGCTGGCTGCCATCATGGGGCCGTCCTGAAAAGGAAACAGATGCGCCATGGTCTGAACAGTATACCTTGTGAGCTGACACAAAGTAATCACAAAGAAAACATGAAACACACACATAATCAATGTTTTCGTGCATTAAGTTGGAAATCAGAAGTCAGGGTCCTAGTGTACGGATATGTCGGCCGCCACACCAACACTGGACTCCCTGGACTGATAACCATACCCAATACGCTAAACATTATTGCTTCACATAGAAAAAGATCAGAGTCCTAAGTTCTGCGGTGGAACCGAACTCCTCTGATACCAATTTGTCACGACCCGTCCTCAGGGCCCGTGTCGTGAATACCCCAAGCCCGCCTTCCATTGGCCAGGGGCTGGCGACTAGCACCAAGGCATAAATCCCAGAAAAAGGGAAGGCATTGCCTTTGTAAAGTAAACCAAAAACACCACCGAGCAAGCAGGCAGAAGTAATCACTAAGTAAAAACTGAGTACAACAGTAAGTGAGGAAAGTAAGTGGGCCAGAATAAAACCCAAACTGAAAGTAAAGTACAACTCGAAAGGGAAAACAACAACTAAAAAGTAAAGACGCAACGTCTAGCTGTCCACTGGAAATCTCACCTGAAGGGTGGGTATAGATAGCCTCCACAGCTCCTCGGGTCCATCCGTCCGCTCTGAGTACGTCTCGCCCAGTGGTCCACCTCCAGGTACCGTCCTGCTCCGCAAGCCTCAACCACGATCAGCGCTGTCTGTCGTCTGCAACCAACATAACGTAGTGCGGGCATAGCCCGTGCAGGGGTGAGTATAAGCTACTCAGTAGGGACCCCGCGACCCCCGAAGGTCTCCCAGAATCCTCAAAGGATAAACCACAATGGAAAGGTAAAATCACAAAGTAACATCCGACACAGCTTAGGTATATGCCCATACATATACCTAAGTCATCAATTCTCGTTCGGCTCCAACATCCGAACCCAAATACAACCCAGTCCACACAGGAAATCAAAACGTATACCCACACAGGATAGCACAACAAAATCCACATAGGAAAGAAAAACAGGATTCATCTCACACAGGTATACTTCTTTGTATGACGATAAAGATGAGAAGATATTGCCACTGATTCATCTAAGCCGTCGGACCCACAAAGGATAGATAGGTACTAACCCCCGCAATGACCCACAAAGGATCTGACCCACAATGGATCGATAGGTAACTAACCCCCGCAATGACCCACAAAGGATCTGACCCACAAAGGATCGATAGGTAACTAACCCCCGCAAAGACCCACACAGGATCAGACCCACACAGGATCTGTAGGCGCTGGCCCACATAGGATCGCTGAACACTGACCCACACAGGTTCGGACCCACACAGGATCGGTTGCACTGACCCAAAAAGGATCGCTAAGTGATGTAGTCATCGCCGTCGAATCCACTGAGGATCTCTGCACAGTCGTCATCGAATCCACTGAGGATCTCTGTACTGTCATCATCATCGTAGTCGCAGCCAGCTCTAGGGTTTCCGCACACAGCAAGCTTGTTCGGGAGGGTCTTCTCCACGAGCCGAGAGGCTGATACATCAACTGTCACATAGTCCAGAGTTGATGTATCCAAAGTTCCGTATCGCCAACAAAAACTCAACGTCGCAGACGGCGCGTCAATCGGACGCCCAATCTGAGAGTTATTGGCTTTTTCGTTACAGGGGCCCGGTTGGTTTTTAAGGCAAAACCAACCCGACCGTACTCCACCTATGTCCAAACCTCGGGCGTAGTAAGCCAAAAGATCCTTCTCACTTAGAGGAATTCAACAAAGTCAACGGCACGTCAATCGAACGTCCGAAGCTCAAGATATGAGTGTTTCCGCTCCGAGGGCCCGGTTGGTTTCGTGTACGAACCAACCCGGCCGAACCCAAAGTATTCCGAAACCTTGATTGTAATATACCGAAACGACCGTTTCGATCCAAGGATCGCATCGCCGCTGACGGCGCGTCGTTTGGAGGCACGTAGCTCATTTATGAGTAAAATATCGAAAAGGTCCGACCCCCCCTGGGTCGGCCCAAACCCGGTCAACCCGACCTAGGTCCGGGTCTGACCCGGACGACGCGGCCCGGCCCGGCCCGGCCTGGGCGCGACCCGGCCCTGCCGGCGCGGGCGCGGTCCCGCCTCCAGGGTTCGGATCAGCCGGTTACGGCAGAGCGGCGCGGGGGTGCGCTGCCCCCGCGTGAAGGTGATCCGCGGCCCCGCGTGGGGCCGCTCTGTGTCACCGAACGTGGCTTAAGCCCCATCCCTCCTCCGCCATCCCGCGAGGCCGCGGGACTGGCCAGCGCCGTCGCCGCTTCCTGGCAGACGGCCGCTGCCGGCCGACGTGGCGCGCCAGCAGGGGTTTCCGCGGACCACCGGACGCACTCCGGTGGTCCGATTTGCGTGCGGTCTTTGCCAGTGCTCATCCCAGGACTCGAACTTCACCGCAAAGCCTTCAAAATTAACTTGAGGCCCCGTTTGCCATTGACCACCAATCCGCGCATCAACGAAAAACTTTAGAGGGTTTTTGGGCCGTGTTTGTTTGGCCCGCACCCTCCGCGTTAGGTGATAACAATCAGGAATAACAATCAACACATGAAAAACATAACAAGGAACAATTTTAATGAATTAAAATTGAACTTTGATCTGGGTTCTTTGTTTTAGGTGAGACAACCATGGGAATAAAAATTATTCTCAAATAAAACCCCTACCTCGTAGTTGTTGCCGGACGAGAGTTCGTCGCGGAATTGACCGTTGTGGAAGAAGAGGATCGTCGCGTCACTGAAGGGCATCGCGTCATCGCGGAAGGACGTCGCGTTGACGATCTCCGAGGTTTAAAGAAAACACACGGATTTAATTTCATGAATTAAATCCACGTTAAGGGTAAAATCAACAAAGGAATTAATGATTTGAAAACTCCTACCTCAAGCAGTTGATCGAAGATTTGTCGCGGGGAAAGAACGTCGCGGAAGAAGCGTCGTGGAAGGAGAATTGTCGGCGTCGCGGAACACGGCGTCGCGTCGTCGATCTCCAAGGGTTCGGCGTTCTTCGCGTTCTTCGCGTTCTTCGCGTTCTTCGCGTTCTTCACGAGGAGGATGAAGGTACAGATTCTCCAAATCCTCTCAACAATCAACCCGTCAACAAAAAGAAAAGGTGTTGGTCTTATTTTATTATTATTACAACAGTTTGAAAACATGTTAAGAAACGAACCACTAATTCGGTGAATTAATGGTAACGACTTAACCATCCATTTAATAGGAGTGTTTAAGAGTTTTAGGAAATGCTCCAGTTGACTTTCATTAATGAGGAGTTTTCGCGGGTGCGTTACTTAGAGGAAAAAAACGGTGGTGCTCGTGCGGGCCCCACCTCACAAATATCCTACCAAGAGGGTAGGATATTTTGGATTGCACCCTATCCGCTTCAACTCAGCTTAAGCAGCTTTAAGTGGCTTTAAGTGACTTTAAGTGAAATAAAATAAATTTTTCGCACCACTTTATTTTATTTTCTTCACTTAACTCCCAAAATTTAAAAACCACACCCGAGCAAACGCAACTCCGGAAGAGGCGTTTCTAAGAAAATATCGGTGCTGCAATTCCACCGGTGCCCTCGAAATTTGATTCTGAGCACCGGTTCAAAAGTTAGAAAAACATGCTCGTTCGTTCACTGAACGTACCCGAGCCAAATTTTGGAAAATGATTCCGGGCACACCGGGCCTCAGAATCAGGTGCTATCAGAAACTGCGCTCTAGTAAAATTTTAAAGAAAATTAAGAAAATAAATTCCCTTGTAATTTACAGGTCTTTACAACCCAAAAATTCCATTTAATTTTTTTTTATTAAATGGAAATTTTACAGGTCCGCGAAATCTGACGGCGCGCGATTCCGAGGCTCGAAGTGCTTGGAATGATCCGTCGAAGTTTTGTAAAGCTTAAATTAACTCGCGTAAGTAGTTTTATAGAAAAAGTGGAATAAATTATAAATGGTTACTCGGATCAGAAATATGAGGGCACCGTTGCGCTCAGGATGGCGGGTTTACCCTAGGCGTGACTTAATTTTAGTCGGCGCGGGCCTCCTGTGAGAAAACCCGTAAATGGCATAATCGTAAATAAAATAAATTAATAAATTATTTTATTTTTCAAATACTTATAACTCACAAATGGTAACTCGGATTAAAATTCTTCAACCACTGCTGAACTCATGATTGTATGATTTCTTTAAGCTGATACTAACATTTCCGGCGGGGGCCACCAGAGAAAGTTAGTTTTTTTTTCGCAAATAAAATATTTAAATGAAAATTATTTTATTGTAAAATTCATAACATCTAAAAGGTTACTCTGATTAAAATTCCAAGAGTACCATTGGATTATTTAGGGCATGTTTCACTTAGGAAGAGCCTAACCTCGACCGCAGTGGGTTAAAGGTGACTAGTGATAATTTTTTCAAACTTTTTTTTGGGTATGTTCAATAAACATGCGAGCGGCGTTTTATAACTTTCGAACCGGTGCTCAAAATTGAAATCTGAGGGCACTATTGAACTTGCACCACCGATATATTTTTAAGAAGACTTTCACCTCGATGTCGGATGGTCGGAAATTAAAGTTAGTTTTTGAATTTTTATAAAAAAAATAATAAAATAAAGTGTGCTACAATTTATTTTATTCCAGCCGCCATGTGAGTGTGGATAGTTGGAACCTCCACTTCGGAGTTAGTGGTGGGACCGCCAAAACCCAGCCTCCAATGATAGGTTATGGGTGTAGGGCCCACTCGAACCCAATCTCTCATGTGAAGTTAAATGTGGTGGGGACCACACAAGGCCACTCGACCCCTATTAATGGGAGGAGACCATAACCTCTCAACTCCCCCTATTAATGGTGCCACCACCACCCCTTTTTAATAGCCAAAACCTCCTCTTTGAATTTGTGGAATCTCCCTTAATTAATTGCATCAACGTGTGTGAATTAATTAAGGGGAGCCTCTTGAAATCCTCCAAATTAATTGTGACACCACTCGTGCAATTAATTTGGTGGAGCCGGGTTAATTAATTATACCATTTGAATTGTGTGCCAACATAATTTTAGACAAACACTCCTTATCCTATATAAAGGATTCTTGGGGGAAGGTTTTGGGACGGATTATTCAAGCTGTGAAACGCTGGTAAAGAGATGTGACGCCCAACCCTTGGAGAATTATTCCTCCAACGAAGAACCGTCACCGGTGAAGAACGAAGAACAACGAATGCAGTTTTTATCCTTCTTCAACTGGGATAACAAAGGGAAGCACTTCTGCCCACGAAGAATGCTGACAATGTTATCTCGACTCATCCTCTTCAATCTCTTCTTCCTCCGACTTTGATAGAATGACATCCACCTTCCGCGACTCCATCGTCGATCACCGAATTCGAGGTAGGGGTTGTTCCATGTTGATGCTTCCCTTTTCTTCTTCTCAGTATCGAATAAATATTGATAAAAAGTGATGTATTCCAATTTTTGAGCATCGTTCATGTGAACAGAATTCTACCACTCTAAACGTGGAGGGTGTGGGCCAAAACAACATGGCCCGACCCCTCCTTTGTACTTTTTGTGATTATTCTACAAAAACATGGCACTGAGTTGATGGTGATTAAGACAGCGAACAAAGACCGCACATCCCAGCGCCCCTGCATGCTATATAAAGCCTACGTGTCGCTGCCTGGAACCCCCGCGCCGCTACCCGAGACCCTGGCGCGTTGCCCGGCACCTCTGAGCGCTGCCCAGCACCCTCGGGCCGCTTCCCAATGCCCCCACACAGTTTCCCAGTGCCCTAGCGCACTGCCTGGTGCCCTTTCGCATTGCCCAGCGCCCCCGCGCCACTACACGGTGAATTGTTCCCTTGTGGCGCGCTACCCAGCACCCCGCGCCCCTGGTAGCACTGCCCAGAACCCCCGTGCCCTGTCCGAAGCATGACCCGCCTGCCCGACCCTAGCTGCGGCCCGCCTGCCAGGTGCAGCCACGGCCTGCCCAGAGTCCAGCCGGCCTGCCCGCACCCCGTGTGGCCTGCCTGCTGGCCTCCCTGCCACCGGTCTCCCGAGGTGACCCGCGGCGCCCCCATGGTGTCGCTGGCCGAACCATCTCGGTCACCCAGGCCGAGGTACCGAGCCGCATACATTGCGACTACCGGGCCGAACCTCCCTCGCGGTCCGCTAGGTGGGGCCCAGCGGAGCGGGTCAAAAATTAGAGGGCTGACCCACCTAATGGGTTGGGTCAGACCCAGCGAGTCTGACTGGGTCGACCTAGACCGGGTCGGCCTAGACTGGGTGGGGCCGCATCGGTCCGACCGGGTCAGACCGGACATGAGCCCATTACTGAACCATTATCTTTCATGGGCCATATCTTTGGCACAGGACGTCCGATTGACGAACTATCATCAGCGCTGGTATTCTTGGATCATAGTCATCCCTTTGAGTATACCCCCTAGAGTTCGGGGTATAGTTGAGTCACGGTCAGGTTGGTTCGTACATGAATCCAACCGGGCCCCCAGGACTAAAATGATAATAACTCACAGACCGGGTATCTGGTTTGGCAGCAGACCCGCTGTACTCGACAGGAGGATTACCTTAGCTGTATAAGGTTAGTGAGAAGTGCCTCGATGGCGCAATAGGCCCACTATACTTGATAGAGAAATAGTTCTTCCAGCAGTCATGGTTTCGATAAAAAAAATCCTGGTTTGAGCTAAGTCAATGACCTTTGTTTTTTTTATGATTGAGATGGGTTACATGATAACTCAGGTATATGTATGGTCAAATACATAAGTAATGGTTATCTGTTGAAATCATACTTTGTGTTTTATCCTTGTTGGATTTGTGAGACATTGAGGGTCTCGGGGTCCCTACTGAGTATCGTTATACCCACCCCTGCAGGGGCTATGCCCGCACCTTGTTGTTTTGGATACAGATGACGGACAATGATAACAGAGGCCGAGAGCGCCAAGACTGTACGGTACCCGGAGGAGGACCATACGATGTATCGGTACACGGTGGAGTCTGACCGACTTGGAGTTCTGTGGAGGTCATCTGTACCTAACCTTCAGGTAGGAACCCCAGAGGACGATCCAGGAGCTGCTTTTACCTTTCAGCTGTATGACCCTTTTTTAGTTATACTTTTTTTCAGTTGTATTTGTACTTTACAGTTGGGCTTGTATTCTGGACCCCTATACATTCCCTACTCTTATTATACAGCTATTACTTAGTGTTTTCTTCCTCTTGTACTCTGGTTGTGTGTGTTTACATTTTATAAAGGCAATGCCTTCCATGTTTTGGGGAATTACACCTTTGGTGCTAGTCGCCAGCCCCTGGCCTATGGAAGGTGGGCTTGGGGTAGTCACAATACGGGCCCTGGTGGACGGGTCATGAAAAATTGGTATCAGAGGAGTCGGTTCTACTACAGAACATAGGACTCTGATATTTCTTTTTTTGAGGCAATAGTGTTAAGAATACCGAGTGTTGTTTTCAGATTGGGGAGTCCAGTGTTGGTGCGACGGCCAACGTATCCAAACACCAGGAACCTGAATTCTGATTTCTGACTCAGTACACTAAAACACTGATTGCATGTGTGTTTTTAAAAATTTTCTTTAATTAAACTCAACCAGGTTAGCTCACTAGGTCTAAACTTTTGACCGTGTCGCATCTGTTCAGGATGCCTCCACGCAGACAGCCGGCTAGAGTTTTGAGAGAGTACACGATGACATCCCACCAAGCGACAAGGCTCCAGTGGAGGGCCCTCTTACTATGTTGTCACCTTAGGGTGGTGTACCAACAACACCACCACCTATTGGGAAGTAAATTCCACCAGCCACACTAGCGGATAGTGCACGCCGACTGAGCGCGTTGTATGAGTTCCAACAGCAGAGGCCTCTAAGGTTTCACGGCGAGATAGATTCCCAGATAGTAGAGGACTGGATGGAGGTGATTACTATATTTTCCACTTAGGTGAGACACTGTTAGAGTAGATGGAAATCTTGGATAATCGTATTTTTCAGTGACTGACCATGAGGATAGTCTACATAATGATGAGGCTTTGGTACGTGGACCGATGCCTGAGATGTTACATTCGGGTATTGTGCCAGATATACCACTTCTCATTGGAAATCAGTTACAACCAGAGGTACCGGTAGATGACACTTGTAGGCTTAGTGCCTTATATGTGTTTCAGCATTAGATACCCCTCAGGTTCCGATGCAAGCCCGACTCCCAGGCGGCTGAGTACTGGCCTGAGGAGGTGGATTAGAGTTCTCTTGAGCTTCTACAGCTTTGACAGGATGACATGACAATAGCTGAGTATTCATCGAGGCATATCAATCATTCCCAGTACTCGATGAATACGATACAAATAGTGCATGGGGCCTCGGACTACTGAGCGAGGTGTGTTTTAGGACATCCAAGCCATCACTATTTCTCTATGCATTCCTACTTATGATATGATGCTAGAGAGAACCCTTGAGGTTGGATTGTCTTTGGATGAGCGGATACATCCAGTGAATGTTAGTGGTGGGGAAGTAGGAAACTAGCTCCAGTCTTAGAGACTTGGGAGTGTGAGATGTTTCAGGAAGAGGATGTGACAGGGACAGATGAATCTGCAAGGCAGTAGACGTGGAAGCAGATCTAGGAGAGCAGCATGAGTTGGTGTACTTTTTGACATGTTACAGCCACCCACCTTTATAGTCCATCCCAGTATTAGGGAGCTGAAGGTAAGGGGACGAGAGTAGCTGCTTGCAGTCAAGGAATGTGACCCAAGGGATCTATGAATGATTTTAGGTGTGGTTTGTGTCTAATACTTGCTGTTTTATCAATACATATAGGTACCAATCATTCCTTCCTTCCACGAATCATGTTCCAGACCAAGAGTTTCTGGTTAAACTATTGACTAGACTTTCACGTCTGGAGAAACCATTGGGAGGATACTTGATAATCACACTTACGCTGATGGTGTGATCTTACCCTTGAGGCGAGAGTTTTGGTTGGAACCTCTTGGTGGCAGCGTCGAGGCCTTACGACATTAGTTTGGGTATGGACTGGGCAACCACAGTTCATACACAGATTGACTTATTAGGAAAAAAGGTTGTGGTTTATCCACAACATTGGGATGAGGTTTTCCTTAGTCTATGAAAAAGGAAACCCAGGCAGCACAGGTTAACCTCATGCATAGGAGGGTGAAGCCGATCACTCTTAAGTCGGACAGCCTTACCCTCATGGCATCATGAGTTATGATTTTTCAGTTCCAAATAGGAGTGACAGAACATGGGGACATATTTTCAAAAGATGCTTCTAGGATTACTCCCCCAAAGGGGGAGGGATGTATGCTTTGGTTGGTTACTATCGGAGGTTTGTTCCAGACATCTCCAGAGTTGCAACACCATTATCATCCTTGAAAATGAAGGGGAAACCATTCGTCTTTTCGGAGAGATTCCAGTAGAGCTTTCAAGAGCTGAGGCAGAGGCTGACTAGTACCCCCATTTTGAGGCTTCCAGAGGAAGGTGTAGGGTACATAGTTTACTGCAACGCATCAGTGACCCGACTTGGATGTGTCCTGATGCAAGATCAAGAAATTATTGCATATGGTTATTGGCAGTTGAGACAGCACGAGAAGAACTATATAACCCATGACCTGGAGTTAGCAGTAGTGTTCTACACCATGAAGATGCGGTGGCACTATCTTATGGGAGAACGTTTTATCATGCACTCTGATCAAGTCTCTGGAATATCTTCTCTCAGAAGGACCTGAACCTGAGACTACGACGTTGGCTTGAGTTCCTCTAGGAGTGTGTTTTCGATATAGTCTATACTCGTGGAAAGGGAAATGTGGTAGCAGATGGACTCAGTTGGAGATCTGGTATACAACTGCTAGGCGAAGAGACATAGTAGCTGGCTGCCTTATAGATATTCTTTTTGGATAGGGATGTAGGAGCCTTTCTTCGATCTCTTACAGTCACTCCCCCACTTCTTCAGCGAGTCATGGAGGCACAATTTGGGTATGCTGACTGCGAGACACGACATGCTCAGATATCCATAGCACAGGCACTTGATGGATTTTTTGAAGGTGGGGAGCATGTCATCCTCTTCATAGGACGTACCTTGGTACTAGTGTCACTTCATGAGGAAGTTTTGAGGGAGTTCCACACTTCTCCTCTTGCGGTACATCTAGGAGCGGATTAAGACTGCACAAAGCATAAAATAATTTGTATGCTGACAGGAAGCAGAGACCTCTGGAGTTCCAGGATGGAGACAACGCCTTTCTTCGAGTCTCATCTCGACAAGGTCTACGGAGATTTGGCCGAGGAGGAAAGTTATCTCCGAGATTCATCAGACCTTTTTAGGTCCTCATCAGAGTTGGAGACGTGGCGTACCACTGAGCTCTTCCACCCCAGTTTCACCTAGTGCTTGACTTTTTTCATGTATCTCAGCTGAGGAGATACGTGCATGACCATTCCCACATCATCGACCATGGAGAGATTGGCGTTGATGATGGGGAAACTTTTACAGATGTTCCAGTTGAGATTGAGGATTGACATTATTAATTCCTTCATGGATGGTAAATACCTCTGGTGTGCATTCTTTGGCAGTACTGGAACCTCTAGGAGAGCAGATTGGAGCGGGAGGATCAGATGCGTGCTCAGTACCCCCACTTGTTCCTTTAGTTGTGAGTTGTGGATTACGGGGACGTAGATCCCTAAGGTGGGGAGAATTTAGAGACCCGTAATTTCCATGTAATTCTTTTTATTAAATGGGAATTTTACAGGTCCGCAAAATCTGACGGCATGTGATTCTGAGGCCTGGAGTGCCTAGAATGATCTGTCAAAGTTTTATTAAGCATAAATTAACGCGTGTAATAAGTTTTCCAGAAAAAGTGGAAGAAATCTTAAATGGTTACTTGGTTCAGAAATCTGAGGGCACCGTTGTGCTCAGGATGGCAGGTTTACCCTATGCATGACTTCAGTTTAGTTGGCACGGGCCTCCTCTTAGAAAACCTAAAATCGACATAACCATAAATAAAATAATTAAATAATTTATTTTATTTTTCAAATACTTATAACTAAAAAATGGTAACTCAGATTAAAAATCTAAGACCACCACTGAACTCATGAGTGTATGCTTTCTTTAAGTAGATACTAACTTAGGCCGGCGCGGGCCACCATAGAAAGTATGTTTTTGGCCGCAAATAAAATAAATAATTGAAAATTATTTTATTTTAAAATTCATAACATTTAAATGGTAACTCAGATTGAAAATTAGGGAGTACCGTTGGATTAGTTGTGGAATTTTTCACCTAGGTAGATCCTAACCTCGACCACAGTGGGTCAAGGGTGACTGGTAATAATTTTTCCAAACTTTTTTTTGGGTACGTTCAGTAAACATGTGAGCGGTGTTTTATAACTTTTGAACTGGTGCTTGGAATTGAAATATGAGGGCACCATTAAACTCATAGCACTGATATTAGGATAAAAAGACTTTCACCTCGATGTCGTATGGTCGGGAATAAAAGTTAGTTTTTGGATATTTATAAAAATAAAATAAAATAAAGTGTGCTACACTTTATTTTATTCCAGCCACCATGTGAGTGTGGGTTGTTGGAACCTTCACTTGGGATTTGGTAGTGGTACTGCCACACCCTAACCTCTCATGAGATGTTATGGTGATGGGGCCCACCTGAACCAAATCTCCCTTGTGAGGTTAAATGTGGTGGGGACCACACGAGGCCACCCGGCCCCTATTAATGGGAGGAGACCATAACCTTTCAACTCCCCCTATTAATGGTGCCACAACCACCCCTTTTTAATGGCCAAAACCACCTCTTTGAATTTTTGGAATCTCCCTTAATTAATTACACCAACATGTGTGAATTAATTAATTGGAACCTCTTGACATCCTCCAAATTAATTGTGACACCCCTCGTGCAATTAATTTGTTGGAGCTGGGTTAATTAATTCTACCATTTGAATTATGTTCCAACGTAATTTTAGACAAACCCTCCCTCTCCTATATATTGGAAGCATGGGGGAAGGTTTTGGGATGACTTCTTCAAGTAGCAAAATGATAGAAAAGAGACGTGATGCCCAACCCTTGGAGAATTATTCCTCCATTGAAGAACTGTCCCCCGCGAAGAACGAAGAACAACGAACACCTTCTTTATCCTTCTTCAACTGTGATAAGAAAGGGAAGCACTGCTGCCCACAAAGAACGCCAACGAAGTCATCTCGACTCGTCCTCTTTGAGATCTTCTTCCTATGACTTTGACGGAACGACAACTGCCTTCCATGACTCCGTCATCGATCACCGAATTCGAGGTAGTGGATTTGGAATGTTGACGCTTCTCTTTTCATATTCTCATCATCGAATGATGATTGATATAAGATGATGTATTTTAATTGTTGAGTTTCATTCATGTGAACTGAATTATACCACTCTAAATGCAGAGGTTACGGGCCAAACCAACATGGTTCAACCCCTCCGTTACTCTTTTTGTGATGATTCTATGATGTCATGGCACTGAGGTGACGGTGATGAAGACGGCGAATGAATATCGCGCTGCCCGGTGCCAGTGCGTGCTACCCGGCACCCATGAGCGCTGCCCGGCACCCTCACGCCGCTGTCCGACACTCTGGTGTGCTGCCTGGCGCCCCTGCACACTGCCCGGAGCCCCCATGCCACTTCCCGGCACCCCCGCGCTATTTCTTGGTGTCCTAGCACACTGCCTGGAACCCTTGCGCGCTTCTTGACGCCCTGGCGCCGCTGCCCGCCGCCCTGAGCCATTGCCGACACACTACCCACTGCCCCGCGCCACTGTCGGCGCGCTGACTGGCACCCCCGTACCCAGCTCGGAGTGCAGCCCACCTTCCCAGACCCTACCGCGGCCCATCTGCCTAGTGCACTCGCGGCCTGTATGGAGTCGAGTCAGTATGCCCGTGCCCCGCGCGGCCTACCTACTGGAATGCCGACCACTGGCCTCCCAAGCCAACCCGTGGTGCCTCGAAGTGTCACTAGCCGAACCAGAATGGTCACCCAGGCCGAGTTATTGAGCCGCCTATGTGGCGACTATTGGGCTGAACCCCTCTTGCGGTCCGCTGGGCCGGGCCGAGTTGACCGGGTCAAAACATAGCGGGCTGACCCACCCAATGGGTCAGGGCAGACCAAGCGAGTCTAACCGGGTCGACCCAGACCAGGTCATCCCAGACCAGGTTGGGCTGAGTCGGTCCGACCGGGTCGGACCGGACCCGGGCCCATTACTAACCCATTGCCTTCTTGAGCCATATTTTTGGCACCGAACGTCCGTTTGACGAACCGTCAGCACCACCGATATTCTTGGAGCATAGATGTCCCTTTCTGTATACTCCCCCTGGAGTTCGGGGTATGGTTGAGTCATGGTCTTGTTGGTTCGTACATGAATCCAAATGGGCCCCCAGGACTAAAATACTAATAACTCACAGATTGGGCGTCTGATTGACGCGATGTCTGTTGCATTGAGACCCCTATGACATGACGGTCCTTTGAGATACTTCTCCATGAGACTTATTGACATGTGGAGTATCGACCAGTAGCTCGTGGAGTGGATCCTCTTGGAGACGAGCTGATAGAGTGCAGAGACGTAGTAGATGACAGACCTGACGATTGCTTGACCGATTTAACTCGGAGTGATTCGACTAGCCTAATGGACGGAGCGCCAGGTTTGGCGGCAGACCCATGACAGACAGAGCGCCTTGTTTGGTAGCAGACCCATGGTACTCGACAAGAGGAGTACCCCTATAGGATATAGGGGGAGCACCCAGATTGGTGGCAGACCCACGGCGGACGGAGTGCCCAGTTTGGCAGCAGACCTGCGGTACCCGATAGAAGGAGTACCTTAGTAGTCTAAGGTTAGTGAGAAGTGCCTCGGTGTTGCACATGTCCCATTGTACTCGATAGAGGAGGAGTTCTCCAGAAGCCATGGTTTTGATAATGAAAAATCCTGGTTTAAGCTGAGTCAATGACCTATGTGTTTTCCTCATGATTGAGATGGTTTACTTGATAACGTAGGTATATGTATGGGAATATACCTAAGTAATGGTTATCCGGTGAAATAATACTTTGTGGTTTAGCCCTGTTGTATTTTTGAGACCTTGAGGGTCTCAGGGTCCCTACTGAGTATCGTTATACTCACCCCTACATGGGATATGCCCGTACCTCGTTGTGTTGGATGCAGAGGACAAACAATGCTTACAGAGACTGAGAGCGTCAGGACTGGATGGTACCCAGAAGAGGACCATACGACGTATCAGTACACGGTGGATTCTGACGGACGTGGATTGTTGTAGAGGCCATCTGTACCTACCCTTTAGGTAGGAACCCCGGATGACGATCTAGGAGTTGCTTTCACCTTTCATTTGTTTGACCCTTTTTCAGTTGTACTTGTTTTCAATTGTATTTGTACTTTATAGTTGGGATTGTATTCTGTCCTCCTTTATATTCATTACTCTTGTTATATAGATTTTACTTAGTGTTTTCTTCCTCTTTTACTCTGGTTATGCGTGTTTACGTTTTATAAAGGCAATGTCCTCCCAGTTTTGGGGAATTATGCCTTTGGTGCTAGTCGCTAGCCCCTAGACTATGAAAGGCAGGATTAGGGTAGTCATGATATGGGACCCAGGGGACGGGTCATGACATAGTAAATTTCCTAAGGGGAAGAAGGAAATTCATTAGAAACGAGATGGAATATAACCCACCTAGAAATTTCCAATAGGAGAAACCCACTAATATTATAAGGGAATGGAATGAACTAGTCATACATTATGGAATTTATCGATGGTTCAACTATGTCACATTTTAAACGAATTCACTAATATAATGTTTTTTGGAGATAACCAACAACCTCCAAGAAAATAAGGGAGAGATTTGGCCATCAAAACATGTAAGGTGGACCCCAAGAACGAAGTGATGATTGGTACTCTAGTTATTCATTCAATAATATCAAACATTATTTTTTTTTTCTTGTTCAACTCATTAAATCATATCATTAATGGTTAGTATATCTATTCAAATAGCATCACAGATCTTGGACATTGATCTATTTGAATGACTAAAAAACAGGGAAGTTATTGCATCCCGATTATATAACACCTCCCCTATAAACCTTATTTATGTCGAACTTCAATTTGAACCTTTTCATACTCTCTTTGGTGGAATTTGATGAAATAATAGGTATGGATGTTTTTAACTATATTAATCCAACATAAACTACCATGAGAAGTAAATCACTCTCTATATCATGAATCATCCCCCAATTCTATACATGTTCATGGATGATGATGAATCTTATTTAGGAACAACATCTCATGAATGGATATTATTTCCCTATTATCTAGTGTAAATATCTAAAATTATTGAATATGAGGAAAATATCATCCTTCATGAAATGGACATTTTGATGGAATACAATAATATGTTTCCTGAGGATTTGTATGGTCTTCCTCCTAATAGAGAGTTCAAAATTATAATAGAACTTATACAATTGGTTTTTTCGTTATCCAAGACTCTATATAGAATGGATATTATTTAACTTGAGGATATAAAGAAACAAATATAAGAGAATCATGATAAATGGATCATACGCCCATGTTCTTCCCCTTTGAGTGCAGTAGTCCTCTTAGTCAAGGAAAAAGGATGGGCCAATGCGCCTTTTAATTGATTATCATAAACTCTTTAATATCATGATAAAGAACATGAATTATCATTCATGGATTGAATACTTATTCCATCAGATACATGGAAAAAAATTATTATCTAATGTGGATCGGTAGTTTCAATATCAATAATTTTGGGTTAAAGATGGAGGATGTCCCCATGATTTCTTTTCATATAAGGTACATAGACTCTATGTTCATAGTAATTCAATTATAAGTCACTAATTCTCAAATAATCTTCATGGACATCATGAAAGGGGTATTTATATATTACCTAAAATAAATTGATGTGTTTATTGATAATATTTTAGTATTCCCCAAATCCAAGGAGTATAATGAGGCACATTTGTGCACTCTACTAAATAACTTATGAAAGGAGGAGCCTTATTCTATGTACATAAAATGTGAGTTCTTGTGGAGGGATGTATCATTATTGGGTAATATCATCATCAGAAATGAGATATTTGTTGACCCATGAAGGATAAATGAAATTAAATGATATTTAAGGCCACCATATGGGATAAATATATATAGTTTCCTTGGATTGACTAGGTATTATAGTTGATTTGTGAGAAATTTCTCACCATTTTCAAACCCTTTAAACTTGATAACTCATAATGGAGTCTTGTTTTCTTGAAATTATGAATGTAAAATGCCAAGGATTTATAATATTTTCTATATAGAATAAATTAATTTTGTGTTCTACATTTCTTTACAAAAATCAACAAGTTAATATTATGTTAAATTTATTGTAATATTTATCTTTCTCTACACGGAACACCAAGGTTAGCATCAATTACATGTTGAGACTGGTTTTTTTGATGTCATACATAACACTCAAGACCAATAATATATGGTCAAAAAAATTATTTAACATAATAATATACACCCTGGCCATTAAATTGATAGGATTTACTAGATTATGATAATATATGGTTTATTTCAATGCTTACAAATTAATTAGAAATCAATATAATAACCAATTAAATAAAAAGGGAATGTTTTTATAAAAAAATATTTTTTTGCTCAGAGAGACGTTTTATCATAATAAATTAAATTAAATATAATTAGTGATTGATATTAATTTAATATAAATTTTATATATTCAATGAATTTTTTTACATTCTTCCAATAGATTTGATAAGAATACGATAAGAAAAATGAATAAAAACCTATATTTTATAAAGTCTGTGTTACCACCTTTTAATTACACACCAACATTAAAAATGAATTTTGATACATTTATGAATTTAATATAAGAAAATAAACTTTATTTTTGAAAGGAAAGAATCAAAATTAGTTTAGGGTAAATTTTTGGTGTTTTCTGTGATGTTTTATTTTTTTATGAATAGAGAAAATACAAAATTTTAATTCAAACATTCTTTTTCATCTAATTTATTTATATAGTTAAATTAAAATTTTATTTGTTTTTAAATAATTATTAGATAAATTGTTTATATATTGTTACAATTAAATTCATTTGAATAATTATTATATTAATATTGCATATAAAAACATAGCAAACTTTTGAAAGTTTTTACATAAAAAACCCTCATTGTTGTCCCATATATGGGATTAATTTTACATTAATTTTTTCCAATTATGTTATTGTCATTTGTAAAAATGTATTCCATTATTTATAATTTATGATAATTTCAACTTATTTTTTATCAAAAATATTTATAAATGTAAATATAATTAAATAAATTGAATAATAGGAAATTTAACTTCAAAAGGGTCTATATAATAATATTATGGAAGAAAATAACCAATAAATTTTTCCAAAATCAATTTTATTGTCATGTTTAAAAAATGTACAACCATGGAACTTTTTTCAATTATTGGAGACACATTATATGTTTATGAAATGGGTTTAATAACCTTTTCCAAAATATACAATAATGTCACTCCTCCTACACTATAAAAAGGTACTCACCACTCCCACTTATTCACACCTGAAAATCCTCTTTCTGTCCAAAAAAAATCAAAAATAATATCCCAAATTCACCAAAATTGTTATGTAATCATCCCTTTGGGACTAAATCCATACAAGGAAGCATTTTGGTAAGAAAACTGGAGTTACTGAAAGAAGAGGTAATATCCTCCCTAAAGAACATTTTGGATTTTCATTTTCCACCCTTCAAATATTATTATTAAATGATTATATAATAACCTCAGTATCCTCATTATAAATTTTTTTATTACTCTAATGGTTCTACCCAAACTATAACACACTTCCATCTAATGGGTAACAAAAATATCATTCGTGTGTACGGCGGACTACTTCCTCATGAAATGATGATTGTTCGTTTTTCCTTTACCAACTTTCAGGTTTGGTAATTATTCTGAAAATTACTTGTTATATGATATATATATATATCTGTGTGTGTGTGTGTGTGATATTTATCTTGACTTTAAACTTCATAAATTTTTATATAACACATATATTCATGTTTTCCATATTGTGTAAATACGATAGCATCGTCTATGAAAGTGTTGACTACCAAATCCTCAAATCAATGAGAATCATTCACACGATACATGGAACATGTAATAGATGGTTTTATTTAAAAATATGTTAGATAAAATTAATATATATGATATTAATAAATTATTTCCTTTTTTAAATATAATATATTGTTTTTTATTACCCTTTTTAAACAATAAAAAGTGATAACTTCAGTAGTGGACATGTGGACTGCCACCTCCTCGACACGACGTGTGGTTAATTTTACATCACAATAATATATATATATATATATATATATATATATATTGATTTATGATTAAATAAAATTTTATTTATGATATAATTTTCATTCTATAAATATGTATTGTTACTTACATTTTTTCTATAACGATCATAGAAAGATGGGAACGTTACTCTTGCATACATATGTCTTATTGTCTCCATTATTGTAACGTTGGTTCATTTTTCATAAACATCATTGAGGATTGGTTTCAAAATTATAATTGATGTATGAATATGATAATTGTACCATTATTATGATTCTGGAGATATTTATATAATTAACCCTTTGACTATATGTTGACCTACCAAAGCTATTTTTGACACATAAACCAATTATAGTCAAAACATATGGCTTAAATTTTTTGATTAATTAGTTGTTTACAAAATTTTAATAAGTGAAAAAAAAGTAATTATAGGCATGGAAAATGTTATTAATGAATTAAATATTTAAATTCTGTTTATTATTTAGGAAGATAAATACACAAATGACCAATTTGACCCATGGTAAGTGATTTCATCTCAAATTCATTTCATTGAGGCATATTGTAATGTTATAACCCGTGTTTCTTTTGTATGGTGTATATAATACAAATTTTCATGTTATATATTGAATATCCATATTCTTATGATATTATATGTTTCATTTAATTTTATTCATTCAATGGTATTATGATTCCAAGTGTTTCAATGTTGTATGAGACACTATGGAATGATTAAGATTATTTTCCTGAAGAATGATTTTAATTGTATTTCAATGGTATTTACATTCATAAAAATCCAAAACACTTGTGTATAGTTCTCCTAGACTGGGGAATTATTGATAATTCAATATCATTTATTCAGTGCATATATTTGATGATAAGTAATATTATTTATTAATAAAACGTATTAATTGATATATGAGGAATTCATTGGACAAATATGGCATGGGTGGGGCCCAGTTATAGATAGACCCTTGATGCATCGGTAGTCTCATGAGATGAACTAGTTCACCAAATTATATGTTTTTTACTAGATATAGTAAATTTTACTGTGAAATGTCTTGACTATAATGTTATGATGTATTTAGGAAACATGGCATCCAAAAATTAAGAATTTCCCTCATTCAGAACCACTTACTATTTATCCATGGAAATTTTCATCAAAATACAATATATTCATTTCTTTTCCATTTTATTGATTAAATTTTATGTTATTTTAGTTTCATACCTTTCCATATAGATTATCCCTTATCCGGTTATTTTAATGGAATTTTTTATCAACTATTTACCTTTCCATTATTATATAATCCCATCAATTCATTTTTCCTTCCACTTTAATATTCCTTATTGAGAATTTTTAGTCACATTTATTATATTTAATTTCCCAATATTATGATGAATATTACTTTGAATGAGTATCAAGGTTGTTTTTTATTTCACTTATTATGTATCATGTTTTTATTTCCATTTACAAATGTTTTATGGGTATCGTGTATGTAATCTGGTCTTCCACAATTTCTATAATATTTAGTAACTTGGGATATAAATCTCGTATCTATACCAAAATAATAATGTAATATACTTGCTCCAGGATTCTGGGGTTAGGGAATTACTGTTGGTATCATATTAGGTTTAATAGAAACCTTGGAAACTAGATTTAAAAAAACATAGATTAGGGAACCAAACCCAAGATATAACATAAGGATATTTGTCGAAGAACATCGTATAATTTTGTAAAGGTATGGGTTTTGATGTTATTCCAATAAATACATCCTTATCTAGATATAACATGTGAACATAGATCTTTCACAAATGTACCTTGTAGAAACAAAGCTAACAAGGTGTGTCGTACCTGACTCAAGCATAACCTGGTACACAACAATGAGCCTTACTATGAATCTGGTTTTATTCTTCTAGTGGATATTCTATAGATAATTTAAATTTTCATTAAAAACTATTAGTAAAGATTTAAAATAAAAAAAATTCCATAAGAACCATGCTTATACTTATTATATTGGCTATGGATAATTTTTTCAATTTATGTTTAGTATTATACTAGGGATTATTAATTATGTTTTATAATTAAATGATCTAATATACTATATGTATTCATTTATAAATGGTTCCTATAAGAATGAACATGATCTCCAATAGTGTATATGATCCAAAGAGTAACTTGGGTCGTGTATTTTTTGGTCTTAGTCTAATATTTCGAATGGAAATTGTCTCCTAAGAATTCTACTCATATGATGACATAGTATCATGTGACGATAATATGAGTAAATACTTATACAATCCCTAGAAATTTTATGGATGGAAAGAAAATAATATAAATAAAGGTAGAAATATGATTAAAGAAATAAGGGGAAGAAGTATTTTACCACATGTGATAATTATGGATTGAAACACCCTAGTACTTTATTGAAGGGAATGTGAGTTTGTTGTAAGTGTGGAAAAAAGGACACAAATTTCATGATTAAATGTTAATGAAATATAATTAAAATTTTCTATTATTACACTACGTGGATATGTGAAATTAATAAAATCATTATCTCATGCAGAAAAGGAATATACCCCCAAAATGTTAGTTGATCATGGTCATGATTATAATACTACCACCAATGTAGATGAATGATTACTGTATTTTTTTTAGATTCATGATTCCTTTCATTTGATTATTTTATCTATGATGTACTAGTTATAATAATTATATAATATATTAGGATTGTAATGTAGTAATATTCTATTAAGGATTAGAGATCATATGATAATTGTACCAAGAAAATTTATTCAGTATAAACTAATATTTTTTAAAAAACACATGTTTTAGGGAAATATAACCATTAATATGTTCCTACTATTAAGACAATTATGTTTGGATAAATAAATTATTGGATTTGATAACATAAATTGTATATTATTTTACTACCATGTAACTGAGTAATGATTTGTTGACAATGTAATTTATGCTATCATTGAAAGACCTTACATCCTATTTAGATTTAAGGAATATATCAAATAATCTAAATTATATTTAAGGAATGGGAATAATGAATGTTTAAAATAAGGTTTTATGGTATTTCAAGTTATTAACATATTCACATGTTTGGTCAATGATTATTAAAACCCAATTCATGTTATTTGATATGTTCCTAATGTAAATTTGTTGACTTTCTATAAAAAGTGTTAGATCATAATGTTTTTTGAAAATTTATTCATGTTTTAAATGGTTTATGTCGGTCATTGGATGAGGTTTTAGAGGTCAATGTATTATGTCATCATATGATGTATCATGTGCTACAAAATGAAGTAGAAATAGTTCAAAGCACTACCAAAGGATAATATTTATTTTATGAATTAGAAACATATATTTAATTATATTCTTATAGAGTGAAATAATTCCTAAACTATAGGAACATGGTATTAAAAGAAAATCTAGGTCCTATTATAATAATTTTTTATGATATAAATTTCATTTTAATAAAAGTAGTTTAAGGCTTTCTGGTCATCAAATTTCAGGTGAACATGTTCTATATCACTCTCCATCAATACTTGATTGTTATATTTTTATTCTATATCCTTGTTCCCATTTACCACCTATGTTATCCTACTGGGAACCAAGTTACATGGCCATTGTACTTACATTATTCTCATATTAAGAAGATGTGTTACTAACCATATTTATGATGTGGGTTTTTTCCAACAATAGTGTATTTTTTAAATATCAATCAATTAATTACCGAGATCAATTTTTAATTATGAGGTTACAATTCATATATGTTATAGAGAATGTAAAACCCCAATAAATTACAAAATTTTATTTTAGAATAAATTTATTTTTTTCCTTTAATTTTTTACACAAAACCCCAATTTATGATTATGTTTCATGCATCAAAAAGATAATATTTATCTATAATTATCATCTAGGTTATCTTGTGTCGCATGAAATACACTCTATCCTTGATGGCTTTCATAACATGCAAGACAACTAATATATTATTAAGAAATTATTATTTAATATAATAATATACAAACTAGCCATTAAATTTATAGGATTAACTAAATTATGAAAATATAGGGTTTAATTAATTGATTATAAAGTAATAAGAAATAAATATAATAACCAATTGCATATAAAGATATTTTTTTATATACAACTGTCATGATGATCAGATTGTAATTTTATCAAAATAAAATAAATTAATTTAAATTAGAGAGTGATATTAGTTGAATATATATTATAAATTAAATAAAATATTTTCTACATTCATCCAATATATTTTATATGTATATGTTATAAAAAACCCCAATATTATGCACAAAAATCTATATTTTATAAGAACAAATTTGTAGCCTTTTAATGGAGAACCTTCATTAAATGTTAATTTTTACACTTTTATAAATTTAATATGAAAAAATAAGAATTATTTTCAAAATTTGGAAATCCAAATTAAGATAGGGTAAATTTTTTGGTATTTTTTGTTGAAGTTTCTTTTTTTGATGAATATTTAAAAATATATAATTTCAATTCAAAACTGGTTTTTGTATAAATTATTTATAAGCAATAATTAAATTATTTATTGTTTTTAAATAATAATTAGATCAGTTTTCTTATAATTTAACAAATTTAGGTAATTGGAATCAATTTGAAATTTAAATTGGATATAAAAACATAGCATTGTTTTGAACGTTTGTACTTTAAATATCTATATTATTGTCTCATCCGCGGGATTAATATAAAATTAATTTTAGACAATTATATGATTAGAATTTGGTAATATTGATTCCATATTTAGAATCATAAAATTTTATAATTTCTAACAATTTAATCATATTATTTCTCCAAAAATATTAGTTAAAGCAATTAAAGATAATTACATCGATTGAGAAGAAATTTAGCTTAACAAGGGACTAAACCTTAATATTGAGGCCTAAAAGTCCTTGAAAATTTTCAAAAATCCATTGGATGTTAAAATTTAAACTCTATACTCCCTTTTATATTATGTTTTCTATTATTTTATCCACCTAATATAGGGAAAACGTGGCTGGAATTCACCTTTTCCAAAATTTAAAAGAACGAAACTCCTCCTCCAATATTAAAAAGAACTCACCCCTATGGATTATTCACAATTATCAAGAAATTTGTATATCCATAAATTATATAAAATAATATCACAAGATAACTCCCCTTATCCTAGGATCATTCCTTTGGAAAAAACATCATAAATGGAAACCCTTGGGTGCAAACCGAAAAGAGTTACCCAATAGAGTGGTCGCATCCTTCCTCAAGCTCTTTTATTTTATATTCATTCTAAACCCCCACAAATATTCATATTACATGATTATATAAGAACCTAATTATCCTACAT
Source organism: Viscum album (assembly GCA_963277665.1). Classification (NCBI taxonomy): domain Eukaryota; kingdom Viridiplantae; phylum Streptophyta; class Magnoliopsida; order Santalales; family Viscaceae; genus Viscum; species Viscum album. Next base: position 1,793,204,287 of record OY728141.1, read on the forward strand.
ATACATAAATTTTTTATTTTATGGGCTTTACCAATACATACACAAACTTCAATCCAATGGGTAATGAACTTACCATTTATCTGTACGACAGACTACCACCTCACGAAACTATTATTATTTTCTTTTTCATTTACCTCCCTTTATGATTGAAGATTTTGATGGGAGAATGTTTTTATATTATATTTATGATATTTATATTGTCTAAATACTTTTTTAATTTTAATTCAACACATACCTTCTTTATTTAAATTTTTTGTAAATACGATAACATCCTTTGTGGAAATGCGTGATATTTCCTCCTCAAATTGATGTGATTTGGTCACATTATACATGTAACATATAATGGATGGGTTTAATTAAAAATATATAACAAAAATGAGATATATATTATCTTAATGACATAATTTCCTTTCAATAAATATAATATATCATTTTCTTTATTAACCCATTCACACACTAAAAAATGATAATGTCAGTCGTGGATGTGTGGACTACTACCTCCTCAACACCACATGATTCCTTTTACATCAAAAGAATTAAATATATATACAAATATTTAAATAAAATTTTATTTATGATATTATTATAATTATTGAATAATTTAATGTTACATACCTTCTTTCCACAATGATTACTGAAAATTTAGAATGTTACTCATGCTTACGTACGGACTACCGTCTCTATTATTGTAACAATGGTTCATTTTTCAATAAAATATTTAAGGATTGGTTTAAAAGTATAATTTATTTATAAATACTATAATTATTTAATTATGATTATTCTATATATGTTTATAAAATTAACTCTTTGACCACAAGTAGACCTACATAAGTCCTTTCTGACACATAAACCGAATATAGTAAAAAACCGATGTATACTAAATTGTATAGGTAGTTGTTTACAACAATTGAATAAGTGAAAAAAAATTAATTAAAGACAAAAAATTGGTTAGGAAGAAATTAAATAATTTACTTATGTTTATTTTTTTATGTGACAAACACACGGGATAAATGCCGGACACACATTAAGGGATTTCATCTCAATTTCATTTCATTAATGATTATTGTAATGTTATAGACCTAGTTTATATTTAATAGACAGTATATTTCACTTTGAAATGTTATATCATGAATATTATTATTCTCAAGATAATATTTTTTCATTTAATGTTATTAATTCAAGGGTATTATGATTCAAAATGTTCTAAAGTTGTATGGGACACATTGGAATGTTTAATGATTATTTTCCTCAACTGTGTTTTTAATGGTATTTCAATAATTTATATATTCATCAACATAAAAATAACATATTGATACTTATTATCTAATAGGTAATTATTGATAAATTATTATTATTTATTCAGTAAATATATTTGATGGTAATGAATATAATATATTAATTAAATCAACTATTTGATATATATTGTATTAGATGGATAGGTATGACATGAGTGGGACCCAGTTATAGATATCCCCTTAATGCATGAGTATTATCAAGAGATGAATCAATTTTCCAAATTAGATAGGTATTTACCTGATGTTCTAAACCATCTTTTGAATTTGCTAGACGATAGAAGTAGTATGCACCTTGAAACATGGAATCCAATAATTTCCCACATTTAGACTCAATTACTATTTTCCATGATATTTCACTTAAACATATCTATTAATGAATTTCATTTTTATTTTATTGATAAAAGGGAATGTGTTTTAAATTTCTTATGTCTCCATATTGATTATGCCTTGTCTAGTTATTTGAATGTCATGTTTTGTCATTTCTTTACCTTTCCATTTTGATGTACACTCATCAATTAATTTTTATGTTTAATTACATACCCTTACATCATATTTATAACAAGACTTTTTATTTTTATTTTCCTTATTTCATGAATAAGATTCTTTAATCAGTTTCAAGGATGCAGTTTTGTAAATTTTATTATATATATAATGTTTTTATTTTCATTCTCTAATCTATTATGTGTATCATGTATATAATTTTCTTTTCAAAAACATAAAGTATTCAGTACATTGGGATTTAAATATTGTATATATGCGGATGTAAAAAATTAATTCCCTGGATCTATGCTTCTGGGGTCAGAGCATTACAATGAATGTGAAGATAACTTCAAAGAGTTGAAAAGGAGTCATATCACTACACATGTTCTCACAATACAAAAAATAGAGAACATTTCATGGTATTTATATATTCTTAAAAGAAGATATGGGTTTTGGTTTTAATTCATAATGACATATTCATATCCTATTCATCATTGTAGTTGAATGTTTACAATATTAACTACCCGACATGTGATCTAGGGTTTGTTATAATGATCTTAGCTTTGAAAATATGGAAGCATTATCTATTTGCGGAGAATATTGAAAAATATGTGGCCAAAAAATCCTCATGAATATATTCACATAGAAAGATCTAAATTTTAGACAAAGAATATAGTTAGAGTAGATCAACTACCATGACTTCTCAATCTATTATCTTTAAGGTAATTCGAATAATGTGGTAGATTCTCGAAGTATAAAGGATCCAAAAATTATATCATTTATGATAATTGGTAAGGATCCAATATTCATAGATTTGGAATGGTTGGACATGAGAATCATAAAGGAAGGAATATCATCAATACTTGCACAAATGATTTCTCAAATATCCCTTTCAAAAAATATAAATAATGATCAAAGAGATAATTTGGGAGTTCAGAATAAAGTGGAAGATATAATAAATGAGAAATCCTTGTAGTTAAATGTTAATGAAGATTGAGTTTTGAGATTTTGGTCATGACTATGTGTAAAATAAAATATTGACTTAAATAAAGATTCATTGTATGATGAAATGGGAAAAAATCCCCATGTAAATTGTCACTGGTCACCCAAATACATGAAGGGGAAATAATTCTATTGCGATAATGGTGGATCAACTTTGAAAGACTATACACTTCATTGAAATTCTAGAGGACTTATCACGCGATCAACATATAAGGATATACATTAGAGAATTGGTGAGGGTGAATATAAGAACATATTAAATTATATCTTATCAAGATAAAATATTTACGTATAGGTTTTCTAATAGTCTCTAATGAGCTCTAAATATTGAGATGAACATCATTATGGCTTATCACCCTTAAACTGATGTAAAATCCGATAAGACTATCTAAACACTAATATAAATGATTAGAGTATGCTCAATTGGCTTTAAATGAGGATGGGATCAATATATTCCTTTGGTTGAGTCCTCATACAATAACAGTTCCCACTCAAGCATTCAAATGGTTACCAAATAAGACCATTATGGGAATAGGTGTAAAACACCTTCATTCAAGGATGATGTTGTGGAATAAAAACTTCTTGGTCCTGAAATAGTTAAATAAATGGTGTAAAAGGTTTAGACCATTCAGTAGAACATAAAGGATACTAAAATTAAATAGAAAAAATATTTTGATAATCATCAATGTGACCAAGATGTTGATATTAGAGATATTTTATTCCTATGCATATGTCAATGCTAAAAATTCATGATATTTGGGAAGAATTGGACACTTATTCCAAGATACATTGTCCCCTTTGAATTCCTTGTTCACTATGGAGTTGTGGAATATTGACTAGAAATTACACCAAATGTATCTTAAGTACATGATATATTCCATATATCCTTATTGAAGATGTTTATACCAGACCTCTCACATCTACTCACATCTGATGTGGTACCATTATAGAATGATCTCTCATATGAAGAGAAACTGGTGAATATCATAGCTCATAGGGACAACATTCTATGAAATAATACAATTCAATTGTTAAATGTTTCTTGGAGAGACCAAAATTTTTTATAAGCGACATGGGAAGTGGAATAAGTGTTAAAATAGAGTTACCCTAATATTTTAAGTGGTGGAAATTATAATTTCAAGGAAGAAATATCTGAAGGGGGGAACATTGTAATGACCCAAAATGTTAATAATAATATTTCCTCTGTGGTTGAATTAAATGAATTATTATATATTATGGTTATAGAAAACACATGTATGTGTTAGTTTTTATTATATACAATCGTATATAAAATATATTTATACATCACTACCATTGGTAAAGTATCCATTGAACAATGATCACATGATTAGTATGAATATAGGGTTTTAAAAAATCCAATTGAAACAGAAAAAAGAATGTGATGGCCTCAACAAGTAGGATAATACCTTATGAATCCCATTTATCATAGCTTGCGGGGGAGATAGAATCATTATGATATTCTGTAGACCAATCCCAAGATGAGATCCAATAATTTAAGCATGATAAAAACTGTTTATGGGAGAAGTTCAAGCCCATCAAGATCACAACTCAGACCATGTATATCGAACCACCCAATGAACATATCACTATCATGAACCATACCATTATTTAATTTACTAGTGTATTAAAGAGATATTTATCAAGACCCTATAAATATGATTATTTACATTGTTTTTTATAATAATGAATATATTTATATTTTATTATTGTTACATTATAAATGATTTTGATTTTGATACATTAAACCAAAAACTGTATTTTTTTGGGTAACATTCAAACTGAATTAGGGTAATTATTTTAATAAATTAATAGATTTTTGAAATAAATAATATTTAAAAAAATATAATAAAAAATATAAAAAATATAATTTATCATATAATTTTTATGATGTCAAATGTAAATTTTATAAGTGTTCAAAAACTGTTATTTTAAAAAAACCCAACATTTCTTAATAAATGAGGATTGTTATTTTAAATGTAAAAATTCAGATATTATACTTTTTTTTGATAAAATGTATACTATTTTTTTGTATCAGAATGTCAAAATTATCAAGTGGTGAATTTTTCATAATTTTATGAGGTAGTAAAATTTTTTGGTAAAATTTAAACATTTTTTAAAAATATGATGTGTGTTATAACATCATAATGCCCCAAAAGTGACTTACTAAATATTATAAATGGTTACCTCTACCAAATATTGTCTTTGTCTTTATATTAATTTGATTTAATTTTTATTTTTCTAATTTTATAAATCCATTAGAAATCCCCCAAAACCATTAATATATTTTATGGTTTTAAAAACATTTCATTAGGAGTATGAGTCAATTTCACATAATTAAGGGTATTATTTTATTATGTTTAGTACGTGGCCATATAAAATAATTAAAAACACTCTCCTTTGTAATAATCCATGGGAAAACTGTAGTAATTTTTGTGGTTTTTGTTATTTTATTATATAAGGTCTGAAACCTATGTTTAAGAAATGGTAAATAATTACCCACTCATTTCCTATATAAACCCAAGAACTATCCAAATTATCCTCACTAATAATACATTGATAATGTCTTTAATCTTCCCTCCCCAAAATAGAGTCCCCCAAGGTACCCCAAAACTCTAAAAAATAAACTCTCAAGAATTTGGAATCACACTCTCAAGGAAACATATCCTCAGCTTCTATTTTTTCAGGTTTATTTATTATCTTATACCTTTATTTTCCAATTCCTAAATTGTGGATATTCCTTTTCATGTCCCAAGTACTTCCCATTTTATTTAAAATTGATGATATTTCACTTTCTCTCTTATCAACCAATTTTTTATTATAAATTTACATCGTTATGATGCTGAGATTTCATCACAATTTTCCATGCCAAAACAATTGTGTAGTGAATACAATAACCATTTAATATCTAAGGTGTTCATCTTTATACACTTTTACTTAATTTACTTATGACATACATGTATTTATTCCAAAAATATTTATCAATGAATAGAATATTATTATTAATTAATCATTCATGTATGATCTAAGTGGAACCAATAAACAAGAGAATGAATTGAAGGTGTTGTGTGCACCCAAATATTATATAGGGATATAATACATTTGGTAATGTTTAGTCTTGTGAGACATCATGTTAGGATGGGGAGTGAACCTTATCCCTTTATGGAACTTTTTTCTTCCTGATTTTTGGTATCAATCCTTGACCTATGATTATGATGAAATGTTTTATGTTGTTTCCATATTTCCCATATTGCCTTTATGTTATGAGTCTATATCATGACTCATTGTTCAAGATTATGTTTCATAATAATTTTATTCCCCGTTTATTTTCCAATTTTATAGCATGTGTTATCTTATATGTGTTAATCCATGTCACTTCCCTTATAGGGCTTTATAGCTCACACCTTTCTTATGTTTGTCCCTAGGTTATCCCATGCACTCTTCAGTATGATGTAATATTATAAACCTCTTAAGGATATTTTCAATTATGATGATGGATTTCCCATTTTATGTTGTTATGTAATGTACCTAATTTCTAAATACACTATGATTACCAATTTTATGGGCTATATTAAGTGTAATATTATGTATTAAATAATTTATTAATGTGAAATAAAGAGTAGGGTCAATATACTTCTAAATTATAGCTATGATTCAAAGATAGTAATGGGGACATAGAATAATTTCTCTAACCCATGGATCACTTTTGTAACTAAATTCTCAAAAAACAATTATCATAAGTAACTCTTTTCAATTCTTTATTTGTTATACAATATCATTTGTTTAAAATTTAAATATATTCTACCTTATATTTCACAGTTTTTGTGAGGGTGTTTCATCTACTAACCATTTTAACCAATAGATCATCCATTTTATCAACTTATTATAATGACTTTGAATTTTCATCACATAGAAAATTGATGTATAAAAATATGTGAGAATCAAACTCAATATGAATATTTTTTTTCGAATTTTAGGATTTCATTATAAAAATCATTAAGTGATTGATTAAAATCATCTCCATCACAAATTTAACTTGATTTATTAGAGTAACCATTTTAATGGATTTGTTAAAACATTTAAAACTCTTATTACATTCAACTAATGTTTATTCATATTCTATAATGGAATTATCTCTTAGCTTCTTTTCCAATAAGTTATTTTTTTAATGAGAGTCTTGGATGAAACCTATAAATATTCTTTAATAGGGATGGAATATAAAATTTTCATCATATGGTCTACTAAACACTCTTTAAATATACATTTTGAATATTTCAAAAATAAAAACCACAAGATAGGAAACAATTTAGATCTATGTATAGAAGAAATTTCTCTAATACCAATTAAAATGACCACAATATCATTTTACTGTAAAGACCTCTTGGAATATAATCAATACTCAGCATAAGGGGGTAAAATAGTGTTGTAATTTTTTTTTCAATTTGATCTTTATATCCATTTATATATTTTATTGGTCTTTATTACTCCTTACTCAAACATATCAATCATTTTCAGTACACACATAATGTAGAAATTTTATTTATAAGGATCACCCCTCAATAAGAATGGATTTTTCTTTTTGTGCATAGTAAAAAAGTGTATATATATTTTCCACAATAATTAGGTACCAATTATAGTGATTGGATCTGAACTAATTCTGAACAGATGTACAGTTCCCTAAAATTTAGGAGGGAGGATAGAAAACAATTTTAATCCCTGAGACTAGTGATAGTCTCATCTGTATGAAAATTTTTAATGGATCTTTATACTAATTTTCTAGCAATATTAAATTTATTAAATTTATTGACACAACCAATATATTCCACCACTACATACTGCTGTTGAATTCCAAATTACTTCTATAGATTCTTCCTCTTCTATTACTTTCACAACAACATGAAGGAGACTCCTTCTATTCTTCTATCATAATAATAGTAATAGACATAGGCTTCTTTATTAAAACCCAAAATTTAGACTCCTTATGATTTATTTTAATTGGTGGTGGTTTAAAACTCTACTATATTTGGAATCAGGAAATATTTTCTAATGGAATGTGGGATTAAAATTTATTCTTTTCATGTTTCATGAAATGTTTGTAGTTGTATTTTTTAGGATTTTTTTTAAATTAGTTTCTCATCAAAAATTGGTAGAATAATATAGTTTATTTGGAGTTGGTCTGAACTTCTTCACTATATTTAAATCTTAGAAATTAGAATCAATGCATCTATTATCCCCAAAAAATAATAACACAAAATAGATCTTGTTCCAACACCCTTAATAGCATTTGAATCCAAATTTATTTTATATTAATTATATAATCTATTTATACAAGACAAAAATATATATGTCTAGAATATATAATTGCTATTACATACAACTAATTATGTAATTAACAAATATATCAAATTAAATACAGTACGTTATAAATATATTTTAATTATACAAAATAACCACTAGGTTAAAAATAAATCATTATCACTACCTATTGATTGGATAAAATCATCTCAATCTTAGTCCCCATCTCAACTCCCATATCTTGATAGTTTTATTAAAATTTTGAAGAAAAATATACAATTATTTACATTTAAATTTTATTTTTGATCCCATATTTTTTAATGATTATGAAATTGTATAATTTACTAGTTGGCTCAAACTATCAATCAATGAAATATCACTAGGGACACATACATTTGTATTATGATATAATTAAAAAAATATCTTTTATACATATATCAATTTATCAACATTTATTTATATATGACTCCCTTATTGTATAATTTTTTTCTGAAATGTTATATTGTGTTTTTTGTCTCAAAAAATTTCCACTAAACATCTGGATGAATAATATAAATATAAAATTATATATATATATATATATTGGTGTAGTTCTAAGTGACCTGCCAAAGACATCAGATGGTATTGTTCTAGATCTCAACTTGTACAAAAAACAAGGATGATCTATCCTAAAGACCTAACAAAATTGATCATACTAGAAGATAAATAAAGAGTTCACAAGACGAGCATCCCACATTTTCATTATTTTTACCTTCAAATCAAACATTAGTCAGATCAAAATTAAAACATATTAACATAAAATAGTTGATATTTGAAATATATATATATCATAGATAATATCCTAAAAAACTAAAGAAATAAATTATAATGAAATAATCGTTCATCTTTCCAACCATTACTAAAAAAATAATAAATATCATTATGCACCAAATAATATACCATGGATTATAAATAAATAATAGCCTATGAAAAACAAATAACCCAAAACCAATGAAAAGTGATCTATCACATTAAAATATTAACCATAATATTAATAAAAATTATATTTACATAAATTAATTTATTTATAATGATATTTTTGTATGAAAATATTTCCAAACATACCATTTTATAGAAAAATTATATTGTATGATCTACTAAAAAATATAAATTTATTCATTAAATAAAATTTTTAATATTTTTTATGATATAATATAAATAATACATAGATTAATATATATTATGGTATTAATATATTTTTATGATCCATTATATTGAAAAATAAATTCATACAACAATGTCTAGAAAGATCATTCACCTAATTAACATTGAATTTTGTTTGAAAATATGTACAAATATTCATCTGAGAGACTTCTCACCCTAACTTATTTGTCTATATTAAAAATATATATATCTACATTTTAATATAATAAACACACAATATTATCAAATAAATATATTCATTTATAAAAATATTACCATATTAGATCTATTTCATGAAAATCTCTTTGGATCAGCAGTGAATGTGATGATATGTTTCACTCAACTCGATACATTTTGTTCTAGTAAGTTCATTACTAAATAATAGGTAATTTAATATTAAGTTATGTAATTCCATATAATTTTAATATTCATGAATATATTTACAATGATATTAATATAATAATATATTCTTTAATACCATATGATTCCCATAGTGGTTACTATGAATATAAAATTTCCTATACTTGAGGTACCCCTTCAAGCACCCTATCATAAATCTGTTGAGTAGTCAATTATGTATCACTGAAATCATTACAAAATCTCTATCTAATATTTTTCTATTTATTAAAAAATAATTTTAATGACCACTTAAGTGTAGTAGTATCATCCATATTAAATTGGAATAACATCTTAGTAAAAAAATTCATTCAAAATATTATAATTTAATTAAATAATGACATTAAATTGATGAATTATGGATCAAAATTTACTTTATCAAAAAAATGAATAAATAGTTATTACAATATAGAGTCATATGTATCCAATAAAAAATTTAATCGGAAGGGACATTTTCTCAAATGCCAACTAGCCCAGGATATAGCCAAATATTTCTATAGAATCCTCTAGGGTAACGTAAATCAATCAAATGTGGAAGCTATCATCAATTCATTTATCTTTCACACTTATTAATTATTAATATTGGTCTTTGTAGGAGTATTTTTTATCTATTTTGAAATAATAAGTTATTCCAATAAAAGATAGAAATCATTTTTCACATTAAATTGTGTACCTATATTTGTGGCCCTCCAATATCCTCTTGAGGAAATAGGAGGGACCACCTATTCTATTTTTATTGGAAATTTTTGTATGAACCATGATTAATTGGTAGGTAGTATGCCATATTTTGTTGGAAGAGAGACATAGGGTGTCCCAGATATCGTAGGAAGGGAACCTGAGTGCATAGAAGGATTCATTGAGGTGGAATCAATGGGTTTCCAACATATAAGAGGTAATGGGACATAAAAGAATGTCGATGATGTCTTCATCATGGGGGTACATCAAGAAGAAACCAAATATTATCAAGTAATCACTTTTTTTAGCACTCATGTCATTTAAATAGGTGAAAATTTGTTAAGTTCATATAATAAATAACAATTTTATTATATCATTATTCTATATTTATAATATATAGATATTTTAAAGAAGTATTTCAATATAATATAATATAACACTTCGTGGTTAATATAAAGAATAATTAATATTCATTTATTCCATTATAAAAAACATCAACACGATTTATATATTTTTGACATACTAATCCTTTTAAATATTGGTTTTGAATACACACACATGATTTCATTTTTCATTTCCAAATTATTTTACATTCAAACACAAAAGAAACATAAAGAAATATATGGTAAGTAATTAGATAAAGAAAAAATATACCATATTTTTTATATAGTGAAAATAATATAAATTCAAAAAATAGATAGTTAATATGGAATATTATGTAAATAATAAACCAAATTTTAATATTTGTAACTTTTTGGAAAATACAAAGATGGTGAAAATGGAGAGATGTGGGGGAATTGAATTTGGTTAAGGAATCACTTATAGAGGGTGAGGGAGAGTGGGTTATGGATCATAGGCAGCAACTTGGAGGGTTCTGTCTCAGTAGGTAGTTGAAGAGAGTGTTATGGAGAGGGGAAAACAACTCATAGGGTGTTGACTCAGAGGTTTTATTCTCGGAGGGTGATGACACATGGGGTGATGGAGACAGGGAGGATGAAGTGGAGATTAGGAGGGTGGAACTAACTCATGGGGGTGGGGGATCAGGTGTGATGGGTGGAAAACAAAGGGGGAGTGGTCTATATGGGGTGTGGTGGGAGAAGAAACACTTTTTTTAATTCATTAATCATGGTTTGGGAAAGAATTTTTACAAAACACCATTAAATCAAAATATTGTTATAGTTACTCTTAAAATACGTAGTATATAATTCTTGTTTTCCAATATATGTGAAACACTGATCCTAAATCTATTCTTCTTCTCTTACACTAGCTATAAGACCTATCTTCAATCTATAAAACATAGATTTCGTGGACCATTATTTTTCTTATTAACTTCCTAACAAACATGGAAAATTATTATTATTTTTACTATAAATAAAAATATGAACAATGCCTTATTATCTTCTTTTTTTCTTTATTTAACTTGAATTAATTACACTAGATATCTCTTTCCTTTTATTTCATAGTATTCTTCTTCCATAGTTCAAACAATTTACACTAGTTCTTACATATTGGATTCTACTACAAGAATTTATAATGATTAAAATTTAGTTAGTTCATCTTCTTCATGACACTAGAATATTATTTCATGAATAATTGTGTTGAACCTCTATTAAATAATACACTGAAAAATTAAATGTATATACCTATATATATGAATACCTCTATCGATTTATTCATAATATCATTCTTCCTTCTTCATTCCTTATTTTGAATTACCCAGATTTTTTAGAATTTAAAATACCTAAATTCTTCATTATCTAATTTCCAAATCACTCTATTTAACAACCCCCAAAGACTCAATCATCATTATTTTTATTTTATTTCACAATATATGGAAATTTCATGTACATTTCCATTTAATTCATTCAAAAAAATTCACATCACAATCAGACCCCCAAATCACTATTTTCATAAAATAACTATGAATATTTCACAAAACCAAAATAGTATTCTCCATCAAATATTTCCAATATTCATTCCAAAAACACATTCAATTTTTTAGTTGGGGTCAAAACTCTAATTTTCATGGTGGAAGAACATAGAACCTATAGCTTTATTCATATAGTATTCATGGTATTATTTTTATCTTCTTTATATGAAAATAAAAATGTATTCAATCTACATAAATATGCAAGGATATTAACAAATCATGACATTATTATCTATCCAAAAATAATGGAATGATAATTACATAATACTTTATTAGTATATAAACTTCATTTATGGAAGAAAATTTGATCATGGGATTATATTCTTGAGATAAAACTTCTCTACTATCTTTCATCATAAAAAAATGACTTGTACACATATCTACGCATGTCTTAAAGGGTTATCCTTCTTTATTATTCATTGTATTGTATGAATCACAATATTATATCTCGCAATGTTAATACTAATTTGTGTTTAGTACACCTGGGATCAACTAAATCACTTCTTGCATCGAACTCATGAATTATTCCACCTATGAAATTACATATGTATATTCATATATGCTGATTCAAAAACATGTCTTATTATCCTTTTTGACCCAATATGTATCTAAGTGTAAATTCATATAAGATATATGTATCTATAAAATTTATGTACACAAAAATTTAAATATTCTTATTTTCATGAATTCTCCTACTTTGAACAATTTTTTTCTCTAGTGTATTCACGTATGTTGATATAAAAATTCACAAACATCTATGTATTTTCTAATATTGGATCCAACACATTTCTAAATCTTGCATATGAATTGAATTGGGTTTCATGGTTCACTTAAACTATGTAAATTTTTCTATGTTTCTATAATTTTGGATACATCAAAAATAATTTATGTTGATCTATATTAATTCCTAAAGTCACTTAAATGAATCTAGAAAATTCAAGATTTCACTAAAACATACTCCTCTTATTTTCATCCAACTTATATCACTTCAAAATGAGATAAATAGTTCTCAAAAATAATTTTGACAATTTTCCTTAATAGATCAACACATGTCATTTATTCCTCTTAATAAAAACTCAATAATCATCAAATTTCTTCATCATGGAGAGAAAATCTTTATGGAACTCCATAATTTCTCAAATAATATTTTTACTTCAATATTAAATATATCTCCAATTCTCCAGATAAGAAGGAAAACTACTATTTTATACAATAAGACACTTCAAATACAACTTAAAAGTTGTTTCTTCCAATATTACTACACCCAATATGATTGGAAAATTTTATGGGATCACTTATTCAATAAAAATGAATTCCACATTATTTATTCAACACACAAGTAACTTTATCCTCATATCATATAATAATATCTTTGAAATATCTACCAATAATGTTGAAAATAAATAATACACACTCAATGTAGGCTGAACAATTTTTCCCTTTGCATTTTTTTCAAAACTCACATGAAATGATATGGTAATATGTGAAATTTAGTACACTTCATTCTCTACCCATTTCTCATCAACCCTTAACTACACATTCTCCCCCCCCCCCAATTATTGAAAATAAATACAAATTTTTTAGATAAGATGATATCAATTAATACATAAGAAATTGTCCATCAACTATTTCACTCTAAATCTTCATGATCCCTGATAAGTATATAAAATGTGAGGTGTTCATTTAGAAAACAAATATGCACATTATCAGATGATCATGACACCAACTATCAATTGAAATTAGAACAAGTTACCTTTCCTAAAACTATTCATCTATTTCTAGGTTTAAATGTAGAAAATATAAATATTATTATAAATGTTTATAATAAATATAAATAAACCTGAAATTCCTACACTTACTTCAAAAAACTAGTGATAAAAATTCAAGAAAAAACCTGAAAATTTTTATAGGAAACAACTCTGAATTTTTTTTAATATTAATTAATTTCATTGATTTAAATCCATTTATCTCTTTGAGTTTTATGATATGATTCATTTTACAAAGGATAATATAATGATTAAGAGATTACTTTTCAATGACACTCCTTCAATCAAATTCCAGAATAATCATATTTGTATGAAAAAATTATTTTAATTGTTTCTTCATCCTTTTGCACTTATATCCCCCTTACGGAGCCACTCCTCAGGATCTTCATAATGATGAATCTCTTAAAAAGTTATATTTTAGGATGTATAAGTTAGGAATACACCAAAATGGAATTCTGCATATGGATTTATATCTTTGAGAACCTAAAAATCATCATCATGGATGATATTCGTTATTTAATGTTATATAGATACCAATTATAAGATCAGAACAATATGGTTTACTCTTAAATTTACTATCAATTATTTATAAAAAATACACTTTATATGGTTCTCTATTTTAGAACATTCTTCACTTTTAATTACCTATATTGTAAGAAAAAATATTCTATTCATAATGAAAGGGAATAAGGTCTGTCTTCCCTATCATTAATGATAATAGAAATGTTGAGAGGATTTTTTTTCAACCAAGTTATTCCACTCTTCCTAAAAGAATGTTTATTTTTCAAATTTGGTATAATAGTTTGTAGAATGCACCTCACCATATATTAAATTTTTTTCAGTGTGAAATTTATCTTCTCAAGAGTCTTCATAAAACAATTATCACTGGGTGAAAAATTATTCTTCCTCATGAAATTTTATTATTTTTCAATTATTATAGAAAAATCTCTAGGAGTGTTTTGATCCATGTTTCACCTCTCAAACAATAACTATTTATCATATTATTTATCTTTTTTGAAAATCTATAATGAAATTTGTGATCTTAATGTTGAATATTCTCTTCTCTTTTAGCACAAACCTTACCTTGTTCCTCATAAATCTTCTTTTTCTTGGAAAAATAATCTATATAGATTACAATAATATCTTTAGGAGTTGTTACAGTCTGTTTTTCTATTCCACGTGGCACTTTTTGAGTCCTTTAATTCCCTTAAACTATTCAATAATATTCAATAATTTTGGGATCCACATTATTTATTTGTATATGTATTCCCTCTTGCTCATTTTCCAAGGAATGAAAAGTCTTTTTATGAAACATATTGGAAAAATTGTGTTCTAAAATTTTATTTTCCATATCCTAGGGTTCATTATCCTATACATAAAAATATTAAGAATGATTTCTTTAAATTTTCTTTTGAATCATATTGAGATATACATGAACTAGTCATGTTACTACTCTTATTGAAATCAATAAATACTTATTTAAGTATATCAAATATTTTTGGTATAAATAAATTTGTCCTCATTTGTAGATATTTATTATTCTATGATTTTACCCCATTTTATTGGTATCCTTTATACTAAATATTATAAAACAATATACAAAAAATATAGGGCATAATTCATCAATATATTAAAATACCGACAATACACTACAAATATTGAACTTTTCACATTGATTGATTTCTATAGATATTTATAATCAAAAAGTTTGTATACTTCATTATTCATTGGTTATGATGATCTTGAGTGACCAGATTCCATTATACCTCTTATAAGTACCCTTGAAACAGTGGTAGTATTCACACCATATTTATTCCTCTACACATATCAAGGTTTTTTTTAATCCTACATTGTGTACAAATAAATATTTAGAAACATTATTAGAGATAATCGTGGATGATACATTATTCACCATAACTACTTGTGTGAGTTCACCAAAAGTTTAGAAAGCCTATTTTTCAAAAGTTGGAGGCCTTATATAATTATTTTTCATCATATAGAGTTTTCTGGTATCATCATATCCTTCTTTAGTCGTGAAAACTCAATATGTCACTTATTCAAATGAAGCCTTTACCAATGGTTCCACCATTGGTAAAGGCTGGATAACTGTTGGTATATATTATACTAATGGTTATCCAAACTGTAGGAAAGTAAATAGTAGGGAAACACATATGCCAACAGTTTCTCGAAAACCATTGGTATATGTTAGGAAATTTCCATTATACCAACGGTTATGTCAAACCATTGGTATATCTTTTCACAAATGGTTTAAAACCATTGGTAAACTTACTATTAAAATGGTTTGAAATCGTTGGAATATAGTTTTTTAAAGCCTTTTACCAACAGTTTACACAAACCGTTGGTAAAAGGCTGGATATTTCATTATATCCCAACGGTTTGTAATCCTTTGGGAAGTGTTATTACCAATAGTTATTTAGAACCATTTGTATAAAACACATTCACATCCTTATCCCAACGGTTTAAAACCGTTAGCATAGGCTATGCTACAATTTAGGAAGCAGCATGCTGTAGGTTGCCCTTTCTGTATTTCTAAGTTCCCAACTCCAATTACCTGCAATAACAAACTATAACACAAACATATACACAATTAATTTATATAAATTAACCACATGCACCCTGAAACTATACACATAAATAATCAAAACATTTTTCATTCGGTAATTATAAACATACATAATAGATTTTGAATTCAATTCAGAATTGAGATGAAAATTACATGTGCAATTCGGAATTCAATTCATAATTCAATACTGAATTGAATACATGCATAATATAATTATCCATTATAAATACAATACATAAAAAACAGAATATGTAATTCTATATGTTATACAATATTAAGAATACATAAAAAATTGCATTTTGTATAACACATACACGAATGAATTCATAAATTAGAATCTAATAACCCCAAAATAAGGAAATGGAAGATGACTTCAACCCAACAAAAATATAATGTCCCGTGGTTTGGGACCGATGTATTTGAACTTAGTGATGATGATAATGGGTGTGTATCAACGAGCTTGTGTGACTTAGGGAATGTAGTAGTCCTTGGAATATTAAATGTCATGTGTTTTAGAATAGGGGTAGGAGTTCCTCACATGATAAGTGGTTTGTGTGAGGCTACACCATAGATCCTTGTGTTAATGTATCAACAAAATCCGAATAAATTTGGTCAGTTTTCCATATTCCAGTTGTTTTCACGTAAAATATTGTCCATTTTAAACAAAATACAGACACTTAAAATGATACCGGCCACACCGTGCCTCAGATTGAGGTAGGGTTGACTCTTACACGTCACATATGACCCATGGATAGTTTTCCTAAAGTATTGAGACAATCTAAATGCGTTTGGTCTGTTTTCATTATGCCAGTTGTTGTTCTCACCTAAAATGTTGTCCATTCCAAATAAAAGTGAGACACATTGAGTGGTACCAGCAACACTGTGCCTCAGATTGAGGCAGTGTTGACTCGTACATGTCACAAATGACCCATGGATCGTTGTGATAAAGAATCAACAAAATATGAATATGTTTTTTCAGTTTTATGTATTCTAGTTTTTTTACTTAATAAGGTATCCATTTTAAACAAAATAAATACAATTTTAGTAGTACCGGACACAACATTCCACAGATTGAGGTGGGGTTGACTCTTACATGTCACAAATGACCCATGGATCCCTGTCCTAAAGTATCAATAGAATCTGAATGTGTTTGGTCATTTTTCTGTATGCCAGTTGTTGTTTTCATTTAAAATGTTGTCCATTTCAAATAAAAGTGAGACACTTTGAGTGGTACCAGACATAATGTGCCTTATATTGAGGCAGGGTTGAGTCATACAAGTTAAAAATGACTCATGGATGGTTGTGCTAATGTATCAACACAATCTGAATGTGTTTTCTTGGTTTTCCATATGACAGTTGTTGTTTTCAATTAAATGTTGTCCATTTCAAATTAAAGGGAGACACTTTAAGTGGTACCGGCCACACCATTCCTCGGATTGAGGCGAGGTTGAGTCATACATGTCGAAAACGACCCATGTATCATTGTCCTAAAGTATAAACAGAATCTGAATGTGTTTGTTCAGTTTTCCTTATGACAGTAGTTGTTTTCACTTAAAATGTTGCCCATTTCAAATAAAAGTGAGGCACATTGAGTGGTACCAGCCACGCCATGCCTTAGATTAAGGCGGGGTTGACTCATACACGTCAAAAATAACAGATGGATATTTTTTCTAAAGTATCAATAGTTTTTTAATGTGTCTAGTTGGTTTTCCGTATGAAAGTTGTTGTTTTTAATAAAAATGTTGTCCATTTCAAATAAAAGTGAGACACTATGAGTCCTAACAGCCACATCATGCCTCGGATTGAGGCAGGGTTGACTCATAAACATAAAAAATGACCCATGTATCGTTGTGCTGATGTATCAACACAATCCAAATGTGTTTGGTCAGTTTTCCGTATGCCAGTTGTTGTTTTCAATTAAAATGTTGTCCATTCCAAATAAAATCCAGACACATTGAGTGGTACCAGACACACCATGCCTTGGATTGATGTAGGGTTGAGTTGTACACATTACAAGTGAACCATGCATCATTGGCCTAAATATCAACAAAATCTGAAAGTGTTTGGTCAGGTTCCCGTATTCCAGTTGTGGTTTTCACTTAAATTTTTGTCCATTTCAAATAAAAGTGAGACACTTTGAGTGGTACCGGCCACACTGTTCCTCAGATTGAGGTGGGGTTGACTCGTTCACATCAAAAATGACCCATGGATATTTTCCCTAAAGTATCAATATAATCTAAATGTGTTTGGTTGGTTTTCCATTTTCCAGTTGTTTTTTCACTTAAAATGTTGTCCATTTAAAATAAAAGTGAGACACTTTGTGTGGTACCGGCCACACCATTCCTCAGATTGTGGGGGAGTTGACTCGAACATGTCCAAAATGAACCATGTATCGTTGTGCTGAAGTATCAACACAATCCGAATGTGTTTGGATGGTTTTCTGTATTCTAGTTGTTGTTCTCACTTAAAATGTTGTCCATTTCAAATAAAAGTGAGACACATTAAGTGGTATCGGCCACACCATGCCTCAGATTGAGTCGGGGTTGAGTCTTACACGTCACAAATGACCCATGGATCTTTGGCCTAATGTATCAACAGAATCTGAATGCGTTTGGTCTATTTTCCATATGTCAGTTTTTGTTTTCACTTAAAATGTTATCCATTTCAAATAAAATCAAGACACTTTAAGTGGTACAGGCCACACCATGCCTCGGATTGAGGTGGGGTTAACTCATACAAGTCACAAATGACCCATAGATCGTTTTAATAAGGTATCAACACAATAAAAATGCTTTTTGTTCATTTTCCATATGGAAGTTGTTATTTTCACTTTTAATGTTTCCCATTTCAAATAAAAGTTAGATACATTGAGTGGTACCGGCTACACTGTGCCTCAGATTTAGGTAGGTTTGACTCATACATGTCAAAATGAACCATGGATAATTTTTATGAAGTATCCACACAATCCAAATGCATTTGGTCAGTTTTTTATATGCCAGTTGTTGTTTTCACTTAAAATGTTGTCCCTTTCAAATAAAAGTGAGACAATTTGAGTGGTACCGGCCACACTGTGCCTTGTATTGAGGTGGGGTTGATTTGTACACGTCACAAATGACCCATGGATAATTTCCCTAAAGTATCAAAACAATATAAATACGTTTGATTAGTTTTCCATATGCCAGTTGTTATTTTTACTTAAAATGTTGTCCATTCCAAATAAAAGTGAGATACTGTGAGTAGTACCAGGCACACTATGCCTTATATTGAGGTGCGTTAAACTTGTACACATCACAAATGACCCATGGATAATTTTGATAATGTATCAACACAATACGCAACTTTTTGGTCAGTTTCCCGTATGTCATTGTTGTTTTCACTTAAAATGTTGTCCATTTCAAATAAAAGTGAGACACTTTGAGTGGTACCGGCCACACCATACCTCGGTTTGAGGCGGGGTTGACTCATACACGTCAAAAATTCCCCATGGAAGTGTTTCATAAAGTATCAATATAATTTGATTGGTTTTGATTGGTTTTCTGTATGCCAGTTTTTGTTTTCACTTAAAATGTTATCCATTTCAAATAAAAGTGAGACTCTTTGAGTGATACCGGTCACACCGTGCCTCGGATTGAGGCTCGGTTGAATCTTTCATGTCACAAATGACCCATGGATCTTTTTCCTAAAGTATCAACATTATCCAAATGTGTTTGGTTAGTTTTCCGTATGCCAATTTTTGTTTTCACTTAAAATGTTGTCCATTTCAAATAAAAGTGAGACACTTTGAGTGGTACCAGCCACACTGTGCTCTGGATTGATTCGGGGTTGACTCGTACACATCACAAATGAACCATGGACCATTTTTCTGATGTATAAACAGAATCTTAATGCGTTTGGTCAGTTTTATGTATTCCAGTTGTTGTTTTCACTTAAAATATTGTCCATTTCAAATAAAAGTGAGACACTTTAAGTGTTAACGGTCACACCGTGTCTTTTATTGATGTGGGGTTGACTCATACACATAAAAAATGACCCATGGATCGTTTTTATGATGTATCAACAAAATCTGAATGTGTTTGGTCAGTTTTCCGTATGCCAGTTGTAGTTTTCACTTAAAATGTTGTCCATTTCAAATAAAAGTGAGACACTTCGAGGGATACCGGCCACACCGTGCATCGGATTGAGGTGGGGTTGACTCTTACACATCAAAAATTACCCATGGATTGTTTTCCTAATGTATAAATAGAATCCGAATGCGTTTGGTCAGTTTTCCTTATGCCTGTTTTTGTTTTCACTTAAAATGTTGTCCATTTCAAATAAAAGTGAAACACATTGAGTGGTACCAGCCACACCGTTCCTTTTATTAAGGTGGGGTTGACTCATACATGTCAAAAATGACACATGTATCATTTTTATAAAGTATCAACACAATCTGAATCTGTTTGGTTTATTTTCTGTATGTCAGTTGTTGTTTTCACTTAAAATGTTGTCCATTTCAAATAAAAGTGAGACACTTTGAGTGGTACCAGCCACATCGTGCCTCAGTTTGAGGCGGGGTTGACTCATACATGTCAATTGGGCATTTTTAGTGTTGTAAGGTGTGGATTGATGATTTGGGTGAGTCCAATCCTCTTCTTTCTTCCTCTATTTTGTTAGGGTTTTCACTCTTTTCTCATCTTCTTCAAAAGCTCTAAACCCCTATTTTCCATTGGGATTTATGGTGAATCTTGAAGAGAGATTATATTGTGATCCGGGGTCCATGGAGGAGGGTGTGGGGTCTATCTGGGGGGGCTGTCCAGGGTCCTGGAAGGATGGTGGGGGCTGTCTGGGGAGTTGTCCGGGGTCTAGGAAGGAGGGTGGGGGGCTTGTCCGGGGGGCTGTCTAGGTGGCTGTCTGGGGGCTATCCGGGGTCCAGGGAGGAGGGTGGGGGATCTTTGAGGGGATGTATAAGGACCAGGGGGAGGGTGGGAGACTGTATGAGGTCTAGAAAGGAGGGTTGGGGCCTTTCTGGGGG
Organism: Viscum album; assembly: GCA_963277665.1. Taxonomy (NCBI): domain Eukaryota; kingdom Viridiplantae; phylum Streptophyta; class Magnoliopsida; order Santalales; family Viscaceae; genus Viscum; species Viscum album. The sequence continues at coordinate 1,793,225,921 of OY728141.1, forward strand.
GCTGCCTGGGGTCCAGGAAGAAGGGTGGGGGCTGTCTGGGGGGCTGTCTGGGGGGCTGTCATGGGTCTAGGAAGGAGGGTGGGGAGGATATTTGGGGGCTGTCTGAGGGGCTATCTGAGGTCAAGGGAGGAGAGTGGGGGGGTTGTTCGCGGTCCAGTAAGGAGGGTGGGGGCTATCCGGGGGGCTGTCCGAGGGCTGTCCAGGGGGCTATCTGGGTTCCAGGAAGGAAGGTTGGCAGGTTGTTAGGGGGCTGTCTGGGGTCCAGGAAAGAGGGTGGGGAGGTTGTCTTATGGGCTATCGGGGGTGGGGGTTGTCCTAGGTCAACGGAAGATGGTGGGGGTTTTCAGGGGTCTAGAAAGGGGTGGGGTTGTCTAGGGGGCTATCTGGGGTCGAGGGAGGGGATGGCGGGCTGTCCGGGGGGCTGTCTGTGGGGCTGTCTGGGGGGCTATCCTGGGTTCATGGGATGGTATTAACATATTTTCAAGGAAAATTATTTCATGGTTATAAAAATAATTTCATTATATCGACTTCTAATTAGACCACAAATTTTCAAAAATCTACTAAAAATTACAATTTAATTAAAATAGGGGGATTTAACAGAAAATCATCAAATCATGTTTTATTATTTATAGATAAAAAATAAAGATAATGTGACCTAACAAATCACACATATATTCTAGAACAGAAAATAAATAAACATTAAAGGTCATTAATATCAGTAAAAAATATAATAGGTCAATCTATCCCTTGACACCATCAATATCATCACCATCATCTTCACCCACACTCTCATCCTCATCATCGTCCCCACCTTCCTCCTCACACTCGTACTCTACATCGGCCTCCTCCTCGCCCTCCACCTCCGCCTTGGTCTCCTCCCCTCCCTCCTCCCCCTCTGCCTAGGCCTCCTCATTTCCATCATCTAGACCACCACTAAGACTTCCACCTGGTGCACCACATATAGATTTCATCGATGACATATATTCCTCACAATCAGTGATGGGCTTTGGTGGAAGTGTTGGACGTAAATCTTCCATTAGTTTCATAAATGTAGTGTTGTTATAGAATACTGTGTTGTCATATCTGTGGCCCTTTTTCAGCCTATTCTTCTTATGCCATAACCTACTGCAACTCGGTGGCACTATAACTCGTACTTATGTAGAGCCAATACCTTATCGGAACTATACTCTACCTAGGCCAGCAGCGTACTCTATCAGGGTTCTCATCTCCCAACACCTGATGTAAGTGATCGTTCAGCCCAAAATTGTCAGGTTCCTGGGAATCATGGGCCTTTAAAGTATCATGTTACAAATATAAATATATTATTATGTTAAAAAAAGAGATTAAAATTTTAAATCTACAAATTAAAACTTACAATTTGTTGCTGAGTCGGTTCATTAACCACACTTCCATCTTTCTTCTTTCCACTTGAGAAAAACAGTTTTACTCGAGACACACATCATTATATATTCAATTTATGCCTCTACAATGAAATTTAATGTAGGAAATGATAATTAAAAATAGGACACCAAAAACTATAATTTCATAACTAAAATTATATAATAACTTTAGAAATCGAATAAATTACGGAGGAAGCAATATAAAGTGCAAGCCGTAAAGAAAGATTATAAATTGTCATACCACCTATCTCTCATGATCTGGCATCATAGTATGTCCCAATGTGTGGAATTGTTTCTTAGCATCGATGTTTTTTATTTCTTCTAGATGCATCCTAAATAAAATTCAATAATTAGTATTAATGAAAAACATGAAAATTTTCATTTAAATACTTATAATTTGATTAATACCGTAAATTGGCTAGTCGCCTAATGAGTAATCATCTATTGATACTGTTCTAATGAACAATCATCCATGATAGAGACCGCCTAAAACTATGTTCTCACTCTATCACGCCTACCAGTGTACAACTCATGCTTATAAGCTCTCCAAATCTCGCCTAAATCCTTTAGATGTGCTGGTTGTGCACCCTCACCATCAGGGAAATTAAACCGCAACTGAAACCATAAAATAAATTCATATAAATACAAAAATTAATACATTGTATTGCATTAAATACAACTGATTTCTTTGCCCATATCTCTACCCAGGATTTATCCATGGCTTCATTTAGAAGTTGTCTCCATGAAAGTGGGCTGACAGGAATGATGACAGGGTATTTGGAAAGTGTCGCCAAAAAACTCTGACATTGCTGCCTTGATTTATCAATAATATGACTATCTTCATTGTATTCCACCATCAACTACGTGAGGTAGTTCCACACTGCACGAATGCGTATACGCCCCTGCCCCCTCCTCCTATTAGTAGATGTATCTGTTATGAAATAAAAACAAATATTTTATCAATACATGTTATAATGAAAATAAATAATGGTGTAAATTTTTTTTAGGGTTGTATAAGTATACATGTGGTAGTCTGATCAATGGGCACCGCTGGATCCGTAGAAACTGACGGAACACCCTGCACAAGTGGAGTGAGTCCCAATGTATGCTCCGTACGGACAGACTTTGGCAGAGAAGGAGTCGAAGAATATGGAATATAAAATCCTAGAGAGATCGAATAAGTAGTAAAAGAAGATGATAGGGATGGCTGGCCAAATGCAGGATGGGGATTGGGAATCATCATCAGATATGGTACAGACGAGTGAGGAGGGTCAAATGTAAAGGGTGGTGAAAACATGGGTGGCCTAAATATCATGTGTATCCTTAAAGTCACATCGGGATCAGAATGTGGGATGGATGGTATGTTAGTGGGAGGGGTAGGGTCTAATTGGGTACGCCGACCAGATCGTCTAGCACCCGTACCCCCCCTTGTACGAACACCCCAAGTGCTTGGACTACTACTCAGCTGCTCATCAAATAACTATCGCCTTGTAGATGGATTCTGAAAAAATGTTTAAAAAAAATTAATCACATGATATTAAATATTATTTAAATAAATATATTTGAAATAAAATACTCACTGCATGCACTAGTGGTGGAATGGACAGCTCAGTCATGCGAAGATTGTTTTCCATAATCTGTTTATGTCGCCTCTATTCAATTGGTTTCTTTTCCTGCATTCGAAAAAAAATATGTAATTAAATATAAAAGGATAACTAATGTGTAACCCAAAAACAAAAAAAAAATGCGAGGGAAAATCAACTTTCAAAATTAAGGAAAAATTTAATTTCTTTAGCTCAGGTAGATTATACAGGTTTCAATATCAAATCAATTTGAGTAGAACCAACCTTAACAACCCATCTCGAGGTAAACCAAAATAATTGAGAACATGAATGGATGATTTTATATATTTCCCACCACAACTTCATGTTCACAGTCAACTCTAACAATTGAGATATTGGAGTCATCAAAAGAAATAAATGGATTGGTTCCAATGGCTGTAGGGTTGGTGTCAATTCCATCACCACCATCATTAAAAATATGTCTTGAAATTACTTCAAATGTTACACCAAATTTATGTTGAAGTTGTTCATTGACATAAAAAAATTTAGCCATTGATTCCAATATATATGGTTATTTGGTAGCAAGAGTGTGAGTCATATTAATTACTCGAAATCTACAATCATCAATAAATGTTCCATGTCTCGTAATCGAATCAAACCAATGGCATTTCATCATCGTGACTCTTCCATGAGAGTAATAATCCAACATTATTATTTTTTCAAAGACTCTTTAACAAACCGCATTTTCAAATCACGGTCTACTATCTGATGCACTGTCATAATAATTTGTTGTGGTAGTAACCATAACACCATCATGTTGTGTTCTCATGTTCTTTTCTCATTTAGTGACAATAAATTTGTACTCATTGATAACAATGGATTTACAGTCATGAACCACTATATTAAGACCAAAAGCCAAAGTTCTTCTTTCCTCAGAGACTGAGTCAGCAGACAAACTCAACACATGCAATATAAATGAATATTAAACTAAATTAAAAATCTATTTAATTATTTTAAATAGTAATATTTTTACCTTCACTTTTAACCATGCATAAAACTCTTTGCTATCAAAAGTCTCCCTCCTTCTCAAAGATAAGAAAGATTCTTTCTATTTATCATTGTTTTATGTTCCATGTAGATAAAAAAATATGAATAGTATAGCAGATATATATGTAAGACATCCATATTCAATTTAGTTACCTGATGTAGTCTTTGAACAAAACACAATTGAACAAAATTGTGTGATGTTCCATATCCCTCTCTTCAAGTCATGATGTCTTCAATGTATATGATCCAGGAATTCCCCCTATTTAAGGAAGTGATGGAAAATGGGGTTCAATTTTCTCATAATGTTCTTCATCATTCCTCATTGGTCTGTTCATTCTTGTAGTAAGATCATACAAATACATTGAGAAGAAATCCATACATTCTTGAGCCAAGTAACCATTCATGATAAAACCTTCAGGATGATTCCTGTTTCAGACATAAGTCTTTAATATGTACATATTTATTTCAGTTGGATACATCCAAAGAAAATAAATAGGTCCATTGAGAAGTATTTTAGTGGAAATATGGATAGTCAGATGCATCATGCATGTGAAAAATGATGGAGGAAACATTTTCTCCAACTCACACAAAATTAATGGAGCATCTGTCAAATTTTTTTTCAAGAATGACTTCTACAAATTCTTAGCATAAAAATCTCTAAAAAAATTGAACAGCCGAATAAAATTCACCCTTACATTATTAGAAAAAAATATGATGGATTTCTATTGAAATCAAATCATGTAGAAGAATGTGATAATCATGAGTCTTCAAAGATTTTAGCTTCAACTCTCTTCTGTTGGCCCATTTAGATATGTTGCTTGATTAGCCATCAGGAACTCCAATAGTCTCTAATAATTTCAGAAATTCTTTTTTTTTGTAGGTTTATCACATAAGAATCACATGGAACTTTCCATTTATTTTCATTGATATGCACAGGATGCAATTCTGGTCTGATCCCACAATCCACCAAGTCACACTGAGACCATAAATCATCCTTTGTCTTTACCTTAACATTTTGAAGTATTGAAAACAATATTTCAGATATATTCTTTTTAATGTGCATTACATTTAAGAAATGATGTAAAAAATTGGTTGACCAATAGGGATAATCAAAAAAGATACTCCTCTTCCTCCAAATGTAAAAGTTTTTATTGGCAACATTCTTTCTCTTTCTAGATTTCATTTGACCCTTCCCAAATGAAAAACAAAAATATTTCAATTCACTAATCACATTAGTTCCAGACTTATGTTGAGGTGGATCATCAGTCTCTATGGTATTTTCAAATCTTTGATGATTATTTCTATATGGATGGTCCATTGGAAAGAATCGTCGATGTCCCATAAAACAGAAACTATAGCGATGTTTTGGTCTTCTAGATCATGTACTCTTCATACAAATAGGATATGAAATTTTTCCCTTCGTTCTCCATCCAGCATCATTGCATAAGCCATAAAATAATTGATTGTCCACATAAACTCAACACACATCTGAAATATGTCTTCTGAATATGCATTATATATGCACACACCCACATCCCAATGAAGTTTCAACTCTTTTATTAATGGTTGCATGTATACGTCAAACTCAATGTTGGGATCAAAAGGGACATATATTAGTATACTCATGAAAGTGAAAGGTTTTTCCATACACAACCATGGGGGAAGATTATAAATGTGTATAAAAACTGTCCATTTGTTTTTCAAAGTAAGAATATGCCCAAACGGATTAAAACTGTCGCATGAAATTCCTAGCCTCACATTACGCATGTTAGCTGTAAAGTTAGGATATCAAGCATCAAATCTCTGCCATGAAAATCCATTTGTAGGGGGAACTAACTCATAATTAGTCTTCTTTCTCTCAGTATCATTCCATTTCATTTTTATTGATATTTCATTGGACATAAAAAGATTCTGGAGTCTGGGGATCAATGGAAAGTGCCACATTACTTTCTGTGGCATGCGGGATGATGTTCCATCAGATTTTGACTTCTAGCGTGATGTGCCACATTTTATACAATCATATAATTCAGTGGTTTCCTCTCAAAATAAACTTCAATATTTCAGGAAAGTATAAATTTTGTTTCCTGAAAATCAATGTTCCTCAACTAACTTCTATGACATATAGTGGTTTGAGGGAATATTTGCATCATCTGGAAGTAAATCCTTTATAAAGGTAATAATTTGATTGATAGAGAAAATATTTTCAATTAAATATACATTTAATTTCATTTTTATAACCCACAAATGTGTTTATCTTTGATGAATTACTACATTTTTATGATATTGGTGTTATTTTGAGATGAACAGTAAAAATGGCCCATTTCGGATTATTAGTAGTTATAAATTATTTTTATAGTTTGGACATAACATTATCTACACTAATCAAAATTTAAAAATTCTTTCTTTTACAGATTCTAGAAATCCAGGGCATCATTTACTATTTTTGGACCAAAAGCTGAGTCAACCATATGGAAGCTCAAAAGAAGCTCACAAGTTGTCTCATGAACATTGTTTACAATTCTGCCAATTTTTTGTGTGGGGTCTATAAATAAGTCTTTGTGGGACTAATTTTTGCCATATTCGGTGGGTGGATGAGCAAGGGGTCTTAGAACATTTTTCATTCTGGGAAGGATGTGGGAATTGGCCATTTTAAGGGTCATTAAAGAATCTTAATTCTGAGGTTTTCGATTTGGCGAGTCTGACTGGACAGAATAAATGCTTAGAGTAAAACAGCCATAACTCTCGGAATACATGTCCAAAGCCGCTAAGATTTTGAGTGGAAACGCCCAAGATAATTATGAACAACATTAAAGAAAAATAAACGCGTGAATATGTAATTTAATTGGAATAAAATGTGTCATCATTCGGGTTAAAAAGTCTGGCTATAAAAGGAGGAGAACTCCACCCTCTCAATGCATCTCTCATTCCATCCCATTCCTTCTAGGACACCAAGGAGGATAACTTTTTGGATTTTCTTTTATTTATTTTCTTTTTAATTGTTGTGTGATTTATTCTTATTCCCCATTCATCTGGATTACCCTTAACATGGTAGGGTAAATATTTGGAGTGATTGGGGAAGGGTTTCTTTTCTACATTGTAATGCTTGAGTTCTTGGATGTAATTGAATAAATTTCTTTCTTTTTCAAAGCTGTTTTCATTTTCTTATAAAGGATTTTATTATCAATTTTGATTGTTAATGAATATAAATTCCGTTATTGCAGAGACCTGAAGCTTGACGTACATGGAAATTACATTACTTTTGTGGAATACTTAATACATAACAAAACGAGACACCAAAGGACCATAATAGTTAACTGTCTTTGAAAACTCGAAACATAATCTTCTAATAATGCTCAAGGATCTTCAACATCTCTCATAATGATCTTTCCCTTTTGTTTTCTTACCTAAAACCTTTCTTTAAATCCTGGGGAAAAGAAAACATATAAAGGGTGAGCTCAAATTATCAGTAAGGGTAAGAATGGATAAAATAAAACAAATCATATACAATTGAACTTAAAAACATGAACATAATGTTTAAACATCAAAACCGTGAGAAATTACTTAAAACATGGAAGTATGTAAGGAATAGATAATAAAGAAACAATAATCAAGATAAAATAGCATGGGAATAAAACATGTGATTGTGGAAACCATAAAGCACATGATATGACTTCTATAGTAGCCAAGGCATTACTTCCAAGACCATCCTAGTGGACAAAGTCCCTTTCTGAATCGAGTTCACTCCTCGTTCCAGTCCTGTAACACTGAACCGGATTAACTTACCGTTCCAGCCATGTCTATATCATGAGATATAAATCTTTACCCAATGCATTGGAGGGAGATATAGGTCCCACCCATCTCATAATGAAATCATTCTTTCATGTGCCACAAAATCATATATCAAACATCCTAGCATAACCCATGTAATAGAATGGGATTTTTAAACATCATTCCATAATAACATAATCCATATAAAAAAATGGATATAATTTCATCATAAGAAGAATAAAACCATGTAAATAATGGAGAAATTGTACTTGAGACATTCACATATGAAATAATTTCATCTTAGATTGAAAATGGTTTTGATAAAACACTTGAAATGACTTCTTGAGGAAAATATCTTTTCTCCTTAAAAATAATTTTATTTTCACAAAATGCCACACAATTTTAAAAGAAAATTTTTTTTTTGAAAATAACCATGAAAAATTGTTGAGGAAGCTTCGTGAAAATTAGGTGATATGAAACTGTCAAAATCTGTTCATGCCGTATAAGTTAAAAAAACATTCTTCTCGTACTTTTGTCGGAAAAGTCAAAAAGTACTTCGTATGGTAATCAAAAGAAATATTTCTTACATACCATGAAGTAAAAGTCAAAAATGGGTAAAAAGTACTTTAAACATACATGAAATCATTTTTAGAAAACAAAGACATGGATGATAAATATAACCCTAGTAAATACTTACAAATAAACAATCTCGGACAAAAATGAGATTGCAAAATTATCCCTAACCTTTCATCTGATATGCTTCGTATGTATATGAAACTCTTGTATAATGATTTAAATAATGTCATTGACTTATTAAATAATCATGTTCATTGTTATGATATCATGTATGGTTCACTTATGACTTTATCTTACCCGTTCATTTATAAATTCCATGTTAAAGTAGCATTTTGGGTAAAATAGTATCATTTATTGTACGTGTTTCGACTTATTGCCCTTGATATTATTACTTATATCATGATTTAATTAATTCCAGAATGTAAAAAATTATTAATATATAATATATATTCAGCATATACATATATATATATATGATAGATTGATAATGGAAAGAAATACACCGTTCATGGAGACGGTAGGCCGTACGTACGCATGAACGATGTTTTTCGTTTCCATATTGAATTGAATGGAATTAAGTAGATGACATACATATATATATATACATAAATCCAGTATCATTATTATGTCAAATATTTTATTATTACTTATTATATATAATTTATAATCATTCATTAATGGTTAACATGGAGAATGAATCTCATCGCGTCGTGGAGACGGTAGTCCGTACGTACGCACGAGCGATGATATCATTCTCACGATCGTGGAATTATATTGAAGTGTATGTATAATATTTCAGAATCAATATAACTTTACAATAATCATATATAGTTATTTATTTACACCATTATACCCATCCAAGTAAGGTGGTGGTCAAAAACAGATTACACCACGGCGTGGAGACGGTATTTTGTACGTACGCACGCGTGGTGATTTCATTTTCTGTAGGATGGATAGAAGGTGAAATAGGGATGTTTCATATTTATAATAAAATATCAGTATATAAGTAATACTTATGTTATTACATTATAATGATACAACTAAAGAAGATGAAGTATAAGAATAAAGAAACTTGAGAGAATCGGAAGAAGAGATTACCTCTTCTTCGACGCACCTCCTTTAAGCTTCCTCTTAAGGAAGTAGAGTTGGTCTTTTGAGAAGACCAGAACCTCCAGAATTTTTCTGGGGAAGTGTAAAAGAAAAATTTTCAGGTTTTGGCCGAGCTTCAAGGCTCAAAAGGGTGTGAAGAGAAGAGGTAAGGGGTTCCCTTTTTATAAGGGAGTATAGGGGAACCTTTGGAAATACTTAAAATATTATTTTATAATAAAGTCATATTCGGTTCTTAATAGCTCCAAATTGATTTTTTTCGAAGCTAAGGTGGGTATGGGTCGAAATCCTTTCAACCAATAGATTTTAGATAGGTTTGGGTCATTATATTAACCTTATCTTTTAGTTTTAACTCATAGTTAATTAGATTGACATTTACCATGTCACTTTGTATTTTTATATTATATAGATAATAAACTTACCATATACATCCAAGAGACCACAAAGTGGTCCATTAATGATAATACTACCATGATATAAGTATCTTGGCCGATACTTAGATTTTGAGGAATATAATAACAATTAATAAAATAATATTTGTTTTAAAAATTATTTTATGTCAATTTTGACACTATTTGGTAATTGATTTTTGTGAAAACTGTAACAGCATGATTAGTTAGATAAAAGTTAATTAAATAAAAACAAACATGTCATATTAACCTATAAAATTAGTGGAATTCATAAAAAGTCTGAAATTACATTTATTTGTGTATTTATAACATCAATTATGTTAATATTTCATTAATAAGATAATTACTGCATCATCATTGTGTCGTAACTAACTTAAATTATTTAATGTATAAAAATTATAAATAAATTACCATTAGGTAGGAAATATTTTTAGCTTCATAATTAGTATTTATAGTCGAATTTTTCTTATGTATTACCCTATATTTAAATTTAATTAGTTATTAAACTTTGATTTTAATTATTTTAACCCTTCTTTAAATAAATTAATAATAAATGTCCTAATCTAATCCATGGTGACCTAAATGGTCATATTTTATTCCTAAGGTTTTTTTTGGTCTAAATACACTTATCCAATATAATTAGGACATGTTTTAGGATAATAATAATAAATATTTACCCTTAATTACCCTATTCACTTTTAACCGTGGTAAATAAAAGTAAAAAGTTATTATTCACCAAAAATTATTTTCATCTCATTGAACCACATTTTAGTCCTTGATATTAACATTGTATCTTGGATTTTCAAAATTCCACTCACAGAAGTGGTAAAATTATGTTTTATGTAAGTTTCCAAAAAGCTCCTAGGAGGTAGGTAAAAGACGGTGAAAAGTTCAATAAAACTTGTATATATCGAATATTATTATTAAATGAATCCGATTAATTAAATTGAACTTATATAGGTATTATGTATTAATTTTGACCTAAACTAAATTTAAATAAAATAAATAATTATTTAAATAAAAAGTCGGTTTTTAAATAGTAACCCAGAGTTTTCACTATTCATTAAAAATTGAAAGTTTTCATAAAAATACCAAAAATTCACCCTAGGCTAATTTCAATATTCCTAATACAAAAATTAAGTCCATTTTGAGAGATAAAATTTATAAAATTTCAAAAAGTGGGTATTACTATTCATAAAAGCTGGTTTATATAATATTTTAATAACATATCGTTGTTTAGTGAAAATCAATATTGCGTACAACACACGCTATCTTGGAAGGTCGTGATTGCGTGTAAAGCAAGATAATTCAAGGATGCATGTCATGCAAGCTCCTTTTTGTGTAGAATACAATACAAGACATCAATGACATTAAAAAGAATATTTTTCATAAAATCTCGGGGTGTTACATTCTACCACCCTTAAAATGAATTTCGCCCTCGAAATTCATCGGGGTTATAAATGGTTTACTACTTGAAAGTTTCTTTCATAGAAACCCACATCGTAAAAAGGAATACCAAAACATGACTTTAAAAACTAAAGTATGAAACGTAACGGTTACCCAAATTAACTAATCACTGGGTTTTCACATAGGAGAACATAAGTGAAAATATGGATATGGAAGAGAAATCTAACCATCATGTTCTGAAGGAGAGTGGTAGAGAACATGGCTAGGAAAAATCCAACAATGACAAAGCCATAAATTTGTGATGATCTAAGGTACCATCTGATTCATTGGATATAAGGGCACTAGGACAAAATTTTTGGTTTTCAAGATCATTTCCCTAAAGTTGAAGAATTTGAATTAGAAGAAATACATACTTTATTTCTGTATAATCTCACCGTTGTTCATGCCTTGAACAATTTCCACTTCATCTCTTAAAGAAATGAAGTTGAATTTTTCATTCATGATGTGTTAGCAGATCATGTGATAGAATGATGGGTCATTCTATATGTCTCAAACAAAAGGTTAGCAAAAGTTATCAAATATACATAAGTCCATCTATGGTGAGGCTAATCGTATATGATTCCAAAAATGGACTTATACTTCATCTATAATAAATATTAATATAATAAAACTAGTTTATACTAACCAGGGACTTCCTATAGGCCAGTGGTAGGCGATAAAGGCCTGTCGCACTTCAGTTGTGGGTTCGATTCCCACAACCTTGTCCGAGGCGATGGGTTGTCTCCCATCCTGCAGGTTGTCCCCTTTTCTAAAACTACATTATAATAACATTCCCACTATAAAATAGAAAAAAATATTATCATATGTCTAACTTAATTCATTTCAATCTTTAGGCTTATCGAAAATACTTATGTCCAAGCTCATAGTATTAAAAAACAATTACTAGAAATTTCATCTACCGAGCATGTGAATACCATCATTTATCCCCCATATATCATATGATATATATTGTTAGTCACATCCCAAACATGTGAATACATTAATCATGTATTCTCATGAACCATAGTGAATACATGAATGGTTTCACAAGGTAACTCTTTCCATATACTAAAATCCCAAAAATTCTATATACTCAAACCATGATATCACTTTTTCCTTATATTAGTCATGAGCTCATTAATACTATCAAACATTTCATTATCTTCTTATCCCTTATTTATGCGCATATCATCTGCTTTACAAAATATTGGAATCACTTTTCATGGTTATCGATACCATATAATTATCGAAAACCACAATAAACCATTACATAGATATTCCAATGTTCCATAATACTATAAATGAGATTACACAACATTATTTTGGAATCCCTTTACATAAACACATAATCATTCCACCACATCATTATAATACTCAACATTGCTAACAGTGATCACATGTGAATTCCCTTTCTCCTTTGCCTTAATAGGTTTCTCATGTTGATCATCATTAACCCTTGGATTAGGACATTGATTAGTATAATGCCCCATTTCCTTGCACTTGAATCATTGAAGTGTTGGAGGACCGTTCTCTGTAGTCTTTTCTCTATTCACATCATTAGCAACCTTTTTCCCATTACTTCGACAATCAACTACTCGATAACCTTCTTTTCCACACTTAAAAACATTTTCTAGTCCCTTTAAGACAATCTCCATCGTGCTTCTTTTCACACTTTGAGCATAAAGATACATTTATCTTCTTTTCACCATTATTCTGAGATTTCTCCTTGATCTCCATATTTCATTTCTTGTCAAAACCACGAGATGGATATGTAACACCAACTTCCATTTCTACCTTGATAGAATAACGCACAATTTATTCAAAGCTACTGAAGTCTCTTATAGCTAATTCCCTTTGAATACATGGTTTTAAGCCACTGAAGAATCGATCAACATTACTTTATGGTTGGATGATAAAGCCAGACGCATACCTTGCAAGCCTTGTGAAATTTTCTTCGTATATACCAACAGATTCATCATCCTTCTACTTGACCTCAAGAAACTCCTTTTTTATATTTGTTCAAAGAATACGGGGGAATTACTTACTAAAAAACAAGTTGTTGAACTCGTCCCATTCCATGGATTCAATTTCATCTTGGGAATTTGTATTCTTAATTAGAGTCCACCATTGGTCTGCTTTACCTTCTAAATAGTAAATAGCTAGAATGACTTTATCAATCTATGAACAGTGAAGTATGGAAAATATCTTTTCAATTGTACTGATCCATTGTTTATCAATAAGTGGATCAGAAGACCCATTGAAATAAGGTGGGCATTGCCTCATGAAGGACTCAATAGAATTTTGTTCCCTTCTCTGCTCATTCGGAAGTCCAGAATGATTCATAGATTGCATAAGTATAGAAATAATATTTTTTACTCCATATCCCATAACATTGGTTTGTTCAGGAGGAAAATCATTGCATTGTCCATTACATTGATCAACACGGTTCCTTTGGGTTCCAACTATCATCTAAAACCAAAAAAAGAATAGTGTGAGAGACAAAAAGCATGCTAAGGAAAACAACATAATAATGGTGGAGTACCTTCGATATCTAACATCTTAGGTTTAATTCTAATATCATTACCATAATTATAGGACTATAAACTATATTTATACATAACCTTATGGACATCCATAGACAAACTTAGAAATATCTCTAGGGATCACACTAATGTTTTCGCATCCTAGTTTCCAAAGGTTAACTAAACCATTCCTATGATACCAACTGTAGAGACCCGAAGCCTGACAAACATGGACATTACATTACTTTTGCAAAATACTTAATATATAATAAAACCAGACACCAAAGGACCGTAATAGTTTAGTGTCTTTGTAATCTCGGAACATAATCTTTTAATCGTGATGAAAGATCTTAAACATCTCCCATAAAGATCTTACCCTTTTTGTTTTCATACTTAAAACTTTTCTTTAAATCCTGGGGAAAAGAAAACATATAAAGGGTGAGCTCAAATTCTCAGTAAGGGTAATCATGGATAAAATAAAACAATTCATATACAATTGAACTTAAAAACATGAACATAATGTTTAAACATCAAAACCTTGAGCAATGACATAAAACATGGCAGTACATAAGGCATAGATCATAAAGAAACATTAATCATGATAAAATATCATGGGAATAAAACATGTGATTGTGGAAACCATAAATCACATGATATGATTTCCATAGTAGCCAAGGCATTGCTGCCAAGACCATCTTGGTGGACAAAGTCCCTTTCTGAATCAAGCTCACTCCTCGTTCCAGTCCTGTAACACTGAACCAGATTAACATACCATTCTAGCCATGTCTATCTCATGAGATATAAATCATTACCCAATGCATTGTATGGAAATATAGGTCCCACCAATCTCATAATGAAATCATTCTTTCATGTTCCACAAAATCATAAATCATACATCATAGTATAACCCATGTAATAGAATGGGATTTTTAAACATCATGCCATCATAACATAATCCATATAAAAAATGGATATCATTTCATCATAAGAAGAATCAAACCATGTAAATAATGGATAAATTTTACTTGAAACATACACCTATAAAATAAAGTCATCTTATATAGAATATGGTTTTGATAAAACACTTGAAATGACTTCTTGAGGAAAATATCCTTTCTCCTTAAAAATCATTTTATTTTCACAAAATGCCACACAATTTTAAAGGAAAAGGATTTTTTTTTGAAAATAACCATGAAACCTTTTTTAGGAAGCTTCTTGAAAATTAGGTGATATGAAACCGTAAAAATCCGTTCATGCCGTATAAGTTAAAAAAACATTCTTCTCGTACTTTTGCCGAAAAAGTCAAAAAGTACTTCGTATGGTAAACAAAAGAAATATTCCTTACATACCATGAAGTGAAAGTCAAAAATGGGTAAAAAGGACTTTAAACATACATGAAATCATTTTTAGAAAATAGTGACATGGATGATAAATATAACCCTAGTAAATACTTACGAATAAACAATCTCGGACAAAAATGAGATTGCAAAATTATCCCTTACCTTACATTCGATATGCTTCGTATGTATCTGAACCTCCTATATAATGATTTAAATAATGTAATTGACTTAATACAGAATCATATTTATTGTTATGATATCATATATGGTTAACTTATGACTTTATATTACCCATTCTTTTGAAAATTTCATGTTAAAGTAGCATTTTGGGTAAAATCGTTTCATTTCTTGTACGTGTTTTGACTTGTTGTTCTTGATATTATTACTTATATCCTGATTTACATAATTAAATAATGTAAAACATGATTTCGATATAATATATATTCAGCATATACATATATATATCGGATAGATCGATAATGGAAAGAAATACACCGTTCATGGAGACGGTAGGCCGTACGTTCGCATGAACGCTGTTTATCATTTCCTTGTTGAATTGAATGGAATTAAGTAGATGAAATACATATATATATAAATAAATAAATCCAGTATCATTATTATGTCATATATTTCATGATTACTCATTATATATACTTTATAATGATTCATGAATGGTTAACATGGAGAATGAATCTCATCGTGTCGTGGAGACGGTAGTCCGTACGTACGCACAAGCGATGATATCATTCTAATGATCATGGAATTGTATTGAAGTGTCTGTATAATATTTCAGAATCAATATAACTTTACAATAATAATATATAGTTATTTATTTACACCATTATACCCATCCAATTAAGGTGGTGGTCGAAAACAGATTACACCACGGCGTGGAGACGGTATTCTGTATGTACGCACGTGCGGTGATTTCGTTTTCCATAGGATGGATAGAAGATGAAATAGGTCTGTTTAATATTTATAATAACATATAAGTATATAAGTAATACTTATTTTATTACTTTATAATGATACTACTAAAGAAGAAGAAGTAGAAGAAGAAAGAAACTTGAGAGAATCAGAAAAAGAGATTACTTCTTCTTCGACGCACCTCCTTTAAGCTTCCTCTTAAGGAAGTAGAGTTGGTCTTTTGAGAAATACCAAACCTCTATAATGTTTCTAGGGAATTGGAGAAGAGAAATGGGCAGGATTTGGCCGATATTCAAGGCTCAAAATAGTGCGAAGAGATGAGGGAAGGGGTGCCCTTTTTATAAGGGAGGAGAGGGGAACCTTTGGAAAAACATAAAATATTATTTTATAATAAAGTCATATTCGGTTTTTAATAGCTCCAAATTGATTTATTTTGAATATAAGGTGGTTATGGGTCTAAATACTCTCAACCAATAGATTTTAGATAGGTTTGGGTCAT
Organism: Viscum album; assembly: GCA_963277665.1. Lineage (NCBI taxonomy): Eukaryota > Viridiplantae > Streptophyta > Magnoliopsida > Santalales > Viscaceae > Viscum > Viscum album. Next base: position 1,793,242,525 of record OY728141.1, read on the forward strand.
TATATTAACCTTATCATTTAGTTTTAACTCTTAGTTAATTAGATTGACATTTACCATGTCACTTTGTATTTTTATATTATATAGTTAATAAACTTATCATATACATCCAAGAGACCCCCAAGTGGTCCATTAATGATACAACTATCATAATATATGTATATTTGCCGAACCATAGATTTTTAGGAATATAATAACAATTAATAATATAATATTTGTTTTAATAATTATTTTATGTCAATTTTGACAATATTTGGTAATTGATGATTGTGAAAACCATAACAGCATGATTAGTTCAAAAAAGATTTATTAAATCAATAATAACATGACATATTATCCTATAAAATTATTGTAATTCATAAAAAGTTTCAAATTACATTTATTTGGGTATTTATAACATCAATTATGTTAATATTTCATTAATAATATAATTACTACATCATCATTGTGTAATAAATAACATAAATTATTTAATGTCTAAAAATTATAAATAAATTACCATTAGGTAGGAAATCGTTTTCTATTTCTAATGAATATTTATAGTCAAATTTATCTTTTGTATAACCCTATATTAAAAATTAATTACTTATTAAAATTTGATTTTAACTATTTTAACCCTTCTTTAAATAAATTAATAATAAATGTCCTAATCTAATCCAATTGGACCTAAATGGTCATATTTTATTCCTAATGTTGTTTTTGGTAGAATTAAACTTATCCAATATAATTAGGACACGTGTTAGGGTAATAATAATACATTTTTACCCTTAAATACCCTATTTACTTTTAACCGTGGTAAATAAAATTAAAAAGTTACTATTCACCAAAAATTATTTTCATCTCATTGAACAAAATTTTAGTAATTGATACTAACCGTGTCTCTTGGATTTTAGAAATTCCACTCACATAAGTGGTAAAATTATGTTTTATGTAAGTTTGCAAAAAGCTCCTAGGAGGTAGGTAAAAGATGGTGAAAAGTTCAATAAAATATTTATATATCAAAAATTATTATAAAATGACACCCATGAATTACATTGAAATTATATAGGTATTATGTATCAATTTTGACCTAAAATAAATTTAAATCAAATAAATAATTATTTAAATAAAAAGTCGGTTTTTTAATAGTAACCTAGAGTTTTCACTATTCATCAAAAATTGAATGTTTTCAGAAAAATACCAAAAATTCACCCTAGGCTAATTTCGATATTCCGAATCCAAAAATGAAGTCCATTTTGAAAGATAAAATTTATAAATTTTCAAAAATTGGGTATTACTATTCATAACAGCTAGTTTATATAAAATTTTAATAACATATCGTTGTTTAGGGAAACTCGATATTGTGTACAACACACGCTATCGTGGAAGGTCACGATTGCGTGTAAAGCATGCCAAGTTAGGGATGTGTGTAGTGAAAGCTCCTTTTGGTGTAGTGTAATACACAATACATCAATGAAATTAAAAATAATATTTTTCATAAAATCTCAGGGTGTTACAGTTATTGATTTTTTCCTTGGTAAAATAATCATAATCTCCCTCCACTAATTTCTTGTTTATATACGATGGATTAGAGGAGGGATTAGTGGTGACGTACTCAACGATAGTCATTACGTGTAAAAGGTGTAGTGAATTTTATTGATTTTCTGGGATAGACAAAACCCAATTGGGTATTTTCCATTTCAATTAAGGATATTCAATTCAACTATTTTACACATGGAAGGAGAGTTGACCAAACTGAGATCTTGGAAAGGTTTTCTCTCACCATTATAATTTCACCAAGGAAGTGAGAGGAAAAAATTGTGGAAACTCACTTTAATCAACTAAGAAGAAGAGGTTTGAATTAAATTAAACAAGGATATCATTACAATTAGGAAACTGACCCCGACCTAATCAACCTTTTTAATATCATAGATTTTTTCAATATTTTGAATTTCAAATTTCATTTCAAAAATCCAACATTTTTAACCTCGTTTTAATATGACAAACTAATTTTGTGTGCACTCTTATTTAGGAGAAATCGTAGGTTTAATCACTAGAATACACTTATGGGATTTATAAATTGTTTTTCTACACCCTACGACAGGTGTGCTTCAAAATTGGCAATGTTTCCAGGGAGGCAGTGCCACAATTTATTTTTTAATATTTGAGTTTTCCAAATTTTAAAAAAATTAAAAAAAATCATTTACCATTTTGTTTTCAAATGATTACTTTTTTAATTCATGGTACAATTACCTACAATATCAATAACCAATTAATGAATCTCCTTGGTCAATAGAGTATAGAATTTCTTTCTTGGCTAAACAAATTCGGAGATCTCGAATCCAAATCATCACAGATGATGAATTCAAGGATCTCATTGAAAACCTTAAAGAGAACCTTGAATACCCAGTGTTGGAGGGATTGGACAGAGAATTATTTGAACTTAATGAGTATTTTCTAGAATTTTATCAAGAAATTTTCAAAGTGAAACACCAAGAAGAATAAGTTCACAATGATCTTGAATCCCAATTTGAAAGAATTAGTCAAACGATTCAAAACCTAGAGACCATAATATAGTGGATAGAGGAACAAGTACATGCATCCTAGGATCAAAAACTGGATCCAGAACCAAAACCAGAACCAGAAAAATGGATGGAAGGAGTATCACAAAAAATATTTCATGTTGAAGAACCCATAGAGGCCTTGATGAAATTAAATGAAGATCCATTGTTCCCAACTCAAAAAATGATGGAGGATATTGATGAATAATATTTTTCTGCAAAAATACATTTTGGAGATCAAAAATGTCTAGATAACTTCTATAATGACTGTGAGGAAATAATTTATCCCCCCATCCCTAATAGTGTAGATGATTCAGTAACATTGAAAGAAGAAACCAACCAAGCAGTGGAATTTTAAGAGAAGATAGAGGAGTTTAAATACCTAACTCTTTCTAGGGAAATTCAACTCCAAGAGGAAACTATCATTGAAGAAGAAATTGAAGCTGAACAAACTCAGGGAGTTAATCTTTTCAAAAACTCATTATATTTTGATTTTGTTGAAAATAAATTGAGTATTACCTCCCCTTATTTTAATTTTTATGATTCAGCCAACACATTTATTTCCTTGGATGAAGATGATGAAAAAGAAGATTCATCCATTGAGGAACATATAGAGCTCCCCAAAACTGTTTAACATTTATTGGTGGGTGTTCAAGAGGTGATCAAAGTGGATTTTCCTAAGGAAATAAAGACACGATACGTAGAAATTGAAAGGGAATAATTTGATATTAACACTTCATGATTTAATTTTGTTCGAATTGAATTACATTCTAACATTCCCTTTGATTTTTCTATTAATTTATCATACCTTCAACAATGACTCGAGCAAAAATAAGATGTCGTGAAAATGGAAACGAAGAAGGAAGATGACTAATTCATTATCCTACCCCCACCATTTATGTATTATGTAATTCTCATAGGGGTGGATTTTTTGTGCTATATACTTGTAGTCCTAAACAAAAAAGAATAGGTACATACAAGAAAGAATAAATTTTGTTGATTAATGATCAAGAAAGCTCACCCACTATCAGATTGGGGATAAACGATTAGAAATTCCCCTCTGGAGGAAGTTAAAACCTAGGGCCCACATAGGGGATTAAACCAAGTTTTATGATTCTTATAATTCTATTTATATTTTAATTTCTTTCAATAAATATCTAATGTTTTCTTTTGTTCTTTTATTTTTATGTTTTCGGAGTACAACACTTTGAAGCTTAACTGAATGTTGCACTGCAAATAAATCAGGTTGTACCTCTCCTTTATACTTAATTCTTTGTTGTGGATCAATCAAAAATCTTATTACATATTAAATAAATTTTAATTCACTGAGGAAACTACATCAATTATGTTTGGGGGAGGTAACCTTTGTAGTTTAGGATTTTCAATTTGTGTTTGTTTTTCAAAAAAAATGGTGTTTTTTCATAATTTTTTGTGTTTTTTTTTCAAATTTTGATGTTTTTTGAAACTTTTGAGCTAAAATTATTATCATTAACATTTTTGAAACCCATGTCAATGAGTGAACCAATCTATTCCATGAAACTGGGCATAAATGAATACTGAAATGACTTTTTTTTTAGTTCAAATCATTTGTAATTTCATGAAAAGTACACTGATTTTTGAAACCCATGCCATATTTCACTGTATATATATTTGAAATCACTTTCTTGTGAGGCTTCTGAACCATTTTCTTCATATTCATTTCATTCACCTCATTTCTCGAGAGAACTAGACCATACTTGCTTTAACCAGAATTTGATTTATTCCTTCCAAAACGTGATGTTTTGGGGTACGTGTGTTTTAAATGATTGAGGAATTTATTTTGTTTGAAGCCCCCTTTTCAAAATAATCCTTTTAATTATAGCCAATCTTATATATTAATCATTGTATCCCCTAGTAGCCTTGAATAGATTTTTAGGTTAGCCACATTAAAAGACAATTTTCCCTATCCTGCTTTCTCTTGTTGTGAAATTGCATGATCTAGTTGAACTTAAGTGTGGGGGGAGATCTCTTGTGGTGTACTACCTAATTTGGTGATACTTTCGGTGGAATATAAAATGTTAAAGAGCTGATGTTTCTACTAAATATTTCATTTTTTATAAAAGTTGTGCCTTTTCTGAAGCTTTCATGATAAGAGAAGATGTGCCTTTCTGGAGCTTCCGATGTAAAAAGAAAGTCATTCCTATCTAGAGATTTTAAAAAAATCATGTTTGAAAAGATTGAAATTTTTGCTGCTGAAATACTGAGCTGATTGAATGATGATAGAGCCTATTTTCTAAAAGGGGAAGATAAGGAGACCATATTTGAGTGAAAATTAGAATCTTGCAATTTTTCTTCAAAAAGAGTCATGCGCTCCTTTTTCAGCCTCATTATTTTTAACATCTAAATCCTACCAACCAGAATCCATAGAACAACCCTGATAAGTCCTCATGTGAAACACATGTCCTTGACTCACATCAGGTGGAGAAGTAGGAATTTATCTTGCCTATGGTGACTCTTGTGTGAGTTTGGATGAGAAAAACCTTGTTCAGCATTTACATTTGTGAGATGAGAGAAAATTCAGGTGAGATAGGTGTTTTATGTTAATGGGATAAGAAATGAAGTGGAAATATGTTAATATCTAAAATGGATAACATTAAATAATTTTTTTTATGAGGAATGATATCTTTTTGCTTCGTGGTATTGATTTGTTAGATCTCATTGGTATGTGTTTTGGATATGATATGATTTGATTTTTATGTTTACTTGTCCAGGATTCCAAGTGCTAAGTGTGGGGGAATTGATAGAGAAAATATTTTCAATTAAATTTATATTTAATTTCATTGTTCTAGCCCACAAAAGTTTTTCTCTATTATGAATTACTAAATTTTTAATGATATTGGTGTTATTGTGAGTTGAACAGTAAAAATGGACCATTTGGGATTTTTAACAGTTTTAAATTATTTTTTTAGTTTAGCTGTAACATTATCTACACTAATATAAATTGAAAAATTCTTTCTTTTGCAGATTCTATACATCTTGGAATTCATTTACTATTTTTAGACCAAAAGCTGAATCGGCCATATGGAAGCTCAAAAGAAGCTCACAATTTGTCTCATGAAAACTGTTTACAATTCTGACGATTTTTGGTGTGGGGTCCATAAATAATTTTTTGTGGGACCATTTGTTGTGATATTTTGTGAGTGGATGAGAAATGAGGTTTATAAAATCTCTCATGAAGGGAAGGTAGAATGAATTGGCCGTTTTAAGGTTCATTGAAGCATCCGAATCTAGAGGTTTTCGATTTGGATAGTCTGACTGGATTGAATAAATGCTCAGAGTAAAACAACCATAACGCTCAGAATACATGTCCACATCTGCTGAGATTTTGAGGGGAAACGCCCAAAATATTTATGAAAACATTCAAGAAGGTATAACCGCGTGAAGAAGTCATTTAATGGGGCTATAACACATCAAAATTCAGGGGACAAATTCTGGATATAAAAGGAGGAGTGATCCACCCTCTCAAAGCGTCTCTCATTTAACCACATTCCTTCTGGGTCACCAAGGAGGAGAACTTTTTGGATTTCTCTTTTATTTAATTTCTTTTTCATTTTTTTGTAATGCGTTCTTCTTCCATATTCATCTCCATTACCCTTACCATGTTAGGTTAAATATTATGAGTGATTGGGGAATGGTTGGTTTTCTACATTGTAATTCTTGAGTTCTTGGATGTAATTGAATAAATTTCTTTCAACTTCAAATTTGTTTTCAATTTCTTATAGAGGGTTCTATTATCAAGTACGATTGTTCTTGAATATTAATTTCGTTATTGATTTTTTTCCTTAGTAAAATAATCATAATATCCTTCCACTAATTTCTGGTTTACATAAGATGGAATAGACTAGGTATTAGTAGTGATGTACTCAACGATCATAAGTACGTGTAAAAGGTGTAGTGAATGTTTGTGATTATTTCGGATAAAAAAACCCAATCAGGTATTGCATATTTTAATTAAGTATATTCAACAAAAATATTTTACACATGGAAAGAGAGTCGACCAAACTGAGATCTTGGTACGGTTTTCTCTCACCATCATAATTTCACCAAGGAAGTGAGAGGAAATGATTGTGGAAACTCACTTTAATCAACTAAGAAGAAGTGGTTTGAATTAAATTGAACAAGGATAGAATTAAAATTAGGAATCTTACCCCGACCTAATCACCCTTTTTAATATCATAGTTTTTTTTAATCATTTGAATTTCAAATTTCATTTCAAAAACCCAACATTTTTACCCTTGTTTTAAAGTGACAAACTGATTTTGTGTGCACTCCTCTTCAGGAGACATCCTAGGGTTAATCATTAGTCTACACTTTGGAAATTTAAAAAAAATTCCATGCCCTACGACAGGCGTGCATCAGTAATTGACAAATGTATTAGAAATACCATACATAGTTTTCCCATGTAACAATCGGATTAAAAATTCAATATTGTTCATTTTATCGCACTGTCGATATACTGAAGTGTTGGCAGCATCATTCAATGTTTTATCCCTTACAAAATCATCATTTTTATTTGACGCATCATGTGTGCTCATATCAAAGTCTTATCGGGTCGGAATTCTTTATTTTTCATGATGATGAATAAATAGAAACTGGTCATATAACAAATTCTCCACTCTAGTCCTCTTATTTGAATCATCTGCAATTTGAGATTTCATTTTCTCCCCATAGTGATACCACACATAGAAGTTTTCTTGAAAATCATATTTTTTTATGTGGTTGTTGACTTATTCACGACTTTACCAAGGTCTTCAAACCCAATTGGAACATGGGCAGTGTATGCGACTACTATCTGAAGCATTGTGAAATGAAAAATATAAAAATCCCCCCAATTTTTTTTTTCTGAAAATAGCATGAAATCCTATCAGTTTCATACATCCAACTTCTATCCATTCTGTAAAAAAATAATTTTTATAAGTCATTTATTCAAGATAAATTAAATAAGATTGAAGTTTTATCAAAAATATATTTAAGTAAATGAGAATTGTTCATTTTATATGAAACCATAACTGACACACTAATCAATGAGGGAATCATAATATAAAAGACAAAAAAATATTGCATTTATAAAAAAATATCTTTGAAGAACTATACATGAGTGTACAAGATCATGTACACTAGTGGAGGAGAATTATTGAAGAGTTGAATAAATTTTAGATTGAAGAAATTTTATATTTTAGTATATAATTTCAGTGATCACATACATTTCCCAAGGGGGAGGGAGTGTCCAGGGGGTTCGGGGTGTCCAGGGGGTGGCAGAGCTATAAAGGGGGTTCGGAGGTGTCCAGGGGGTGTGGGGCTGTCTCGGGGGGTCAGGGTGCCAAGGTGGGTGGGCTTTCCACGGGGGTGGTCAGGCTGTCCAAGGGGTAGGAGGTGTCCATGGGGATGGGTGGTTTGTCCAAGGGGATGAGCAGGGTGTCCAAGGGGGTGGGCGGGGCTGTCCAGGGGGTATGGGGTGTCCAGGGGGTGGGTGGGCTATCGAGGGGGTGGGCGGGCTGTCCACGGGGGGTGTTCGGGCTGTCCACGGGGGTGGTAGGGCTGTCCAGTAGGGTCGGGGTGTCAGGGGGGTGCTTTCCTGGGGTGGGGCATTCGAGGGGGTGGGCGGGCTATCCACGAGGGTGGGGGGTTGTCCAGGGGGTATGGGCTATCTAGGGGGGTGGACAGGATGTCCATGGGGGTGGCAGGGTTGTCCAGGGGGTCGGGGGGTCCAGGGGGGTGGGCGGTTGTCCAGAGGGTATGAGGTGTCCAAGGGGTTGGCGGGCCATCCAGGGGGTGGCAGGGTGGTGAGGTTTTCCAGTGGGTACGGGGTGTCTAGAGGGGTGGGCGGGCTATCCATGGGGTGGTGGGGTTGTACAGGCTATTGGGGGTGTCCGGGGGCATTCTATGGGGTGGGGATGTCCAGGGGGTACGAGGTGTCCAGTGGGTAGGCAGGCTGTCCAGGGGGTGGTGGGGGTGGCGTGGCTTTCCATGGGGTACGTGGGGGGGGGGGGTCTTTCCAAGGGTGGGGGGCTATCCAGGGCGGTACAGGGTGGGTGGGATGGCTCTCAACGGGGGTGGTGGGGCTTTCTAGGGGGTATGGGTTGTCCAAGGGGGTGGGCAGGCTGTCGGCGGGGGTGGGGGCTATCTAGGGGGTACGGGGTGTCCAGGGTGGTGCGCGGGCTATCCACGAGGGTGGTGGGGCTGTCCAGGGGGTCGAGGGGTCTAGGTGGTGGGTGGATTTCTTGGGGTGGTGGTGTCCAGGGGGTACAAGGTGTCTACGACAATCCACCCCCACCGCCCTTGGAGAGCCCCCCCACTCTTGGACAGCTCATACCCCCCTCCCCACCTGTATTGCCCCCCCCTCCCTAGACAGCCTACAGCCCACCCCACCACACCTGGACATCCCACCCCCCTCCCTTGACACCCCACACCCCCCTCTCTCACCTGGACACCCCACACTGACCCCCCAGGACAGCCAACACCCCTCCTTGGGGAAGCCCATACTCCCTCCCCCACACCCCTATAGCCCCCTACCCCCTGCAGACCCCCAACCCCCTGGACAACCCACCCCCACCTGGAAAGCCCCCCACACCTGGACATCTTCCCACACCTAGATAGCCCCCTACCCTTCCTGCAGCCCCCCTTAGGGTATTTTTTTAAAAAATCATTTTATTCATTAATAACACCAAAAAATCATGCATTAGCCTGTTCACTATACAAAAAACATAAAACCCCACTAAATATAATAAATAAAACCCCACTGAACAAAAAACATAAAACAAACATAAAACAAACATAAAATAGACCCTTTACCACACTAAACAAAAACCTAAAACAAACCCTTTACTAGTGCACTAAACAAAACCCACTAAACATACCATTTAGGATGTTTGAAGTGTATAACAAAAAAAACATAAAAAACAAATGGTTTCATTCTCCAACAGCACTAATTATAATTTATCAAAAATCAAAACATCATACACATAATAAAATGATGAAGAACACTAAAACTAAGGTAACACTTACTAATTTTAAGTGTAGATATAAATATTTGTATGATTGAAGATTAATCTTCGGCTAGAAGGTGTTTTGAGGCCGAGAAGACTTCAGTGGGAGCTTTGGATTAGGTCTGCAGTCGGGTGTACTGGGAGCTGGGGCACTGGGTATTTGGGGGAAAAACATTCCTGACAGTTTCTAAAAACTGTTGGGAAAGCCTCTCTTTACCAAAGGTTTCAATAAACCATTGTTATATGTTAGAGGAACTGAAGCTTTCCAAATTATTCTGTCAAACCATTGGGAAAGCTTAACTATTTTAACACATTTTCCAATGGTTTGAGAAAACCGCTGGAAAATGTGGATTTTTTTTATAGTATACCAACAATTTCTTCAAACCGTTAGTGTATATCCATTGGGAAAACCCCCATTTCCAGTAGTGTGTGTCTTCTCAAAATTGTTCAATTTTTTAACTTATACTAGATAAGTTATATTGAGAATATTATATTTTTGTTCAATAAATATTGTTCTCTCTTCCCCACCATTATTCAAATTTTCAATACCTTCTTCATACATACCAATATTTTATTATTTAAAGGATTCAAGCTCCCTGATCTTATATTATTTTACCTCTAGTAAATAATCCTTGACATCTATACCTTTTTTAAATTTCCATTCAAGTGTATGGATCATCTCTTCATGATTTTTTTGGATATCTTCCTTCTATAAAACTTCTTTGATATATTTATACTGAAATTATGATGTATTTATTTGAATATCTATGTTCCATGTTTTTATGGATTCAAAATATTTATAAATATCTATAAATTATAGAAAATATTCTTGTAAATCATTCACATTGTTAACTACTTCACTTTCATGTTGGGTGATCACTTCTTGCTGAAATTCTAAAATTCCACAATTAAAATAAACTATTTCTTGTAAAATAAAATAAATAGATGTTTTAGTGTTAAAAAAGATATATATTGTGAATAATAAAATATAAGATCTCCTCAACTTGGTAATTCATCATTTGGAAAAAGTATAAATGAAATTTTACATACCTCCTAGTCAAATAGATTCCTTTATCAATATGATATAGGAGTGTTATCCATCTCATTAATGGTAATTTAGAAAAAATATTATTCATCTATAAAGACAAAATTTTATTATTTATTTTTATGCTATTGGGAAACTATCTATTATTAGCCTTTACTCAAGAGGGATAACTTCATTAAATTATTTCAAACCATTTCTATTCTATTCATCACATTCTCAATAGAGATGGAATTCTATCAAAAAATAATGAAATATTGACAAAAATTTAACATTATTATTAAAATAGGAGAGAGAAATAAATATTTAAAAAGTTAAAATCATTAAATATATAATATAATAATAGGTTAACCTTACTCTGATACCAATTTTGAGGACCACTTGGGATATACTCAACACTATTATGTTTGTGAATTAGTGTTGTGAAATTTTGTTTCAATTTGTTATTTTTGTCCCTTTACCAATTTTTTGTTTAAGATCTTGATAAAATCATTAAATTTTTTATCCTTATTTTTTTCATCACAAACAGACAAATTTAATAGTATATTTATATGTTTTTTCATTCAATAATAAAGGACAGTCCTTGTTGTGCATGTTGATGACTAGTACACATATTTATCACTATAATGTGGTGCCACATATAGTGGTTTGGATCAAGAATAATACATTACTAATATTTGTTCCAATAAAAATTAATAGGGATATAGAAAAAATTAAGATTATGTGTACTAGTGATAAACATATCCAAATGAAACTCTTTTCATGATCTTAATTTTGTGTTTATAGACAATCATAAATTTCATCATTTTCTTTGAAAAACAATGATATTTCACTCCCAGTTAAGAATCTAATTATATTTTTTATTTCTAACTTGGATTTATACTCTTCTATTACATTCATAATAACATTAAATAAACTCAACTTATTCCTTCCACAAATGTACAACAATGTGCACAACCATTGTCCTCTTCAAAGTTGTATAATATAATACTATTTTTCCTACATAGGTGAAATACCTATTATCCAAATGTTCTACTTCTATTTAACTAGCTTCAAGAACTCTCTTAAACCTTCCTAACCTGGATGCAAAAATCATTCTTCTTATCAACATAATGTTTAAATTATCCAATTATTATTCTTGTTGAAATGGAAAAAATATGAATTATATATTTTTTATCATATTATTTTTTTATTTAACATGAATGTATTTAACTAAATATCTTATTAATTTTATTTATTCTTCTACTTCAGGGAATAAAACATATATTGATTATTCCATTTTGTCTTTGAATCAAAAAACTTATGAAGTTTACAATTAATTCAGAGCTTCTTCTTATGAAAACTACAATATTCTTTCTTGAATAATAATTATTGAACATGTATTTAAAAATAACACGACCTGAGAAGATTATATATATATATATAGGAACAATGGCATTAGGTTATTCATCATTTCATTACTTTTTTTATTAGTTATTTTGAATTTTCAATATTTTTAAAAATTAAAAATACCTAAAATATTCATTATTGAATTTCCAAATATTCCTATATAAAAAAACACTAAATAATCCATATTTTTTTAGGATATATCATGATTTCATTAAATGTTCCATTTAATTTTCCCATAAAATCGGCATCATAATCAGATTCTTATGTTTTAGTATTTTTAAAATCTTTGTTTATCTCCTATAAAACCAACATAGAATAATCCTTTAAATCATAATAATCTTATTTAAAAAAATAATTATATTTTAAATTTAAGTAAACACATCTATTTCATGGATTTTTATATTCAAACAAATAATTTTCTTATTCTTATATTTATGACCATATTTTTCTTCTCTTTTCATGAAAAAAACATGTAATCAACCAGTATGAATATGCCTAAATATTAATTGTTCATGAAATAATTCTTATTCCATATATCTTAGAATCATATTATCATGATAATTTATCAACATTTAACCACTATAAGTTTAAGAGTAATTGATCATGAAATCATATTCCCAAAGAAAACAACTTTCATTCTTTTTTTCATCAATATAGTGACTTATACACAGATGTATGGATTACTTCATAATATCTCCATATTAATTCTAAATTTCACTAAATATATAATGATATAACCACTCATGATTTTAATATTCATTTAACTTTAGTAAACATGGAATCAACTAAATCAATCTTCACATTGAACACAATAATTTTTCTATAAATGAATTAACATATGTAGTTTTTATATACATGTTAAGTTACATGGATTATTTAGTGCCTTTTCTGAATCTTTCATGATAAGAGAAGATGTGTCTTTCTGGAGCTTCCGATGTAAAAATAAAGTCATGCCTATCTAGAGCTTTTAACAAAAATCATGTTTGAAAAGATTGAAATTTTTGCTGCTGAAACACTGAGCTGATTGAATGACGATTGATCCTATTTTCTACAAAGGGGAGGAGAATGAGACCATATTTGAGTGAAAATAAGAATCTTTCAATTTTTCTTCAAAAAGAGTCATGCGCTCCTTTTTCAGCCTCATTATTTTTAACATCTAAATCCTACCAACTAGAAGACACAGAACAACCCTGATAAGTCCTCATGTGACACACATGTCCCTAACTCACATCGGGTGGAGAAGTAGGAATTTATCTTGCCTATGGTGACTCTTGTGTGAGTTTGGATGAGAAAACCCTTGTTCAGCATTTACATTTGTGAGATGAGAGAAAATTCATGTGAGATAGGTGTTTTATATTAATGGGATAAGAAATGAAGTGGAAATATATTAATATCTAAAATGGATAACTTTAAATAATTGTTTTTATGAGGAATGATATCTTTTTGTTTCGTGGTATTGATTTGTTAGATCTCATTGGTATGTGTTTTTGATATGATATGATTTGATTTTGATGTTCACTTGTCCAGGATTCCAAGTGCTAAGTGTGGGGGAAGTGATAGAGAAAATATTTTCAATTAAATTTACATTTAATTTCATTGTTCTAACCCACAAAAGTTTTTCTCTATGATGAATTACTGATTTTTTTATGATATTGGTGTTATTGTGAGTTGAACAATAAAAAGGGACCATTTGGGACTTTTAACAGTTTTAAATTATTTTTGTAGTTTAGCCGTAACATTATCTACAATAATATAAACTGCAAAATTCTTTCTTTTACAGATTCTATACATCTTGGACTTCATTTACTATTTTTGGACCAAAAGCTGAATCGGCCATATGGAAGCTCAAAAGAAGCTCACAATTTGTCTCATGAAAACTGTTTACAATTCTGACGATTTTTGGTGTGGGGTACATAAATAGTTTTTTGTGGGCCCATTTGTTGTGATATTTGGTGAGTGGATGATAAAGGAGGTTTATAACATCTCTCATTAAGGGAAGGTAGCAGGAATTGGCCGTTTTAAGGGTCATTGAAGCATCCAAATCTAGAGGTTTTCAATTTGCCGAGTCTGACTGGATAGAATAAAAGCACAGAGTAAAACAGTCATAACGCTTGGAATACATGTCCACGTCTGCTGAGATTTTGAGGGGAAACGCCCAAAATAATTATGAACAACATTCAAGAAGGTCTAACAGCGTGAAAGAGTCATTTAATGGGGCTATAACACATCAAAATTCAGGGGACAAATTCTGGATATAAAAGGAGGAGTGCTCCACCCTCTCAAAGCATCTCTCATTTAATCCCATTCCTTCTGGGACACCAAGGAGGGGAAATTTTTGGCTTTCTCTTTTATTTAATTTATTTTTCATTTTTTTGTAATTCCTTCTTCTTCCATATTCATCTCCATTACCCTTACCATGGTAGGGTAAATATTAGGAGTGATTGGGGAGTGGTTGGTTTTCTACATTGTAATGCTTGAGTTCTTGGACGTAATTGAATAAATTTCTTTCATCTTAAAATTTGTTTTCAATTTCTTATAGAGGATTCTATTATCAAGTACGATTGTTCTTGAATATTAATTCCGTTATTGATTTTTTTCCTTAGTAAAATAATCATAATATCCTTCCACTCATTTTTGGTTTATATAAGATGGAATAGACTAGGGATTAGTAGTGAAGTACCCAACGATCATAAGTACGTGTAAAAGGTGTAGTAAATGTTTGTGATTGTTTGGGATAAACAAAACCCAATCGGGTATTTCATATTTTAATTAATTATATTCAACAAAACTATTTTACACGTGGAAAGAGAGTTGACCAAACCAAGATCTTGGTAAGGTTTTCTCTCACCATCATAATTTCACCAAGGAAGTGAGAGGAAATGATTGCGGAAACTCACTTTATTCAACTAAGAAGAAGAGGTTTGAATTAAATTGAACAAGGATAGCATTACAATTAGGAAATTGACCCCGACCTAATCACCCTTTTTAATATCATAGTTTTTTTAATCATTTGAATTTCAAATTTCATTTCAAAAACCCAACATTTTTACCCTTGTTTTAAAGTGACAAACTGATTCTGTGTGAACTCCTCTTCAGGAGACATCCTAGGGTTAATCACCAGTCTACACTTAGGAAATTTTAAAAAAATTCCATGCCCTACGACAGGCGTGCATCAGTAATCGACTAATGTATTAGAAATACCATACATAGTTTTCCCATATAACAATCGGATTAAAAATTCAATATTGTTCATTTTATCGCAATGTCGATATACTGGAGTCTTGGCAGCATCATTCAATGTTTTCTCCCTTACAACATCATCATTTTCATTAGACGCATCATGTGTACTCATATCGAAGTCTTATCGGGTCATAATTCTTTCTTTTTCTTGATGATGAATAAATAGAAACTGGTCATATAACAAATTCCCCACTCCAGTCCTCTTATTCGAATCATCCGCAATATGAGATTTCATTTTATCCGCATAGTGATACCACACATAGTAGTTTTCTTGAAAATCATATTTTGTTATGTGGTTGCTGACTTCTTCAGAGCTTAACCAAGTTCTTCAAACCCAATTGGAACATGGGCAGTGTATGCGACTACAATATGAAGCATTGTGAAATGAAAAATATAAAAAGACCCCCAGTTTTTTTTTCTGAAAATAGCATGAAATCCTATCGGTTTCATCCATCCAACTTATATCCATTCTGTAAAAAAATAATTTTTATAAGTCATTTATTCAAAATCAATTCAATAAGATTTAAGTTTTATCAAAAATATATTTAAGTAAATGAGAATTGTTCATTTTATATGAAACCTTAACTGACACACTAATCAGTGTGGGAATCATAATATAAAAGACAAAAAAATATTGTATTTATAACAAAATATCTTTGAAGAACTATACATGAGTGTACAAGGTCATGTGCACTTGTGGAGGAGAATTATTCAGGAGTTGACTAAATTTTAGATCGAAGAAATTTTATATTTTAGTATATAATTTCAGTGATCACATACATTTCCCAAGAGGGAGGGAGTGTCTAGGGGGTACGGGGTGTCCAGGGGGTGGCAGAGCTATAAAGGGGGTTCAGAGGTGTCCAGGGGGTGTGGGGCTATCTAAGGGGGTCGGGGTGCCAAGGTGGGTGGGCTTTTCCACGGGGGTGGTCAGGCTGTCCAAGGGGCAAGAGGTGTCCATGGGGGTGGGAGGGCTATCAACGAGGGTGGTGGGGCTATCCAGGGGGGGTGGGAGGGCTATCCACGAGGGTGGTGGGGCTATCTAGGGGGGTCGAGGGGTCTAGGTGGTGGGGGGATTTCCTGGGGTGGGGTGTCCAGGGGGTACAAGGTGTCTACGACAATCCACCCCCACCTCCCTTGGAGAGCCCCCCCCCCCCCCTCTCTCTTGGACAGATCATACCCCCCTCCCCACCTGTATTGCCCCCCCCCCCTCCCTAGATAGCCTACAGCCCACCCCACCACACCTGGACATCCCACCCCCCTCCCTTGACACCCCACACCCCCTCCCTCACCTGGACACCCCACCCGGACCCCCCAGGACAGCCAACACCCCTCTTTGGGGAAGCCCATACTCCCTCCCCCACACCCCTATAGCCCCCTACCCCCTGCAGACCCCCAACCCCCAGGACAACCCACCCCCACCTAGAAAGCCCCCCACACCGGGACATCTTCCCACACCTGGATAGCCCCCCTACCCTTCCTGCAACCCCCATAGGGTATTTTTATTTAAAATCATTTTATTCATTAATAAAACCAAACAATCATGCATTAGCCATTTCACTATACAAAAAACATAAAACCCCACTAAATATAATAAATAAAACCCCACTCGACAAAAAACATAAAACAAACATAAAATAGACCCTTTACCGCACTAAACAAAAACCTAAAACAAACCCTTTACCAGTGCACTAAACAAACCCCACTAAACATACCACTTAGGATGTTTGAAGTGTGTAACAAAAAAACATAAAAACCAAAGGGTTTCATTCTCCAAGAGCACTAATTATAATTTAGCAAAAATAAAAACATCATACATATAATAAAATTATGAAGAACACTAAAACTAAGGTAACACTTACTAATTTGAAGTGTAGATATAAAAATTTTTATGATTGAAGATGAATCCTCAGCTAGAAGGTGTTTCGAGGCCGAGAAGACTTCAGTAGGAGCTTTGGATTAGGTCTACAGTCGGGTGAACTAGGAGCTGGGGCGCTGGGTATTTGGGGGAAAAACATTCCCGACAGTTTCTAAAAACTATTGGGAAATCCTCTCTTTACCAAAGGTTTCAATAAACCATTGGTATATGTTAGAGGAATTGAAGATTTCCCAATTATTCTGTCAAACCATTGGGAAAGCTTAACTATTTTAACACATTTTCCAATGGTTTGAGAAAACCGCTAGCAAATGTGGATTTTTTTATAGTATACCAAAAATTTCTTCAAACCATTAGTGTATATCAATTGGGAAAAACCCCATTTCCAGTAGTGTGTGTCTTCTGAAAATTTTTCAATTTTTTAACTTATTCTAGATATGTTATATTTAGAATATTATATTTATGTTCAATCAATATTGTTCTCTCTTCCCCACCATTATTCAAATTTTCAATACCTTCTTCATACATACCAATATTTTCTTATTTAAAGGTTTCAGGCTCCCTGATCTTATTATATTTTACCTCTAGAAAATAATCCTTGACATCTATACCATTTTTAAATTTCCATTCAAGTGTATGGATCATCTCTTCATGATTTTTTTGGATATCTTCCTTCTATATAACTTCTTTGATATATATATATTGAAATTTTGATGTATTTATTTGAATATCTATGTTCCATGTTTTTATGGATTCAAAATATTTATAGATATCTATAAATTATAGAAAATATTCTTGTAAATCATTCACTTTGTTAACTACTTCACTTTCATGTTGGGTGATCACTTCTTGTTGAAATTCTAAAATTCCACAATTAAAATAAACTATTTCTTATTAAATATAATGATGTACATGTTTTAGTGTTAAAAAAGATATATCGTGTGAATAATAAAATATAATATCTCCTCAACTTGGTTATTCATCATTTGGGAAAAGTATAAAGAAAATTTTACATGCCTCATAGTCAAATAGAATCCTTTATCAATATGATATAGGAGTGTTATCCATCTCATTAATGGTAATTTGGAAAAAATATTATTGATCTATAAAGACAAAATTTTATTATTTATTTTTATTCTTTTGGGAAACTAGGTATAACTAGCCTTTACTCAAGAGGGATAACATCATTAAATTCTTTCAAACCATCTCTATTCTATTCATCACATTCTCAATAGAGATGGAATTCTATCAAAAAAATAATGAAATATTGACAAAAATTTAACATTATTATTAATATAGGAAAGAGAAGTAAATATTCAAAAAGTTAAAATCATTAAATATATAAAATAATAATTGGTTAAACTTACTCTGATACCAATTTTAAGGACCACTTGGGATATACTCAATACTGTTATGTGTGTGAATTAGTGTTGTGAAATTTTGTTTCAATTTGTTATTTTTTTCCCTTTACCAATTTTTTGTTTAAGATCTTGATAATATCATTAAATTTTTTATCCTTATTTTTCTCATCACAAACACACGAATTTAATAGTAGATTTATATGTTTTTGCATTCAATAATAAAGGACAGTCCTTGTTGTGCGTGGTGATGACTAGTATACATATTTATCACTATAATGTGGTACCACATATAGTGGTTTGGATCAAGAGGAATACATTACTTATATTTGTTCGAATAAAAATTTACAGGGATATAGAAAAAATTAAGATTATGTGTACTAGTGATAAACACATCCACAAGAAACTCTTTTCTTGATCTTAATTTTGTGTTTATAGACCATCATAAATTTTATCATTTTCTTTAAAAAACAAAGATATTTCACTTACAATTAAGAATCTAATTATATTTTTTATTTCTAACTTGGATTTATACTCTTCTATTACATTCATAATAACATTAAATAAACTCAACTTATTCCTTCCACATATATACAACAATGTGAACAAACTTTATCCTCTTCAAAGTTGTATAATATAATACTAGTTTTACCACATAGGTGAAATACCTATTATTCAAATGTTCTACTTCTATTTAACTAGCTTCAAGAACTCTCTTAAACCTTCCTAACCTGGATGAAAAAATCATTCTTCTTATCAACATAATAACTAAATTATCCAATTATTATTCTTGTTGAAATGGAAAAAATATAAAATATATATTTTTTATCATATTATTTTTTTATTTAACATGAATGTATTTAACTAAATACCTTATTACATTTATTTATTCTTCTACTTCAGGGAATACAACATATATTGATTATTCCATTTTGTCTTTGAATCACAAAATTTATGAATATTAAAATTAATTCAGAGCTTCTTGTTATGAAAACTACAATATTCTTTCTTGAATAATAATTATTGAACCAGTATTTAAAAATAACATGACCTGAGAAGATTATATATATATATGAACAATGGAATCAGGTTATTCATAATTTCATTACTTCTTCTTTATTAGTTATTTTGAATTTTCAATATTTTTAGAAATTAGAAATACCTAAAATATTCATTATTGAATTTCCAAATATTCCTATATAAAAAAACACTTAATAATTTATATTTTTTTCTTTTAGGATATATCATGATTTCATTAAATGTTCCATTTAATTTTCCCATAAAATCTGCATCATAATCAGATTATTAAGTCTTAGTCTTTTTAAAATCTTTATTTATATCCTAAAAAACCAACATAGAATAATCCTTAAAATCATAATAATCTTATTTAAAAAAATCATTATATTTTAAATTTATGTAAACAACTATATTTCATGGATTGTTATCTTCAAACAAATAATTTTCTTATTCTTATATTTATGACCATATTTTTCTTCTCTTCTCATGAAAATAACATGTAATCAATCTATATGAATATGCCTAAATATTAATTATTCATGAAATAATTCTTATTCCATATATCTTAGAATCATATTACCATGATAATTTATCAACATTTAACCTCTATAAATTTAAGAGTAATTGATCATGAAATCATATTCCCAAAGAAAACAACTTTCATTCTTTTTTTCATCAATATAGTGACTTATATAGATATGTATGGATTACTTCATAATATATCCATATTAATTCTAAATTTCACTAAATATATAATGATATAACCACTCATGATTTTAATATTCATTTAACTTTAGTAAACATGGAATCAACTAAATCAATCTTCACATTGAACTCAAGAATTTTTCTATAAATGAATTAACATATGTAGTTTTTATATACATATTCAGATACATGGATTATTCTCCTTCATTAATCAATACATATCTTAATGAACATTCATATAAAATCTAGTTACATTTAAAATTCATGTACACAATAATTTATATGTGAACATGTATAGATTCTATTACTTCGAACAATCTCTTATATGGTGAATTTTTATATGTGGATATTAAAATTCACATATATGGTTTATTTATCTTTATTTTTTCCAAATATCTATATGAATACAACATGTTACTTGAATTATATTATTTGGTTCAATTTGGATACATCAATTTCCCTATTTAATTGGATTTTTGGTTAAATTGAAATCAGCTACGTGGATCAAAATACATGTTGGAAATATCTTACATGGATTTGGATAATATTAATGTTCAATAAAATAGACTCATAACCTTTTCATAAAACTTCTAGGCCTTTACGTCCACATAAATAATTCAAAAAAATAATATCGACTGCCCTCTTTAATCTATCAACACATCTCTCTGATTCCATTGAAGAAAATTGAAATAATCATCACATGTTGTTAATAAGGGATAAAATTCTCTATGGAACTACAAAAATATTAAAATGTTATTTTTACTTCGGTTTTATATATATCACCAAATCTCAAAAAGCGAAGAAATACATTTTTTAATGAAATAACAAATTTCAAATACTTCTTCATGATGTGTGTTCCAATTTTAATGTTCTAAATATAACTAGACAAAATTCATGGTATCAATTACTTAAAGAGATTGAATTCATTATCATTTTTTAATATCCAATTTACTTCATCTTCATATCATATTTTCATCTATTGATAATATCTGAAAAAACTATTGAAAAAAATTAAAAAAAAATATCCCAATAAGTAAAAACATCTAAGTTGGGGGCGGGGAGTGAATCATGTGTTGCAAAACTTTTACAAAATTCTAAATGTTCATTTTATTTTCTAACACCATAGTATTTTAACCTCTATAATAGGATAAAGTATGGATCTAATTATTTTAACTAATATAAAACTCTCAAATGAAATGTAGACTAGTAAAGAAAATAGAATCACATTATGATTTTACAAGGTTAAATCCTTCAATGGGAAACCAACACCTTATAGTGTTTGAATCCTATAAATGAGACCTTCTATTGCTAGAATCTGTACTGAACTTGACATTTCTAAACACCTATAATCATAAATTTGGATACAAAATGGTGACACTGGGTTTCTCTACGAGGTCGTCATTGAAAATCATCCAGACTACTTCACTAAGTGTCCAAAAATTGGACATCCAGCAAAGGAATGTGAGACCAAACATGACGCACCTCCTCTCAATCATTCAATTCGAATTAAAAAAGATAAACTCAAGGGGACGTATTCTGCTCTTCAAGGGAATTCTAAGGATCCTTATAATAAGAATGTTATGAATTCTCATCCCCACTCCCCTACTAATCATCTTGATTAAGTTGAAGTTGTTTCTCATATTGGTCAATTGTGTGATGAGGTGTCACATAATTATCATGAGAATTCAGCTACAATAATTAATGCTCCTCAACCTTTGCATGAGAAGGAAAAGAATAAATAGTCTAACTCTAGTGAATCATTGCTGGAAGATCCTGACCAAGCATCTCAGATTGAATAGACCTTCTTGAAGTCAAGTGATTTGCAGGGGAAAACCCAATAGTTGACTTAGATGGTTTCTTCATGCCACGTTACAAAAAAAAACAGGAAGCAAAGAGACCATTCTCACCTTGAGATAACTATATTTATAAGATCCTTAGGGAAATATAAGAAGGAAAACCTTTTATACCTTTATAGACAGAGATTATGTCACCTCCTACTAAATATATTTTGGATGATTCTAACAATGATGAAGAAGAGGAACCTGCTATGACGGATTCCTATCAATATAATAATGTTGTGAGTGAGGAATTATAAGTCTGGATGGAAGAGAAAGATGAGATTTTATTTAAAAGATACAGGAATAAATAAATTTCTGTAGAGAACTTCCTTCAAATAAGAAAGCGAATGTTCATTTTGATGGAGGATAAATTTAAGAAAAAACATGACTTTGATTTCAAGACCATTCCTTGGAAATGATTCCTGTTTTTCCTGCACTTATATTCCTTTTGTCATCAGCAACTTCCTTCTCTTTGATGGGGATGATTCCAGATTATTCATTGCCCAAAACTGGACTTGCAAGAATGTAGTTTGAACACTACTTGTTTTTTTCTGGATCAACAACACCTTTTTTCTGTGATTCTATTTACATCATACTTTGGTACGACTTTAGGGTTTCTGTTGTGGGAGGTAGTGATTTTTTCCTGATATTCTCCAGAAGCTTGAGGATTTCAAAGAACTTTTTATGGCTCCATCTTGAGAGCATACATGGAAGATATAGAAGGTCATTACAGCTGGATATTTATCATATTCTGGAGATCTGGCTATATTGAACAACAAACCTTTCGAGGCCTCTATCATTGCCACTACTAGCGTGATTCTTTGGGCTTTAAAAAGAGATGATTTTTTGGGTACTGTATTGGAATGTTTTTTCAAACATGTCTTCACTGAAATTGCTACATTCAGTGGATCTTCTCTCAAAGTATACTGCCTTACAGCTGAGTCATATGGCAGTTTATATATAGTTGGCAATAGATATCTTGAGGCCTAGGCCACCCCGGGAGACGTGAGATGCCAGGGGTTTTGCAATATTGAAGTGCATAGAAATGTAATTGATGATGATAAGGCTTTCACTTCATCCTGATTTTTTATATTCTGGTTTCTCAGGTATGGAAAATGGTACACTTCACTTTGCCACTTTTCCCTCTTCAATGTTCTGTGACTGATGGATTTTATCTATGTAACCTTTCTTTGCTTCTTATTGGCGCACACTCTTTACACCTTGTGTTTACACCATAAAATTACTTTTCTTAATAAATTTTTGAGTGATATGAGTCAGGTGACCAATTCATGTCTTCATTTTTCTAAGAAAATCATTCTTTTTCGGATAAAAGATGTATTTTTCTAAAATGTAGTTTTAACGCCTTTTGATGGCGAACCTAATTTTACTCTAGTTTTTGAATCTTTTTTATGTTTTATTTGACAAAATAGATATATAATTTATTATAGGAACATAAAAATTTACTTTGTATGATTTTTTGGAATTTTTCTACAATATTTCATTTTTTAGTGAATAGTGAAAAATACTGCATTTTAATTTTAACCTAACATTTAATTTAATTTATTTATATAGTTATTTTTTAATTCTAATTTTTTCAAAGTTTAATGGAATTATATTTTTATTATTTAATCCAATTTTGTTTATTGTAATTAATTTAACTTTGAAATTTAACATAAACACAGATCAATCTGTTGGTATTTTTTACTTCTTTAAAACATGCTTTTTGGTTTTAACAATGAGAATTAATATTAAATTAATTTTTTCAACTTATATGTTTTTAATTTGGAAAAATGGACTCCATATTTGGCATCATTAGGTCCAAATTGTTTAAAAAGGTAACTTTTATTTTTAGGCATTATGAATAGTAACTTTAGAAAATATTTTATTTACCATTGTTAAAGGGTAAATCCGGTAAAAAAGGGTAAACAATTAATACTATAATAATATTAAATTACCTTAACACATATTCATAACCTATTGGATGATATATTTCCAAACATGGGAATCCTTCGGTCGATTTTAGGACCCATGGTGTCACTTGTGTGTTAAAATGACATTTAATTACATTTAATTTAATGTTATGGAAAATATAACCTAAACATGTATCTTTTAGTAGATCAATTTTTATATGGGTTATATAAGTTATATATTAAAGTATAAATCTTCATTAGAAAGATAAAAAGATTTCTTGCATTAGGGTATTTTATATATAACTTTTAGACATTAAATAAATAAATATATTTATAACACAATGATGATGCAGGGATTACCATATTAATGAAAGATTTAAATAAATGAGATTATAAATATTAAAATAAATTTATTTCGAAACTTTTTATTCCATCCAAATATTTTAGGGATGAGTATGACTTTTTATATTTTAATTTATGATGTTTTTTCTAAAGAATCATGTTGTTATAAATATTTAAAAAGTCATGATATGAATAGTAAAAAAAATTAACACCCCAAGCTTCCACGGTACGTTTCCTTTTGAAAAATCCATTAGCTTGTGTTGTACACATATTCAAGTTCAAACACAACACAGCCAATCAAAATAGTCATTATGAATGGTAATACCCACTTTTTTGAAATTTTATAAATTTTATCATTCAAAATGGACTTCATTTTTGGATTCGGAACATCGAAATTACATTATGGTGAATTTTTTGTATTTTTCTGAAAAATTTCAATTTTTGATGAATAGTGAAAAACACTGAGTTATTGTTTAAAACTGACTTTTTATAATTATTTATTTAATTTAAATTTATTTTAGGTCAAAATAGATACATAATAAATATATAAATTCAATGTAATTTATTTGAGTCATTTTATAATAAGTTTATATTTAAAAAAATTATTGAATTGTTTAACGTCTTTTTCCCACCTCCTAGGCGCATTTGCAAATTTTCATAAAATTTTTTTTTTACCACTTCTATGAATTAAATTTCAAAAATTTGAGAGACAAGGCTGATATCAGTAAGTAAAAGGTGTTTCAATAAAATAAAAATATTTTTTGGTGAATAGTAACTTTTGAATTTTATTTACGATGGTTAAAAGTAAATAGGGTAATTAAAGGTAAAATTGATATTATTATTACCCTACCACATGTCCTAATTCTATTGGTTAAGTGTAATTATCCAAAAAACAACCTTAGGAATAAAATATTATCCTTTATATCCACTCGGATTAGATTAGGACATTTATTATTATTTAATCCAATGGAGAGTTAAAAGTGTTAAATTCAAGGTTTAACAAATAAACCATTTTTAATATGGTTTTACACATAAGATAAATTTGACTATAAATATTCATTAAAAATCGAAAAAAATTCCTACATAATGGTATTTTTTTTAAAAAAAATTAGACGTTAAATAATTTCATTTATTTATGACACAATGATGATGGAGTAATTACCTTATTAATGAAATTTTAAAATTATTGATATTATAAATACACAAATAAATGTAATTTGAGAATTTTTATGAATTCCACTAATTTTATAAGTTAATATGACGTTTTAGGGTAGATTAAAAAAATTTCTAATTAAAAATGAAGTTATGAATTTAGAAAAAACAAAATACCAACTAGTGTCAAATTTGACAAAAACGAGTTTTTAAAACAAATATTATATTATTAATTGATATAATATTCCTAAAAATATATGTATTGGCCAAATGACTTAGATAAGGTTATTTATATTAATAATGAACCACTTGGGGTTCTCTTGGATTGTTATAGTATGTTTATTAACCATATAATATAAAAATACAAAGAGACAAGGTTAATGTCAAACTAATTAACTACGAGTTAAATCTAAAAGATAAGGTTAATATGGTGAACCAAATTTGTCTAAAACCTATTGGTTGAGTGGTTTTCAACCCATACTCACCTTATAATTTAAATAAATCATTTTGGAGCCATTAGAAACCGAAAATGATTTTATTATAAAATAATATTTCAATCTTTTCCAAAGGTGCCCCTTACTACTCTTATAAAGGGGAAATTCACCTTCTCTCAAATTCACACCATCAAAGCCATTTGGATCAGTCAAACCCTGCCCAAATATCCACTCAAATACCCTCCCTTCATTCTATAGGCCTTCCTTTATCCAAAAAGGCATCCTATGGAGCCCTTTTAATCAAATCTAAAGGAAGAACCCGAAGAAGAGGTAAATATTTCATCACCTCTTTCAAGTTATTTTCCTCTTCCACTTCCTCATTCTTTGTTTTTTCTATTCTAAAATAATAACTCCAATAACTTCTATATACTGTGATGTTATTATAAAAATGGAACAACCCTATTCATTATTCTATACATCCTATAAATGACAAAGTCACCATACATGCATACGTATGGATTTCCATCTCCATGTTGTGGTGTAGTTTGTTATTCAAACACTTCATCATTTAAATGGGTATGATAATGTGTATAAATGATGTAAATAATAAATATAACATTATAATTATTCTGTT
Source organism: Viscum album (assembly GCA_963277665.1). NCBI lineage: Eukaryota > Viridiplantae > Streptophyta > Magnoliopsida > Santalales > Viscaceae > Viscum > Viscum album. The sequence goes on from OY728141.1 coordinate 1,793,269,021, forward strand.
TATATGATATAACATCCAATTATATATTATTTTAATATCAAAAAAATGATATTGTCGCTCGTGCGTACGTACGGATTACCATCTCCACTAAGGCGATGAGATTCATTCCTAATCATATTAATTCAAGAATAATATTATTTTTATGATTAAAATTAATTTTTATGAACATAATATAATTATTTATATGAATAAAATAAATCCTATCCATAATAAAAATTACTTACGTAACAAATAATATAAAATAAAACGAATCTGTTAACACCCGAAACAATGATACTGTTGAAATATCATTAACAAAGAAATATTAAAAAGATCATATATGATATCATATTAATGTATAAGGTTATTTTATAATTTAATAATAATTATTTCACCATTATACAGGAGGTTAACCTACCCTTGACCAAGTAAAAGTACAAGGTAAGGGTTATTTCTACAATCTCTTTATCATCCGAGGTTGTTTTTACGTAAGTATCTACTAGGACCTCTTTATCATCCACATCTGTGGTTTCATAAAAATATATTTTTTAAAACATTTTTACTATTTACTACACTATGGGTTAAATTCATTTATACCCTTATTTTACCATATATGTTTTGAAAGAAATCATTCCATCATTTTCCAAATAAGGTACTTTACGACCTTTTTGACAAAATTAAGGTAAGAATGTTTTTTTTACTTATTCGGCGGGTGCAGTTATTCTCTGCTGTTATAACATCATTCAAGCTACCCTTAAAAAATTATAAGAATATTTTCAAAATAAATTTTTTCTTTTATAATTACATGACATTAAATTATTTCAAAATATTATGATATATTCCTATAAAATAATTTTCCTTTAATGTCAACATCCTTTGATGGATTTTAAACTACTTTGAAGTTGATCTCTTATGACACAAATCGACCATATTGTAGTGAAGGTTTTGGGATATTTTTGACTATGGATGTTTTATTTTTATACCATTCATAGTTTATGGTTAATGTATTTACATTTTGAATTCTAGTTTTAATAAAAATGTTTATGTTATATTTCATCCCTTTCATATGAGGAATGTATTGGACTTATTAAGTGACTGGTGGAACCCGCAATAGCTCCTCGTTTCATCGGTATGTCTCATGAGAAAACTAAACGTGGTATTGGCTGAGGCCTTTTCTAATTTGATATATGGTTCTGGATGAGGCTTAAATCATTTTTAGACATCTTGGCTGAGGCCTTGACAAAATGGTTCCGAATGACTGGCATTATACATTCCCTCATTATGAAAATAATATTGATGGTTCATGTGGTCATTAGACTAGTAGAATACCCATTATTTTGTTTTATTATTGAATTATTTAATCATCTCATTTTCCTTCCATAAATGTTTTCATGTTTATTATTTGTAAAGGCATGTGTTTTCAATTATTCACCATGATTAATATTTATGTTATCTTCCACTGTATTGATTACCTTTACTGAGAATTGAGGTCACCCCTTTCTTATGTTTCATTTTCCCAGGATTTGAAGGAGTTAGTTATGAGTGACTTGCAAGAAAAATCAATGAGGCTTGGATGTTTCTAATAGAAAAAATTAGTGTTGTAATTATTTTCAAGTTGTAATGTTGAAATTATGTATGAATCTTGTTTCCGATAATACTAAACCGATCAGTCTTTTGGGACATTATTTCCTTGTGATCATGCCAATGGTATGTAATAATGCACTGACTCTGGGTAACTGGGGTTGGGGCATTACAGTTGGTATCATAGAAATTTAGTACCAACCGTGGAAACTAGATTTTGATAAACTCTAATTATAGCACATTATCCTAAGATAGAATTTGAGGATTATTAGAGAAGAACTTCCTAGAATTTTGGTAATGTAGAGATGTTTCAAATTTTCTAAGAAATACATCCATGTCTGTATGTGAGTAGGTAGAGGCAGCTCTGGCACAGATGTACCTTTGGGTAAAACCCAAAAATGGTTCTTTGAGATAGACTCGAACGGGAACTGGTGTACGACAACGAGACTTACTGCACTCTTGGTTATGACACACTGGGGGATATGCTTAGGATAATTCTCATTTTCCTTAAAAACCATTATATTGGGTTTCGAGTATATAAATCCTCAAAGAAAACTTTTTTATGATTTTGGATTATATCCATAAACTATTAAATTTATGTTAAGTGTTTTACAAGTAGGGAATTATATATTTTGATTCATAAAATAATATAGTTTACACCGTTGTTTTAAAATCATGCCTAGTGGAAGGAATGGAAACCATATCAATGCACATAATCCATATAGAGATTTACCTCCTACTCAAGATAATTATAGTAGAGCTGGTGATGCAACTGGTGGTGATCAAATTATCACCATACTGGGAAAACTCACACAGGTTACGAATAATAACCTTATCCATATGGAGCACCCTGATCCACAATGTGGAGGATCAATGTTAAACTGCTTCATGAGGCAACAAACACCAACATTCAATGGGGCTTAAAATCTATTTGAATCTGATCAATGGATAAGTTCCTTAGAGAAAATAATTCATGCTTTGGGGATTAGTGAAAGAGAAATGGTTTTCATAGTATTTTATCACCTCACAGGAGATACAGATCAATGGTGGTCATTGATTCAAAACAAAAAAGAAAGATTAATAAGTATCAAACATGGAATGGGTGGAGTTTAAATATATTTTCTTAGAAAAATACTTTCCCCGTGACCATCGAGCGGATATAGAGAGGAAATTTATGAGTCTGAGGAAAAAAGAGGATGAAAATGTCGCAATGTATGAAGCTAACTTTACAAGGTTAGAAAGACATGCTGCATATTATATACATAACCCAAGAAGTAATATTGACCAATTCATTGATGGATTAAAAACATTTCTCTGTCGAGCATTAGAATCACAATCCTCATCATACGAAGATATTGTCTCATGTGCTATCAAGATAGAAAAGGAATTTTCTAAGTCTTATGACTTTAATTAAAATCAAGAGAAGAAGAGATCTTCTGAACAATCTGGGAAATGAAATAAGGAAACATAGAAGAAGGGAAGAATTAAATTTCAACCCTATGGTAATTATGAAAGGAAGAACCATGTAGTTTTTTTAAAAGGAAAAGGAGTATGCTACAAATGTGGACAGAGAGGCCATCTTGCTGGTTATTGTAAGGGAAAGAAAGAATCTACCAATGTTCAATGCTACAATTCAAGGGTATGGGACATTATAAAAATGATTTTTCTAAGCGTTAGGGAAATGTTCCTCAGAAAAGGCCAAGGGTTCAAGGACAAGCTTATGCACTCACTACTGCTGATTTGGAAGCTCTTATAGTCATTGTGGCGGGTAATTTAATGGTTTCCTCAAGTTTTTCCAATGCTTTATTTGATTCTGGATCATCTCATTGTTTCATATCTACCAAATCTTCTAAGAAAATTAGATATTTCCAATTTGATTTAACTAGGGAGTTGTCAGTCAAAACACATAAGGGAAGTATCATTAAAACAAAGTTTTGTGAATCAGTCCCCATTAGGGCATATAAAATTTATTTATCTTATGATCTCATCATCATAAACATGATTAAATTTCATATAATCCTAGGTATATATTGGATTTCAGACCATGATTCAAAAATTTATTGTAAGAAGATGGATCTTAAATTCTTGTTGATGATAAGGAGTACCTTATCTTTAGAGAAGAAACATCACCACCTGATTCTTATCTAGATCAACCCTCAATAGCTCAACTAAATTCAATTATTGGGGAGGAAGAGAATGAAATAACTGTGGCTAACGAAAAGAATGATCAAATAGAGGATGTACCTATTGTGCAAGAATATTTTGATGTGTTTCCAGAAGATTTACATAGACATCCTTCAGAACGAGAAAGAAAGGTTTCCATTGATTTAATTCCTGGTTCAAGGCCCATATCAATGACCCCTTATATAATGACCACTATGGAATTAGTGAAACTAAAGGAAGAAATATAGGAATTGAGTAATAATGGATTTATTCACCCTAGTGCTTCCCCATGGGGATCCAATGTCCTTTTTATTAAGAAGAAATATGGATCTACGAGGTTGTGCATTGACTATATGGAGATCAATGCTATAACGATAAAGAACAAGTATCCCCTACCTCACATTGATGATTTATTTGACCAAAATCATGTAGCTCAATATTTTTCAAAGATTAACCATCAATCTGGATATCATAAGTTGTGTTTGAAGAAGGAAGACATTCCTAAAATAGAATTTTGAACCATGTACAGGCAATATGATTTTACAGTAATGCCTTTTGGGCTGACTAATGCACCCTCTATTTTCATGGATCTAATGAACTGGGTTTTCAAGGAATATCATGATGAATTTGTAGTGGTATTTATCGATGATATCCTAGAATAATCCAAAATCTATGAATATCATGAAAATCACTTGCGTACCATTCTGAAAACCCTCAGAATAAATGAATTATATGGGAAGTTTAGAAAGTGTGAATTATGGCTTCAAAATATTTCTTTTCTTGGCCATATTGTCTCTAAGTATGGAATCTCTATTGATCCTTCTAAGACAAGAGCAATCCAATAATTCCTAGCACTGATGATTAAAATTGAGGTAATCAATTGTATTGGTTTAGCAGGTTATTATCGGCATTTCATCCCAAATTTTTCCCCATTGTCTAACCCATTAACCAAGCTCACACGTAAAGGGGATAAATTTTTTTGGACGAAAGTGTGTGAAGAATGTTTTGAAGAATTGAAGATAATATTAGTCAATAATCTTATTTGTACTCTACCATCGGGGAATGTTGGGTTTTTTATTTATAGTTATACATCAAATAAAGGACTTGGTTGTGTCCTTATGCAAAATGATAGGGTTATTGCCTATGCTTCATGATAGGTAAAAATTTATGAGCAAAAATATCCTACTCATGATCTTGAGTTAGCAGTTGTAATATTTTCTTTGAAGATATGGATACATTATATCTATGGTAAAAAATGTGAGATATATACTGATCATAAGAGTTTGAAGTATATTTTCTCATAGAAAGAACTCAACATGAGGCAAAGGAGATGGCTTGAACTACTCAAAGATTATTATTCCACTATACACTACCATCTGGGGAAGGCATCTAAGTTGGAAGATGCTTTGAGAAGAAAGGATCATGGAGTTTTGAACAAGATAAGATCTGAAATGGATCCTATTTTCATGGATCTAGTGAAAATGGATATGGTAATAATCATAGAAGGTGAAACATAAATACTGTTTCAAATGGTTGCCAAACCATTATTACTATAAAGGATAAAAAGTTCTCAGGCTGATTATGAGGAGTTTCAAAACAAAATTAAAGCTGTAAACGACGGGAGATTGATCGAATTCATATACGAAGATGAGATTTTGAAATTTGGGAAGAGACTTTGTGTTCCTGATATACCTGATCTAAAAAAGGAATTGTTAGATGATTCTCATATATCCAATTTCTCTATACACCCTGGTAGCACTAAGATTTATAGATATTTGAATAAATATTTTTGGTGGGACAACATGAAGAGGGAGATTGCTGATTTTGTGTCAAGATGTATGGTTTTTCAACAAGTGAAAGTAGGAAGGCAACAGACTAGAGGAGTCATGCAACCTCTTCCCATACCTGAGTGGGAATGGGATAATATTATGATGGACATTTTCATAGGACTACCAAAGACTCCTAGAAGGAATGATGTAATATGGGTCATTGTTGATCATCTTACGAATTCTTACCATTTTTTTCTATAAGAGAAGATTTAACACTTGAACTTTTAGCAGGACTATATGTTAATGAAGTTGTAAGACTTCATTGAGTACCCCTATTGATTGTTTCTAATTGTGATCTCCATTTTACATTTAGATTCAAGAAAAGTCTTCAAAAAGCCCTAGATACTGAACTTCGTTTGAGCACTGCCTGCCACCCTCAAACTGATGGAAAATTAAAACGGACTATTCAAACCTTAGGAGAAATGTTGATATATTGATCATTTGACATTCAAGGAATGTGGGATCAATATTTACCTTTGGTAAAATTTTCCAATAACAATAGCTTCCATTCAAGTATTCATATGGCACCATATGAAGCATTATATAGAAATAGATGTCACACACCAACCTGTTGTGAAGATGTTGGTGAAAGAAAACTCGTAGGCCCATAACTTATTGGAGAAATTACGGAAAAGGTGAAGGTAATCTAAACCCACGTCAGAGAAGCTAAAAGTAGGCAAAATATCTATGATGATAACCGAAGGAATGATTTGGAATTTTAGGTAGGAGATCATGTTTTCTAGAAGGTATCTACATGGAAGGGAGTTATACGATTCGGTGTGAAGGTTAAATTAAGTCTCAAGTATATCAGACCTTTCAAAATTCTAGAATTAATTGGGGATATATCTTACCATTTCAAAATTCCACCAAGTATCTCCAAAGTTCATGATGTGTTCCATGTATCATTGTTCAAAAAATACATGTCTAACCCAACGCATGTACTCACCTATGAGAAATTATAACTTGAACCCGATCTGTCTTATTACGAAGATCATGTCATGGTTCTTCATACAAGAGAACAAGTGTTGGGAAACCAGACGACTCGTCTGGTAAAAGTTCTATAGGGAAAGAATAAGATGGGAGAGGCAATGTGGGAACCTGAGGAACATATGAGGAAGAACCACCAGAATATTTTTATGCAGTAATATTCTAGAAATTTCTAGGACAAAATTATTTGAGAGAGGAGAGAATTTAACACCCCAAGCTTTCATTGTTTGTTTTCCTTTGAATAATACAGTAGCTTTTGTTGTATGCAACTTCGAGTTCAAACACACCACAACCAATCAAAATAGTTGTTTTGAAATGTAAGACCCACTTTTTGAAATTTTATAAAATTTATCATTCAAAATGGACTTCGTTTTTTGATTTATAATGTCAAAATTAGCTTCAGGTGATTTTTTTGGGATTTTTTTGATCCCTCCACTAATTTCTGGTTTATATACGATGAAATAGACTAGGGATTAGTGGTTACGTACTCGATGATAGTCAGTATGTCTAAAAGGTGTAGTGAATGTTATTGATTTTTTGGGATAGAAAAACCCAATTGGTTATTTCCCATTTCAATTAAGGATATTCAATACAACTATTTTACACATGGAAGGAGAGTTGACCAAAATGAGATCTTGGTATGGTTTTCTCTCACCATCATAATTTCACCATGGAAGTGAGAGGAAAAAATTGTGGAAACTCACTTTAATCAACTAAGAAGAAGAGGTTTGAATTAAATTGAACAAGGATATCATTACAATTAGGAAACTGACCCCGAACTAATCACCCTTTTTAATATCATATATTTTTTCAATCTTTTGAATTTCAAATTTCATTTCAAAAATCCAACATTTTTACCCTCGTTTTAATGTGACAAACTAATTTTGTGTGCACTCCTCTTCAGGAGAAATCATAGGTTTAATCACTAGACTACACTTATGGGATTTAAAAATTGTTTTTCTACACCATACGACAGGTGTGCTTCAAACTTGGCACTGTTTCCACAGAGGCAGTTCCACAATTTATTTTTTAATATTTGAGTTTTTCAAATTTTAAAAAAATTAAAAAAAATCATTTACTATGTTGTTTTCAAATGATTATTTTTTTAATTCATGGTACAATTACCTACAAGATCAAGAACCAATTATTGAATCTCCTTGGTCAATAGAGTATAGAATTTATTTCTTGGCTAAATAAATTCAGGGATCTCAAATCCAAATCATCACAGACGATGAATTCAAGGATCTCATTGAAAACCTTAAAGAGAACCTTAAATACCCAGTGTTGGAGGGATTGGCCAGAGAATTATTTGAACTTAAGAATTATTTTCCAGATTTTTAACAAGAAATTGTCAATGTGAAACACTAAGAAGAAAAAGTTCACAATGATCTTAAAGCCCAATTTGAAAGAATAAGTCAAACAATTCAAAACCTAGAGACCACAGTATAGTGGATAGAGGAACAAGTAAATGCATCCTAGGATCAACAACTGGATCCAGAACCAGAACCAGAACCAGAAAAATGGAGGGAAGAAGTATCACAAAAAATATTTCATGTTGAAGAACCCATAGAGGCCTTGATGAAATTAAATGAAGATCCATTGTTCCCAACTCAAAAAATGATGGAGGATATTGATGAAAAATATTTTTCTGCAAAAATACATATCGGAGATCAAAAAGTTCTAGATAACTTCTAGAATGAGTGTGAGGAAATAATTGATCCCCCCATCCCTAATAGTGTAGATGATTCAGCAACATTGAAAGAAGAAACCAACCAAGCAGTGGAATTTTAAGAGAATATAGAGGAGTTTAAATACCTAACTCTATCTAGGGAAATTAAACTCCAAGAGGAAACTCTCATTGAAGAAGAAATTGAAGCCGAACAAACTCAGGGAGTTAATATTTTCATAAACTCATTATATTTTGATTTTGTTGCAAATAAATTGAGTATTACCTCCCCTTATTTTAATTTTTATGATTCAGCCAACACATGTATTTCCTTGGATGAATATGATGAAAAAGAAGATTCATCCATTGAGGAACATCTAGATCTCCCCAAAACTGTTTAACATTTATTGGTGGGTGTTCAAGAGGTGATCAAAGTAGATTTTCCTAAGGAAATAAAGATACGATACGTAGAAATTGAAAGGGAATAATTTGATATTAACACTTCATGATTTAATTTTGTTCGAATTGAATTACATTCTAACATTCCCTTTAATTTTTCTATTAATATAGCATACCTTCAACAATGACTGGAGCAAAAAGAAGATGTCGTGAAAATGGAAACGAAGAAGGAAGATGAATAATTCATTATCCTAACCCCACCATTCATGTATTATGTAATTCTCATAGGGGTGGATTTTTTGTTCTATATAATTGGAGTCCTCAACAAAAAGGAATAGGTGCATACTGGAAAGAATAAATATTGTTGATTAATGAGCAAGAAACCTCACCCACCATCAGATTGGGGATAAACGATTAGAAATTCCCCTCTGGAGGCAGTCAAAACCTAGGGCCCACATAGGGGATTAAACCAAGTTTTATCCTTCTTCTCATTCTATTTATATTTTCATTTCTTTCAATAAATATCTAATGTTTTATTTTGTTCTTTTATTTTTAGGTTTTCAGAGTACAACACTTTGAAGCTTAACTGAATGGTGCACTATAAATAAATCAGGTTGTTCCTCTCCTTTATACTTAATTCTTTATTGTGGATCAATCAAAAATCTTATTTTTAATTCACTGAGGACACTACATCAATTATGTTTGGGGGAGGTTACCTTTTTAGTTTAGAATTTTAATTTTGTGTTTGTTTTTCAAAAAAAAAATTGTGTTTTCATAATTTTTTGTGTTTTTTTTCAAATTTTGATGTTTTTTGAAACTTTTGAACTGAAATTATTATCATTACCATTTTTGAAACCCATGTCAATGAGTGAACCAATCTATTCCATGAAAATGTGTATAAATGAATACTGAAATGACTTTGTTTTGAGTTCAAATCATTTGTAATTTCATGAAAATTACAATGATTTTTGAAACCCATGCCATATTTCACTGTATATATCTTTGAAATCACTTTCTTGTGAGGCTTCTGAACCATTTTTGTCATATTCTTTTCATTCAACTCATTTCTCGAGAGAACTAGACCATACTTTATTTAACCAGAATTTTATTTATTCTTTCCAAAACGTGATGGTTTGGGGTACGTGTGTTTTAAATGATTGAGGAATTTATTTGGTTTGAAGCCCCATTTTCAAAATAATCCTTTTCATTATGGACAACCTTATATATTAATCATTGTATGCCCTAGTATCCATGAATATATTTTTAGATTAGCCACATTACAAGACAATTTTCCATATCCTGCTTGCTCTTGAAGTGAAATTACATGATCTAGATGAACTTAAGTGTGGGGGGAGATGTCTTGTGGTGTACTACCTAATTTGGTGATACTTTTGGTGGAATATAAACTGTTAAAGAGATGATGTTTCTACTAAATATTTCATTTTTTTTAAAAGTTGTGCCTTTTCTGAAGCTTTCATGATAAGAGAAGATGTGCCTTTCTAGAGCTTCCAATGTAAAAAGAAAGTCATGCCTATCTAGATCTTTTAAAAAAAATCATGTTTGAAAAGATTGAAATTTTTGCTGCTGAAATACTGAGCTGATTGAATGATGATAGAGCCTATTTTCTACAAAGGGGAATAGAAGGAGACCATATTTGAGTGAAAATTATAATCTTTCGATTTTTCATAAAAAAGAGTCATGCGCTCCTTTTTCAGCCCCATTATTTTTAACATATAAATCCTACCAACCAGAATCCACAGAACAACCCTGATAAGTCTTCATGTGAAACACATGTCCTTGACTCACATCGGGTGGAGAAGTAGGAATTTATCTTGCCTATGGTGACTCTTGTGTGAGTTTGGATGATAAAAACCTTGTTCAGCATTTACATTTGTGAGATGAGAGAAAATTCATGTGAGATAGGTGTTTTACGTTAATGGGATAAGAAATGAAGCGGAAATATATTAATATCTAAAATGGATAACTTTAAATAATTGTTTTTTATGAGGAATGATATCTTTTTGTTTCGTGGTATTGATTTGTTAGATCTCATTGGTATGTGTTTTGGATATGATATGATTTGATTTTGATGTTTACTTGTCCAGGATTCCAAGTGCTAATTGTGGGGTAATTGATAAAGAAAATATTTTCAATTAAATTTACATTTAATTTCATTGTTCTAACCCACAAAAGTGTTTCTCTATGATGAATTACTAAATTTTTTATGATATTGGTGTTATTGTGAGTTGAACAGTAAAAATGGACCATTTGGGATTTTTAACAGTTTTAAATTATTTTTGTAGTTTATCCGTAACATTATCTACACCAATATAAATTGCAAAATTCTTTCTTTTTTAGATTCTATACATCTTGTAATTCATTTACTATTTTTGGACCAAAAGCTGAATTGGCCATATGGAAGCTCAAAAGAAGCTCACAATTTGTCTCATGAAAACTGCTTACAATTCTGACAATTTTTGGTGTGGGGTCCATAAATAATTTTTTGTGGGCCCATTTGTTGTGATATTTGGTGGGTGGATGAGAAAGGAGGTTTATAACATCTCTCATGAAGGGAAGGTAGCAGAAATTCACCATTTTAAGGGTCATTGAAGCATCCGAATCTAGAGGTTTTCGATTTGGCGAGTCTGACTGGATAGAATGAATGCTCAGAGTAAAACCGTCATAACACTTGGAATACATGTCCACATCTGCTGAGATTTTGAGGGGAAAAGCCCAAAATAATTATGAACAAAATTCAAGAAGGTCTAACTACTTGAAAGAGTCATTTAATGTGTCTATAACACATCAAAATTTGGGGGACAAATTCTGGATATAAAAGGAGGAGTGCTCCACCCTCTCAATGCATCTCTCATTTAATACCATTCCTTTTGGGACACTAAGAAGGATAACTTTTTGGATTTCTCTTTTATTTAATTTCTTTTTCATTTTTTTGTAATGCCTTTTTCTTTCATATTCATCTCCATTACCCTTACCATGGTAGGGTAAATATTAGGAGTGATTTGGGAATGGTTGGTTTTCTACATTGTAATGCTTGAGTTCTTGGACGTAATTGAATAAATTTCTTTCATCTTCAAATTTGTTTTCAATTTCTTATAGATGATTCTATTATCAACTACAATTGTTCTTGAATATTAATTTCGTTGTTGATTTTTTTCCATAGTAAAATAATCATAATATCCTTCCACTAATTTCTGGTTTATATAAGATGGAATAGACTAGGGATTAGTAGTGAAGTACTCAACGATCATAAGTACGTGTCAAAGGTGTAGTAAATGTTTGTGATTGTTTGGGATAAACAAAACCCAATCGGGTATTGCATATTTTAATTAATTATATTCAACAAAACTATTTTACACATGGAAAGAGAGTTGACCAAACCGAGATCTTGGTAAGGTTTTCTCTCACCATCATAATTTCACCAAGGAAGTGAGAGGAAATGATTGCGGAAACTCACTTTAATCAACTAAGAAGAAGAGGTTTGAATTAAATTGAACAAGGATAGCATTAAAATTAGGAAACTGACCCCGACCTAATCACCCTTTTTAATATCATAGTTTTTTTAATCATTTGAATTTCAAATTTCTTTTCAAAAACCCAAAATTTTTACCCTCGTTTTAAAGTGACAAACTGATTTTGTGTTCACTCCTCTTTAGGAGACATCCTAGGGTTAATCACTAGTCTACACTTAGGAAATTTAAAAAAAAATCATGCCCTACGACAGGCATGCATCAGTAATCGACTAATGTATTAGAAATACCATACATAGTTTTCCCATGTAACAATCGGATTAAAAATTAAATATTGTTCATTTTATCGCACTGTCGATATACTAGAGTCTTCGCAGCATCATTCAATGTTATCTCCCTTACAACATCATCATTTTCATTAGACACATCATGTGTGCTCATATCAAAGTCTTATTGGGTCGGAATTCTTTCTTTTTCATGATGATGAATAAACAGAAACTGGTCATATAACAAATTCTCCACTCTAGTCATCTTATTTGAATCATCTGCAATTTTAGATTTCAATTTCTCCCCATAGTGATAACACACATAGTAGTTTTCTTGAAAATCATATTTTGTTATGTGGTTGCTGACTTCTTCACAGCTTAACCAAGGTCTTCAAACCCAATTGGAACATGGGAAGTGTATGCGACTACTATCTGAAGCATTGTGAAATGAAAAATATAAAAAGCCCCCAAATTTTTTTTTCGAAAAATAGCATGAAATCCTATCGGTTTTATACATCCAACTTCTATCCATTCTGTAAAAAAAATAATTTTTATAATTCATTTATTCAAAATTAATTCAATAAGATTAAAGTTTTATTAAAAATATATTTAGGTAAATGAGAATTGTTCATTTTATATGAAACCATAACTAACACACTAATCAATGTGGGAATCATAATATAAAAGACAAAAAAATATTGTATTTATAACAAAATTTCTTTGAAGAACTATACATGAGTGTACAAGATCATGTACACTTGTGGAGGAGAATTATTCAGGAGTTGACTAAATTTTAGATCGAAGAAATTTTATATTTTCTTATATAATTTCAGTGATGACATACATTGCCCAAGGGGGAGGGAGTGTCTAGGGGGTGCGGGGTGTCCAGGGGTGGCAGAGCTATAAAGGGGGTTCGGAGGTGTCTAGGGGGTGTGGGGCTGTCTAAGGGGGTCGGGGTGCCATGGTGGGTGGGCTTTCCACGGGGGTGGTTAGGCTGTCCAAGGGGTAGGTGGTGTCCATGGGGGTGGGTGGTTTGTCCTAGGGGATGAGCGGGGGGTCCAAGGGGGTGGGTAGGGCTGTCCAGGGGGTATGGGGTGTCCAGGGGGTGGGAGGGCTGTCCATGGGGTGGAGGGGCTTTCCAGGGGGGTATGGGGTGTCCAGGGGGGTGGGCGGGCTATCGAGGGGGTGGGCGGGCTGTCCACGGGGGGTGTTCGGGCTTTCCACGGGGGTGGCAGGGCTGTCCAGTGGGGTCGGGGTGTCAGGGGGGGTGCTTTCCTGGGGTGGGGCATTCGAGGGGGTGGGCGGGCTATCCACGAGGGTGGGGGGTTGTCCAGGGGGGTATGGGCTGTTTAGGGGGGGTGGGAGGGCTTTCCATGGGGGTGGCAAGGTTGTCCAGGGGATCGGGGGGTCCAGGGGGGTGGGCGGTTGTCAAAATGCTATGAGGTGTCCAAGGGGTTGGCGGGCTGTCCAAGGGGTGGCGGGGGTTGTGATGTTGTCCAGTGGGTACGGGGTGTCCAGAGGGGTGGGCGGGATATCCATGGGGTGGTGGGGATGTACAGGGGGTTGGGGGTGTCCAGGGGCATTCTAGGGGGTGGGGGCTGTCCAGGGGGTATGAGGTGTCCAGTGGGTAGGCAGGTTGTCCAGAGGGTGGCGGGGGTGGCGTGGCTTTCCAGGGGGTACGTGGAGGGGTCTTTCCAAGGGTGAGGGCTATCCAGGGAGGTACAGGGTTGGTGGGATGGCTATCAACGGGGGTAGTGGGGCCTTCCAGGGGGTATGGGTTGTCCAAGGGGGTGGGTAGGTTGTCGGCAGGGGTGGGGGCTATCTAGGGGGTACGGGGTGTCCAGGGGGGTGGGCGGGCAATCCACGAGGGTGGTGGGGATGTCCAGGGGGGTCGAGGGGTCTAGGTGGTGAAGGGATTTCCTGGGGTGGGGGTGTCCAGGGGGGTACAAGGTGTCTACGACAATCCACCCCCACCGCCCTTGGAGATCCCCCCCTCTCTTGGATAGCTCATACCCCCTCCCCGCCTGTATTGCCCCCCCTCCCTAGACAGCCTACAGCCCACCCCACCACACCTGGACATCCCACCCCCCTCCCTTGACACCCCCACACCCCCCTCCCTCACCTGGACACCCAACCCTGACCCCCCAGGACAGCCAAAACCCCTCCTTGGGGAAGCCCATACTCCTTCCCCCACACTCCTATAGCCCCCTACCCCCTGCAGACCCCCAACCCCCAGGACAACCCCCCCCCCCCCACCTGGAAAGCCCCCCACACCTGGACATCTTCCCACACCTGGATAGCCCCCCTACCCTTCCTGCAGCCCCCCTTAGGGTATTTTTATTTAAAATCATTTTATTCATTAATAAAACCAAACAATCATGCATTATCCAGTTCACTATACAAAAAAACATAAAACCCCACTAAATATAATAAATAAAACCCCACTGAACAAAAAACATAAAACAAACATAAAATAGACCCTTTACCGCACTAAACAAAAACCTAAAAAACCCTTTACCAGTGCACTAAACAAACCCCAGTAAACATACCATTTAGGATGTTTGAAGTGTATAACAAAAAAACATAAAAAAAGGGTTTCATTCTCCAATAGCACTAATTATAATTTAGTAAAAATAAAAACATCATACATATAATAAAATGATGAAGAACACTAAAACTATGCTAACACTTACTAATTAGAAGTGTAGATATAAAAAATGGTATGATTGAAGATGAATCTTTAGCTAGAAGGTGTTTTGAGGCCGAGAAGACTTCAGTAGGAGCTTTGGATTAGGTCTGCAGTCAGGTGTACTGGGAGCTGGGCCGCTGGGTATTTGGGGGAAAAACATTCCCGACAGTTTCAAAAAACTATTGGGAAAGAATCTCTTTACCAAAGGTTTCAATAAACTATTGGTATATGTTAGAGGAACTGAACCATTCCCAATTATTCTGTCAAACCATTGGGAAAGCTTTACTATTTTAACACATTTTCCAATGGTTTGAGAAAGCCGCTGGAAAATGTGGATTTTTTTATAGTATACCTACAATTTCTTCAAACCTTTAGTATATATCCATTGGGAAAACCCCCATTTCTAGTAGTGTGTGTCTTCTCAAAAATTTTCAATTTTTTAACTTATTCTAGATATTTTATATATAGAATATTATATTTATGTTCAATCAATATTGTTCTCTCTTCCCCACCATTATTAAAATTTTCAATAACTTCTTCATACATACCAATATTTTCTTATTTAAAGGTTTCAAGCTCCCTGATCTTATTATATTTTACCTGTAGTAAATAATCCTTGACATCTATACCATTTTTAAATTTCTATTCAAGTGTATGTATCATCTCTTCATGATTTTTTTGGATATCTTCCTTCTATATAACTTCTTTGATATATTTATATTGAAATTTTGATGTATTTATTTGAATATCTATTTTCCATGTTTTTATGGATTCAAAATATTTATAGATATCTATAAATTATAGAAAATATTCTTGTAAATCATTCACTTTGTTAACTACTTCACTTTCATGTTGGGTGATCACTACTTCCTGAAATTCTAAAATTCCACAATAAAAATAAACTATTTATTGTTAAATATAATGAAGTACATGTTTTAGTGTTAAAAAAGATATATCGTGTGAATAATAAAATATAATATCTCCTCAACTTGGTTATTCATCATTTGGAAAAAGTATAAAGGAAATTTTACATAACTCTTAGTCAAATAGATTCCTTTATCAATATGATATAGGAGTGTTATCCATCTCATTAATGGTAATTTGGAAAAAATATTATTCATCTATAAAGACAAAATTTTATTATTTATTTTTATTCTATTTGGAAACTAGGTATAACTAGCCTTTACTCAAGAGGGATAACTTCATTAAATTCTTTCAAACCATCTCTATTCTATTCATCACATTCTCAATAGAGATGGAATTCTATCAAAAAATAATGAAATATTGACAAAAATTTAATATTATTATTAATATAGGAAAGAGAAATAAATATTCAAAAAGTTAAAATCATTAAATATATAATATAATAATAGGTTAACCTAACTCTGATACCAATTTTAAGGACCACTTGGGATATAATCAATACTATTATGTGTCTGAATTAGTGTTGTGAAATTTTGTTTCAATTTGTAATTTTTATACCTTTACCAATTTTTTGTTTAAGATCGTCATAATATCATTAAATTTTTTATCCCTAATTTTCTCATCACAAACACACAAATTTAATAGTAGATTTATATGTTTTTTCGTTCAATAATAAACGATAGTCCTTGTTGTGCATGGTGATGACTATTACACATATTTATCACTATAATGTGGTACCACATATAGTGGTTTGGATCAAGAGGAATACATTACATATATTTGTTCCAATAAAAATTAAGAGGGATATAGAAAAAATTAAGATTATGTGTACTAGTGATAAACACATCCACATGAAACTCTTATCTTGAACTTAATTTTGTGTTTATAAACAATCATAAATTTCATCATTTTCTTTGAAAAACAAAGATATTTCACTTCCAGTTAAGAATATAATTA
Source organism: Viscum album (assembly GCA_963277665.1). NCBI lineage: Eukaryota > Viridiplantae > Streptophyta > Magnoliopsida > Santalales > Viscaceae > Viscum > Viscum album. The sequence goes on from OY728141.1 coordinate 1,793,285,949, forward strand.
TATTTTTTATTTCTAACTTGGATTTATACTCTTCTATTACATTCATAATAACATTAAATAATCTCAACTTATTCCTTCCACATATATACAACAATGTGCACAACCTTTATCCTCTTCAAATTTGTATAATATAATACTAGTTTTCCCACATAGGTGAAATAGTTATTATCCAAATGTTCTATTTCTATTTAACTAGCTTCAAGAACTCTCTTAAACCTTCCTAACCTGGATGAAAAAATCATTCTTCTTATCAACAAAATATATAATTATCCAATTATTATTCTTGTTGAAATGGAAAAAATATAAATTATATATTTTTTTATCACATTATTTTTTTATTTAACATGAATGTATTTAACTAAATACCTTATTACTTTTATTTATTCTTATACTTCAGGGAGTACAACATATACTGATTATTCCATTTTGTCTTTGAATCACAAAATTTATGAAGATTAAAATTAATTCAGAGCTTCTTCTTATGAAAACTACAATATTCTTTCTTGAATAATAATTATTGAACCAGTATTTAGAAATAACATGACCTGAGAAGAATATATATATATAGGAACAATGGCATCAGGTTATTCATAATTTCATTACTTCTTCTTTATTAGTTATTTTGAATTTTCAATATTTTTAGAAATTAAAAATACCTAAAATATTCATTATTGAATTTCCAAATATTCCTATATAAAAAACAATTAATAATCCATATGTTTTTTTTCTTTTAGGATATATCATGATTTTATTAAATGTTCCATTTAATTTTCCCATAAAATCTGCATTTTAATCAGATTCTTAAGTCTTAGTCTTTTTAAAATCATTTTTTATCTCCTATAAAACCAACATAGAATAATCCATTAAATCATAATAATCTTATTTAAAAAAATCATTATATTTTAAATTTACGTAAACACATCTATTTCATGGATTGTTATCTTCAAACAAATAATTTTCTTATTCTTATATTTATGACCATATTTTTCTTCTCTTTTCATGAAAAGAACATGTAATCAATCTGTATGATTATGCCTAAATATTCATTGTTCATGAAATAATTCTTATTCCATATATCTTAGAATCATATTACCACGATAATTTATCAACATTTAACCACTATAAATTTAAGAGTAATTGATCATGAAATCATATTCCCAAAGAAAACAACTTTCATTCTTTTTTTCATCAATATAGTGACTTATACACATATGTATGGATTACTTCATAATATATCCATATTAATTATAAATTTCACTAAATATATAATGATATAACCACTCATGAATTTAATATTCATTTATCTTTAGTAAACATGGAATCAACTAAATCAATCTTGATATTGAACTCAAGAATTTTTCTATAAATGAATTAACATATGTAGTTTTTATATACATATTCAGATACATGGATTATTCTCCTTCATGAATCAATACATATCGTAATGAACATTCATATAAAATCTAGTTACATTTAAAATTCATGTACACAATAATTTATATGTGAATATGTATATATTCTATTACTTTAAACAATCTATTATATGGTGAATTTTCATATGTGGATATTAAAATTCACATATATGATTTATTTATCTTTATTTTTTCCAAATATCTATATGAATACAACACGTTACTTGAATTATATTATTTGGTTCAATTTGGATACATCAATTTCCCTATTTATTTGGATTTTTGGTTAAATTGAAATCAGCTATGTGGATCAACATACATGTTGGAAATATCTTACATGGATTTGGATAATATTAATGTTAAATAAAATAGACTCATAACCATTTCATAAAACTTCTAGGCCTTTACATCCACATAAATAATTCAAAAAAATAATATCGACTGCCCTCCTTATTCTATCAACACATCTCTCTGATTCCATTGAAGAAAATTGCAATAATCATCACATGTCGTTAACAAGGGATAAAATTCTCTATGGAACTACAAAAATATTAAAATGATATTTTTACATCAGTTTTATATATATCACCAAATCTGAAAAAGGGAATAAATACATTTTTTAATGAAATAATAAATTTCAAATACTTCTTCATGATGTGTGTTCCAATAGTAATGTTCTAAATATAACTAGACAAAATTCATGGTATCAATTATTTAAAAAGATTGAATTCATTATCATTTTTTAATATCCAAGTTACTTCATCTTCATATCATATTTTAATCTATTGATAATATTTGAAAAAACTATTGAAAAAAATTTAAAAAAAATATCCCAATAAGTAAAAACATCTAAGTTGGGGGGCGGAGAGTGAATCATGTGTGGCTAAACTTTTACAAAATTCTAAATGTTCATTTTATTTTCTAACGCCATAGTATTTTAACCTCTATAATAGGATAATGTATGGATCTAATTATTTTAACTAATATACAACTCTCAAATGAAATGTAGACTAGTAAAGAAAATAGAATCACATTATGCTTTTACAAGGTTAAATCCATAAATGGGAAACCTACACCTTATAGTGTTTGAATCCTATAAATGAGACCCTCTATTGCTATAATCTGTACTGAATTTTACATTCCTAACACTTATAATCATAAATTTGGATACAAAATGGTGACATTGGGTTTCTCTACAAGGTCGTCATTGAAAATCATCCAGACTACTTCACTAAGTGTCCAAAAATTGGACATCCAGCAAAGGAATGTGAGACCAAACATAACGCACCTCCTCTCAATCATTCAATTTGGATTAAAAAAGATAAACTCAAGGGGGTGTATTCTGCTCTTCTAGGGAATTCTATGGATCCTTCTAATAAGAATGTTATGAATTCTCATCCCCACTCCCCTACTAATCATCTTGATTAAGTTGAAGTTGTTTCTCATATTGTTCAATTGTGTGATGAGGTGTCACACAATTATCCTGAGAATTCAGCTACAATAATTAATGCTCCTCAACCTTTGCATGAGCAGGACAAGAATAATCCAGTCTAACTCTAGTGAATCATTGCTGGAAGATCCTGACCAAGCATCCCAGATTGAATAGACCTTCTTGAAGTCAAGTGATTTGAAGGGGAAAACCCAATAGTTGACTTAGATGGTTTCTTCATTCCAAGTTACAAAAAAATAGGAAGCAAAGAGACCATTCTCACCTTGAGAGAACTATATTTATGAGATCCTTAGGGGCATATATGAAGGAAAACCTTTTATACCTTCACAGACAGAGATTATTTCATCTCCTACTAAATATATTTTGGATGATTCTAACAATGATGAAGAAGAGGGACCTGCTATGAGGGATTCCTATCAATATAATAATGTTGTGAGTGAGGAATTATAATTCTGGATGGAAGAGAAAGATGAGATTGTATTTAAAAGATATAGGAATAAAGAAATTTATGCAGAGAACTTCCTTCAAATAAGAAAGCGAATGTTCATTTTGATGGAGGATAAATTTAAGAAAAATCGTGACTTTGATTTCAAGACCATTCCTTGGCAATGATTCCTATTTTTCCTGCACTTATATTCCTTTTGTCATTAGCAACTTCCTTCTCTTTGATGGGGATGATTCCAGATTTTTCATTGCCCAAAACTGGACTTGTAAGAAAGTAGTTTCAACACTACTTGTTTTTTCTGGATCAACAACACCTTTTTTCTATGATTCTATTTACATCATACTTTGGTACGACTTTAGGGTTTCTGTTGTGGGAGGTAGTGATTTTTTCCTGATATTCTCCATAAGCTTGAGGATTTCAAAGCACTTATTCTGGCTCCATATTGAGAGCATACATGGAAGATAGAGAAGGTCATTACAGCTGGATATTTATCTTCTTCTTGAGATCTGGCTATATTTAACAACAAACCTTTTGAGGCCTCTATCATTGCCACTACTAGCGTGATTCTTTGGGCTTTGAAAAGAGTTGATTTTCTCGGTACTGTAATGGCATGTTTTTTCAAACATGTCTTCACTGAAATTTCTACATTCAGTGGATCTTCTCTCAAAGTATACTGCCTTACAGCTGAGTCATATGGCGGTTTATATACAGTTGGAAATGGAGAGCTTGAGGCCTAGGCCGCCCCGGGAGATGTGAGATGCCTGGGGTTTTGCAATGTTGAAGTGCATAGAAATTTAATTGATAATGAGAAGGCTTTCACTTCATCCTGATTTTTTATATTCTGGTTTCTTAGGTATGGAAAATGGTACACTTCACTTTGCCTCTTTTTCCTCTTCAATGTTCAGTGACTGATGGATTTTATCTATGTAACCTTTCTTTGCTTCTTATTGGAGGACACTCTTTAAACCTTGTGTTTACACCATCAAATTACTTTTCTTAATAAATTTTTGAGGGATATGAGTCAGGTGACCAATTCTTGTCTTCATTTTTCTAAGAAAATTATTATTTTTCAGATAAAAGATGTATTTTTCTAAAATGTAGTTTTAACGCCTTTTGAGGGAGAACCTAATTTTAATATAGTTTTTGAATCTTTTTTATGTTTTATTTGACAAATTAGAGATATAATTTAGTATAAGAACATAAAAATTTACTTTGTATGAATTTTTGGAATTTTTCTGCAATATTTCATTTTTTAGTGAATAGTGAAAAATAATGCATTTCAATTTAAACATAACTTTTAATTTAATTTATTTATATAGTTATTTTGTAATTTTAATTTTTTCAAAGTTTAATGGAATTATATTTTTATCATTTAATCCGATTTTGTTTATTGTAATTAATTTAACTTTGAAATTGGACATAAACACAGACCAATCTGTTGGTATTTTTTACTTCTTTAAAACACGCTTTTTGGTTTTGACAATGAGAATTAATTTTAAATTAATTTTTGAAACTTATATGTTTTTAATTTGGAAAAATGGATTCCATATTTGGCATCATTAGATCCAAATTGTTTAAAATGGTAACTTTTATTTTTAGACATTATGAATAGTAACTTCAGAAAATATTTTATTTACCGTTGTTAAAAGGTAAATCCGGTAAAAAAAGGGCAAACAATTAATACTATAATAATATTAAATTACCCTAACACATATTCATAACCTATTGGTTGATATATTTCCGACCATGGGAATCCTTCGGTCGATTTTAGGACCCATGGTGTCACTTGTGTGTTAAAATGACATTTAATTACATTTAATTTAAAGTTATGGAAAATATAACCTAAACATGTATATTTTAGTAAATCAATTTTTATATGGGGTTATATAAGTTATATATTAGACTATAAATCTTCATTAGAAAGGTAAAAAGATTTCTTGCATTAGGGTATTTTATATATAACTTTTAGACATTAAATAAATAAATATATATATAACACAATTATGATGCACTGATTACCATATTAATGAAAGATTTAAACAAATGAGATTATAAATATTAAAATAAATTTATTTCGAAACTTTTTATTCCATCCAAATATTTTAGGGATGAGTATGACTTTTTATATTTTAATTTATGATGTTTTTTCTAAAGAATCATGTTGTTATGGATATTTAAAAAGTCATGATATGAATAGTAAAAAAAATTTAACACCCCAAGCTTCCACGGTACGTTTCCTTTTGAAAAATCCAGTAGCTTGTGTTGTACACATATTCAAGTTCAAACACAACACAACCAATCAAAATAGTCATTATGAATGGTAATACCCACTTTTTTGAAATTTTATAAATTTTATCATTCAAAATGGACTTCATTTTTGGATTCGGAATATCGAAATTACATTATGGTGAATTTTTTGTATTTTTCTGAAAAATTTCAATTTTGGATGAATAGTGAAAAACACTAAGTTATTGTTTAAAACTGACTTTTTATAATTATTTACTTAATTTAAATTTATTCTTAGGTCAAAATAAATACAAATTAAATATATAAATTAAATGTAATTTATTTGAGTCATTTTATAATAAGTTTAGATATAAAAAAATTATTGAATTGTTTAACATCTTTTTCCCACCTCCTAGGCGCAGTTGCAAATTTTCATAAAAAATAATTTTACCACTTATATGAATTAATTTTCAAAAATTTGAGAGACATGGCTGATATCAGTAAGTAAAAGGTGTTTCAATAAGATAAAAATATTTTTTGGGGAATAGTAACTTTTGAATTTTATTTACCACGGTTAAAAGTAAATAGGGTAATTAAAGATAAAAATGATATTATTATTACCCTAACACATGTCCTAATTCTATTGGTTAAGTAAAATTATACCAAAAACAACCTTAGGAATAAAATATTATCCTTTATATCCACTCGGATTAGATTAGGACATTTATTATTATTTAATCCAATGAAGAGTTAAAAGTGTTAAATTCGAGGTTTAACAAATAAACCATTTTTAATATAGTTTTACACATAAGATAAATTTGACTATAAATATTCATTAAAAATCTTAAAAATTTCCTACATAATGGTATTTTTTAAAAAAAAAATTAGATGTTAAATAATTTAATTTATTTATGACACAATGATGATGGAGTAATTACCTTATTAATGAAGTTTTAAAATAATTGATATTATAAATACACAAATAAATGTAATTTGAGACTTTTTATGAATTCCACTAATTTTATAGGTTAATATTACGTTTTAGGGTTGATTAAAAAAATTTCTAAGTAAAAATGAAGTTATGAATTTAGAAAAAACAAAATACCAACTAGTGTCAAATTTGACATAAAAGAGTTTTTAAAACAAATATTATATTATTAATTGATATAATATTCCTAAAAATATATGTATTGGCCAAATGACTTAGATAAGGTTATGTATATTAATAATTAACCACTTGGGTTTCTCTTGGCTTGTTATAGTATGTTTATTAACCATATAATATAAAAACACAAAGAGACAAGGTTAATGTCAAACTAATTAACTACGAGTTAAATATAAAAGATAAGGTTAATCTGGTGAACCAAATTTGTCTAAAACCTATTGGTTGAGTGGTTTTCAACCCATACTCACCTTATAATTTAAATAAATCATTTTTGAGCCATTAGAAACCGACAATGATTTTATTATAAAACAATATTTCAATCATTTCCAAAGGTGCCCCTCACTACTCTTATAAAGGGGAAATTCACCTTCTCTCAAATTCACACCATCAAAGCCATTTGGATCGGTCAAACCCTGCTCAAATATCCACTCAAATACCCTCCCTTCATTCTAGAGGCCTTCCTTTATCCAAAAAGACATCCTATGGATCCCTTTTAATCAAATCTAAAGGAAGAACCTGAAGAAGAGGTAAATATTTCATCACCTCTTTCAAGATATTTTCTTCCTCCACTTCCTCATTCTTTGTTTTTTCTATTCTAAAATAATAACTCCAATAACTTCTATATAATGTGATGTTATTATAAAAATGGAACAACCCTATTCATTATTCTATCCATCCTATAAATGACAAAGTCACCATACGTGCATACGTATGGATTACCATCTCCACGTTGTGGTGTAGTTTGTTTTTCAAACACTTCATCATTTAAATGGGTATGATAATGTGTATAAATGATGTAAATAATAAATATAACATGATAATTATTATTTTTATATGATATTACATCCAATTATATATTATTTTAATACCAAAAAAATGATATTGTCGCTCGTGCGTACGTACGGATTACCGTCTCCACTAATGCGATGTGATTCATTCCCGATCATATTAATTCAAGAATAATTTTATTTTTATGATTAAAATTAAAGTTTATGAACATAATATAATTATTTATATGAATAAAATAAATCCTATCCATAATAAACATTACTTACGTTACAAATAATATAAAAGAAAACGAATCTGTGAACACCCGAAACAATGATACTATTGAAATATCATTAACAAAGAAATATTAAAAATATCATATATGATATCATATTAATGTATAAGGTTATTTTATAATTTAATAATAATTAATTAACCATTATACAGGAGGTTAACCTACCCTCGACCAAGGAAAAGTACAAGGTAAGGGTTAATTCTACAATCTCTTTATCATACGAGGTTGTTTTTACGTAAGTATCTACTGGGACCTCTTTATCATACACATATGTGTTTTCATAAAAATGTATTTTTTAAAACATTTTTACTATTTACTACACTATGGGTTAAATTCATTTAAACCGTTATTTTACCATATATGTTTTGAAATAAATCTTTCCATCGTTTTCCAAACAAGGTACTTTACGACCTTTTTGACAAAATTAAGGTAAGAATGTTTTTTTTAACTTATTCGGCAGGTGTAGTTACTCTCCGCTGTTATAACATCATTCAAGCTACCCTTACAAAATTATAAGATTATTTTAAAAATAAATTTTTTCTTTTATAATTACATGATTTTAAATTATTTCAAAATATTAAGATATATTCCTATAAAATAATTTTCCTTTAATGTCAACATCCTTTGATGGATTTTAAACTACTTTGAAGTTTATCACTTATGATAAAAATCTTCCATATTGTAGTGAAGGTTTTTGGATATTTTTGACTATGGATGTTTTATTTTTATACCATTCATAGTTTATGGTTAATGTATTTACATTTTGTATTCTAGTTTTAATACGAATGTTTATGTTATATTTCAACCCTTTCATATGAGGAATGTATTGGACTTAGTAAGTGATTGGGGGCACCCTCAATAGATCCTCGTTTCATCGGTATGTCTCATGAGAAAACTAAACGTGGTATTGGATGAGGCCTTTTCTAATTTGATATATGGTTCTGGATGAGGATTAAATCACTTTTAGACATCTTGGATGAGGCCTTGACAATATGGTTCCGAGTGTCTGGCATTATACATTCCCTCATTATGAAAAATAATATTGATGGTTCATGTGGTCAGTAGACTAGTAGAATACCCATTATTATGTTATATTATGGAATTATTTAATCATCTCATATTCCTTCCATAAACGTGTTCATGTTTATTATTTGTAAAGGCATGTGTTTTCAATTATTCACCATGATTTATATTTATGTTATCTTCCGCTGTATTTATTACATTTACTGAGCATTTGAGGTCACCCTTTCTTATGTTTCATTTTCCCAGGATTTGAAGGAGTTAGTTATGAGTGACTTGCAAGAAAAATAAAGGAGGCTTGGATGTATCTAATAGAAAAAATTAGTGTTGTATTTATTTTCAAGTTGTATAGTTGAAATTATGTATGAATCTTGTTTCCGATAATACTAAACTGATCGGTCTTTCGGGACATTATTTCCTTATGATCATGCCAATGGTATGTAATAATGCACTAACTCTGGTTAACTGGGGTCGGGGCATTACAGTTGGTATCATAGAAATATAGTACCAACTGTGGAAAGTAGATTTTGATAAACTCTAATTAGGGAAAATTATCCTAAGATAGGCTTTGAGGATTATTATAGAAGAACTTCCTAGAATTTTGGTAATGTAGAAATGTTTCGAATTTTCCAAGAATTACATCCATGTCTGTATGTGAGTAGGTAGAGGCAGCTCTGGCACAGATGTACCTTGGGGTAAAACCCAGAAATGGTTCTTTGAGCTAGACTTGAATAGGAACTGGTGTATGACAATGAGACTTACCGTACTCTTGGTTACGACACACTGGGTGATATGCTTAGGATAATTCTCATTTTCCTTAAAAACCATTATATAGGGTTTATAGTATATACATCCTCAAAGAAAACATTTTTATGATTTTGGATTATATCCATAAACTGTTAAATTTATGTTAAGTGTTTTACAAGTAGGGAATTATATATTTCGATTCTTAAAATAATATAGTTTACACTGTTTTTTTAAAATCGTTCCTAGTTGAAGGAATGGAAACTGTATCAATGCACATAATCCATATAGGGATTTCCCTCCTACTCAAGATAATTATAGTGGAGCTGGTGATGCAACTGGTGGTGATCAGCTTATCACCATACTGGGAAAACTCACATAGGTTACGAATAATAACCTTATCCATATGGAGCACCCTGATCCACAATGTGGAGGATCAATGTTAAACTGCTTCATGAGGCAACAAACACCAACATTCAATGGGGATTAAAATCTATTTGAAGCTGATCAATGGATAAGTTCCTTAGAGAAAATAATTCATGCTTTGGGGAGTAGTGAAAGAGAAATGGTTTTCATGGTAGTTTATCACCTCAAAGGAGATACAGATCAATGGTGGTCATTGATTCAAAACAAAAATAAATATTAATAAGTATCAAACATGGAATGGATGGAGTTTAAATATCTTTTCTTAGAAAAAATACTTTCCCCGTGACCATCGAGCGGATATGGAGAGGAAATTTATGAGTCCGAGGAAAAAAGAGGATGAAAATGTCGTAATGTATAAAGCTAATATTACAAGGTTAGAAAGGCATGCTGCAGATTATATACATAACCCAAGAATTAATATTGACCAATTCTTTGATGGATTAAAAACATTTCTCTGTCGAGCATTAGAATCACGATCCTTCTCATCATACGAAGATATTGTCTCGTGTTCTATCAAGACAAAAAAGGAATTTTCTAAGTCTTGTGACTTTAATTAAAATCAAGAGAAGAAGAGATCTTCTGAACACTCTGGGAAATGAAATTAGGAAACATAGAAGAAGGGAAGAATTAAATTTCAACCCTATAATAATTATGAAAGGAAGAACCATGGTGTATTTTTAAAAGGAAAAGGATTATGCTACAAATGTGGACAGAGAGGCCATCATGCTGGTTATTGTAAGGGAAAGAAAGAAGCTACCAATGTTCAATGCTACAATTCAAGGATATGGGACATTATGCAAATGATTTTTCTAAGCGTTAGGGAAACGTTCCTCAAAAAAGGCCAAGGGTTCAAGGACAAGCTTATGCATTCACTACTGCGGAGTTTGAAGCTCTTATAGTTGTTGTGGAAGGTAATTTAATGGTTTCCTCAAGTTTTTCCAATGCTTTATTTGATTCTGGATCATCTCATTATTTCATATCTTCCAAATTTTCCAAGAAAATTAGATATTTCCAATTTTATTTAACAAGGGAGTTGTCAGTCAAAACTCATAAGGGAAGTATCATTAAAAAAAAGTTTTGTGAATCAGTCCCCATTAGGGCATATAAATGTTTTTTATCTTATGATATCATCATCATAAACATGATTAAATTTGATATAATTCTCGGTATATATTGGATTTCAGACCATTATGCAAAAATTTATTGTAAGAAGAAGGATCTTAAATTCTCGATGATGATAAGGAGTACCTTCTCTTTAGAGAAGAAACATCACCACCTGATTCTTATCAAGATCCACCCCCAATAGCTCAACTAAATTCAATTATTGGGGAGAAAGAGAATTAAATAACTATGGCTAAAGAAAAGAATGATCAAATAGAGGATGTACCGATTGTGCAAGAATATTTTGATGTGTTTCCAGAATATTTACATAGACATCCTTCAGAACGAGAAAGAGAGGTTTCCATTGATTTAATTCCTGGTTCAAGGCCCATATCAATGACCAATTATAGAATGGACACTGTGGAATTAGTGGAACTAAAGGAAGAAATATAGTAATTGAGTAATAAAGGATTTTTTCACCCTAGTGCTTCCCCATGGGGATCCACTATCCTTTTTATTAAGAAAAAAGATGGATCTACGAGGTTGTGCATTGACTATAGGGAGATCAATGCTATAACTATAAAGAAAAAGTATCCCCTACCTCACATTGATGATTTATTTGACCAACATCATGTAGCACAATATTTTTCAACGATTAACCTTCAATATGGATATCATCAGTTGCGTTTGAAGAAGGAAGACATTCCGAAAATAGAATTTTGAACCATGTATAGGCAATATGATTTTACAGTAATGCCTTTTGGGATGACTAATGCGCCCTCTATTTTCATGGATCTAATGAACTGGGTTTTCAAGGAATATCATGATGAATTTGTAGTGGTATTTATTGATGATATCCTGGAATAATCCAAAATCTATGAATATCATGAAAATCACTTGCGTACCATTCTGAGAACCCTCAGAATAAATGAATTATATGGGAAGTTTAGCAAGTGTGAATTCTGGCTTTAGGATATTTCTTTTCTTGGCCATATTGTCTCTAAGGATGGAATCTCTATTGATCCTTCTAAGACAAGAGCAATCCAATAATGGCTAGCACTGATGATTAAAATTGAGGTAATCAATTTTATTGGTTTAGCAGGTTATTATTGGAATTTCGTCTCGAATTTTTCCCCATTGTCTAACCCATTAACCAAGATCACACGTAAAGGGGTTAAATTTTTTTGGATGAAAGTGTGTGACGAATGTTTTGAAGAATTGAAGATAATATTAGTCAATACTCTTATCTGTACTCTACCATCGGTGAATGTTGGGTTTTTTATTTATAGCTATGCATCAAATAAAGGACTTGGTTGTGTCCTTATGCAAAATGATAGGGTTATTTCCTATGCATCATGATAGGTAAAAATTCATGAGCGAAAATATCCTACTAATGATCTTGAGTTAGCAGTTGTAATATTTTCTTTGATGATATGGATACATTATCTCTATGGTAAAAAATGTGAGATATATACCGATCATAAGAGTTTGAAGTATATTTTCTCATAGAAAGAACTCAACATGAGGCAAAGGAGATGGCTTGAACTACTCAAAGATTATTATTCCACTATACACTACCAGCTGGGGAAGGCATCTAAGTTGGAAGATGCTTTGATAAGAAAGGATCATGGAGTTTTGAACAAGATAAGATTTGAAATGGATCCTATTTTCATGGATCTAGTGAAAATGGATATGGGAATAATCATAGAGGGTGAAACATAAATACTGTTTCAAATGGTTGCCAAACCATCATTACTAGAAAGGATAAAAAGTTCTCAGGCTGATGATGAGGAGTTTCAGAACAAAATTAAAGCTGTAAACTATGGGAGATTGATCGAATTCATATACGAATACAAGATTTTGAAATTTGGGAAGAGACTTTGTGTTCCCGATATACCTAATCTGGAAAAGGAATTGTTAGATGATGCTCATAGAACCAATTTCTCAATACACCCTTGTAGCACTAAGATTTATAGATATTTTAAGGAACATTTTTGGTGGGACAACATGAAGAGGGAGATTGCTGATTTTGTGTCAAGATGTATGGTTTGTCAACAAGTGAAAGCAGGAAGGCAACTGACTAGAGGATTCATGCAACCTCTTCCCATACGTGAGTGGGAATGGGATAATATTATGATGGACATTTTCATAGGACTACCAAAGACTCCTAGAAGGAACGATGCAATATGGGTCATTGTTGATCGTCTTACGAAGTCTTCACAATTTTTTCTATAAGAGAATATTTAACACTTGAACTTTTAGCAATACTATATGTTAATGAAGTTGTAAGACTTCATTGAGTACCCCTATTGATTTTTTCTGATTGTGATCTCCATTTTACATTTAGATTCAGGAAAATTCTCCAGAAAGCCCTGGATACTGAACTTCGTTTGAGCACTGCCTGCCACCCTCAAACTGATGGAAAATTAGAATGGACTATTCAAACCTTAGGAGAAATGTTGATATATTGATCACTTGACATTCAAGTAATGTGGGATCAATATTTACCTTAGGTAAAATTTTCCAATAACAATAGCTTCCATTCAAGTATTCAGATGGCACCATATGAAGCATTATATAGAAATAGATGTCACACACCAACCTGTTGTGAAGATGTTGGTGAAAGAAAACTCGTAGGTCCATAACTTGTTAGAGAAATTACGGAAAAGGTGAAGGTAATCTAAACCCACGTCAAAGAATCTAAAAGTAGGCAGAAGATCTATGATGATAACTGAAGGAATGATTTGGAATTTTAGGTAGGAGATCATGTTTTCTTGAAGCTATCTCCATGGAAGGGAGTTATACGATTCGGTGTGAAGGTTAAATTAAGTCTCAGGTATATCAGACCTTTCAAAATTCTAGAATTAATTGGGGCTATAGCTTACCATTTCAAAATTCCACCAAGTCTCTCCAAAGGTCATGATGTGTTCCATGTATCACTGTTCAGAAAATACAAGTCTAACCCAACGCATGTACTCACCTATGAGAAATTATAACTTGAACCCGATCTGTCTTATTACGAAGATCCTATCAAGGTTCTTGATACAAGAGAACAATTGTTGGGAAACTAGACGACTCGTCTGGTAAAATTTCTATAGAGAAAGCATAAGATGGGAGAGGCAATGTGGGAACCTGAGGAACTTATGAGGAAGAACAACCAGAATCTTTTTATGCAGTAATATTCTAGAAATTTATAGGACACAATTATTTGAGGGAGGAGAGAATGTAACACCCCAAGCTTCCATTGTTTGTTTCCTTTTGAATAATACTGTAGCTTTTGTTGTATGCAACTTCAAGTTCAAACACACCACAACCAATCAAAATAGCTGTTTTGAAATGTAAGACCCATTTTTTGAAATCTTATAAAATTTATCATTCAAAATGGACTTCATTTTTGGATTTAGAATGTCAAAATTAGCTTCAGGTGATTTTTTGGGATTTTACTGAAAACTCTTAATTTTTGGTGAATGGTGAAAAACACTGAGTTATTGTTAAAAATTGAATTTTTATAATTATTTATTTTATTTAAATATATTTTACGTCAAAATAGATAGATAATACCTATATAAGTGAAACTAAATTCATTAGAGTCATTTTATAATAAGTTCATATATATTAAAATTTTATTTAACTTTTTATCGTCTTTTACCAACCTCCTATGAGTATTTGAAATTTTGCATAAAACATAATTGTACTGCTTCTATTAATTGGGTATGTAAAATTTGGTTCAATAAGATAAAAAAAATTATTGGTGAATAGTAACTTTTGGCTTTTATTTACCGTGGTTAAAATTAAATAGGGTAATTAAAGGTAAAAATGATATTATTATTAGCATAACACATGTCCTAATTATATTGGATAAGTGTAATTCGACCAAAAAACCCTTAGGAATAAAATATGATCCTTTAGGTTCACTTGGATTAGATTAGGAAATTTATTATTATTTAATTCAAAGAATAGTTAAAAGTGTTAAATTCAATGTTTAATAACTAAACAATTTTTAATATAAGGTTACATATATGATAAATTAGACTATAAATATTCATTTTAAATATAAAAGGATTTCCTACGTAATAGTATTTTATTTATAATTTTGATACATTATATATTTTAATTTATTTATGACATAATGATGATACAGTAATTACCTTATTAATGAAATATTAAAATAATTGATATTATAAATACCCATATAAATGTAATTTGAGACTTTATATGAATTAAACTAATTTTATAGTTTAATATGACATGTTAGGGTTTATTAAATGATTTTTATTTTGAAGTAATAATGTTGTTATGAATTTAGAAAAAACAAAATACCAAATAGTGTCAAAATTGTCATAAAATAGTTTTTAAAACTAATATTATATTTTTAATTGATATAATATTCCTAAAAATCTAAGGATCTGCCAAAAGACTTATATAAGGTTATATATATTAATAATGAACCACTTGGTTTTCTTGTGGCTTGTTATAGTAAGTTTATTAACCATATAATATAAAAACACAAAGAGACATTATAAATGTCAAACTAATTAACTAAGAGTTAAATCTAAAATATAAGGTTAATATAGTGACCCAAACCTATATAAAACGTATTATTTGAGTGGTTTTTGATCCATCTCTACCTTATCCTAGAAATATTTCATTTTGGAGCCATTAGAAACCGAAAATGTTTTTATTATAAAATAATATTTCAATCTTTTCCAAAGGTGCCCCTCACCACTCGTATAAAAGGGTACTTCCCCTTCTCCCAAATTCAGACCTTAAAAGACATTTTTCTTGTCCAAACCCTACCAAAATATCCTCTAAAATGTCCTAAGTTAATTATATAGGCCTTTCTTTAGTCATAAATCCAACCTATGGAGCCCATTTGATCAAATCAAAGGAAAGAACCTGAAGAAGAGGTTAATATTTCATCACCTCTTTCAAGTTCTTTTCTTCTTCCACTTCCTCTTTCTTTGTTTTTTCTATTCTAAAATAATAACTCCAATATCTTCTATATAATATTATTTTATTATAAAAATTTTACTACTCTATTCATTAATCTATCTATCCTATAAATGGAAAAGTCACCATATGTGCGTACAAACGGATTACCGTCTCCACGTTTTGGTGTAGTATGTTATTCAAACACCTCATCCTTTGGATGGGTATAATAATGAGTATAAGTGATGTAAATAATAAATATAAAAAGATAATTATTCTGTATATAAGATATACCATCCAATTATATACAATTTTAATATCAAAAGAATGATAGTGTCACTCATACGTATGTATGGATTACCGTCTCCATCAACGCTATGAGATTCATTCCCCATCGTACTCATTCAAGAATAATTTTCATTTTATGATTAAAAATAATTTTTATGAACATAATATAATTATTTATATGTATCAAATACATCCTATCCATAACAAACATTACTCATGTAAGAAATCATATAAAGGAAAACAAATCAGTTATCACCTGAAATGATGATACTACTGAAATATCATTAACAAATCAATATTAGAAGATCATATATGATATCATATTAATGTATATGGTTCTTTTATAATTTAATAATAATGATTTCAACATTATACATGATGTTAACCTACCCTCAACCAAGGAAAAGTACATGGCAAGGGTTAACTCTATAATCTCTTTATCATCTAAGGTTGTTTTTACATAAGTATCTACTGGGACCTCTTTATCATCCACATCCGTGTTTTCATAAAAATTTATTTTTAAAAAACATTTTTACTATTCACTAGACTATGGGTTAATGTAATTGATAACATTATTTTACCTTATATGTTTTTAAAGGAATCTTTCTGTCGTTTTTCAAACAAGGTAGTTTACGACCTTTTTAACAAAATTATAGTAAGAATGTATTTAAACTTATATGGTGGGTGTGGTTATTATCTACCGTTATAACATCATTGGAGATTCCCTTAAAATACTATAAGAATATTTTCAAAATAAATGTTTTCTTTTATAATTACATGACTTTTATATGATTTTAAAATATAATGATATATTCATATTAAATAATTTTCCTTTCATGTCAACATCCATTGACGTATTTTAAACTAGTTTGAATTTGATCTATTATGATAAAAATATTCCATATTGTATTTAAGGTTTTGGGATATGTTTGATTGTGGATGTGTTATTTTTATACTATTCATTGTTTATGGTTAATGTATTGACATTTTATATGCTTGTTTTAATATGAATGTTTATGTTATATTTGAACCCTTTAATATGAGGAATGTATTTGACTTAGTAAGTGACAGGTGTAGCCCTCTATAGCTCCTCGGTGCATTAGTAAGTCTCCTGAGAAAACTAGATGTGTAATTAGCTGAGGCCTTTACTAATTTGATATATGGTTTTGGCAGATGCCTAAATAATTTTTAGACATCTTGGCTGAGGCCTTGAAAAAATGTTTCAGAATGCCCAACATTATACATTTCTTCATTATGAAAATAATATTGATGGTTCATGTGGTCATTCGACTAGTATAATACTCATTATTATGTTTTATTCTGGGATTATTAACTTATCTCATATTCTACTATAAAAGTGTTCATGTTTATTATTTGTAAAGGATTGTCTTTTCAATTATTCACCATGCTTAATATTTATGTTATCTTCCACTGTATTTCTAACCCTTAATGAGCATTTTAGCTCACCCCTTTCTGACATTTCATTTTCGTAGGATATGAAGGAGTTAGTTATAAGTGACTTGCATGCATAATCAAAGAGGCTTGGATGTTTCTAATGGAATTAATTTGTGTTGTATTTCTTTTCAAGTTGTATCATTGAACTTATGCATGAATCTATTTTCCAATAATACTAAACTGGTCGGTCTTTCGGGACATTATTTCCTTGTGATCATGCCAATTTTATGTAGTAATGCACCGACTCTAGGTAACTAGGGTCGGGATGTTACAAAAATTGACATAAATGAGTTTTTAAAATGAATATCATTTTATTAAATGATATAATAGTCATAAAAATATAATATTCAGTCAAATGAAATAGATAATATTGTACATGTCATTAATTAACCACTTTAGGTTCAATTGGAATTTTATGTTAACTATATTAACCATATAGTATTAATATACAAGAAGACATGGTAATAGTTAAATTAGTTAACTAGGGTTTAATGCTAAATGATAAGGTTAAATTTGAAACCAAGAAATGTCTTTAACCTATTGGTTTGGAGTTTTTATAACAATCCTCATCTTATCTTTGAATTAAATTTGTTTGGGACATTTTGAAAATATAAATTCAGTTTATAATAAAACAATCTTTCAAGACATTCATAAAGTACCCATCCTCCCTCTTATAAAAGGCCACCACCTATAGCCCCTTTCTCACACCTCTCAAGCCCCTTGGCTCATCCAAAATCTACTCCAATGATCTCCCAATATCCCTCTCTTCCTTCTAGATTACTTACCTTAGGAATAAGGTAATTCAACAAAGCCTTTTGGTTCAAATCAAAGGGAGTAACCCGTTTTTAAGAGGTAACATCTTCACAAAATTTCTTTTCCAATATTCTACTTCTTCACTAACTATTCTATTTTTATTCTTTTATTACATAAAAATAACATTATCCTCAATATACTTATATTTTTTTATTAGAATTATTCAAACTACACATACACACACCTCCATCTAATGGATTTAGAACATACTGTTTCTGTGGACGGAAAACTACTACCTAACGAAATGATGATTATTCAATTATCTCATACCACATCTCATGGTGGCCATTATTATGGAAATATAATTATGTGATATATATTATGTATATATTTTATTTATATTAATTTAATTTTTATTTACAAAATACCTTTATTCTTATTCTGATGTGTAAACGCGATAATTTCTTTTGAGGAAGCATGGACTACCGCCCCCTTAAAGTGATATGACTCATTCATGACATACATGGAACGTATAAAGGATGGATTAATTAAATTATGTAACATATATAAAATATGAAATATCATTGTATTTTATATATATCTAGGTATCATTAAGATTTCATTTTATTAAATATGAAATAGAAATGAAATTAGGGTTCATGCGTATGTATGGTTTACCATCTCTATGAACTGTTCATTTCATCTCTTATCTCTAAATGTTATGGAATTTTATAAATACATATACACTAGATATATATGATTTATATATATGAATAATATTGTGGAGATAATAGATTTTGTACCTCATGGATAAATTGTAATTATAACAAGATCATTTTCAACTAAAGTACCCAATATCGACAAAATGATCGATAATAACTTAAATAATTATGTAATTTTTATAATGTGATAATAAGTGATATACAAGTAATATTAAACCATAAAAAGGTTCTTAAGAAATTATAAATTCATTTATGTTTATTATTTAGGAAATTAAATAATGAAAAGTCAAGTCGAACATGAGATAAGGGACTTTGTATCAATATACTTTCATTGAGTCATATTTTGATAATATACACATCCTTATTTTATAAGGAGTATAATAAAACCCTTTTAATTTTAATTTCATTAAAAGGTAATCTTTTACCTATGAATAATTTTATTACATGACAAAAGTAATTCTTTTAAAATTTGCAGCGACAATGATATCTCTACCGCAATAATTGTTCTTTGGCTTCCTTTATAAGCCTTAATGTTTTTAAAGGGAAAATAAATACATCATTATCTTTTTGGGTGTTTTGGTATTGAATATTGTTTTTGAAATGGATTGAGTATTTAAATATCTTAACATGATATCTTGTGATTACAAATTTAATTTTATTACTAAAATGTTTATATTTTCAATATTTTATGTTTTATGATTATGTAATGGTACATGGACATTTGATAGGTTGTTACGTGATAAACCAATAATGGGTGGTTACAAGATAAATCAAATGAAGGGTGTTTCCATGATAAACCAATGACGAGTGGTTACATTATATCCTCGAATGCATTGGGAATGGAAGTCGGTCGTATGGCTATTCCATTTAGAGATATGTGTTAAAGTCGACCATATGGTTATTCCATTTAAGTATGTTTATGTCCCAAGTTACCATTTTAGGATATATTTTATTTTATATGGGATTTATGGTAATATTTTGGTAACAAATTTTTCAAGGAAGTAGATTATATTTATTGAAGTATTTTTTCTACTTATTTAAGGTGAAAAGTATTACTTTATGATAAAGTATTCATGGTTTACATGTTTTTCAGAAAAATTAATAGTTTTCAATATTTATGTATCCCTTAATGAGATTTTTATGCTCATCCCAAGTTTTGATATGTTTTCCAAAGGAATTAAAGATGAATAGAGTTAAGGATGGGTTCACGGAAAAGTAATATTGTCTAAAATATGGAAATAGACATGTTTCTTTTTTTTTACGATTGTTTTTATGAAAAAAATGGTTAGTGTGTATAAGTGCCTACTAGTCATATTCAAGTGTTTATGTTTATGTTATGGCCTAATTCTCTAAATATATAATACAAAAAAGATCCTCAATTAGAATTATTAACATAATTCAAGATTATGTAATGTATAAAGCTAGGGACTAAGAGTTAGTATAAGAGGTAGGTTTAGATAACTTTAGAGGTTGTGGTGTTACTTAAGAATAAGTGACATAACTATAAAGGTTATCATATTAATAAGAGTCGAAATTATTTTCGATAAATTAAGTGAGTTTAAGATAACATGAATAAGTATATCTTTGTATTTACCCTCCTTATAAGATATTATATGATGATTTTACTAATAGACTCACACTGGCCTTTTTGGTTTTAATAAATAGATGGATCTAGCAGGAACCAAAGTTACAATGGATGTGGAGAAAACTTTGAATGTTTTATGAATAAGAAACCAAATAAAATGGGAGCTGCAATGAGAACTCCTATGGTTATTCTCAACCAACTATCTTGAGTCATGATTGTCCACCTAAACCTTGGTGATTTTTATAATGCGTCCTATATGTGAGAAACAAATCCCTATAGATGTTCAGGTGAAAATCATGATGGTATGTATATTCAAAAACATATTTTTCAAGGATGTGGGAAGAAACACCTTGTAAAATTATTGAAAGGGATGAGAAGATGATATAGATGTTTAGATTTAGGTCATAAATCAAGAACATTCCATGGGAAAATCAATCATCCAGTTGACTCCATGAAAGGGAAAGAAGTTCTTTCTAAGGGTTCAATTGAATGTTTTAAATGTGGTGTGTATAGTCATTACACAACTACATTTCCTTCAAAGAAGGTTCGAGAATGGGATTTGAAGGACAGTATAAATATATGTTTACCAATACCTAATTCCATTCCAATTGAGGATGAGGAAACTGACAATGACCAATGAAAGATATGGATTATTTCTTAGCTAATGTTTTGACATTATTGAATCTTATTATATGATTCAGGATTTTGATTGTTGGAATGAATTATTATAGAATATATTGGAAATAAAAGGTTAATAGATCCTCAATAATGTCAAATGAGTAATAAGTCTACATATAAGGGACTCAACACTTATGGTATATTTCAGAATGTTGAAATACTTAAAAGTATTAAGGCTCTTTTAATTATGGGATTACATTGGATGACTTTTTCTAGTATGTGTAACCCTGATGTTTGATATGTAAAAATGTTAATCCAAAAAGAATTATCTTTTATTGTGTGGACATAATGGATAACCTTAGGGGTTCATATGATCTTTTAGTTTTTAGGTGATAAAGGCTTCTTACATTTTGCGGTGAAATATTAAAGGTATTAGATAACCTTTGAGGAGAAAATAGGTTGTGGTTATTTTTTCGGAAATTATCTTATTTTTGGGAATCTTATAAGAATAATATAGTTTTAGAAAAATAAAACTCGTAAGATGGGTGATAACCCACAGGATGGGTGACAACTCATTATGTCTAGAAAGGCCATGGGAATTAAACCCACAACTGAAGGGCGACAAGGGAACATCGCCTCCCACTGGCCTACGTAAAGTCCCTAGTTATTATAAATTATTATTTTAGTTAACTAAATTTAATGATCAAGAATAATTTGATTTTGGATCTTATGTTTTAATAAATAGATATCCTTAGTATAGGAAATTTGTTTGGTGATTAAGTGATAGAGGTTATTTTGGAAGTCATTTTCTCTTCTGGGAACACTATACACCTAAGGAAAATCGAATACTTTGGGATTTCAATTGAGTAATGGTGGAATTTTATTTTGGAAGAATCTATGTTTTTATTGTGGACATATTTTCGATTTTGGTTATTTATGTATATGATTAAACTATCATCGATAATATGTGATTAGGTTAATTACTTTTTAGTATGAGACTTTAAGAGTAACCGATGTTAATTGGAGATAAATGTTAAGATATTTATGGAAGACTATGTGACCAAATCCATATGAAATTTTGTTTTCAAACAAAGTTTGGATTATTATGATTAATTTTAAGGAATTTTTTTTATTGAATGTTATTTTTTGATATTTTGGTTTTGTTTGTCCAATTTTGAAGATTAAGAGTAGTATTCATTTTTATAAAATATTAACCTTTTGGGGATTATCTGATATTTTGCTGACAAATTTGGTTTTGGTTAATGTCTAAACATATGGGTAATATGTGGTTTATCATTTTTGGATAATTTTATTATATAGATGTTTATTATAGAGCTTCAAGTGTGACCATGTTATCTTGAATACTCATCCTTTAGAGAAAAGTTGCTATTTTGGTTGAAACTTATTAAAGGATGAAACTCTACTTGAAAAGTAAGTATATTTCCTTATATTCTTATTCAATATCATAAATAAATTCTCAAAAATTATGAAGGGGAACTAAAACCAAAAAAAATGTCAGTTTACTTCTTGTAATGGGGGAATCAAAGATCGTTTAACCTGTCATAAGTTTTTGGTTTTCTTATGGTTATCTATCTTCTGATTATATTTTCAATCACTCTCCATCAGAACATGATGGTTAGTTTTCTCTTCCATATCCATGTCTTCATGAAATACTAGTATGTGTTATCTCGGGTGACCTTTATAATTCTCTTTATTTATTTTATAGTGGTAGTTTTATTGAATCTATTTCTAATGTGATACTTTCAATGATGTTTCTGAGCCCAATTTTAAAATTGCGAGGACACAATTTCTAAAATGGGGTAAGGATGTAAGGAGATAGTTATCTATAGAATAATACTTTTTTTATTTATATTAATACTTATAAATAAGATATTAATTTTAAGTTAAAGGGGGTGATTTTTCTGATAGTGTACTCGACACGCAAAATCGGGCTTCTCCGAAATCTTAAATTTCACACAACATTGAGTTATACTGAAAAATAATACAATAATATTATAATTATTTTAAATATTAATTAATTCCAAGCCATTGGAATGGAGGGAATTAATTGTATCAAATGAATGTTTAAATATGGTTTACACATTTCTAAATGATGATTCATTGATTACAAGATTTATTAGAAATGGAAATAAAAACCAATTAAAAATAATGGATGTATTTTTATGAAATCATATTTAAAAGATAATAATTGTGTTTTCATATCACTCTATATGGATTTTTTTATAATTAAAATATATATGATATATATTCAATTTAATGTTTTAAATTCATCTTTTATGTTTTCTAGATGTTATATAGGAATAAATTCATTCTTTTCAGATAAAAGTAATATTTTTCTAAAAATGAAGTTTTACCACCTTTTGTTTGAGAACCATTTTAACCCTAGTTTTTACACCTTTATATGTTTTATTTGAAAAAATAAACTTTTTATTTAGAATCGGACCATCAAAATTTACTTTGGATGAAAATTTGGTATTTTTTTTACAAAAGTTCATTTTTTAATGAATAGTGAAAAATACTGCTTTTTAATTCAAAACTACCTTTTAATATAATTTATTTATATAGTTATATTATACTAATAATTGGTTTTAAAATTTAATTGTATTATATTTTTATTATTTAATCCAATCTTTATCATTGGTAATAATTTCACTTTGAAATTCGACAAAAACACATGTTAATCTTTTGGTAGTTTTTACTTCTTAAAAACACGTTTTTTGGTTTTGACAATAGAAATTAATTTTAAATTTAATTATGAAAATTATGTTTTTTGAATTTTTAAAAATTTATTCCATATTTTTAATCAGGAATTCCAACTTCAATAAATTTATAACATTTATTTTTATACATTATAATTACTAACTTCAGTAAATATTTTATTTACCATGGTTGAAGGGTAAAACTGGAAAATAAGTGTAAAAAATAATATTATAATAATATTAAATTACCATAAAACATGTCTAAAACCTATTATATGAGTTATATCTGACCATGTGAATCCTTGTGTCAATTTTAGGACCCCATGGAGCCATTTGTGTGTGAAAATTACATTTAGTTACTTTTAATTTAAAGTTAAGGAAAATATTACGTAAACATGTATCTTTTAGTAAAACAATTATATGGGGTTATAGAGGTTATATTTTCAACTATTAATAGTAATTTGAAATTTAAAAATAATCCATTCATCATGGTATTTTATTTATAATTTTTATACATTATATAAATAAATATATTAATGACACAATGATGATGTAGTGATTACCTTATTAATGAAAATTTTAAATAAATGAGATTATAAATATTTAAATAATTTTTTTTGAAAATTTTTATTCCATAAAAGAATTTTAGGGATGATATTGACTTGTAATATTTTAGTTTATAATGTTTTTTAGAATGAATCATGTTGTTATGGATTTTTAAATACTCAAGATATGAGTAGTATAAAAATTGACATAAATGAGTCTTTAAAACAAATAATATTTTATGAAATGATATAATATTCCTAAAAATATAAGATTTGGAAAAATTACTTATATAGTTTTTTAAATGTCATTGATTAACCACTTTTGGTTCTATTGAAATTTTATGGTAACTATATTAACCATATAGTATGAATATACAAGAAGACATGGTAATAGTTAAATTAGTTAACTAATGGTTAAAGATGAATGATAAGGTAAAATATGAAACCAAAACTTTTCTAAATCCTATTGGTTCAGAGGAAATAGATTAATCATCATATTATATTATTATTTAATGGGTTTAGGAAATTTTTAAAAATGAAATTTATTTTATAATAAAATAATCATTCAAGACATTCATAATGTACTCCTCCTCCATCTTATTAAAGATACCAACTTTAACCACTTAATCAAACATATAAAGCCCCATGGTTCATCCCTACACTGCTAAAATAATATAACAACATACCTCTATTACTCCTATAAGCCTTACCTTAGGTATAAGGCAATTCAAGAAATACTTTTTTCTCAAATCAAAGGGAGTAACCCATTTTAAGAGGTATAGTCTTCTCTAAAGTTCCTTTCCAATGTTCTACTTCTTCACTCCCTATTCTATTATTATAATTTGATTACATAAAAAATAGTATCCTCAATAAACTAGGTTGTTTTTATGATATGGATTCAAAATCCACTTACACCCACCTCCATCTAAGGGATTTAGACCATAGTATTTTTGTGGATGGCGAACTACTGCCTCACGAAACGATTATTGTTCAATTATCTCTTACCGCCTATCATGGTGAAGATTATGATGGAACTATATTTATATGACAGATATTATGTTTATATTGTATTTATTCTACTCTATTTTCATTTATAACATACCTTTATGCTTTTCATTATGTGTAAACATGATAATTTCATTTGAGGAAATGCAGACTACCGCCCCCTCAAAGTGATATGACTCGTTGATGACATACATGGAACATATAAAGGATGAAGTTAATGAAAATATGTAACAAATATAAATTATGATATTATAATGGACTTATTATTTACAAGTGTAT
Organism: Viscum album; assembly: GCA_963277665.1. Taxonomy (NCBI): domain Eukaryota; kingdom Viridiplantae; phylum Streptophyta; class Magnoliopsida; order Santalales; family Viscaceae; genus Viscum; species Viscum album. Next base: position 1,793,311,900 of record OY728141.1, read on the forward strand.
CATTGTGTTTTAATTACATTAAATATGAAATATAAATTAAAGTGGTGTTTCTACGTATGCACGGATTACCGTCTCCATGAAGTGTGCAATTCATATCTTATATAGAAATGTTATCGAATATTATAATTACATATACACTAGATATATATTATATATATATAAATAATATTCTTGAGATAATGGACTTTTGACCACATGGAAAAATTGAAATTATAACAAGATCATTTTCGACTCAAGTACCCAATATCGTTAAAATGACAGATAATAACATAAATAATTATGTAATTTTTTATCGTGGTAATAAGTGATATAAAAGGGATAATAAAATTGAAAAAGGTTATGATACGAGTATAAATTAACTTAAGTTTTTTATTACCGAAATTAATGTACGAACAAGTCGAGTAAGACATGAGTTAAGGGACTTTGTCTCAATCTCCTTTCATTGAGGCATATTCAGATAATATACACCTCCATCGTTTATAACGTGTAAAATAAATCCCTTTGACTATTCATTTCAATTAAATGTAATATTATATCTATGAATCATTTTACTAAATGAAAATAGGAAAGTTTTAAACATTTGCGGCGACAATGACCTCTCCACCACCGTAATTTTTATTTGGCCTCCTATATAAGCCTTAATGTTTTTAAAAGGAAAATAAATCCCTCATTCCCTTTATGGGTGTTTTGGTATTGAAAATGGTTTTTGAAATGGATTGAGTATTTCAATATCTTGAAATGATATCTTCTGACTAAAAATTAAATGTTATTACTAAAATGTTGATATTAGTAGTATTTTATGTTTTATGATTATGTAATGGTAGTTGGACATTTGATGGGTGGTTATGTGATAGACCTATGATGAGTGGTTATGTGATAAATCAAATAATGGTTGGTTCCATGATAAACCAAGGATGGGGGGTTATGTAATAACCTCCACTGCATTGGGTATGGAAGTTGGCCAAATGGATATTCCATTTAGTGATATGTATAGAAGTCAACCATATGGTTATTCCGTTTAAGTATGTTTATGTCACAAGTTACCTTTTATATGCTATACGTTGTTTTATATGTTCTTTATGTTAATATTTTTGTTACAAAATGGATAAACAATGAGCTTATATTTAGTGAAGTGTTTTTTCTTCTTCATTAAGGTGAAAAGTATTACTTTATGATAAAGTATTTAGGGTATACATGTTTTTTGGAAAAACTAACAGTTTTACTTCTTTGTGTATCCCTTGTTTATATTTTTATGCTTATCCCATGTTTTGAAATGCTTTTCAGAAGTCATAAAGATGAATATGGTCAAGGATGGGATCAAGGAAAATTCATGCTGTCTAAAATGTGGAACTAGGCATGTTTCTTTTTTTAAAGAGTTTTTGTTTTATTAAATAAATTGATAGTGAGTCTAAGTGTATACTTCTAATATTAAAGTTGTTATGTATAATAGATTACCTAATTCTCTAAATCTCTAAACCGGAAAAGATCCTCAATGGGAATTATTAAATTAATTCATGATTATGTAATGTTTAAGGATAGGGCCTTATATTCAAAAAAAAAAAATTATTATCAATTAAAAGTGGTGAATGGATGGATCATATTCAACTCCTAGCGAATATCTAACTAGAATAGAATCTCACTAGATTAAATGGTATCCCAGTAGTTCGCAATAACTTTCGACTTGTTGATGTGTATCCCTAGTATGGATTAGATACCACAACATCATTATAAACTGAATTTGTTCTTCTCAACAATGATTTTTTGACTACATATATATATTCTTATATACATTTTTAAACTTGACCTCTGTTAGATTTCCTGGTTCCCCCATATTACTAAGAAAATGATCATTATTATTCTCTTACACAGTCTTCAAGGTATTTGAATTCCATGGAATATTTTTTATAATTTCCTGCATGTCATTATTTATCAGTTCATCTTATTCTTGTTCTTATCCTCTTTCTTCAACCCAATGTATCTTCTTAATAGACCTTGGTTATATTTTTCTTCTTCTTAGACACCTATAGGTTATTCCTTCATCAAAATAAATTCAAGATATCCTCATCTTATTCATAATAGTTGTAATATTCATCATGAGAGATCAATAATTTTCTCATGAGGTTTGTAGGTTCTCTCAAGAGGTTATCTATTATTTTCATCAACTCATTATCTATCTTAAACTAATAATTTTTGACATCAGATCACAGAATAATAATTCTAGACTAATAATAATGGAATTTTCTTTTAAGAATTTCAAGTGTTGAGATAACCTCTCATTTTTTTCTTCATTTGAATGATGTGGGTCTGCTCACTTTGTTCTTCTTTTATTTCATCATCCTTTTTCACTGGGGAATTTCCCCATGATTTTGGGATATTCTTTTATTCCCAGCCTCTTGTCTCCAATGGTAATGCAGAAATTCCCTTTTATTATTTTCTTTTTATTTTATATTTTCTAAATAAATATCACATTTTTTTCACTAGTATGATAAAAATAACTCTTAATAAAATATCTCTACAAATTTACCCAATAAAATAATCTTCATTTATGTATAAAACATAAAATAAATACCAATCTAAAATCTCTTATATTTTGGTGGAGTGATAGTCTTTTAATTTTATTATGAGCACCATTTTGAATTTTATTATTTGAGAATATCCCCCTTTAATCTTCTCATAATTGAACTTGCATAAAAAGTTCATTTGTTATATTTAATTCAAAAAATAAAAATACGTACATCATCACATTTAAACTCCCTTATAATATATAATTCTAGAAATATCTTCATTAAAGATTTATCTATTTTTTAGATTTTATTTCTGCATTGATTATATATTACGTTACCATGAATATTATCTCTCAATTATTTAACAGAATCACGAACAAGTTTTTTATGTATTAAATAATTAAGAAAAAATTGGAATCATATGATTTACCAAAAATTATAATAAATATTTTGGAAATATTCTAAAAAACATACTTTTTTAGTAATTATGATAACATAAATAAGATAAATAAAAAATTATTTATTATAGTTTTAGATCCTACTTTTTTAATTTTCCCATATGATACCGCATACATGCTATTTTAAACATCCTACATACTATAATATACTAGGTTTTCTTAAGAGGTATGGATGTTTTTAATCTCGATTTAAATTCTTTTTTATAGCTTAATGTGAATACCCATTGAGGTATAGGTGAATCAGAGGTGTCCAAGGCTTTTTATGATCTTGAATGTCCACTTTTGGGAAAAATAAGGTCGGTTACATGGTTAGTAGAAACTGTGCATGGAAGACATGGAATTTTTATAGACATGTGTGGCATGGGTTTTGTGATGAATGAACCTGCACAGTTTGATTAATCCTAGTGGATGGAGTCGTGTGCCTATGAGACCTGATGCATTCCATAGATAGTGTTTACATGAATGACTTTTTCCATGGTTGGGAAAACCGTGCACACTAACCATGTGCGGTGACCCTCCATACAATGAAGGGTGACCTACAAGAACATGTTCTTTCCAAAAATGTGTCTAAACCATTCAACCAAATATTTTAAGGGTAAATTGTAATGTTTACATTAATAATATTAAAAACTGATGCATTATCTATTTTCTTCCTTCTTTGGAAGAACCTCATGCATGAGAGATCCTTTAAAGTCATAGGTATAGATTTTTACACTATTTATATATTCAATCTTGGAATTGAGTAGCACTGGTCTCAATGGAGTTTCACCAGTGAGTAATATATTCCTTTTTAGTGTTCTTCATTATTCTTTTTATCAATAGAGTTATTTAGCTGAAAGATAATATTCTTTATTTCCAGGATCATTGCCTATTATTTGTTTTTCTCTTATTCTGAGATGAATTAGGGGTTGATACTAGACTAAAAATCCACTACATTCCTATGGTACATTGTCTATAATTTTCTATTTGGTTTGGTGATTTGTAGAGATATTTGTCATTTTTATAGCGTGATGGGACTTCCGACATTTCCCTAAGAATTAATTTAATAATAGAATTGAACATATTGGAACCTTTTATGGATTCCCTTAGGTTCCTTTGAGTTTAGTTGGAGGTTTTTACCCTACCTATTCCACCCATGGGGTGTTCCCGTACATTATAATTGTTGAACCACCCAAGGGGTGACTATATGGGATTTTCTTTTTAAGAGGAAGACCATCTGAAAATGAATTTATTTGAATTTATTTATTATGAGATGTTCTTCTTCATTTTCCATGTGATACATGATATTGAATTTTCTAACTATCTAAAGGAGACAAGTAATATTAGTGGGTAAACACATGGAATTTAATTTAATACATAATGTTATATTAGTGGGTAAACTCATGGAATGTAATTGAATTGTAATTTTTATAAGATTGTGTAAAGTCATGGAATTGAATGGTTGTGAACTAATAAATGGAATGAATTGTGAATGATTTAATTATGTGCCTTTTATGTAACTTCTTTGATATTGATAGAGGTAGTGGACATCTTGGGTGGTATTTCTCCATTGGTCTTGATTCTGTGGAATTCCTTGGGCCTTGGTACCCCCTGGATACGACTTTTTTTGACTCGTAATGGACATAGTATATTGAAATTCCTCTTGTAACCCAATTCAAGTCAAACCAAGTATCCATAGAAATGATCTTGGGTCTCGATGATGATTTATTGGTTCCCTAAACATTATATCTATCCATGTGTGGTCTGAAAATTCTGAGTATATAGATAGACCATGATAAATGTGACATGTTTGATTATAGAACATGAATGTGGTTGATATGAAATTGAAGGTTGTATGGTGTTGCCATTGATAATATTATAAATTTTGTATGTGTCATGGTCATGGTATTTACTTCCATCATGATTTGTTTTTGCCTTATTATATGGGCTTTACAATTTTTCATAGGGATCCTGGTGTTGTTGTAAATTATTACATGTTTGGTCAGTTATTCCATGGGTACTTTACTTTTAGTAATTCTATAACTATTATATTTTTCACTCTTCCATAACATTTATTACACAATATTGAATTTTTATAGACATATTGGGTGGTGACCTGTTGGTATTGTAACAAAAACCCTATTCAGGATGTTGTTGGGTGTCTAGATAGAACATTTGTATGTAGGTAGAAAATAGAGAATGTGCCAAGAATTTGATGTGTGGCTTTGTTCTATGCTAAAGTTTAGGGGAGTAGGGGACCATATTGAGGTTCAAGATTATAATTTGATATTTATCCTTTATTTTTATTTTTTTTATTTTTTTATGTATTCTATATATGCATGTATACCTATATTGGGAGAATTGGATACACATGACATGATCATCATTTTATATGAGATTACTTTTATCATTTATTTATAATTTTATCTTGGATGTTTATAATTTTTCTAAGATTTAGTTATTTTATATGATTTAATTATTAACAGTTATTGTTAGTATGTTGTGTTACACTCTTACACAAGGGGATGGTATCCCCACAAATACACACTACTCTTTTGGTGCTTTTTGGTATCCTCAAGAATTCAGGGACATGAACTTGAGGCTAGTGACCAACCGGTATCGGGGCACCATTCAGTGGCATCCAGGTCTGGGATGTTACAAAGTGTTATCATAGAATTTTTATTTATTTAAATACAATGTTGAGATATTAGATAGGATAGTAAGGTATTGTAATTTTGTAATGATTTTTTCTTATGAGTATCTATCCCACGTGTGAGAAAAATCCAAAATTCCCTAGATAATTTTTTTGTGTTTTTATATTTTTACTATTATACTTTTGTTATTCCACCATTGGATGGAACACATGAATCATGATATTATCTTTGATACAATTTATAGTTTAATTTTTTACCCACTAAATGAGATGAAGTTATTCCACCTCATTCATTATTTGGGGAACTGTATAGGAATCACATCCCATGCATTATTCCATGTCATATAGGATCCGTTCTTTTTTTCATGATATTGTGAGATGTATCATGATAAATATACATGATCAATTTATATATTATATGTGGAGTGGTTTTGAAAACATGGTTGGTACTTTTAGTGTCTTCTATAAACTAAGTATTTCTTTTCTGATTAGGCTACAAAATAAACCCTAAGCAGAAAATTATGGAATGTTGAGTCATGGAAAATTAGTCACACATAATGGAATGTGTTATAATATGAATTATATGGATGCTATATATTGGTTCCAGAGGTGTATGGAACATTATAGATAAAAAGTGATGCACCATTTTGTTTATCAATTACACAGTAATTATGATATAAATGTGAATTCCCATAGAAATTGAAATGTGAAATAGAGAATATTACATAGACCTGGATTTAGAGTGGGCAGTAGGCAATCTCTCTTCTGAGGTTAGTGACTCTTCCTTTTTTTCCAGTGCTAGATTTAGGATCAGACTATGTGTTATTGACTATTTATATAGATTTTCTAACCAATCATATATTATTAGTTGTGACCTTTTTTATTGTTATTTTTTGAGGTGTGTGTTTTGAATTGTAGAGGTGTGAAACAACGATGACCTCCAGTCATACGCTAGGAGGGTGGAAGCGACCATGCATAGGTGTTGTTCGGCATTGAGATACTTTTCTATCCTCTTATACTACCAGATATGGAATTTTTTTTACTAGACATAGGTCCTGAGGCATATTTTCATAATGGATTTTTCTACTATATGTAGATTTTTCAGGGAGCGCCACATTGTTCCTCATCTATGGCTGAGCTGACACATTTGTTCCAGTAGAAGCATCCCCCCATTTTTTTAGGTGAGGCAGTCCATGAGCTACTGTGATATGTCTTTAGACAATGTTGTTAATCTTAATTCATCTGAATCCACCTCCTAAGAGGAGTGTGAAGCTCACAAACTATATTCTTCAAGGATCAGGAAAGCGCTGGTGGGACTTTTTGATCTTGGATGACAGGCTAAGAGGCATGGTCTATCGGGATATCCAAACCTTGTTTTATGACCTGTTATTCCATGAGAATATAAGATTAGATATGAAAAGTGATTTCACACATCTAGAGGATGTATCTATGATAATTATAGTTTATTCATTATATTTTACAGAGCTTAAGTGTTTTGAGCTGATATACCATACTGATAAATTATCAAGGGGTAAGGAGCTTTGAGGAAGGTCACTCATATTCTATTTGATCTCATGACAATGTGTTCATATTGATGATGATTAATGAGATAGTCAATAATGTGATAATTATATAGAATAACGTAATGGAATATGGGGTGAATAGAAGAGAATTATAGTCTCTCAATCTAGTAGTTTGACATAAAATGGTAGGAATATACATTCTGAGGTTTCCCTTGAGATAAGTACTAGTCATACTGTTGGGGATGGTAATTCAATTTTCAATCATTATTGTGGATGATAGAGAATTATTTGGAATCAGTGTGGTCATGACCCATTCATGTGTAGATCTTGTGGTGGGATGAGCCACATGCAGGGATTCTGTAGGACTATCTCTCCAATAGTTAACAGTAGGGGTTTTCTCCTACACTAGGTTTGGGAGTAAGTTTAGTAGCTCCATAGTAGAATAGTATCTAGATAAGTATTGTTCATTTAGGATGATGGGACACTGTTCATGGATAAGGCAGCCATACACATGTTATACCGAGTCAATAGAGTGGGCCTACTCCATATAGTGATGTTGTGTCCTAGGGCCTCAGTTCAGGCTAGATATATTATTTAAATGTAACCACTAGGGAGTATGGAGTTGGATCATCTACAGTGAGTTGTATAGTCTTAGTATCCTCTACTATTGAATCTACACCTTTTGACATAGGTGCATCACATAGTTTCATATTTTTACCTATATTTGAGAGATTTGGGATCCTGATTCAATTTTCTACTAGAATAATGTTTCATTTGACTATATTGGGGACAAGAATAGAGGACGTACATATATCAATTAGTTCCCCCATGATAATTATTGGTGTCACCTCATGTGGTATCTTTTTTTCCATGAGGTGATTGGGTTTTATGTCATACAAGGAATGTAATGGTTGGTTTCTTATCAATACCATGTTTATTTCTATCACTAGAGGGTGGAATTTACATCACCATAAGGTGGATTGTATATTCGCAAGGGTGGATGGGATGTTCAGCTGAGCTGAGGTAGTATATAGCATTTTGGGTTGGGTGAGATGACATCCCATATTGATATTTTATATCTGGAGGATCAGGTATCACATAAGGTAAACTACCTTATAATGGTGGATTGTTTCATAGAAGTTTTCCCTAATGAAAATTCTTGTTTTTATCTTGAGTGACAAGTTGATTTATTCATAGAGCTAGTTCCTTGAGATTCACATGTATCCGATACTCCATATAGGATGGCTACTATATAGTTGCAGGATCTGAAGAGGAAGCAAGAGGAATTAGTGTAAAAGGGGTTTATATGACCCAATACATCTCTAGGGAGTTCTATAAAATATTTTTGAAAAATGTTAGTTGGTATCCTTATTATATGTTTGGATTTATTAAAATTGAACTATTTCATGGTTATGAAACAATGTCCCTTTCTACGGATAGATAACCTTTTTGAATAGCTTCATAAATATTGGGTTTTCTCAAAAATTGATTTAGAATGTGGATATCATCATCTGTTTGACCTTCATACATACCTCTTATATATTTTCAAAGTAGGTATAGTCTATTGGAGGATCTTGTTATTTTTTTTGGTCTTAGGAACATACTAACAGTTTTCATGGTTTTATATAAAAGATATTTCCAACCTTATCTAGACTCATTTGTGGATGTTTTCGGGGCGGATATCATTTTTTTCTTAAAATTGACAAAACCTTTCCAAACTTCCTGAGATCCTTTTGGATACAATAAGTGAGCATCGGTTATATGTTACTCTTACAATGTTCCCCTTATGGATATATAATATTATCTTCTTTGGTCACATTATCTCATAGATAGAAGTATCTATTTACCTATATAAGGTGAGATCTATAGTTGTCTAGGATAATTCCAATAATTACATTGAAATACGATGTTTCATGGGGATAGATGAATTTTATAGAAATTTCATACAAGAATTATCACATCTAGAAGTGCCATTTACTGTCTTGAATAAGAGGGGTGCAAAGGATTTATTGATAGATACCTATGAGAAAAAATTTTATGAGTTGTAAGGGAGATTTAATTCATCATCTGTCTTAGTTCTTCTATAGTAGGAAATAAGATACACAATATATTGTGACACATTAGGTATCAGACTAGGGTAAGTTCTGATTTAGGGGGGTAGAGTTGTTGAATATGGGTCTCGGAAGATGAGGCCACATGAGATGTATTACCCTACACATGATATAGAGTTCACTATTGTTTTTCATGTTTTTTTGTTGTTGTTGGGGAAATTATTTACTGGGAGATAATTTGGTGGTGTACACAAACAAAAAATTCCTCTAGTACATTTTACACAGTGTGATCTGAATTTGAGGTATCAAAGTTCTATTGTGTACCTAAACACTAATTACTTCAAGATTTCCTATAAAACTGTATGGGGAAATGAAGTGGCTGATGAACTACGTATGAAGACTCAGACAAATGCATTTTACGAGTCTAGTATTGAGTGGAAGATTATGAAATTAATCTAAGATATGCACATGGATGTTATAGATAGTAAGAGACAGACTTTTATTTTATCCATTTTTACGACTGCTACCCTACATGATAGAGTGAGGATGATAGACCTATCATATTATGAGGCCCTATTCCTATGGGAGAGTGTAGAAGGTGATAAACCACCTCCTGGATGGACTGTAGTTGATGATGATATCTTATGTATTCATGATTGTGCATGGGTTCCATTGGACATATATGAGGAGCTGATGTGGGAGTCTCATGCCTCAGTTTGGGAGGTACATCTTAGTTCTACCAAGATGTATCAGGTTTTACATATCTATTATTGGTGAGTGGGTATAAAACATGAGGTGTATAGTTTTTTTATGATTTGTTCCACAAATTATTGGGTGAAGGTAGAACAACAGAGACCAACCATAATTTTACAATAGTTATAAATTCCCATGTGGAAATGGGATGATGTCGTGATGTATTTCATGAACATTTTCCCATATTCTCATTGATGTTGTGATGTTTTTTGGGTTATTATTGACATGATCATAATGTTTTCCCATTTCCTATCGATCACATAGACCATTAGTGTCGATGATTTTGGGAGGTTTTATATCTATGTGAATGTATAACTTCACGGGGTCACTTGTACAATCATTTAATATGTGTATCCATGCTTTACATATCATTTATGGAATATTTTAAAGAGGTATTTGGGTAATAGTGTTCTTTTGATCACATCATACCACCCTCTGACTGATGTCTAGTTAGAGTGTACGATATTGGTGCTTGAGGACATGAAGTGGGTATATTTCCTAGATTTTAGGGGCTCTTGGTAGAGGCATATTCCCCTTTATAGTTATCCTAAAAAATATTTATCATGCGTCTATATATATGGAACATTATGAGGATTTATAAAGTCATACTTACTAATCATACCTCTACTGGTTAAGGTAGTTGAGGAAGCATTACAAGGACCATTTCTCATACAGGAGGCTTTTGAGTAGGTACAGTTGATCAGATAAAATATGGCTGCTACATAGTAGTGATAGAAATATTATCTTGATCACTGTAGGTGACCCATAGAGTTTAAGGTTGGAGATCAGTTCATTTTATGTATCTCATGGAGGATGGAACACAAATGGGCCAAGAGACAAGGTAAGATTTCACTATGATATGTCAAGTCATTCAAGATTCTAGTTAGTGTCAGTCTATTAGACTATCAGTTGTAGTTACCTCATAGGTAACAATACATGTATGACATCTTACATGTATCATAGCTACTCCATTATAATTCATCCATGTCTCATAATTTTCATCCCAATGAGGTTGAGTTTAAGGTAGATGTTTCCTTTGAGTGGTATCATATTCATATTGCTAATAGGTTAAAGAAGGTTCATTGGGGTTGGTCATTTCTTCTCTTATGGGTGATATGGAATCACATCCTTTTATATGATGATACTAGGGAGTGGAATTCCAATGTACATGGTTAGTGTATTGAGATATTCTATGATGATTCTTGACCACCCATATTAGTAAAATTCATGTGTTGATTTATTTAGGCAGGGGAGTAAGATTTTAATATCATGGGTTTTCCTATGAAGTATGGACATTTTTAATTTTAGTTTAAATTTTTTTTATATCATAATCTGAATACCTTTTGAGTTTATGGGTGTATCAGGGATTTCTAGAGTTTCTTTCGGATATCATATCCTTGATTCATTGGAAAACCGATAAGGCCACACAGTTTGTCTTATTGTTCGAGGCTTTGGTAGTGGGCTGAAGGAGACTGCATAGTGAGAGGAATCTATGCGAATGGAGGATCATCCCTGAACAACATGTGGTTGGCCTTAGAAAGTGGATACAAGCATGTTTTATGAAAATTTAGATATATTTTTCACACAAATCATGTGACGTGACCCTCCATATAGTGAAGGTTACATTGTTTTCCCAACTATGTGGAAAAAATGTGCATCACGGTATTTTGAGGAAAAATAAAAATATTATCCATAAAGAATAATTACAAAAAAAACATATTAAATTTTCTTTTTCTATTTGTAGAACCTCATTCCTAGGAGATCCTTTGATTTAATTTGGATAGATTTCATTCCTATTTCTCCATCTACTCTCAGAATCGAGCATCGTTGGTCCTGTTGGATTCATGTTGGAGGGACATCCATTATTTTTGTATAATTATTCATTCTTATTTATATCTATATAGTTATTAAGATAAATTATAACATTCCATATAACATTTTTCTTCATTCATTATTAATTTTTCATTATAATTGAGTGGAATCAAGTGCTAATACAGGATGAGAATGCTACTACAGACCTACATTAGGTGGTCTATACCTTTTTTTCATGGTTTGAAACTTTATAATGATAGTTTCTAGTGTAACGGTATGATAAACCATCGTGAATTTTCTTTATAAATAATTGAATTATCTATCTAAACATCTTTTAACATGTTAGGGATTTCCATAGATTCCTTTGAGTTAGTTAGAGGTTGTTTCCCCAACCTAGGCCACCCATGGGGTGTGCCCTTCCCATGCCATTATTGAACCACCCAAGGGGTGAGTGTGTAATATTATCTTGTTAAGATGAATCCAATTTATAAATAATTATAATAGAATAGACTGATTTAGGGTTTTTCTTCTTCTTTTTCCTAGTGATACGTGATGTTGATTTGTTTGAATTTTTAATTTTTAATTTTTTTATGAGTGGGTAGAGTCATGGATAGTAATTTAATGGAAAATGTTATATGAGTGGTTAAAGCCATGGAATGTAAAAAAATGGGAATTGTTAAATGAGTGGGTAAAATCATGGATGTAAATTCTTGTGAATTAATATTTGGAAGGAATGATGAATCATTACATTACATGCATTGGATGGTACTCTATGGATCTTGATAGAAGTAGTGGATCTCTTGTATGATATCTATTCTTGGTAATTGATTTTGTGGGATGCCTTGGGCCTTCCTACCCCTTATGTATAATTTTTTTAGGATCACAGTGGACACTTTCTGTTTACTTGCTCCTTGGACCCCAATTCAAGTCTAACCATGTTTCCATAGAGATACTCTTGAGACTCGATGAGGATGCATTGGTTCACTGCCCCATGGGTTCGAACTTGTGGGGTATGACACATTTGATTATATGGATCGACCTTTGTTAATTTAACATGATTGACAATATAGGGTGGACGTGGATGATATAAAATTATAGGTTATATGAAATAGAAGTGGATAATATAAAACATTGTGTATATGGCATTGTTGTGGTGTTTAGTTCATTTTTTGATTTACTGATTCCTTTTTATAGAAGCATGAAACTTGTTTATAGGGATCCTTGTGTGGTTATATAATATAAATTTTTTGGTTACATATTCCTTAGGAACCTTACTTTTTGTACATAAAAACCCATTATATTCTGCACACTACTTTATCTTGTATTACTCTACAAGGATTTTTTATTAACACCATGGGTGGTGACCAACTAGGATGACATCTCGCACCCTGTTTGGGATGTCGTTGGGTATGTAGAAATATTATTTGGATGCAGGAAGAACTAGAAAAAAATAATTTGTTCGAGGTGGTTTATTTTTAATGGTTTTGTTAACCACTTTGAATTAAATTTTGTTTTAGGAAATCATATAGCAGCAGTTTCCTTTAACTGTCACTATAATTTTTCATTTTAATTATTAGTGGTGTTGTCTATTAAACTGTTGTGAAATGTTTTAAAACCCTATTTCACCCCCTCCCTTGCTCCCTTTGTGTGACCATGACCTAGACCCTATCCCCCCCCTCTCCATTCATCATCCTGACCCCGCAAGCCCCCCCATCTAACCCCCTCTTTCCTCAGTGATGACCTGACCCCCGTAACCCCCCCATCTAACCCCAACTTTCCTCAGTGATGACCTGACCCTCGTAACCCCCCCCCACTCCGACCTCCATCTTGTCAGAGGTGAAACAGAACCCTCCCTACAACCTCCCTCTCCCCGAAAGTTCCCCTCCATGATTAGGGCGTGGAGCCCCCACCACTCTTACCTGCCTCTCCTAGTCTTGGTTTCCCTCCTCCTAGAATCTTAAGGCTTATTTGGCCTTGTTTTTATGATTTACTATCGCAATTTTTGTAAGTCAAAGATCATATGTTGGTTGTCTCTATTGCATAGTTCATTAAATTAATAATCACTGATTTATTTCCACTTTATGATAGGTTTTATATTCATAATTAAATTATTATATTTTTATATTAATAAATTTTAAATGGAAGCCATGTTTCACTTTTTCCATTGAATTAAAAGGATTTTTATTTGAAATCATATATTTTAAAATTATTTTTCAACTACCACAGACACCAAAACATTGACAAAATAGTAGAATGTATTTTATTTTGTGATTTAAAAACATTATATGTTGGTTTGGTTATTGATATAATTTTAAGGGGAAGCTCATGAATTCCAAGGGTGTTGAAGGATTTTTAAGAACCAATATTAGGTTATCTTGGATATAATGACATTTTGATGATTGAGTATTGGTGTTTTCAAAGGAAATTTTATAAATATGTTTCTAAAAGTGAATCGACATTAAGTTCAGAACATTTAAAAAATATTCTTAAAACATAACCATAGAACTTTCCCCTAGATATATTTTGGAAAATAAAATTATATGGAATGTTGATTTCCCATAGGGGGTTTTCATATTGATTGTTGTTCATAATGAATGAGAAGAGGTTGTTTCTGAATGGGTTTATAGTGGTGAGGTGAGCTTATATGTTGAATTGTTAATTATATTCTTGTTTTAAAATTTATGTGTGGACTCTAGTTTATAACATGTTAATCAATGTCCTATTTTGTAGGAAATTTAGGTGAACATATAAAATGACCTTAAATGGTAGAGTAAAGTATGAGCACATATAACAACCTATGTCTTCTGTGTATATCGGTTTTAGTAATCCGATATTATGTGATATCCCAATAATGTATAATTTACATTCATATTTTTATAAGTGTGCTCCTGGTATTAGTTCGACCATGGGAAATAGATCAGGAATTTATTAGAGTGTCTAATAATTCAATGCAATGAACCCTCTATAGTCACAACACCAATGTAGAATACAACATTATCTTTTTATCCCAAAAAAATATCATCCACATATAAAATAACAAAAGTTGATACATATTTATCATCATTAATGTAGAGTTTTTCTTCCAATCTCCCCTCATTAAATATTAATTGTTTGAATAATGTATATAACATTAAATACCTTGATCTTGATTCTTATTTTTACCTATATTGTTTATTATTTAATTTTTATTTTACTTGTTTGATTAAACATCTATATCATTATATTTGAATGTATAGGTAGAACACAATCCAATACATATGGATAACATTTGGATTGATTTACCTTGAAACACACCCCAATATGCTATTGGATTAGAAGAATTTTTAGATAATGTAACTGCAAAACAATTAGTGGATGGTAGAATAAATTTATGTGTTTAGAATGTAAATTCATGTAATTGTTTAATAGAAATGAAGTATATAAACATTTTTTATTGAAATAGTTTTCTTATATATATTTATTTTTGATTTTTGTTGGTGAATCAAATGCTATGGAGAGTGAAAACAATGACAATAATGTCAATGATGTGAAAAATTACCCTGCAAAGGGAAATTCAATTTAAAATTTTTTAAATGAGGATTTTGGGTTTAAAGAATATAATTTGAATTATTTTAATAGATCAAAACAACCTTCAGTTTATCCTAAGAATGTAAAACATTCTCAAAACATCTATGAAAAAATGATTTTTATGAATTAGTTTACTATATAAACCATTAAATGTATGAAGTGTGTTCTAAGTATTCAAATATGAATTTTTTAGTGAAGATATTTCATATCAAGTGTCTTTGTGGAATTTCTGAAAAAGTATTATCCATTATTTTTGAGTTTCTTCATGATGCGTTTGGTGAATCTAAGATCCCTGTATAATTCTATGAGATGAATAAATTCATCAACCAATATGAAAATAATTATAAAAAGATACCTCCATGACCTAATAGATACATGGTTTACTTAGGAGAAGAGTGTGATAAAAAAGAATGAAAAAGATTTCATACAAGCATATGGAAGTCAATGATAAACAATGATAGTATAAATCAATGAAACCATAGGAATAAACAGAAGGACAAATCTTCATCTAAGGTATTGCGTTATTTTCCTCTGAAATATTGATTTCAATGATTATTCATGTCGTCTATGGATAAATAAGACATGAAGTGTAATTCCCAATATAGTAACGTTGTCATGATGATACATCCAAAATATCCAATATCATGGATGATGTTTGATTCTATTTATCTATATTTTCCTTAGGATCCTAGGAATGTATGTTTGGGATTGGATTCTGATGGTTTAACCCTTTTGGTACATTAAGAAATAATTATATCATTTGGCCATTTGTTTTGATCACATATTATATACATCCATGGATGTGTATAAATAATACTAATTTCATTATTTCGATGATTATTCCTAGAAAGAAAATTCCTAGAAATTACATTGATGTATACCTTCAACCACCAATTAATGATTTGAAATAATTATGGGATGATGGCATGGAAACATATGATGCATCAAGGAGACAACTATTCAATATTCATGTTGATTTATTATGGAAAATTAGTGACATTACAAGAGTATAAAATTTATCTGGTTCAAACATGCATATTGGGATGGATTTTCTAGTTTTTAATTTTTCATTTTGAACCTCAATGATTACCTCATAGAAAAAAATGGTATTTTATGTTTCATCTTCAATTTCATGATGCTTCTCATAAATTTAGGTTTAACAACACAAGATTCAATGAAGATATTTAAATGAGTAATCCACCGAATTTTTTATATGGTTCTTCAATATTTTGAAAATTAATGAATTTCATTATAGAATTTGAAAATTATAATCAGTTTAAAGAAGGAAGAAAAGGGTATGAGGTAAAGTATCTGAAAAATCTGGAACACACCAGTGGAGGAGAAAGGTATATTTTTCAAAATTCATTATTTTGTGTTCAGCGTAGTATATTATAATCTTGACATAATGTATATTGAGAAAAATGAATGTGAGAATGTAGTTTTACAATGCTTAATGAGCAAGCTAAATCGATGGATCACCTTAAAGCTCATAAGGATTTAGAGTCAATGAATATAAACCATGGTTTTTGGGAAAATGAGAATGAAATGTATCATTATATTATTTGTACAATGAAAAATCATCATAAAGACATATTCATTCGAACTTTAAAGAATATAATTGTTCCAGATGGATATTTAAGTAACATGTCTTGGTGCTTTGACTTAAAACATTGAATGTTTTATGGATTGGATATTCATTACTCACATATTTTTATGTAGTAGTTGTGTCCATTGGATTTGAGTAATACTTTACATAAAAATTTAATTGTGGTTGTAGTTTAGTTTTGTACCTTTCTCAAATATTTCTGTGAAAAAACTCTAAATTCAACTGATCTTGATAGACATCAAGAAAGAATTGTTTTGAAACTATTTCATTTGAAGATGTTATTTCACCCTTAATTCTTCATAGTCGTGATTCATTTGACAATTCATTTAGTTGAAGAAGACAAACCTTTTTGACCGGTACACTGTCAATGGATGAATCCAATAGAGTGGTACATTGATATATATTTTTATTTTCATTGTTGAATTTTATTTTAATTTTATTTTATAAAATCATTTCGTAAAAGTTTCTAATATGTTTCTTTTTTTTCATTGGGTACATTGGTTATTTGAAATAATATAAGAGGAATTAATCTCAACAAGAAGTCTCTATTGCTTATGGTTACATAGACAATGTGTGATTGAACTTCTTTTATAGATGTTTGTATGGGATTTAGGCTAGATTCAATGGTGAATGATGTGATGATGACATCTCCACTAATTATCATTTAAAAAATCAGTCATCGGTATTTCCAACTATTTATCAACCAATTATAATGGGGTCGAATTTCTACATTGACCGAATTGGATTTTATACAAGAACATAGATATGTGCTACTAAATAGTGTTATTGATGTCCCATTTATTTAAGAATTGTGACTTCATATAAAGAGGCGACTAAGTGGTTGATCTTCAAATGAACTGGAATTTGATAAAAGATGTTAATAAGGAGTTTCTTGATTGGTTCTCCCGTCATGTATGTATATACTCATATTAATATTAATTTTATGTAGTTATTTTTTCTTTGTAAAAAGTAACATATTATATATTTTTGGGGAGATAATTAATGTTTTTAATTGGGATTAAATTTCAACTTATTTGAAGTTTATGGCTCGAGGACCACTACGACATGCTACGAGATTTGGTGCTAACAATATTCATAGATTTGGGTTTTATACAATTTATCAATATGAACACTTCAAAACTCAAAATAGTGTTTTATTTTAATTTGAAGTGGTTATATAATATGGGATGTTGAATGATAACATTGAATTAAACTATCATATCCAGTTTTCAGTTTTCTTATTCAAATGAATGTGGGTAAACATTGATAGGGGTATAATTAATGATTTATAAACAAATTTAAATCAACTTCTCTATTTTCATAAATACCAGTGAGAGTGGAGAACATGATCCATTAACCTTTATTTTAGAAGATAAGATGGTTTGTTATATGTGTGATTAAATAATGAAGGATGGATTGTTGTTGTACACTTAATTAAGAGTGACTTATATGATATGGGAGAGGAATTTCAATTGGAGTTTTTTGTCAATGAACCTCATCAACCACAAAACATTGAATTGTTTTTTAAAAAAAATATTGAAATAGTATAACATGAAAGATATGGTGAAAATTAAAGACTCATTGAAATGGATTGTGATAATAATGAAGATAATAAAGATGATTAAAATTGAATGTATAAATTGGTAATCAAAATATATTATAATTTCACATTTATAAGTGTTTCATACATATATACATTGTTCTACTTTTTATTTTTTTGTAAAAAAAATAATGTTTTTCATTTTTTATACATTTAATATACCTTAACCATTTGAAATGATTGAATTGTGAGAAGAAAAAAAACCTCAGGATCCTAACCGATCAGAATCTTAGAGTACTCCAACCCTACTATCATCCCTTCTGGATCCTAGTCATTTAGTTCTACCCGGGACTGCTATCAATATGAAGATGCTACTAGAATCTATGGGTAGATCATTGGTTATCCTTCTTGTGATATTTTGATCATTCCAACTATCTTTTCCCATGTTATTTTTTTTGGTTTTTTTTAAAAACTATAAAAAATTAATAAAATCTCACCACTATATAATGAAAAAACAACACATATAAAAACTTTTTATCAACAAAAAAAATCACCCTGAAATTATTGCTGACAATGAAATACAATAGGATTATTTTACATCAACTAAATAAATTATTGGTAGTTCAAACCACCGCCAGTAAAAAAACTCCCACATATACCAGATTATTTTAGTAAAACTATTGTAAAACCCATGAGAACCCAGTTCATTTTGACATATAAAGTTGTTTAGGTGCGAGGTGGGTTGGGCATGAAGTGTGGTGTGACTGGAAAGGGAATGATGGTCAGTCTAAATATATACGGTGTGGAAAGGTACACCAATGGTAAGGATGTGATAAATCATTAGTTATATTAATAATAAAATAATTATACAATTGTACAATACGAAAAGAAAACAAGAGAACAGCAACTGCAACAACTCCAACTGTCCGACTAGTATGGTCCCGCATGGCCCTGGTAGTCCTCCTGGAAACCTAAAAGTAAACGTAGGGTGAGCATACAAGTATACTCAGTAGGGAATCCTAAAGCTCTCGTGCACAAGTGGGGAGACATCCTAATGTCCCGTGGGAACAACAGAAGAAACTTAGCAAGGAATTCTATCCACCCCACCTCACCAGCCACACTCACCAAAACACAAGCACAACAGGAAGTAGTATATAAGAAACCTGAGTATTGGGTACCCCACACCATTTCCCTTTGGTTAGATGCTCTTCCTAACGGCGAACGTCCTGACGCTGCCATACTCTCCCCGCCCGCACTCACCTGGGCCTCACAACCACGTATCCCGCCCGCACACACCTGGGCCTCATCCTGAAGATTCTTGGGAAACAGTAGAACATACCCAAAGAGTCTTGGGCTAAAGACACCCCAATCGAAACCTACCCGAAGAGTCTTAGGTGTAAGTTTGCCTCAAACCATCACAGCCTAGGGGAGAAGGAGCAGGAAGGAGCTAGTAACTAAGGGAAAAACACCATCTCCCATGGAATGAGAGTGTTTGGCACTAAGTGATCAACATGGGTGGGGTGCGATAAAACACAAAAGATACAAATATATATATATACCAAACACACAGCCCAACCTATGGCTTCTAAACAGAGAAAACTGAGCACGTTCCTCGGCACTGCTACTACGAAGCATGCATACAACAAACAACCTCAACCCCATTTAGGTTTTCACGTTTCAGCAGAATTAGTTTATTTAGTTACTTAACTACTGGGAAACTATCCACAACCAACCACATAGATTGTTCATAAAACATATCCATGTCATCCACAAATCAAGTTAGGAAAACACAAACAACACAACCAAGTCCATTCTTATTAGCCAAACAACCCTATTTGTTATTAACTCCGTTTCGTTACCATGCCCCACCATTCATTAATTCTTCCACTTTTTATTATTATTCACAACCCAAAGTCCATTCACAATCAAGATCATCCCTGTAGCCCCACTGCCAAACACCATAACCACAACCGCACTGAAACCCGTACATCATTATCCCTTTAATACCACTTATCGCAGCCCCGCTGCCCATCACAACATAACATTTACACCAACCCACAACCAAGCCAACAGCAGCCCCGTTTCTCACCATGTCCACAACAACCCACAAAACACCCCCATCACATGCCACGTATCCAAGACAACACCCACATGTTCATTAATCCATTTTGTTCAGCCGGGGTGATCACACAAGGGTTCCAGATTTTAAATAGCCAACATTACGTAATTAACCAAATTCCACATTCCACAAAGTTCCATCCACAAAAACGGTCTAGAAAGATACGGAAACATTTAATTGTGCAAGCAAAGGCCCCCAACGACCTTGATTTTCAGTAGGTAGAAGCTCATTCAATTCACAACATAATATCACAGGATATAAAGTAACAGCAATCACAAACATCCCAACCCCGTTCTTTAACCAGTTATTATCTTCATTTAATGGTTCAACTGTTTCTCATGAAAACAAAAGGATACCCACCCCGCATGATGCACAATTTAGAGAGATGAAGGTAAGATCCCTACCTCAACAGGTTCCGATCGCAACGCTCCCCCAGATCAACCTTAGAAGACGTCCGTCGGCATCCGTCACTTCTTTCGGGTCCCCGAAAAACCTCCTCGTGTGGAAGTCGGAAAGGAAAGGTCGAAGTAAAGGTAACGGATACAATCTCAGAAGTTCCGCCTCGTCGTTACGATCCCATGGCCACTGACAGATCGTAAATCAGAGCTCGGACGAAGAAGTTATGGAAGAAAATGAGCCTTCGAGTCTCTTGGGAGAGCTCTGCTCAGAGGAAATGGGGAGGAGGAGTGAATTGAAAGGAGGGGACCCCTCCTTTTATAGGAAAGAAAAGGAAACGTACACGGCGTGTACTTTATGGTACACGGCGTGTACTCGGTTATTTTACACAGTCTCCACGTGGCTTCCAACACGGCTCTGCGGCCGTTGACTGGTCAACACATGGTTTGAGGGTAACACATATGCGAGGAAGGACTACACGACGTGTAGTTTAGACACACGACATGTACTCATTTATTGCACACAGAAAGGACACGGCTCCAACACGTTACATGGCTGTTGACTGGTAACGCGTACGCGGGGAAGGACTACACGGTGTGTATAACTGGGCACACGGCGTGCACCCATTATTTCACATAGCAAGGACACGGTCTGCAACACGGGGTATACCTAGCAAGGGGGTACACGACGTGTACTCAAACTACATGACGTGTAGTTTCAAAACTCTGGAAGGTGTGGGGAAAGTCCATTTTACCCTCCAGAACACTTCTTGACCTTCTTTTTGACAAAGGAAAGGGCCGGAGAGGTCCGGGCAATTACATTTTGACCTTCTTTTTGACAAAGGAATGGGCCAGAGAGGTCCGGGCCATTACAATAAATTATTGGTAGTTCAAACCACCACCAGTAAAAAAAACTCCCACATAGACTGGATTTTTTTAGTAAACCTATTGTAACAACCATGGGAATGCAGTTCATTTTAACATAGAAAGCGGTTTAGGTGCGAGGTGGGTTGGGCATGAAGTGTGGTGTGACTGGAAAGGGAACGATGGTCGGTCTGAATATATAGGGTCTGTAACGGTACACCAATTGTAAGGGTGTGATAATTCATTAGTTATATTAATAATATAATAATTATGCAATTGTATTTTTTAAGAAACATTTAATGATTAAAAAAGTTATCATAGGAAAACAACGAAATGTTGATTTTTCGAATTTAGGAATAGACACCACATAAATCTGAGTTATGGTTTTCCTTTGACGACCATAAATAAATTTTTAGTGTTTTAAAACACTAAAATGAACATTTAATGATCAAAAAATAACAAAAGTTCTCTTAATATATTGAAATCATGGGAACACCACCATTTAATTATTTTTGACATGTATAAGAAAACCAAACACTAATTCAATGTGCGGTGTAGTCAAAATGATTCAATAAAAATTTTAAAAATATCAATGTTTTAGAAGCAAACATCATGGGGTAACAACATGGAACATGACATTGGTTTTCCCTAAAATTAGTTGAAAATGACTATATAATTCATTGTTAAATGTAGGAACCTGCAGTACATTATTCTTTAGGACTATTATCCATTTATTGTCGCAAACCTATTTTTAGTGTTTTAAAACACTAAAAAGTACTGGGAATAGTCAAACCCATCGATAAAACACATATTAACATAAAATAATTGTAAAACTACTGAGAAGTTATTTTTTATGTGTACGTGAAGACTACACATCAATCTGACACGAGATTTGATCGAAATGACTCAGTAACCACTCCTTAATGGTACACCAACCTTTGAAACACGATTTGGGGGGGTCAAATCTAGGAAAAAATTGTCATAAATCCCTGAAAACATGGGACAATGATCGTATATTTAATTTTTAAATGAATTCACTGACTTCAATTCATTCATAATGATGATTTTCTCGTTTTGGTGGTAAACACATTTTTAGGTTTTTAAAACTCTAAAACATGAATGGAATGGTTAAAACCATATAAAATGACAACAGCAATCCGTGGGGGCTCTCCGATTCGGCGGAGAGCTCTCTGGATTTTTAGGGTTTCGACCAACTCGGTCGGCAGTTGTAGTGTTCGGTTGCCCTTGGTGGTGAGCGACGGGTGGAACGCAGTGCACATCAGCTTCACGGGCCCTCAACTTAGTCGGCAGTTCTAGTGTTCGGTTGCCCTTAGTGGTGACCAAATCGCTTCGGCGGATAGGTGCAGGACATCTGGAACTTGTGGAGATCAGATCTACAAGTGATGGTACACATGGAGTATGATTTTGGCTGCGTGCTTGGGATTTACAGTGCAGCTTGATCTCCTTAGCTTCGGATGGAAGCTTGGATCTTCATCGTGTGGATCCGGTTCTGATTTAGGGGATCTTCTGTATTCTCCTAATCTAGATTGAGGGAGTTCGGTGAGCTTATGAGTTCTTGTCTTCTTCGATCAATCAGGTGCGGAACTGGATGTTTCTTGGGCTCCCAAAGGCGGTGAGCATCGGGTGTTTCACCACACATGGTTTTTCCAGGTGCCATGGGATTCAAGTTTTTCTTCTAGATCTGAGTATAGACCCTGTTCAATCTGGGTCTTTGGTATCCTTCTTCCTAGCTGTCGTCTTGGGGATTTGTAAATCTTTAGCTTATAAAAGGTTAGCGTTGGTGACTGGTTCGATTTCGTCCTCCTTGCGAGCTTCGTTTTCAGATCTCTGTCAGCACAAGAGGATGGCATGGTCGGTCGAGATGATCAACCGTGAGAATGGTTGTGGTGACTTGTTTTTTTTTTGTGCACCAACTCTATGCCTTTTCCATTTTTCAGTTGTTTTTCCACAATCGATTCCACATACAACGTACAGTCTCTTGATTTCTTTGTACGATAGCTCCAGGGCTTTATCATTTTGTGATTTTTGTAAAATAAATACACCAATCGGACGTGTTGTGTGTTCATAATGAATCCGTAACCACTTCATAGATGTGTAGAACACCTTACAAAACAAGTGGTGGGGGGAAAAACCATGGAAAAGACATTGTGTTAACTTCAAATGAGGAGAAATCATATATTTAATTGAGAAATGTAGGAATTGATGACATGCCATTCCAAATGATGGTTTTTTTCATTATGGTTGTAAACATGTTTTTAGTGTCTTAAAACCCTAAAACATGTGTGGAATGGTCGAAATAAAATAAAAAAAACCCTAGATTGACATAAAATAATTGTAAAACCAGCACTAAGTTATTTTTTATTTTTATGTACAGACAACACATCAATATGACGTGTGGTGTGCTCTGAATGACTCAGTAACCACTTCTTAAATGTACAAAATCTCTAAAAACAAGTTTTTGGGGTCAAAACCAAGAAACAAATTTTGGATTTCTCTAAAATCAAGGGGAAATGACTATATATCTATTTTTGAAATGTTTCAAACAACAACACTTCATTCTGAATTATGGTTTTCCCATTATGGCTGTAAACGCATTTTTAGTGTTTTAAAACACTAAAACGTTAGTGGAATGTTAAAACCCATAGAAAATGACCACATATTGACATGAAAACATTGGATAAACACCTCTGGGTTATTTTTAATGTCTACACATAGATAACACTTAAATATAAGACGTGGTGTGGTTGGAATGACTCAGTAACCACTTATTCATGGTAGAAACACCTTTAAAAACAAGTGTCATGGGGTAAAAACAACGAAAATAATGTTGGATTGCTCTCATATCATGGGACAACAACCGTATATTAAAGTTTGAAATCCAGGAACTAAAGACATGTCATTCTGAAGGTTCTTTTTTTATTATGGTTGTAAACATGTATTTATTTTTCTAAAACATTAAAATTTGTGTGGATCAGTCAAAACTATAGAAAATCACCAGATACTAACATCACGTCATTGAAAAACTATCGCTAATTTATTTTCAACTTGTCCATGCAGAAAACACATCAATATAATGTGAGGATATATCTTAATGACTGAGTAGCTACTTGTTAAAGGTACAAAAAACATTAAAAACGTGTTTCAGGGGTCAAAAACAAGAAGATAATGTTGGATTGCCCTATAATCAGGGGACAATTACAATAAATATAATTGAAAAATGTAGTAATTTATGTAACATAATTCCAAATTATGGTTTTCTTATTATGGACATAACCTCATTTTTATTGTTTTAAAACTTTAAAATATGCGTTGAATAGTCAAAACCATTGAAAAACCCATAGATTGACGCAAAATAATTTTAAAACAAACACGAAGTTATTATTGAAATATAGGAAATGTTATGATATCGAGGTCTTTAAAATTTGTTTGTTATGTAAATATCAAGCACACCACACGTCACTTTGATAATTAATTATAATATTTACTTATCCACTTTTGGTTTCTAGTGTTGAATGTTATCATAAATAGGAATGTTTATATTTTGAAAGTGTTTTTCAATATATACTATTTTTTTTCTCTAAAAATGAATTTTTTTTATTATAAAAATTATAAATTTTATGTTCAACATTCTGAATATATTCTTTGTATTTTGTTTTTCGCATTTCTCATCATTAATATTCAAGTTTTCATTATAGGCGGCAGTTACCGACACTAGTGCAGAAAACATTATTTACGTCACCATTTTTTACGTCGGTTATATATAACCAACGTGATAATCTGTGAAACGTGGCTTTTTCACGTTGGTTATTTTATAACCGACGTAAAAAATGTGGTGAGTTTATTTTTAACGTCAGTTATTTTAATAACCGACGTTACAAATCGCGCGCGTTCGTTTTTTAGGTCGGTTATAAATTAACCGACGTAAAAAACCAAAGCGTGGGGTTTTTTATGTCGGTTATTTGATAACCAACGTAAAAAACGTGGCTTTTGAGGCCTTTTTGACGTCGGTTATTTGATAACAAACATAACAAAACAACCCGCAGAAGTTTTTTACGTCAATTATACAATAACCGACGTAAAAAATTGTGATTTCTGATTTCTTTTTTACGTCGGTTATTCTATAACCGACGTAAAAAGCCAACACGCGGATTTTTTTACATCAGTTATAAAATAACCGACGTAAAAAAAAGCTGTATCTGATACATTTATAACGTCGGTTATTATAATAACCGACGTTATTAATGTAAAAAACAGTTTATAACATCGGTTATTAAATAACCGACATTATAAAACATTTAAAAAATTAACAAGCCCCGTGGATTGTCATTTACGATTTTTCGATCGACAGTCCGGCGACTCGTCTCTTTCGCGCGTTAAACCCTAATCGGCTCGTCGATCTCGCTGCATTAAACTCGTTTTTCCTTCATCTTTTATCATATTTACTCTCCTCGGATCTATTATCTCAACTCGCATCACTCAATTAAGCCTTCCACGAATTTATTTCGTTCGTTTTTTTCCCGGATAGTCTATATTTATGTTTTGTGATTTTTGTGTTTAAACTAGGTAAGATTCTTCGATTTCGAACCCTCTTACATCTTTATGTCATCATCATCTTATTTATCATCCCCAGATCTATTAGATCGACTCGCAATATTCACGTAAGCCTCAACTACTTCTATTTAGTTTGTTTTTGTTTAACGAATGCCCGACATTGATGGTAATTTTTGTTTTCATTGACAACTAATGATCTCATTCACCTATATTACTGCATCGAATGGTTATTGATTAAATGTACGAATTCAGATATGATATTTCATGTGTTGTTGCTTCTTATGTTTATCCTCTTTTATATGAGAATCTATTAGACATATAATGTAATGGTTGTTGACCTCTATGGCCCTTCGATGCATCGCTATGTCTCATGATTCCAAAAAAAAATGGGTTCTGCTAAGGGCTTACCCAAGTATTTTTTGAGGCCTTGGCCAAGGCCTTGACAATCTGTTTACGATTTCTAGAATTATCCATTACCTCATTATGATATTAGTTATCGAGAAAACTTGTGACCATTTGAATAGTTGAATATCAATGGTTATTTTTAATTATCATACGATCATTTAAGTAGCCATATTTAATAATATTTAATTCTATCTATTTCATGCCGAAGTATATATTAAATGCATGTGTTTTTAGTTGTTCACCATGCCTAGTTTTTATATGTAAACCATTGTTTGGGGGGGTTGTCCGGGGGGTGGCGGTTGTCCAGAGGGTTAGGGGGTGTCCAGGGGGGTGTCCAAGGGGGTGGGTGGGTGTGGGGGGCTGTCCAAGGGGGTGGAGGCCTGTCCAGAGGGTTTTAGGGGTTGTCTGGGGGGGTGGGGGCGGTCCAGAGGGTTGGGGGTGTCTAGGGGGGGTGTCCAAGGGGGTCGGGGGTGGTGTCCAGGAGGGGTGGGGGGTGCTGTCTGAAGGGGTGGGGTGCTGTCCAGGGGGTGGGGGGATGTCCAAAGGGTTGGGGTGGGGGGGTGTCCAGCGGGGTGTCCAAGGGGGTAGGGGGTGGGGGTTTATGTCTAGAAGGGGTGAGGGGTGCTGTCGAGAGGGGTGAGGGCTGTCCAGGGGGTGGGGGGGGGTGTCCAGAGGGTTGGGGGGTGTCCAGACGGGTGTCCAAGGGGGTGGGTGGGTGTGGGGGGTGTCCAAGGGGGTGGGGTCTCTCCAGAGGGTTTTGGGAGTTGGAGGGGGGTGGGGGTCTATCCAGAGGGTTGGGGGGTGTCCAGGGGGGTGTCCAAGGGGGTGGGGGTGTATGGGGGGGCTATCTATAGGGGTGGGGGCTTGTCCAGAGGGTAGTCCGGGGGTTGTCCGTGGGGTGGGGGTGCTGTCCAGAGGGTTGGGGGTGTCCAAGGGGGTAGGGGGTAGGGGTGGTGTCCAGGAGGGGTGGGAGTGCTGTCTAGAGGGGTGGGGGCTGTCTAGGGGGTGGGGGGGAGCTGTCTAGAGGGTTGGGGAGTGTTTGGGGGGGTTTCCAAGGGGGTGGGTAGGTGTGGGTGGCTATCCACGGGGGTGTGGGCCTGTCCAGAGGGTTTTGGGGGTTGTCCGGGGGGTGGGGGGCTGTCCAGATGGTTGGGGGTGTCCAGGGGGATTGACTACTGCATCGTGGTTTCTGAGATTATGACATGATGATTGTGCTGTGATGATTGACTTTACATTGTGATTTTCTCCATCTGAATTTTTATTTTAAATATGATTTGATTCTCAGGTTTACTCCATTTTCTCCAAATTTCTATCAACCATGTAGGATCCATGGTTTTATTTTATTCAATGGAATTTAAAACTATTATATCTAACTATATTTTGTATTAATAATAATATTCAAGCATATTTTTTTAAATACGCATAGATTTGTTTTATATTTCAAAATTGTTTTACATTTAAATTATGATTTTTTACATATAAACTTATATTTTTCTTATCTTAAAAATATATATATATTTTATATTTGTTATAGGTAATAATGAGTAGAGGTTGGATTATGACACATCGAATGAGAAATGAATATGAGGAAGGTGTTGATGCCTTTTTGGAATTTGCTAAACGAAATGTTCAAATTAGTGACATTTTTTTCTGTCCATGCCTGAAATGTTTGAATATGAAGAAGTTGAAAAGTAAAGAGATAAAACATCATCTGATTTTTCATGGTTTTAATCCGAGTTACATCCCTTGGATTTGGCATGGTGAAACTGGATGGAATGTGACTGATGATGATCATTCACAAGATGGTAACTCCAATTGAATTCAAGAAATGATTCGCGATATTGTAGCAGAAAAAATTGAGATAAAACCGATAGTTGCACGTCTATATGGTAATGCTGAAAAACCATTATATCCTATTTGTACAGATTTTATGGTTTTATCGGTGGTGTTAAGATTGATTAACCTGAAGGAGAAACATGGATGGAGTGACAGAAGTTTTATAGAGTTGCTACAATTGATGAAAGACATTCTTCCAAAAGATAACGATCTTCCAGATTCACATTACAAGGCCAAGAAAATATTATTCCTGATGGGATTGGGATACAAGAAAATACATGCATGTCCGAATGAATGCATTATATATAGGAAGGGATATGAATTTATGTCAGAGTGTCCTAAATTTGGGACATCATGGTATAAGGTGAAAGAAAAATCACAGGCTGATGTAGAGATTACAAAGCTCCCTTCAAAGTTATTTTGGTATCTTCTTATAATTCATCATTTCAAACGTTTATTTGCTAATTCACATGATGAAAAAAAATGTTAAGATGGAATGCTAGTGAGCGGGTATGTGATGGAAAAATACGTCATCCAACTGATTGTCCACAATGGAAGAAAATTGATGCGCAGTATTCTACATTTGGAAATGAAATTAGAAATCTCAGACTAGGGTTGTGCACAGATGGAATGAATCCATACCGAACCCTCAGTAGAACACATAGTTCATGGCCTGTTTTATTGGTAATTTACAACCTCTCTCCTGAAGTTTGTATGAAGCGCAAATATGTCATGTTGAGTATAATGATCTCTGGTCCAAAGCAACCTGAAAATGATATTGATGTTTACTTGTCACCATTGATTGATGATTTGAAACTATTATGGGCTGATGGTATTAGGGTGTATGATTCTTATAAAATGGAATATTTTCAACTACATTTCGTGCTTCTATTCACTATAAATGACTTCCCAGCGTATGGAAATTTTTCTGGATACAGTGTTAAAGGGAATAAAGCATGTCCAATTTGCGAACAACAGACGTCATATTGTCAATTGGATCATGGGTGGAAAATAGTGTACATGGGTCATCGAAAGTTTTTGCCTATGGATCACCCTTATAGAAGAATAAAAAAGGAATTCAATGGCTCACAAAAATTTGATACTACTCCAAAACCTTTATCCCATGATATGTATTTTTAGAGGGTGAAAAACCATGATGTGACATTGGGAAAGACACAGAAATCTGGTAATGATAGACATATTTGTAAGAAAAGGTTAATATTTTTTGAGCTACCATATTTGAGGTATCATGAAGTTAAACATAATATTGATGTCATGCATGTGGAGAATAATATCTGTGATTGTTTGATTTGAACATTTTTTGATATTAAACGAAAGACAAAAGATGGGTTGAATGCAAGATTAGACTTACTATCAATGGGAATACGTTTGGAGTTAGCTCCCACTCCTAAAAAAGAAGAAAATTTCTTCCCCCGGCTTGTCATACATTATCAAAGGGGGAGAAAATTAGCTTTTGTCAGTGTCTTCATGATATCAAAGTGCCTCAAGGTTATTCTTCAAATGTAAAAATTTTTGTCTCATTGAAGGAATTGAAGTTGATAGATATGAATTCACTTGATTGTCACATCATGATGCAAAAAATTCTACCAGTTGCATTGCATGGAATATAGCCCATTAGTGTCAAAAAGACTATAATGAAGTTGTGTTATTTTTTCAATTCAATTTGTAACAAGGCGATTGATGTGAATGCATTGAACATTTTGGAAAAGGATGCAATCTGTATACTTTTTCAATTGGAAATGTATTTTACTCCAACTTTTTTTTATATAATGGTGCATTTAATGATTCATCTGGTTCGAGAAATAAAGCATTGTGGACCTGTATATCTTCGTTGGATGTATCCTTTTGAAAGGTATATGAAAATATTAAAGGGGTATGTTAAAAATCCATATCGACCTGAAGCCTCCATTATTGAAAATTATATTTCTGAGGAGGTAGCAGAGTTTTGTTCGAGCTACTTGGATGCAACGCAACACATAGGTTTGCCTCCATCTCGCCATGAATGAGTTAATAATGAGGGAAAGTGTATTCATGGCTTGAAAGTCAAATCATTGTCAGCTGAACATATGAAGAAGTTAGAATCATAAATTTTTAATAACATAGCTGATACTCAACCATATATCACATTTCATATTAATGAGTTGAAACAATGTCATCCAAATAAGAAAGAAATGTGGATTTTGAATGAGCAGAACAAAACTTTTTTGTCATGGATTAAAAAGAATTTTCTTGGTAGATCAGATGTATCAGAGACATTAAAATGGATATTGGGTGGTCCATGTTTAAATATGATTACATGGTCCAGTTATGACATTAATGGCTATACATTTCATACGAAAGCTCAGGACAACAGAAGTGCAGTTCAGAATAGTGGTGTATTGGTGTTTGCAGAAGCAATGCATTTTTCGAGTGCTAAGGACTAAAACCCAATTTCTGCATCAAGTGCATATTATGGAGTGATTGAAGACATATGGGAGGTTTATTACTTTAAAATTAAAGTTTCTTCTTTTAACTGTAAATGGTTTATCAATAACAACAGTGTTAGACACGATGAATTTGGAATGACACTTGTTAATATGAATAGATAGGAATACACAACTGATTCTTTTATAATGACAACACATGCAAAACAAATTTTCTATGTAGTAGATCAATCAGATATGCAGTGGTCTATTGTTTTACAAGGGAAAAAACAATATGTTGGTGAGGATGAAGTTGATGAAGATGCTGATTTATGTGAGATCCCTACTTCCATGGAAAGATTAACAGAACATAATTATGAGCATGTTGAAGACATGGTTTGTGCCATAAAGAACGATCACGACGAAGGAATTGGGGAAACAATCCATTTCTACATTCCTAAAATTACAGGTAACATATGTTTATTTCTTGTTTACACTTATTTTTTTCATAAATGTTAGATATTGTAAGTTTTTTATTTATTAAAACATGTTTTATAACAAAATAAGTATAAGTTTTTATTTTTTGTAAGTTTGTTTAGTTTACTTTATCATGTTTACCATTACATGATTTATATATCTATTATTTTTGTTCAGTGACAATTAGTTTACCATGTTTACTAGGTTTACCATGTTTACCATCTTTACCATCTTTACCATTGTTTAAAATGCTTACCATATTACCAATGTATACTATTACGTAACTTAGTACAATTTTCTATTTTCTGATTACAGTAGTATTAAAATATTTGAATTTTTATATTTTTGAACTAACGTTTGTTTTTTTTTTGATTTGAAGGATAATGGAAGATCATTCAGTAGATCAACCACATGATTCTGGAGATGAGCATATTGGTCATACCTCTGGGGAGGAACATTCACATGCTCCTATTACGACAAAGAGTTCAAAGGTTGGTAGACGTGGGTGCACAGGTTTACCAAAATTATCACTTGCCCGTACGCAGGATCAGAGGATAGTCGTTGAGTTTGATGATGATGATATTTCTAGAGGTCCAAAAGCAAAAGATTTTAAGATTTTTGTAGCAACTCAGGATAAGAGCAAAGTAAGCATTCTATATGATGACTGGACAAGTGTGGATAAAGCGATAATCTCTCAGTTGTGGGAGAAGATTTTGGTATGATCTTTTGCTATAGTTTGACTATTCTATAAATGTTTCTAGTATATATAATATGTCTAACCTCTTCTTTATCAGATGAAATTTGATATTCCTGACACTGGAGGAGTCAGGAAGAAATGATTATTGTTGGCTGCCAAGAGATGGAGGGATTTCAAATCAACCCTCTCATCTTATTTCATTTATGGTCATAGGAGTCATGAAAATCCATGTCGTATATATCCTTTTATAGATGAAGACACATGGAGACAGTTTTTTGAAAGTAGAAGAAAAGAGTCATTTTTGGTAAGGGCAATGCAAAATTTTATAAGATTTCTTATATAAATGATCTTATTAATGTTTTGTTAATGATTTCTTATTCTTAATTTATAGAAAACAAGGAAATATCATCAGGAGATCCAATATAAAAATGTATACCCTCATAGTTTATCTCGGGGAGGGTATGAATTTTTGGAAGAAGAAATGATGGCGGAAAAATTTTAGCAACTAAGATCTGAGTCTTCAAGATCTGGAGAGGTGGCCCCTCCATCCCCTCCATTTTGACATGAAAAATGGAAGAGAGCTCAGAAGGGAAAAAAAGGGAAATATCTTTCGGAAGAATCGAGAATCATAGCTGAGAGGATTGTAAGATATCTATTTTATTTATTTAAGTTAACCATTTTCTTCATATAATTTCAATCATTACATAATGTTCAATTAATTAATACAGGACTCTCTTGAGGAGCAGAGTTCATAGGAGACATTTATAGCTACTGGGAGGGAAGATATTTTATCGGTAGCATTGGGAAGGACCGAACATCCTGGTCGTGTAAGAGGATATCCGACAGGTGTATCAGTAATAAAAGTGTTTCCATGTTCTTTAACATCTAACGTTGAGGGGGTTTATAAAAAAATAGAATCCTTGGTGGCTGAAGTTCATAATATTAATGCGACGATGGAGGACAAAATTAGAGTGTCGGTGCAGTCTATGTTTGCAGACATGCAAAACAATTTCATACTGCAGCTCCCACTCCTCCACCTCCCCCTGCAGACCCCATTATTTATCCTCCACCTCCGCCAGTAGGTCCCACTCCCCCACCTCAGCCTCCGGACCCCATTTTTTATCCTACTCCTCCGCCGTAGCTTTCTACTTATTGCGAGTTGTATGTTGATGATTCTCAACATCATATAGTAGCATATGGGTTGGTATATTGTATAGGAGATATAGTTCATCATCAACAATTAGAGGTAGAGAATCAGAGGGTCACTATACATGATATTATAGATATATCAGCTCAGGTACCATTACCTACAGATGAGGTGGCGACAGTTGGACATCGTATCGGCCATTTTTTAATTTGTCCATCCATACTTCTTCGACTCATTACCATAGAGGTATGAATGCTATATTTTTTTTATTAAAGTTGTTTTATCATTTGAAAACTAATATATTTTTCAATTTATTTTTACAGGAATACTTCAAAGGTCAAGAAATACTGTATAGACAACAACAAAGACAAATGGCTATGACATCAGATACAGATTCTAGTAGTCTTGACAGATTTTCAAGATATTCAAATTTGTTGGTGGGTAATTATGAGTTTCCAATGGAATCTCATGTTTGTGGATGTGAAATAAATGTGGGGATTATGAAAAGTGATATCATGGAGCTTGTTACTGGAGATAAGTTGGGCATCCACATGGTGCAAATTTTTTGCATGTAAGTCTTAGCACCTTTTCCCTGTGTTATATTTATTAAAAATGTATACTTATGTCTATTTTGTGTTAGGTATCTTTATAAAATTTGTGAGAGGAATGAGCTGACAGATGTATATGGATTCATGGACCCGTAATTGATTTCCCCTGAAGCATGTGCATTGGATGAGGAACAAATATTGCTTTATATTGCTGAAAGACTTGAAAAGAATATAGTCACACAATGTTGGATGATTCCTTTTTGTGAGAGGTATGAAACACATATCTCTCAAAGAGTTAATTATATTTTAACATAAAAAACCACTAATGTTAAATTTCCTTTTATCAGTGATCATTGGATGTTAGGGGTTTTTTTTCCAAGGAAGAAAGCACTTTATTGGATATGCTCTGTCCATGATGATGTGTAGGAAAGTTTTAAGAATATATTGGAAAAGTAAGTCTCAATTTCTCAATAGTTTTATATATTATAATGAATTTTAAATTTACCCCATTTGTATTATTTTTTAACAGGGCATGGGTCTAATTTAGAAAAAACATAAAGAAAAGGAGTGAAAAGATCAAATATGTAAATGCGAAGGTAAATATCCATTAATAATTTGTACTTTTTGATTTATTACATAAAAATAATATATTGAATTTACACTCATTCAAACAGAATTGTCATGAACAACAAGCCGTCATCGAATGCAGATATTATATGTTAAGATTTATGTATGAAATAATAACAACTGGGACAGTTGTGAATTTTGACCTGGTAAGATTTCCTCTTAAACTTTTCCATAATATTTCAATTTGATTTATTCATTATACATGTTAACTACTATCCTTTTCATTTTTAGCTTTTTGATGACCCTCAACCCTATACACCTGAAGACATCAAACACTTACAAGTGGAGTGGTCAAATTATTTTACAGGTTTGATTAAAATTTAGTTGTTTGTAATGTAAAATGTAATTTTGAATATTGTCATTGTAATTGTGTATTTGGTAGTGGTTTAGGTTGGATTTAGTTTTTTTTGAAGTTGACAGTGTATGTTTTGAATGTTATATATGTGAATGTTTAATTTTGCTTTACTTCTTATTTTGGTCTACTAATGATGGTTTTTCTGGTATGGATTCTGGTCTGGGGGGAGGGGTTCCAAGGGTGTGGGGGGTGTTCAGTGGGGTTGGGGGGTGTCCAGGGGTCTGGGAGGGCTGTCCAGTGTGGTGGGGGGTAGTCTAGGGGGGTGGAAGGGCTGTCCAGTGTGGTGGGGGTAGTCTAAGGGGGTGGAAGGGCTATCCAGCGGTGTGGGAGGGCTGTCCAGGGGTGTGGAAGTGCTGTCCAGGGGTGGGGGTATACATGAGGGTGGGGGGGTTGCCCAGGGGTGTTTGGGGCTGTCCAGGGGGTCGGGGGGCAGTCTAGGGGTGTGGTGGGGGCTCCAATGGGGTGGGGGAGGGCTGTCCAGGGTGTGGGGGTATACATGAGGGTGAGAGGGTTTTCTCGGGGTGTTTGGAGCTGTCCAGGGGGTCAGGGGGCAGTCCAGGGGTATGGTGGGGGCTGTCGAGTGGGGTGAGGGGGTGCTGTTCAGGAGGGTGGGGGGGCAGTCCAACGGTGTGGTGGGGGGCTCCAATGGGGTGGGGGAGGGCTGTACAGGGTGTGGGGGTATACATGAGGGGGGGGGGGGGTGTCCCAGGGTGTTTGGAGCTATCCAGGGGGTCGGGGGGCAGTCCAAGGGTGTGGTGGGGGCTGTCAAGTGGGGTGAGGGGGTGAGGGGGTGCTGTTCAGGAGGGTGGGGGGATGTCAAGGGTGTTTGGGGCTGTCCAGGGGGTCGGGGGGGGGGGGGGGCAGTCCAGGGGTGTGGTTTGGGCTGTCAAGTGGGGTGAGGGTGACGAGGTGCTGTTCAGGAGGGGGGTGTCGAGGGGTGTTTGGGGCTGTCCAGGGGGTTGGGGGCAGTCCAGGGCTGTGGTGGGGGATCCAATGGGGTGGGGGAGGGCTGTCCAGGGGGTATACATGACGGTGGGGGCTATGAAGTGGGGTAAGATTTATATTTTATCATTGTAAATGCTTAAATTTTATTTATTTCATGTTTTTATCTCCATCTGTTTTTGGGGTACGAATTATTGATTTGGTTTCTGGTTGATTCTGGGGGAGAGCAGAAGACTACCGTCGATTTTTTTTTAAAAAAAATTTGTCTTCCACATCAGTTATTTTATAATCGACGTGATAAAGAAATCAGGAAGGGTTTATCACGTCATTTTTTTCATAACCGATGTGATAAACACCTGTGTTATGGTTTATCACGTCGATTATTTAATAACCGTCATGATAAAGGACCTGGGAAATGATTTATCACATCAGTTATTTATTAACCGATGTGATAAACCCCCCCGGACTGGTTTAGCACGTCGGTTATTATATAACCGACATGATAAACCATCTCCCAAGAGTTTATCACGTTGGTTATTTAATAACCGATGTGATAAACTCCCCCGCACGTGTTTATAACATTGGTTATTATAAAACCGATGTGATACCCCCCCCCCCCGTTTATCACGACGGTTATATAATAACTGATGTTATAAACCCCCCCCCCCCCAGTTTTTTCACTTCGGTTATTAATTAACCGACGTGAGAAAAACTGAGATGTTATGTTTTTTACGTCGGTTTTTAAATAACCGACTTAAAAACTCTATTTATAACGTCTTCTGTATTAACGTCGGCTAAAAACTGACGTAAAAAATGAAAAATAATCGACTAAAATTACATTTTCTGCACTAGTGCGGTAGTAGAAAAGAGTTTGATCCTTCCAATCCACAATATTCTTTAGAAGACAGTCATGATGGTTCTTATTTTCTATGGTATGTTAATTTTTTTTTTCAATTATTCTATTATAATTATGACTTATTGTGTTTTTTTGTAGTTGACGATATGATGTGGTAGGTTTCAGTTGATGAGATACAGTGGAGGCAGACATATGTAATGGAGGTCATTGCATGGATTTATATTTCCTATTGTGTGGTTGTAGTAATAGAAGACAGATTTATTGGATTACAGATGTATGGGTTGACTGGTATTGTGGTTTTATGATTGTGGATGTTTCTATTTTTTAGGAATGTATGACGTATATGTGATGGTTTATCATATATTCATGTTTTAGATTTTTCATGTCACTTTTCTTATATATATTGTTTTTTATTGAATATTTTTTAAGAAAATATTATTTAGCAGTGGTTTCTACAAGTTGTAGGTAAATAAAATAAAAAATTTATTTACCGAACTTTTGGATAAACTACTGCTAAAAGCCACTAGTAAACATATTAGTGGTAGTTCCTGAATTTTTTAAATATTTCTATAGGATATTTTTTTTATAAAAAACATGCCACTAAATAAAATAGAACCCATCACTGGATTCTCAAAATATGCCACATAGTAAAACCACATCAAAATTAGTGAAATTCTTGCTAAATGACTAGCGGTCGTGCAATACGTGATGGTTTTAGAACCCACCATGATACAAATATGGGGTGGTTTAATCTTCCCCTAGTCCATAAAAACCCATTTCTTCTTCCACTTTTTGGTAGTATATGGACTTGGGAAAGCAACCATATTTCAATGCTTGACATTGCGCCATGCTTTGGAGCAGGGGATAATATGACCGAGATGAGTCTCATGATGCTTTATAGAGATAAGCCTTTTTGTTTTTTTGATACATGTATTGTACTGAAGCATGTATACCTATTGTTTCTTCTTTTTAGACACATGGAATGATCATCATTGTATACGAGATTACTTTTCACATTATTTTATATTCCTATCTTTGTTGTTTATCTTCTATATGGTATTTAGTTATTTTATCTACTTCTGTTATTGACTGTTATTATTATTTTTTTGGTACACTCTAACATGAGGGCATAGTCTCCCCCCAGAAACACTCTAGGCCCTCATTGGTATTCATCAGCCTCTCACATTTGGGGAGATACACTTGAGGGTGTGTGACCAACTAGGCCTGGGGGATCATTCAGTGGCATCTAGGTATGGGACGTTACACATATCATACATAATTGTTTTGAATTTTTTTATTTTCTATTTGGAAAACACATAATATGTATTCTCCCTAAAACTTATTACATATACTATATGAAATATATTAAGTATTCCCACTCCATTTTAGAAATTTTTAGTAGTATTATAGGTTAATTTCACTCATTCTCAAATTTCTATCATAAATATATAGGGATATGAATTATCTTTTACCATTTTTTCTTCTATACTCATTGGGACATTATACGTACTCAACTTCATCATCATATTTATCATTTTCATTGTGAATTTTATACCTCTTATCACTAGTGAATCTTATATATAATCAATGGTTCGTAAATATCCACATAGTATATTATATTTATAATTCATTTGAAATATTTTCACTCCTCTGTAAAACACATCTTTTATATTAGGACAAATTTCTTTCCCTTATCATTTTTCCAATATTTATCCAAATGTGCATCATATGTATCATTTCCTTTTTAAATTATTAGTAATTTTCTATAAAAAATTCTATGTATAAACTCATAAATAGATATATTTAATCTAAAAATTATAGGATTCATCAAGTAAAATTGAAAAACAATTCAAATCATCTCAATCCTTTTCCAAAAACATAAAATGAATTTATAAATTATCAGATCAATTTAAATCTTCTTTAAATTAATTTCTACAACATGAAAACTATTAAATAATTAATTTATATTATTATAATATGTTAATACCGCCACTTTAATTTACAAATTCAATTTTAATCAAGTCCATATTTCATCCATGTTATTTTAATCATTGTATTAAACAACATTTAAACTCAACAATAATTAAGAATATTATTCAACTCATAGTTTATTGTCCATATTCTTCATTCAATAACACAATGTTATATAAAAAACATCTAACATACAATCAATACTAGTATTGACTATGAATATCAACATAAAAATTATTTAATTTATAGCTACTATCATGAATATTTCCAACCAAGTATTCGAATACAAGAATACTTCACTATTCATTACCAAAATACATAGGAAACATCTTAATGTCCTTTGAGTGGATTCTTTCTTCATCACCCAAAACAATAACAAACAATGAATTTCCATCACAACTATATTGATGACCAATTTTCAAAAAATATATCACTAGCTCAATTATTCCTCTACCACTATTTTTACACCCCCTCTATTTCATTTATAGTAATATAGAGTCTCCTTATAGAAGATAAAGAAGAGAAGCCTTGCGTATTGTAAAAGGCGGGGATGCAAGAAACGAGGAGAGTATTTGGATTACACATATTTTTCTCCTTATTTATGTAAATTGAGTTTAATTATTTATTTTTCTGCAACCACACCTAATTTCATTTTCGTGTCACACATCATAGGATATGTGTGTGGAAAGAATTGAAAAATGTGTAACCAGCTTGAACTGTTAATATAAACGATCCCATGGGCATATTTTTTTTAAACATGATTCATTTAAATATGTATCTTTTTATGAGGTAATTAAATAAAATGATTATGGGTATATGAGTCTAATTATAACTAATTAAATTAATAAATTAAGTCATGGCATGTAAGTTAATGCATTTTTGGAAGGGAAACATTTCATGATGTTATTTTAAATGTTAAACTAATATGAATATTACGTAGTGTAGTTTAGACTATTTATAAACTATTTTGATGTTTTCAAATATTGAAGGGTAATTTTTGTAAATATACTATCTAAAAATATTAATATATTGAATAAGAGTCTAAAATAAATTTGAGATCTAGCAATACAATCCATCCTTCATGCCTTCTATCACAAATTGTCCTGGGTGTGTATACTATTGTAATTTCTTAGATCCAAATTAGATAAACCTACACTGAATATGATTTTTTTGAGACTTGAAAGTGCACATATTCTATCATGCCCTACTTAATATGTTTTAGGAAAAAAATGGACAGAAAATATATTTAAAAAGAGTATGGCATGTGTGATCAACCATAATAGAGAATGTAATATTATTGAGTTCCATTTATAAATTAAAAACGTTATGCTTACATATCATTTCAATATTTAATTCTGCACATTTGGAGTGAACTGGATTGCACTGTATTTATTGAATTAATTTTAGAAGCGGTGGATTGAAAGAATTTCATTAAATATATTAAAAAACTCTACTCATTTAATATATATTTTCAAATAAAATTTACTATGATGTTTTATAAACATGTGAAATCCTTTGGGATAATTTTATTATTAGTTCTTAAGGAAAATCGGGATTTAAGTGTGTGTGTGTTTGTGTCTGGGGGGTAATTAACAAAAAAATTCCCTAATATTTCATATTAATTTAAGAAAACTAGTTTGATTTTCATTTCAAAGGCCTATGTATACATTGAAATTCACACATATTTGGGTTTAAAATTTATAATTTTTTAAATAAGTACTTTAATTTTTAGTTTGGGCCAATTATGGTTAATATTTGAAAAAACATCATAAAATATAGTTCTATACTTGAATCATTTAACAGATTATTTTTATATTATAATATATTTATTTTTATAATTTACTCAATTATTCAATTGAAATTATATTTATTTTATTTTTAAATATATTTCACTAATATAATTTATTTTATCTTCATTGGTTATTTTTATTTGAGGGAACCAAATTTTCATGCATTGTGACATGAAATAATTTCCCTAACAAATTATTCTTCTGTTCGCTTTTGAGAATGCGTTGAAACACAAATAGATACAGAAAAATATCTTTGAGGGTACAATGTTGGGAGAACACAATCCCCTTCCATAGATCAACAATATGTTATGAGGAAAATGTTGACTCATGAAAACACATTACAATATGGTGATCTATTGATGTAATCTTACTTGCACATATTGGAATGTGCCATCCTCTAACAGATTGTGACAGAAAATTCTATGATGCAGTCACATAGGAAGCGTAGCCTAGAAAACCAATACATTCAACGTTCTACCAAAAATTATATTCCTGATGTGAGGATCTAATATTAGTTAGTTTTAAATTCAATAATGATTTATCCTAGGTAGAATCCAAAATAGTAAAAATTATGTCCCAAAAATTGTGATTTATATAGAATGAATCCCTGATACCAAACACTACCAAGTTCTCAATCAACTTTTTTCTTGCATTAGTCCCGAGAATACGATGGGTAACCAATGTTACATATTTTTATCATCATTTTTTCATAGAATTATCAAATTATAATAATATGGTTCTCTATCAAAATATAATAATTATATGATAGAGAATATTGTAGATGATGAATATGATCCATGGAATGGGAAAAATCCTCCTGACCATTAAAAAATGATGTTTTCATGTTTCTTTCATACAGAAGTTCTGGTGACCAAAATTATATTCTCTCTAACTATTCATAAAAATAAAGTAAATTCCCTAAAAACCATCCACATTTAAACATATCCAAAATTGAGGGGAAATCAAGAGGTTGTGGATCTGGGGGCTAAAATTAATAAAGGGGGATGTACACTACCATGTGGATATATCTCTTTCATATTGTATGTCACCTAGATGTGATCCAAGAGATCAAGATAGACATGCTATGTATCTAACTATTAGAAGAGGATGCATAACTAGAGAAGTTAACACTTGGGGGAGAACTTGGGTTTAAGGATGATTCAATCCATTTTAGAGGTGATACCAAGGATTCATTCAAGCTAAAGGAGTACATCACCCAGGGGGCATCATGTCACTATCATTACCCAACCTACTGATATTTATTATCCTATTTTTTTTATTTTTTATTTTGTTCTGTATGTATCAGGATTTGCATAATGAAAATATTTTAGTTTATTTTAATAAACTTTCATTTGATAATCTATTTTGATTTTTATTTAGGGAATTTTCCTAATTTCATTATTTCTTATCGGAATGAATTTTTCATGGGTACCCTATGATTGTGAGTGGAGTAGA
Source organism: Viscum album (assembly GCA_963277665.1). Taxonomy (NCBI): domain Eukaryota; kingdom Viridiplantae; phylum Streptophyta; class Magnoliopsida; order Santalales; family Viscaceae; genus Viscum; species Viscum album. Next base: position 1,793,353,825 of record OY728141.1, read on the forward strand.
GAATGGTGACGATAAAAAGCCCACATGAGTATCTAAACAGATATTTTAAGGTATATTATTATAGAGTATTGGGTAAACATGAGATTTAAACCCATACTAACCACATTAGGTTGAACATAATTTTGATAAGTGAGGGTATTTTTGGGAATGAAACTGACATGAATGTTATTGAAAATCATGGTAGTCTTGTATTGAAAAACCAAAACGTATAACCAAATATAAGAATGATAATGGTAGCTCAACACATTTAATTTAAAATTCATCTCCATCAGTTTGAAGAGTTAGGAAACGTTATGGGGGCCTATATTATCACTATGGAGATGTTTTTATTCATAAAAAAGAGAATATGTAGCATGTCATGGGGTTTTTTATAAGGACCTGACCTTAAAAAATTAGATAATATTGAATTAAATGAATAATTCACATTGAGGATCTTTTCAGATTTAGAGTTTTAGAGAATTAGGACATAACTATTACATCTCAAAATATTACAAAGTAGATACTTCTACTAAGTTGCCATTTTTTCATAAAAGAAAAACTTCTAAAAAGAAACTTCTCTAGTTCCATGTTTTATATAGAATGTCTTTCCTTGATCCCATCCTTGACCCTATTCATCTTTAAGTCCTATGAAAAACATTTCAAAAACATGGGATGAGTATATAAATCTCAGTAAGAGATACACAAAGAAGGAAAACAATTAGTTTTTCAAAAAAATAAGTAAATCATGAATACTTTATCATAAGTAATACTTTTCACCTTTATGAAGTAGTAAATACTCGTCACTGAATAAAAGATCGTTACGTACCATTTCGTAACCAAAAAGATTACCATAAAACCCATATAAAGAACACATAACATATAAAGGTAACTTGGGACATAAACATACTTGAATGGAATAACCATACAGTCGACTTCCACACATATCACTAATTGGAATAGCCATACGGCCGACTTCCATACCCAATGCATTGAAGGTTATAACGTAACCAACCGACCTGGTTTTCACAGCACCACCCGTCATTTGGTTTATCATGTAACCACATGTCAAATCTCCAAGTACCATTATAAAATCATAACACATATAACAAATATAAAGGAATGATAACATTTCCACATTTCAATCACAATATATCATTTAAATATATTGATAAAAAATAATCCTTTATTAAAACCATTTTAAATACCAAAATACATAAAAGAGTATATGGTATTTATTTTCTTTTAAAAAACATTACGGCTTGTTGAGGAATCCAAAGATCAAATAATACTCGCGGTGGTGGAAAGGTCATTGTCAACGCATATGTTAAAAGAAACATACTTTTTGTTGTTTAGTAAAACTCTTCTTAGAGAAAAGATCCCATTTGAATAAAAGTCAAAGTCAAAGTGGTTTATGCACGGTATAAAATGAAGTTGTGTATAAAACAAAATATTCTATAATGAGAGGATATTGAGATGAAGTCCCTTACAAAGACGATATCCTTTGATTAAGGATAAATTAATTTCATAATTATGTGTGAAAAATAATAATACACCCAATATAAATGGATATTAAGAGAAAAACAATCAAATTTCATTCACATATATGCATAGGACGACATATTCAATAAGTGAAAGATTAACCCAATGAATTGAAATTGAGTTAAGAAGTTCCCTTGAAAATATTCGACAGCCTAATGACGTCACTTTAAAATTCAGAAAATGAGTTGATGAGAGAGAAAATGGTATATCATCACTTGGACATAAAATTTACATAAATAAGGATATATAAGAACATATCCCAACATAATAATATGTAAATTAGAAGACATAACAAAAAGAATTCTTTTAAAAAGAGGAGGGTGAAAGGTTCCCTTACCGATTTGGGAAACTTTCGAAACGTACACCCCATAAAAGAAGGATCATACAATGAAGATGTAAATACCCATAAATTAAAGTATATTACACAAAAAATACAATCATGGGTAGTACATACACCACACAAAAAGAAATAGTGGAAAATGTAGCATGAATCTCACGGGAATAAAAGTGAGATGAAAAACCCCTTACCTCATTGTAGTCAATCGAGTCGTATGACCAAAAGATAACAAACACAATATGAATCACAGAATAACATAAATATAAATAGAATCATGATAATATATATCAAATGGCAGTAAAAAATACACCACATTCAACAAATAAGTGGTGAACAATGAAAATCTCACAGAATTAAAAGTGAGATAAGAAATCTCTTACAAAAATTCGGCAGCCTAACAACGCCACTTAAAACTTCCAAAAATGGATTGATGAGATCAAATAGGGTTTCTCATCATATGAAAATAAAATTTATAGTAAGAGGAATATAAAATAACATACCCCAACATAATAAATATGATATTAAAATAAGTGACATAAAAGAGAGTACTTAAAAAGAAAGAGAGAGGTAGGATCCCTTACCTCAAGTCCGACTTGTCTTGTTCGTTATCTTTATATTCCTGAATAATACACTTTGGTCAATTTATAATTTATTAAGAACATCCATTAATATTTATTATTCAATTAATATCACATATTATCATGTTATAATTATTAGATTATTATGTCAGTTCATATTAGACGTTTTTGTCGATGTTTGGTACATGAGTCAAAAATGAACTTGTTTGAAAAGAATTGTCCATTTATTTATAATTACATCATCTCCAGAATAATATTAACGATTTAAATATAATATATATCCATTATATATTAATTTTATATTATTACATAACATTTGGAGATAAAAAATGAAATGCACCGTTCATGGAGACGGTAGGCCGTACGTACGCATGAACACTACTTTCATTCCTTTGTCATATTAATGGAATTAAAAATAAATGGGAGATATATATATTATAATTCCAGTATAATATATATGCTATATAGGTCACATAATTTCACTAATTTCATTTTTTATACATTCCATGTATTGCATGAATGAGTCACATCACTTGAGGGGGCGATAGTCCACACTTCCTCAAATGAAATTATCGCAATTACCCGACATGAAAATAATAATGATACGATTTAAACATAAAATTAAGATGCATATATATTAAATAAATACCATATATATCATATATAAATATAGTGACATATTAATGGCCACCATGAAAGGTGTTAGGAGATGATTGAACAATCATCGTTTTGTGTGGCAGTAATTCGCCACCCACAAAAACAGTATGTTCTTTAACTATTATACGGAGGTGTTTGTAAGTGTAAATCAAATCCTTATCATAAAAAAAACCTATTATATTGTGGATACTGGTGTTATTATGGTATCAGATAATAAGAAGATAGTGGTGAGTGAAGAAGTAAAAATAAAATAAAGAAACTCGAGAGAAGACATTACCTCTAAATCGGGTAACTCTTTTTGATTTGATCCAAAGGCTTCCTTGGGAAGAATTATACACAAAGTGAGGTTTCTAGGAGTAAGAGAGGGATGTGGAGAGGAAATATGAGCAGATTTTGGATGATCCAAGGGCTTGAGATGTGTGGGTAAGAGGGTAGAGGTGGGGGCCTTTTATAAGAGGGAGGAGGGGCACTCTTGGAAAGTCATGAAATGTGACTTTATTATAAAATGAGTTTCGGATTTTAAAGGTCCCAAAATGATATATTTTGAGGATAAGGTGATAAGGGTTCTAAATACACCCATAAAATAGTTTTTTGACATTTGTATGTCTTATATTTTACCTTATCTTTTCATTTTTTTTAAATCGCTCATTAAGGAGGTAATCACTGCATCATCATGGTGTCATAAATAAATTTATTTACTTAATGTCTAAAAATTATAAAAAAAATACCATGATGTAGGAAATGTTTTTAGATTTCCAATTATTATTTATAGTCTAAGAGATAATTTATGTAAACAGAATTAAAATTGTTTTACTTAGGTGATACATACTTCGGTTATGTTTTCCTTTCTTTTAAAAAATAATATGATAAAAGGTCACTATCACACTAAAGTGATTCCATGGGGTCCCAAAGATGGAAAAAGACATACAATGATCGGACATGACTCAAAAATAGCATTAAGACAAAGGATGGGTAATTTTATTTTATTATGATATTATTTTATTACCCTGAACTACCCGATTACTAATTAATCATGACAATTAAAGATAATTGTTGTCGTTACTATTCATATTGTCAAAAAACAAGAGTCTTAATTACATAATTTGGAACTTATGATTCAAAATATGGAATCAATTTTACCAAATTCCAAACACAGAAATTGTAGTAATTAATTTGAAAATAATTCCCATTGTCAAAACCAAAGACATGTTTTTAAGAATTAAAATCTATCAAAAGATTGATTTGATTTTACATCTAATTTAAAAGTGAAATTATATAAAATAACCAATATTTTATTAAATGATAAAAAAATAATTATATTACACCTTAAAACCAATTAAAATGACAAAATAAAAATATAAATAAATTGGATGAAAAGGCAGTTTTTGGATTAAAATGTAGTATTTTTCACTATTCATTAAAAAATGAACATTATCAGAAAAATACCAAAAATTCACCCTAAGATATATTTTATATTAAAAATTCAAAAATTATGTCCATTTTACCAAATTAAAAACATATAATTTTCATTAATAAATTATATAGTTAATTCCCGCTGTCAAAACAAATAGCGTGTTTTTAAGAATCAATATCTATCAAAATATTGGCACTTGATTATGTCCATTTTCAAAGTGAAATTATTTATAATGACCAACATTGGATTAAATGGTAAAAATATATTCTAATTAAATTTTAAAACCAATTAAAAATATAATCTGACCATAGAAATAAATTAGATTAAAAGGAGGTTTTGAATTAAAATACAACATTTTTCAGTATTCATTAAAAAATGAACTTTATCGGAAAATACCAAAAATTTACACAAAGTAAATTTTGATGTCTTGATTCTAAAGTGGGATTTTATTTTTTCAAATATAACATATAAAATTCTCAAAAATTAGATTTAAAAAGGGTTCGCCATCAAATGACGGTTAATCGACTTTTTAAAGAATATTAGAATATTTATGCTTAAAATTGGATTAATTCGTATTTTAAGACTAACATTTATTGGATAAATGTAAAAGTATTTAACAAACATATATATTCATTTTTTATTAAGTTATATTCATTCCCTCCATTACAACAGCTAGGCGTTAACTACTACTAATAATATTATATTATTAGTGTGCAATATAAGATTTCAAAGAAACACGTTGTTGCATATTGGGTACGCCATCGAACATAGCATCCAAATTAAGGTAATATTAATATTTAATTCACAAATATTAATAAATATAAAAATGTCATATTATTTATTTACATGGGATGTTATATCCTTCCCCCCTTTTGGGAATTTCGTCCTCGTAATTTTAAAATTGGGCTTAAAAACTTTATTGAAAGCCCCACATCGGAAAAAGAGTCAATTAAACTATCACTTTAATAGAAATAAAGAGAAGTACAAAGGTCACTCGAGACAAAATATACTAGGATTCCATGAAAACGTGGATATGGAGGAAAAAACAAACCATCAAGTTCTGATGGAGAGTGATAGAAAACATGTCTAGGAGAAAGTTAACAACCAGAAAATCACAAACTTGTGATGGGTTAAACAGTATTTGATTCCCTAGTAGGAAAATTTAACAAACAATGTTTTTGTTTTAAGTTACATTTCATTGAGGAATTTATTTAAGAGCTTAACTAAAACATATGTAAACATACTTACTTGTCATGTAGAATTTCATCTCTTACTAGATTTCTAACACAAACTCATATTTTCTCCAGAAGATGAGTATTTAGGATGACTTGTTCATATTAAGAGCGCTATAATCAACTTATAGAGAATCACCTAATCCACAAAAGAGAACTATATATTTCTCATGTCTTTAGACCTTAACCAAAACCAACTTTGGTTAGTATGAGATTAGATAATCCTTAAAAGGATAATCTTTTATAAAAAGAAAAGCTACTCTTAATATCCAAAATTCAACAAAAAGAACCAATGGTTCAAGAAAGACCATTAAATAAACAGATATCCATAAAATTCATCAAAGTAATCCAAACTATGATTGAAACCCAAATCTTTGAACGATTTAATAACATAGTCTTCCAAGGTAAATCTTAACATTTATCTCTAAATAACATCAGTTACTCTTAAAGTATCATATTGAAAAGTAATTAACCTAATCACATATCCTCCCTGATAGGTCAATCATTTCCATATATAACCCAAAATAAACTTATTCTTGACTCATAAAATCATCATAAATAAAAAGAATTTGTCATACTAAATAGGGACTTCACGTAGTCCAATGGTAGACGATAAATACCAGTCGCACTTTGGTTGTGGGTTTGATTCCCGCCGCTTTGTCCAATGTGACGGGTTGTCACACGGTCTGCGTGTTGTAATTTTTCCAAAACTATATAATTCTTAAAACATTCCCCAAAAATAGATAAAATCTTCAAAAATAACCATAACATAATTTAACCTCAATTTTATCTCATGCCTTTCATTTTCCATCATAACCTATAGTAACCCATAATTACCTCAAAAGTAAGGATCATATAAACCCTAATGGTTACCTTTATAATTATTACCTGAACTTCCACATCGAGTTGGTTCTCTCATACATTATGCATTAGAGAACTCATCAACGTTCATGTGTTTAATCATGACTCTTGATAGTTGGTTTAGAATAACCACATGATTTCTCATTGAATCCTCCATTTCATCCAGTCTCTTAATCAGAGAACCACAACAGTTTCCTTCAAACCCATTGTCACTTTGGTGCCTGCTAGATCCACCCATTTACTAAATCAAAAAATGTCAGTGTGAGTATATCAAAAAAATCATCACGTACTAATGAGGAATATAAACACTATGATATACTTATCGAAGTTATTTCAAATGCATTCCAACTTTCAAAAATAACAATGACTCCATCTAATATACTAACCATTTTGGTTATACGCAACTTTTCATTTATGCTTAAACAACACTCTAACCTATAAAGTTATCTAAACCGACCTTTGATACCAACTATAAGGACCTGACCTTAAAACAATAGATAATCATGAATTAAATGAATAATTCACATTGAGGATATTTTCAGGTTTAGAGTTTTAGATAATTAGGGCATAACTACTACATCTCAAAAGATTACAAAGTAGACACTTCTACTAACTTTCCATTTTTTCATAAAATAAAAACTCCTAAAAAGAAACAAGTCTAGTTACATGTATTAGATAGCATGTCTTTCCTTGATCCCATCCTTGACCATATTAATATTTAAGTCCTATGGAAAACATTTAAAAAAATTGGGATGAGAATATAAAGCTCAGTAAGAGATACACAAAGAAGGAAAACTATTAGTTTTTCAAAACAATAACTAAATCATGAATAATTTATCATAAGTAATACTTTTCACCTTTATGAAGTAGTAAATACTCTTCACTGAATAAAATATTATTACTTACCCTTTCTTAACCAAAAAGATTACAATAAAACCCATATAAATAACTCATAACATATAAAGGTAACTTGGGACATAAACATACTTAAATGGAATAACCATACGGTCGAATTCCACACATATCTCTAATCGGAATAGCCATACGGCCGACTTCCATACCCAATGCATTGGAGGTTATAATGTAACCACCCATCTTGGTTTTCACGGAACCACCCATCATTTGGTTTATCATGTAACCAACCGCCAAATTTCCATGTATCATTATAAAATCATAACACATAAAACCAATATAAAGGAATGATAACATTCCCTCATTTGAATCTCAATATATCATTTAAATATATTGACATAAAATAATCCTTTATCAAAACCATTTTTTATTCCAAAATACTTAAAAGAGTATATGGTATTTATTTTCTTTTAAAAAACATTACGGCTTGTTGAGGAAGCCAAAGATCAAATAATAATCGCAGCGGCGGAAATGTCGTTGTCACCGCGTACGTTAAAAGAAACATACTTTTTGTCTTTTATTAAAACAATTCTTAGAGAAAAGATTACTTTTGAATAAAATTAAAAGTAAAAGTGGTTTATACATCATATAAAGGAAAGTTTTGTATAAAATAATATATGCCTCAATGAAAGGAGATTGAGACGAAGTCCCTTACAAAGACGGTATCCATTGATTAAAGATAAATCAAATAAATAATTATGTGTGAAAAATAATAACACACCCAATATAAATGGATATTAAGTTAAAAACAATCATATGTCATTCACACATATTCATAGGACGACATATTCAAGAAGTACAAGATTTACCCAAAGAATTGAAATTTAGTTAATAAGTTCCTTGGCAAAACATCAATAGCCTAACATCGTCACATTAAAATTTAGAAAATGAGTTGGTGAGAGGGAAAATGGCATCTCATCACTTGGACATAAAATTTACATCAATAAGGATATAGAATAACATATCCTGACATAATAAGATGTAAATTATAAGACATAACAAAAAGACGTCTTTTAAAAAGAGGAGGGTGAAAGGTTCCCTTACCGATTTGGGTAACTTTCGAATCGTACACCCCATGAAAGAAGGATCATACAATGAAGATGTAAATACCCATAAATTAAAATATATTACAAAAAGAATAAAATCATGGGAAGTACACACACCACACAAAAGGAAATAGTGGAAAATGTAGCATGAATCTCACTGGAATAAAAGTGAGATGAAAAACCCCTTACCTCATTGTAATCAATCGAGACGTATGAATAAAAGATAATAAAAACAATATGAATCATAGAATACAATGAATATAAATAGAATCATGATAATATATATCAAATGGAAGTACAAAATACACCAAATATAATAAATAAGTGGAGAACAATGAAAATATCACAGAATTAAAAGTGAGATAAGAAATCTCTTACGAAATTTCGGCAGCCTAACAGTGCCACTTAAAACTTTTAAAAATGGATGGATGAGATCAAATAGGGTATCTCATCAAATGAACATAAAAATTAAATTAATAGGAATATAAAATAACAACCCCTAACATAATAAATAGGATCTTAAAAGAAGTGACATAAAACAAATAACTTAAAAAGAAAGAGAGAGGTAGGATCCCTTACCTCACGTCCGACTTGTCTTGTTCATTTTCACTATATTCCTGAATAATAAACTTTGGTCAATTAATAATTTCATAAGAACATACTTTAATGTTTATTATTCAATTAATATCACATATTATCATGTTATAATAATTAGATTATTATGTTAGTTCATATGAGATGTTTTTGTCGATGTTCGGTATATGAGTCAAAAATGAACTTGTCTGAAAAGAATTGTCCATTTATTTATAATTATATCATCTCTAGAATAGTATTAATGATTTTAAATATCATATATATCCATTATATATTAATTTTATATTATTCCATAACATTTGGAGATAAAAAATGAAATGCACTGTTCATAGAGACGGTAGGCCGTACGTACGCATAAACTCTACTTTCATTTCTTTGTCATATAAATGGAATTAAAAATAAATGAGAGATATATATATTATAATTCCAGTATAATATATATGTTACATAGGTCACAAACGTTAATTAATTTAATTCTTTATACATTCCATGTATTGCATGAACGAGTCACATCACTTGAGGGGGCGGTAGTGCACACTTCCTCAAATGAAATTATCGCAATTACACGACATGAAAATCATAATGATATGATTTAAACATAAAATATAGATTAATATAGATGACATAAATACCATATAAATCATATATAAATATAGTGGCATCTTAATGGCCACCATGAAAGGTGTTAGGAGAATATTGAACAATCATCATTTTGTGAGGCAGTAATTCGCCATCCATAGAATCATTATGTTCATTAACCATTAGACAGTGGTGTGTGTAAGTGTAAATCAAATCCTTCTCATAAAAACATCTTAGTATATTGATGATACTTGTGTTATTATGGGATCAGATAATAAGAATATAGTGATTAGTGAAGAAGGAAAATAAAAGAAAGAAACTCGAGAGAAGACATTACCTCTAAATCAGGTAACTCCTTTTGATTTGAGCCAAAGGATTCCTTGGAAAGACTTCTGCACAAAGTGAGGCTTCTAGGAGTAATAGAGGGATTTGGGGAGACAATATGAACAGATTTTGGTCGAGCCAAGGTATTGAGAGGTGTGGGTAAGGGGGTAGAGGTTGGGGCCTTTTATAAGAGGGAGGAGGGGCACTCTTGGAAATTCATGAAATGTTACTTTATCATAAAATGATTTTCAGATTTTAAAGGCCCTAGAATGATATATTTTAAGGATAAGGTGATAATGTTTCGAAATAAATCCATAAAATAGGTTTTTGACAAGTGTAATTCTTATATGTTACCTTATCTTTGCATTTTATTTAAATTGTTCATTAATGAAGTAATCACTGCATCATCATGGTGTCATAAATAAATTTATTTATTTAAGGTATATAAATTATAAAAAAATACCATGATGTAGGAAATATTTTTATCTTTCAAATGAATATTTATAGTCTATTATATCATTTATTTAAATAGAATTAAATTTTATTTACTTAGGTGATACATACTTTGTTTATATTTTCCTTTCTTTAAAAAAAATATTATGATAAAAGGTTACTATCACACTAAAGTGATTACATGGGGTCCCAAAGTTGGAACAAGGCATCCCATGGTCGTCCATGACTCAAAAAATATCATTAAGACACATGGATGGGTAATTTTATATTATTATGATATTATTTTATTACCACTAACTACCCGATTACTAATTAATCATGATAATTAAAGATAATTGTCGTCGTTACTATTCATAATGTCAAAAAACAAAAGAGTATTAATTAAATAATTTGGAACTTATGATTCCAAATATGGAACCCATTTAACCAAATTTCAAATTCAGAAATTGAAGTAATTAATTTACAAATAATTCCTGTTGTCAAAACCAAAGACGAGTTTTTAAGATGTAAAATATATCAAAAGATTGATTTATTTTTACATCCAATTTAAAAATGAAATTAATTACAATGATAAAAATTGTATTAAATGATAAAAACATAATTAAATTACACCTTAAAACTAAATAAAATGGAAATATAACTATATAAATAAATTAGATGAGAAGGCAGTTTTGGATTAAAATACAGTATTTTTCACTATTCATTAAAAAATGAACATAATCAGAAAGATACCAAAAATTCACCCTAAGATATATTTGATATTCAAAATTCAAAAATTATGTACATTTTAACAAATTCAAAACATAGAAGTTTCATTAATAAATTATACAGTTAATTTCCACTGTCAAAACAAATAGAGTGTTTTTAAGAAACAATATCTATCAAAAGAATGACACTTGTTTATGTCCATTTTCAAAGTGAAATTATTTATAATGACCACAATTTGATTAAATGGTAAAAATATATTCTAATTACACTTTAAAACCAAGTAAAAATATAATATAACCATAGAAATAAGTTAAATTAAAAGGAGGGTTTGAATTAAAATACAACATTTTTCACTATTCATTTTAAAATGAACTTTATTGGAAAAATACCAAAAAATTAATCAAAGTAAATTTTGATGTCTTGATTATAAGGAAGGATTTTATTTTTTCAAATATAACATATAAAATTTTCAAATAGTATATTTTAAAAGGGTTCTCCATCAAAAGGCGGTTAATCGACCTTTTAAAGAATATTGGAATATTTATGCTTAAAATTGGATTAATTCGCATTTTAAGACTATAAAATTTATTGGATAAATGTAAAAATATTTAACAAACATATATAATCATTTTTTAGTATGTTCTATTAATTACCTCCATTACAACGGCTAGACATTAACTACGAATAATAATATTATATTGTAAGTGTGCTATATAAGATTTCAAAGAAACTCGTTGTTGCGTATTGGGGACGCAATCGAACATAGCATCCCCATTAAGGTAATATTAATTTTTAATTCACAAATTTAAATAAGTATGAAAATGTAATATTCTTTATTTACATGGGATGTTACATTTCTTATGATATTATCCCGAATAGTAGGTTGAAAAAGGTAATTTCGGTCAATTTTATTCCTCATATACAAGTAATATTCCAATATAACATTGGGGAATTACTCGGCTATAAGTTATTCTAAAGGATATTTTCATTTATAATTTTTCATTTATCTCTAACCACATAAATCACCCTATTTTTTCAACATTCATATAATTCAAAATTAATAAATGAAAAATATGGATTTATAATGGGAATTCCATTATTTAAATTAAATTATAACAATAATTTGAGACAAAATATATCACAAAAAAACTTCCATGGGAATGATAGAGTTTTAAAAAGTGGTCCTGAGACACCTGACTTTCCACACAAGATATCATAAATTTTCATAATCATGAGGAGGTATCCCAAATCAATAATTTTAGTTCAAAAACCTTCAATAAAAATAATTTCTTATTTCCCAAACTGACCATCCATTTAATTTTGAAGGAACAATTTAAACTTATTTGTTTTAATTATTAAAAATTCTTCATAAAAAAATAATTTTAGTTGAATGGTCCCATTTCTGATTTCTTTCGATCTAATAAAATACACTTTACTTGTATCAAAATACTTTTACACATGATTATAAGTATCCTTGGTGATATATCGACTAACTACCAGTTTATAAAAGGATGAAAAATATTTATGGTTTCATAAATTCTTCCCATAAACCATGGTGAATCCTTTGGTATAAATCAATTATTTTCCCTTTTTTACACTAGATTTGAAGAATTTTTTTCCATAAATCTTATTTTCATGTAGTATCCGTAATATTTTAAACATATCTATCATTATTATTACAATTGGTAATTTCTATATCCAAAATATTATCAATATTCAATAATGATGGAAAATTTGGGTTCTTGGAGTTCTAGTCATATGGACAACGTCTCTCTATTCCAATGGATTTTACACTAGCCTCACACCTTACCTCTAAAACAACCTAGTTACCTGACGGGGAGGGTAAATTTTTTATTATGTATAAGTAAATCCAATATACATATATTCCTCACAAGGTGGTCTAGTAAACCTTTCTCTAACACCCATATAATTGGGAACATATCATCATTAGAAGAATATATTCATAATCACTTTTGATTTAAAAAATTTCAACTATCCCCAATCCAAAAAATCAGATATATTGTTTCTTTATATTCCATCCTTGTAGAATATGGGTCAAAGATGTGAAATAATCAATATCAATCTGGATTGGTTAAAATTATAAGGTGAAACATCAACTAACATTTTCTGTACACCAACCCTGTAAGTGTTCTATGATAAACTATCATTAACATACTGAAGGAGTTCCACAAAAATTAAAGTGTGAAATGATTCTGGAATTGAAACGGTAGTTCAAGAATATATATCTAATAATCCACCATAATATGATCCTTCAGTGGATGGATATCCAATGACCATCACATCAACATAATGATTAATTAATGAGAATTTCTAGACCATGTAGAATCAAATTATTTAGCATTTACACACTAAATCACAAAGATTTGAGGACCGATGATCCCCACCAATTATTGAGTCTTAAATCCAAAATTAAGGTTATATTTTTTTTTCAGAATCATCCATTAATTGAAAACCGTGACATAATTTTTCCACATATGTAATGGGATTAATTGACATCAAATTAACTACAAAGTGAAAAGAAATCTCAACAACTATGATATCATTGGCAAATAATGATGCTCGTCAATCAATAGGAAGACCAAATATGAGTGGAAGAGTCTTGATTCAGACGATGTTCAAAAACTAAGATCCTCCATCAAAAATGCATCTCTCATATTTTGGTCCCCTCCCCAATTCAAGAGGAGAAACTTATGTCATCTCCATTAGTTTAATATTTCATTATCATGGGAGATTAAATGCACATCACTGATATTTCCATCAATTCACTCAGGTTTTGAGTAATAAAATCACAATAAAATTCCCTTAAGAAATAATAAAATATTAGTTAGTTACTTTTAATTTAAAAGGATCTTTTTTATATTATCATTCATATTGTAATATTTATAGTATAATAAATCTGATTAATACACGCGAAAACTTATTTCATGTTGTTCTATCATTCCAAGCAATGAAGGATAAAACCCTACACGGATCTCTCCATCCCATGGGAAAAGATAAAATTATTTGAAAATACATATTTTAAAAAAATAAAAAACCCTCCAAACCACACTCATTATGCATACATTTATATTAATTTTAATATTCATTATAATTATTCTTCCCAAACAAATTTATAGTTTACGGATTTGTTCCTATGTCTCATCAACCCCCAAAAATGTCAGTAAATTTTTATAAGTAAAAACATTAATCCCATAATATCAAACACTACTAAAAACTAGTATATATGGATCGTTTACTATGGTAGAATCTAAGGGAACTGTTTGGATCCTACGGTAACCAATTGTTCACGATTTTAATTTTTATAAAATCATAATAATAATAATAAAAAAAATCAAGCTAAAATTATTCAATATACTTAATAAATAATGTGGCAAGAATGCAGTTTAAGGGTTGGATACAATTTCATTCAAAATAAAGATGGTGTATTAGTATTATGGGATGGTTCTTAATAAAAATGATTAGGAAAATTTATGATCAATGATTGGGGACTGATTTCATGAATTCTTAGGATGAACTAGTTTTACTTCTGATTCGAAGTAGTATTATCTAGATCTGTTGTCCCCATTTTTCATGGTGATCTAATATACATAGTTTTATTTATTGTAAGTCACTAAGGAATAGGTGGAATGTGGTCGGACATCACTCTTCCATTCCTCTATACTGTTTTGGGGTTTCTATATTGATCGTTGTCACTTCCATTATTTGATCAAGGGATGGAATTGGTAAGGAATACATAGCTTAGTATTAATCCATAAAAATTAAATCCTAGTAAAATTTTTCATTTATGAATTAACATTAAACCCCCCCAACTCTTCATCCAAAATCCAAAATATGAATTCTCACTCATTTCAGATTGATTTTATTTTATGAGATGAATATCGGATTTCATAGAAAGAGGATTCATTAAGGAAAGATGATAATAAATGAGATAAAAAATTTAAAATATGTTCACTCCAATATCAATTGTCATATTGATTCCATGGGAAATAAAGTTTAATTTTATTAATAAAGAAAAAATATCCCCCCCTATAAATTCCCTCTTCCATCCTTATTCGATTTCTTTTAACTAACCATCATTGTACTTCCCTAAAAAGTACTTTTTAGAACTGGTTAAATCACTACGTAAATACTTTACAAAAATCAAAACACTACCTCCAGATTACTATTCTAAGAAAAATAAATCTATTTTTCAATTGTTCAATACCATGTTATTTGGTGTGGCTAATTGAATGTGATTTTTAATTTCAAATACCCGAATATTATGTCCTAGAAATTCCTATGATATTTTCTATAGTTGGGTCATAATTGAATGAGTTTTAGGATAACTATGGCATGGAAATAACTAAAAAATGTGAACTTATTTGGTATTTCAAATTTCATCACTAATATAAATTTTACTTTCATGATATAGGATTCATGTTGTGGAATTATCAATCGTGAAATATTTCCTTGGATGATTCTCCTCATTTTTCCATGAAACAGTTGATTATGTGACATTGGTCAATTTGACTACCCCACATAGATCTTCTAGAAATATTTCCACCACATAATAATATATATCATGTCACATTTAGGCACTAAACTCATATGGATATTAGAGGATCCCAATAACTATCATGAACTACCCTACACTGGTGAATCTCTCCTCCTACCACCACAAAGACCTAACCCTATTGCATCGATCATTTATCTTGTGCACCATTTTACAAAACGTCTTCCTCCCCATTACTCATGTCTGATAGCTCTCCTAATGGGATGCTTGTATGGCCTCCCATTATTATTTTTATATGTATTATTGTACCTTGTTTTATAGTGGACCCGTGTTTGTCCATTTTTAAAAAATTTTGTAATGTGTTTTTGCGTGGTGTTGTGCTTCACAGTGACATGAATCTAGAGTATCTTTATTTCATAATGTCTTTCTATTTCATGTAAATACACATATAATATTCCACTAGGGACACTTTCCCTCTTCAATTTAACTTCACAAGGTTGTCTAAATTTCACCATTTTATGCCTTTCTTCATCCGACCACACCACAATGTAGTGGTTGCGGTTTGTTTTCATCATTTGTTTATAAAAATGTTATTTATTATAGAATTATATCAACACTTGAAACAATATAAAAATAAATATAAAATAGAGATAAAAATTAATGAATTTTGTTTACAACACTTGAAAAAAGAGACTAAAAATAAGATAGAAAACCCACTAATCAAGCTCCCCCAAAGATAAAAATTTTCATTTCCCCAGATAAAAAACAAAAAAAATCAAATAAAAAAGGATTAATAGTATTTCAAGGGAAATTTTTAAATCATGATTCCCTTAAAAATAATAAAAATAAAATACAAAAATTATGATGGAAACCAAATTAATCCAAGACTAAAATGTCAAATCATTCTTTGTTTAAAATTTCACAATTAAGGATATATTTTCCCTTTTTTACTTCCATTGTTCAACTTCTCATTAGTTTTTATGCTAATTAATGATCTACCATTGTATAAGAAAAGAATATAATAAACAATAAGATTGTTTAGAAATATTTATTCTCATCTACACCATTTTTCACTCTATCTAAATTCTTGTAATTCTTCTTAATCTCTAATTATAACTTGAATCGAAAAAATTATTGAGGTAATTTTAATGAGATTCAAATGTTCTATGAGTATTAAGGTTTGTGATTTATTTCATCAAAATAAATATTGGAGGATAAATTGGAGGGTTAAATACTTTAAAAAACCACGACTTTCCATGTTCAATCTTAATGAAAAATCCACCTCCTTCAATTTAACTTCAATGGAAAAATATCACTTACCTTATCTTTAAAGTAAGATATTTCATACTTTTAGACACATAGAACCTTGTTAAATAAACCTCTTTATTTCTATCATTATTTATTTTTTTCTATTTTTTCTTCTAATTTTTCTCTCTCTAATTTTTTAGTGGCATATGTGTAAGAAAAAAGATTCAAACCTAGGGAAATAAATCCAACTAGAAAATCAATCCCCACTACAAATATATTTTAAAAACTAATTATAATAATTAGTAAAATAATGGGGATATTTTTCCAGTTATTGATCAATCCCAGGTATCCCACATAGTCACTTTTTCTCCTTTTTCATTTTTATTTTCATTTTTTTAAAAATTTAGAGGATACAATTAAATGATAATGAAAAATACAAGGAACATATTATCTAAATACTCAAGGGAATCAAAAATTAATTTTCATTTCTACATTACAATTTCCACGAAAACTCCCAAATCCTTTTTTAAGATCAAATAAATGATAATACATTTATATTCCAAGAAATAGGGTAAGAAGGGAAAATGTATTGTAATGTAGCTACATGTAAATGAACATCATGGTATCTATGGTTTAACAATATATTGATTTAAATAAGGTCTCAATGTAGAATAATATAAAATTAAATCAATAAATTGTTTCAATCATTTCAATATTCATCAAAATCATCATGTGTCAATGAGAAATACAAGAAAATTGAAGTAGTTGTGCACATCATGAGTACTATAAATGATACACTACTAGAAATAATATGGAAAATGGATCAAAATCCTCTCCTAATGAGGAATTAATATATTATAGAATAACATAATGGAATATATACTAACAATTGGTCTAATAAACACAAGTTTCTAAGAATAAAATTCATGAATTAAAAAAAATATTAGTAGTCATTTAAAAGACATATCAAATTGGAATATGAATTATGTATCAAAATTTATACCTCAATTATCAACTTTTATGAACTAGATAATTTTAATGTAGCCACATTCCAAAATAGATCTCCTCAGTTACGATGTATCATTGGTCATCGTAAGGGGGAAATCCCAATGAGGTATGAAGGGGATCCCTTTTAATACAATAAAAAATTATCCTATATGTTTTCATATAATGAATAAATAAGAATCTTTAAAACATCAGGGATAAAAATTAAACAAGCAAGAAAAGGTTGCTCCCCAAAAATGGGTGGTATGATTGGTGATCCAATACATAATATGGCCAAACTGTATTGAAAAGTAGAATACCGAAGAAATTAAAATGTGTAAAGAATATTATTATGTATAGTGAAGGATTCATAATGAAAAAGTGAATTTTAATACAAGATAATTTTAATTATAACCAAGATATAAAAGATGTCACAATAGAACCAAAACGTATAAGGGAATCAACATATATTCAAATCTTATCTAGTGAATCCCCATGATGTTGCTTTCATGTCGTTTAAGGCTATTGTGGTAGGGATGACTTAGATGTAATAGTAGTGAAAATTTTATAAATGGATATTGGAGAATCATAAGAACAAAAAATGATAAGCCTTGTCTCAATTTGAATAACCCCATCTGATGTTTGGAGAGATAGAGTGGAAGAAATTTGTAGTATCTCGGGTTCAGAGATAGGGAGAGGAGTAACTACAAGCATAACGATCTTTGATGGATGGGGTGGGTCATGGATCTGATGTGTGATGAGTCACATAATATCCAGTTCAAAAAATGGAATCTCTAGTGTAGTGTAACGAATCAGTCCCATTCCCTTCACATGGGCCTCAAGATTTGAATGATTTATAACATATATATCATTGAATTACTGGACGAGTAGTGTAGTGGATGATTTATGGGGTGTTTGATGGTAAGTGTGCACTATATGAGAATATTGGGACTCCACCTAGGTTCTAGGTGTAAATGTGTAGGTTAGGTGATATATTATAGGAACTAAAGGTGAGAAATGGGGTCCTATTAAAAGTTTTATGATCTGTTCGAAATAAATATGGTATAAATCGGTGTTTGGTTCATGAAATGCCTATATGGATAAAAATCTATCCCTAAGTACCAAATATGAACTAAAAATGATACTCCAAAAAATGGATATCATTATTTTTGAGGGGTATAATTGGATGTAAGAGGAGTAGGAACCTATATATAGTGGAATTAATGTGTCCATGGCTGATAGTTGGCATGAGATTGACTGTCCACACCTCATGATGAACTAATTATGGCATTCTCATCATCCCAAATAAACATCTCCTCATCTTTGTAAGCTGAACAATTTTTTTATTATAGAGTATGTTCAATCAAATCTAAACAACCTATAGAATTAAGGGTAACAACTATTTCATATAGATTCAAGGTATTAAACAAATTTGTGACGAAATTTCCACCCCTAAGGGTCTATTTTTGTTTCTTTTGAAGACCTTAAAATTAAAGAGAGAACTAGTAGGCCATATTAATCATTTCTCATCCATAGATGAAAAATAGGATCATCACATCATGTTGACTCATAGAACCATGTGAACCACCCTGATGTGGATAAACATTAGAGATTTTTTGGATGATAATGGAAATGAGAGTATATTTCGATTTAGCACTCTTTGTTTGAGATACGTAATGGATAATGATGGGATCCACTCCCAAATTATACCACATTTTTTAGAAATTATTATTATTTGGTTCCATGAACATTTTCTCATATACTGGAGAACTAAAAAAAATATGATATAAAAATACCAATACCTACAATAAAAATCACACAAGTCAATTTCCAATTCATCATGACAAATCAAAATTCAACTTGCCCTGATGTAAAATTAATAGTTGTGAGGAATTCCAAGGGATTCATTCTATATGTTTCTTCTCAGAACTAAAATATATACAATAAATGTATATAATATTTTATCATTGTTATATTTTTTTTAAAATATCCTTCATCATGATGAGAAAATATAAATTTTTATTAGTCCACATATGGTTCCTCTATATTCCCCCAATCCAGATCATAAATCCCTCATCTCTAATAAAGAGTTATGCAGGAATGTTTAGAATGAGAGTCTGATGAGGTGTTCTAGGTGATACTAAAGGATTGACAGGGTGTGTGGTGGATGGGGATTTTGAATTTGTGGTGGATAATGTAATCAAATGTGAAGTTGGTGTTGTAATTATTACTTCATTTCATTTTAATGATTATTTTGGTGCTGGTAAGTCTTTGGGTTTAGTGGGGGTAGGTGTTTAGGTGTAGAGGAAGAAGGTATTCCATGGGTTTTGGAAGGTGAAGGTAATAATTTATTTTGATTTGAAATTGGAGGAGGAGGCGGTGGTTCATAATGGGATAAAGTATTGGATGTATTTTCATAAGAAACATGGAGTGAGGTTAATTGGGGTTATTTGTTGGGGTTGCAGGAGGTCTGTTCATCCAGCGATGGATTGTGTGATCTAGCATTCTCTACATGTACCATGATAGCATTGTTATCTACAATTCTATAAAGAAAGGGAGTAAAAAAGGGGTTTTTAAGGGGTATAAGGAAGATGTAGTAACTGAAAAACTCACTCAAAAAGGGGGGGGGGTGTGATGGTTACATGGAATATAGAATGAAATAGGGGGTTATATATGGATAATGAAAATGTGGGAGAATGAAGTTGATGAGGAAAAAACAATGTGTGAATAGGGATACCTATGTTGGATTGAGATAAGTAATAACAAAATCCATGGATGGGCAGAGGATATATTTCATATAACAATAATGGAGGGAGGAGATAAATGATATAAAAATAGTGTTTCCGACTTATTTTTAAAAATTCTAGATATATTTCAGTGTGAAAATTATCCTTCTGGTATGGACGGTCTGAGATTTCTAGTGTAGTGAATTTTTTACATTTTATCCTAAAATAAACCATATGGAAAGACTAGAATGTTGTTGAATAGAGGTTTAAAATTTTATATACACACATATTTTTTAGAATCTACTATTATTTTACCTTTCAATGTAAATACTTAATTAAAATGTAGTTTCAAATATGAAAAAATTGAACTCCAGACTCAATGAGGTCTTGTGACAATGTCTAGTAAATGTGATGCGGGGTTGCTTAATTTTACAGTGCAACCAAAAATTAAAATAAACAGTTTGTGGGGTTATGTAGCATGGTGAAATATATATTTCCTTACTAATTCAACTTAAATAAATACTGAGGAAAGGATATTTGGTCCATTATTAGGGAAAACTCTAATTTTTAAAATTATGTTGAGGGATTTTTGGATGGTTTGGAGACCCCTGGGGAGTTTTAGGGATACACAACTTAGAGTCTTAAGATATACATGATTTAAAAAAACTAAGATAACTTTAAAATATAAAGTTAAGTAATGAAATTTAATGACAAAACCAACATTATTTTCCTCTAATTCAAATATTTATTTATATTCAATGGCTCGATCTACCTAATTTCCTCTGAAACAACTCAAAACCCACACTCCCATCTCATGTGCTAATAACTTAAGTTGTACCTTTATGGATTTGACACCATTAAACATGAAGGAATTTCAATTGTTTTAAACTTAAAAAATCAGTCACTTTCATATTGAATTATGTTTTAGTTTTAGACTTTTATATAATTTGGAAAAAAAATTATATATCTTGGAAAAATAAAAAACTAGAATATAAAAATATATATCATCTCCAAAAATTTTGTTTCATCTAGAACCCTTATTATACATACCCTATTTATAATATTTCTTCATAAACAAGGGATAAGAAGCATTGGAAAATTGTGAGCTCATATGATCAGTAAGGGTAAAAAAGGAAGATATCAAAAATTACATAATCATAACATGAGCATGAGGATACATGAACAAGACCATAATATTATACCCTACATTTCAAATATCAGAAACATGGGTCATGTAATAAATCTTAGTATCTCATAAGATATGAATCATATAGGAACATGATCCCTGAATGAATAAAAATTTTATAAGACATATAATTTTGGAATAACCATATAACATTGTGAACATGTATAAATAGAAACATGTTCACTCATTAAGACCCTCACTTAAATCTAGGGACATGAACCCAGGTCCAGTCATGATCTTATCGACATGAAATAAATTTCCATGCATAAACATATGGATGTTAAATCCAATTATAATCATAAACATATAGATATGAAAATCATATCCACATATAAAATTGTGAATATGTATTCTGGTTCACCCATAAATGTTTTACCTCATGTGTTATTCAACATTACCCAATGCATTGGATGGAGATATAAGTCCCACCCATCACATAATGAAAAGAATACATATGTATTCCATGGGATTATAAAACATTCTTTATATCAGAACCAATTAAAAGAAATGGTTTTCATAAGCATTTAACCTTTTCATCGTAAAAATAATCCAAAAAGAGAAGGAATAAGGCTAGTATCCTTCGATCATATCCCAAGTAATATATAAGTAGCATAAAAGGATGTCATGTTAGATGAAAAATTATTATGAAATATTTATTGGAATATTTTTTAAGAAAAAAAATCATCCATTACAAAAATTACTTCTCTTTTTAAAAAGTTTCACACTTATAAATGAAATAATTTTCTTTGAAAATAAAATTTTAAAATTTGTAAAGTAAGATTAATGGAATTATCATTCTTAGATGGTGTAAAAATATGATCATGTTGTATAATTTTAAAAAACATTCCTCCCTTATTTTTTTGTAATGTTTAAAAAGTACTTCTTTTGGAAAACAAAAAATGGGATCCTTTCAAACAATTTCACAAAAAAATATGTCTAAAAATAATTTAAACAATTTTTTGACAATATTAATGAATTTTTTTAATTTTTTTATAAAATATGGTCATTGAAAATAAATATTCTCTCGTGAAGACTTATACATAACAAATTCATAATAATGATGATATTTTGAAATAAACCCTTACCTATTTTGTATCATTTGAATCATAAGACCCATAAAAGGGAGAAATTTATATTTATATGTATACCCCATAATTTTAATGATATGTATCATAAAATTTATTTATCTTTAGTATATACACATCACAAAATAAACATGGAGGATATAAGTCATGTGACCCTTATAAATAAAAGTACGAACAAAATCCCTTACCTTGAGTCTAAATCATCATGTGTAATATTTATATTTATAAATAATAAACAATGAATAATTATTTAATTTATTAATAATTTTTTTAAATATTTTTATTTATTTTATATCATATATTACCATGTTATAACATTTACATAATCATTTATTTTCAGGTCATATGTTTTATGTGATATTTGATACATATATCCAAAATGATATTGGTAGATTGAATATGGTCAAAGTGGAAATTATTCCATTATATCTAGAATAAGTTTAATTAAATAATAATAATTATTTTATTTAAATTATAATTTTAAATCCAAAAACTGTTTATGGTTATGAAAAATGAACTACATTACAATCATTGAGACGGTAGGTCACACATACGCATGAGTAACATTTCAACTTGTTTAATGATCATTATGGAAAGAACATAAATATAATTTTATTTTCATAGAATGATAATTATAACTTACATATCATTTTACATAATTAAATATACATATAAAAACTATCCATGTTATTTGGTTATTAGAAATGAATCACATCGATTCATGGAGGTGGTAGTCCACACATATGCACGAATGACTTTATCACTTTTCAGTAAATTGTAAGGTAAAAAGGAAAATAATATATTATCATTTTAAAATGATAAATACTTAAATAATATAATATATATAAAAATTAACTCTATCATTATAATCCACCCATGAGATATGGTTATGGAAAATGAACTACATCAATTCGCAAGGTGGTAGTATGTCGTACACATGAATGATGGTTTTATTTCCCATTTGTTACAAGATGAGATAAAAATAGGTCATTAAAAAAGATTAATAAATTATAATTAAATATATTATAAATTTTATTTTTATTTTATCCTGGATAAATAAAGTTTGGGATATTTTTTATAAGATAAAAATCTAAAACAAGTAGATAAAAATTATACCACTTCTTTGGAAAACATCATTTGGTTAACATTTTACGACCGCTATGATTGGTAAAATTCCTATTAAAATAACTCTATGATTAGAGGAGTTATTATAGAAATGTAATTGGTTAGGAATTTTTTTAAACAAATTAGTTTTTATTTTTTAATTAGTGATTAGAATAGATTCCCTTTTATAAGAGAGGGGAGGTGCACTCTTGGAATTTCTCAAACTATTAAATTAAAATAAATTGATTTTAAATGATAAAAATCACATAATTGAGTTATTTTTAAGATAAGATGGTTATTATTATAAATCCTATCATCGAATAAAAATTATACATGTTTTGAAGATACATATACACTTATCTTTTAGGTATTACTCCATATTTATCCCATTTAACTCCTACTATGAGAACATGGATTTTTACTCTATGAGGGTTGATATAATTATTTGAAAATAAAAAAGACCAATAAATGGACCATTATTGAAATTTTCAAACACATACTAATAACTTATCCTAATATAGTAATTTTTTTATTTTATATCCTTTAATAAAATATTATTTACTATAAAATATCCATAATGTCAATATTTTTAACTATTTATTACATTTAATTTAAAAAATATCAAAAAAACATATAAAATATTTAAAAAAACTAGATCTATAAAATGTAATGGTAATCTATAAAATTAATTTATCACATTAATTTTCTCAAATTATTTTTATTTTACTATTTTTAGCATCAGTTATTTGAGTTTTTCTTTTAATTAACTAAATATTTCATCGGTGCTGTGTAAACATTAAAGGTAATTATCCATTTAATAATAATTAAAAAAATTACCATGATTACTAAAAAGATTTATATTTCTAATATGGATAAAATCCTATTAAAAATATTACACTTATTAAAAATTATAGCGTGAGATGTTTGAAATATCATTAAATATAAAACTATAAAGGTCTTAATATCATCCTCGTGGCACAGAAAATTCATAAATATGACAATTTTATGATTATAATGGAGGTACAATCATCCAATAATGCTCAGGTATGTTTTTGAGTTATTTAATTGTTATTATCATTTTATTTTTAGACCATTAATTACGTGATTTACCCTTTATTTTAGTAACAAAGATTACTATGTTTATTATTCATATCATAAAAAACAAATGGGGTTTATTTAGTAAATTCAGTACTCTTGATTAAAAATATTGAAAGAATTTTTTAATAGTTAATTCACTAAATTTTTGGAAATTAAATTTCAAATTAAACTGAAAAATGCAACAAAATATAGTTTTTAAGCATCATTCCCTTTTAAAATAAAAAAGGAACTTATGGGAAATTCAAGTACAAAATATATCTCAAAAACTATAATTATGTTATTATAAATAAAAAATAACTAGTTAAATTTTAATACTAATAAAAAATAAAATCTGAAGTTTAAATACATAAAAACTAAATTATTTTTCATGAAATATTATTTTTCAATATTCGTAAAAAAATAGATTTTTTTCAATGAAATTCTAAAAAAATCATCCTAAAATCATTTTTAAATGATAAATTCCAAAATTAAAATAATTTTGTCATATAATTGAATAAATATTTCAAAAAAAATATTTATAATACTTGTTAAAAAATTAATACATATCATTTTGGAAGAAAAGATTTTTTGAATAATAAAAGGAATTTAATAAACATTATTTCATTATTTTATAATAATTATTTGATAAACTTATATTGTGTTCTTATTTCATATTTATTTCATAAATCAATTAATCATATTTATACCTTAAAAATTATCTTCTAGGTTATAATGGTCTTAATTAAATAATAATACCTTTTTAAGCTCTGTGTTGTGTATCATGTATGCTATAAAAATGTTATTCTAAATAGGGGGATATAACATTCTCCCCCATTAATAAATTGATTCCTCGTAATTTTAACCTAGTCTCAATAACAATTATTTTTTATTTCAAAATAAATTTTTTGAAATCCCGCAGAGAAAAAAGTTTAAATAAAACCTACACTTAAAAAGATATAAAAGGAAGTATGAAGGTCCTCATGAATAACACATAACAAGGTTTACAGATATCAGAACATTATTGGAAATTGAAAACATGTATAGGGAAAAATAAATAAATTTCATTTCTTAATATAGAGTTATAGAGAACATATTCCTTGGAATTTTAACCAACAAAAAACTATAAATCTATTATGGGTCAAAAAAAATTATTTGTAGGTAATAAATCTAAAAAATATCATTTTAATAAAAATATATTTACTAAAGATATTTCATTATATATCTATCTTGAATAATTAATCAAGAAAATATTCTTACTTAATAAGTAAAATTTTATCCTTTAATCAATTTCCACCTCAATATAGTCTTATCCTGAAAAGGATAAGTAATCAATATGAATTTCCTTTTCATTACTAAAACAGTAGAATAAAATTCTAGGGATTAAAAAAACCTCAAAAGGATAAAAATTATTCCTCATTCACTTATGAATTAACCAAAACTAAAATGATCAAAACAAGGTTTGATAATTCCTAACATTAATAAACCATAAAATACAGAAAATGTACTTTTAATCTAAAAAATTCAATAATAATTCCCATATTTAAAATAGATCATTAAACAAATTAAAATTCTTAAAATTATTCAAAAAAATTTAAACTAATTGAAACCCAAAAATATAAAGGATTAAATAACATTGTTCACCAAGATTAATTTCAACATTTATATTCAAATAATATCAATAACTCTTAAAGTATCATACCAAATTATAATTTCTATAATCACATAATCACTAGGATATGGTAATCCTTTCCATAAATAAACTAAATCACCATAAATCCACATTATGAAAGGATAAGTCAACCCTACCACCTCAAATAATAATATAAAAATATTTTATTTACCTTAATCTAATAATGATCCCCAAAAATTATAGTGATATAATTATTAAATAACATTAATTTCTTAATCACCAAAATTATTTTCCAATAATATTGCTTATCTATAGAATAAAACACATTTTTCCAAATTAAACCTGATATTCATCTATAATATCGTTTAACTAAAAATAAAATGTCATACTATCCAATAAATCACATAGTATAGTTGTATATTCTACAATCTTGTCACTTTTTGGTTGTGGGTTCAAACCCCACAGCCTTGTCGGATGAGACAGGTTGTCATCTAACCTATAGTTTTTTTGTTTTTTTTTTCTAAAAATGTATTAATATTATCCTTAAAACATTCCAAAAATATGATAAAAAAATAAAAAAAATTAATAACACCTAATTACCATGAATTCTTTGATCTTATAATCCTTAAGGTCTACCAATACCTTTAAACATATATCCAAAAAAATTACAGGAATTCATCCTCAAATAATATTTTCAATAATACCCATAATAAACCAACGTGTTGTATTGCCATAAATTTATCTCAAAATAATATTTATAATCGTAGTCGTTCACCACGTATAATCTCAGAAGTGGTGCCTAATTCATTGAACTTTCTATCAATAATAAACTTGAACACCCATTATGGTATTCACGACTCTTCAGATTACCACACCTAAAATAATCTTAATCTATAATGTTATCTAAACTTACCACTGATCAAAACTGTAACATCCCGAGGCCCGTACTCGAAAATCATATTATAAAAACATAAATGTTATATTTATAACTTTAATTCTGGAAATTCTTATCCAATTTTAGATATCAAAAAACTTACAAAATCAAAGGAAATATTGGATCACTTACATACTAAAAGACATTTTAGGTTTATAGTTTTAAATAATTAAGACAAATTCTATCATATCATGGAAAAATAAATATCACATAATAATATATATATTCTCTAAAAAATTACTCATGTCTAAAACCCTTAATATGCATACTCTACTTAAGAACATTCTTTATAACATTGGGAAAGGAAACATTAAAAAATATTGAGCTTAGATTCTCAATTACGGTAAACCAGGGAGATATCAATGATTATATAAGCACATCATGATCATAATGGAATAAGAACATGGATATAATATTATATCCAAAATTTAAAAGATTATAATATTGAGTGTTTGAATAAGACTTGGAAGTTCATAAAATATAAATCTTATTGGAACATGATCCAAGAGATCCTAACATTGGTATAAGAACTGAAATTATAGAATAAACATAAAAGATTGTAAACATGTATAAATAGAAATAGGTTCACTCATTAAGAAAAGGATATGAAATCAATACCTCATATAAATGTTTATAAATTAAAACATGTAAACTAAATATATTATAGACATGAAATATATTTCTACACATAAACTTGAGGACAAGAAATCCAGGTCCATGCATAAACACACGGACATGAAAACCAGATACACCTATATATAAATTAGAGACAATTGGTAGGCGACAAATAAACAATGAATTAATTTGGGATTGGTGAGTAGTCAATTATCCCTTCTTGATGAGTTTAGCCTCATTATTTTTCATCCTATTCTCTATCACTTCAATAACATGGGTGGGAAATCTAGATATTATTTATTTGGGATGATTCTCTTGATCTTGATGAAGGTAATAGTCCTCATCAGTGTACTTCTAGGCCCAACAATTTTGTTGGTAGCTAGGATCTCCTTCATTGGTCTGATAGTAGGTGTCATTTGACTATGGCGGTTGGAATTTATCATAATTATGTGAATATGAATCATTCCGACCATCATAATGCTTTTTACACCCTCCTTAATTCAGTGCTTTGAATGTGGTCGGATAATCCATATTTTCAATGTATTCTAACGGTGATGTGGCATAATATAGGGTCATTTAAAAACTCATCCTTCACACCAATAGAAACATAAAAAAGTTTAATCTATGATAAAAAACTAATAAAAATTTAAGTAATTAACAAAAATTAGTAAATAGAAATAGGATAAAAAAACATTAACCTAAATAGTCGATCTTGAGTCATCTACAACTCTTCACTACTCCACCGAAATGGAGGAAAAATATGATGCACCCAAAAGGCATCGTTAATTCCTCCGAGCATGAATTAAATTATGAATTTTTTATATCTCGAATAATATAATCTAAAAAGTTGTAGTATATAAGAATTGAGGGGCTGTACAAACAGAGAGAGGGGAACACAGTGATGATAACTCTTAACTAAAGTTTGGGTCAGTCCAATTTCAGTTTTATTTTACTAAAATAATGTTCAAATTAAAATAAATGAATTTAAAAAGATAAATACAAGAGATTGGAATCATTTTCTATGGGTTTATTAGCTAAATAATTTAATTACCAATTACTCAAAAAAAAATATTAAATCACTATGAAACCAAAGTGTTTTACCAATTGAAGAAATGTTCATTCCCTATCAAACTACCCTAGAATATCAATTCATCATGGTAAGATGAAAAAAATAACTAAAATTCTATTATTTCAGATTTCCATATATCGATGAGTAATTATATTCAATGGTCATCAATAAATCATCTTGATCAAGATAGGGATTGTTCAATTTTGAACACATATGGCCAATGATTCAATGAAAAATAATGTATGTGGGTAGGCACAAGATGATATTATCAAATTTAATCAAATTTACAAGAAAATTTAAATCAACTAATGATGGTATGCACCCCCCTTAACCAATCCTGCTCACCCCTATGGGGTTTAGTCGATCATCGTCAGGTGGTCACTGATGATGAATGAACTAATACCTGTAGTAGAGAGATTATAATAGAGTTAAGGAGAATGATAATTAAGGAAGTTAGAAATTGGAATTAAAATAGAAATGTATTCAATCTATTACATAAATGAATGGAATGAAAATCCCTCCCTAAATAAAAACCTATCTATAGAAGAGCGGAGCCCTACAGAAGCCTCTTGATGTTTATTCTTTCTACCTATGGTCCATACTATTTGGGAATGCCTTGTACGGTCGTTCAAGGGTGCCTTTTATAGGATTTTATGCAAAAAAACCTTTGGCCCATGTTGCATTTAATATTTAGTGTATCGTCTTCATCATAAAGTGTACCTAGAATACAAGTTGTGTACTTCAAATATGATTTCTACTCTGTCGTGTTGAATATGAAAAAACTTCATATGCTGGGTTTACTCTGGTCACATAGTGTAGTAGAGTTAAACGATGTCTACTTTCAGTTCACAGTGTGTTTTGTTGTCACAACTTGTTCTACATGGTTTACCACATGTCATTAACTACACGTCATGTAGGCTCAGTACATGGCGTGTACCAGTTCTCTTCCATAATTTATAGTATCCTTCTCTCTCAAAAATATGGTGTGTCATCACTTCGCTCACAGTGCTATGTGTCATTAAGTTCTATATTTTACATGTTTTCCTTAATTTATAGAAGAACTAAACCCTACATAATAACTTCCAAAACATTCATATCAGACACATAAATTATATCACAGCCATTAATATGCAATGATTTCATATTTAATAACCTATCAAATTATGTGTACCAAATAGAGTTATTAAATACACCCACACACAAACCTTTGCCTGTATTCAAGAAAAACCTCAAAACTAAATATCAAGTCTCCATACATCTGTAAGTGAATTTTTAAATTATGATTCTCATTAAAATATGTAATCACTATATATTCTTAAAGAACAAATCATACCTAATAATTAATCCCTAAAATCATGCTTTATTTTAAATTTTAAATTCATGATATTTCAACCTATTCACACACAGTTTTAAACCTTTCATCAATAACCATTCCATTTATGATTTACCTCACCATTTAATTTTTCCTCTAATCACTCAAGGTAAAAATTTAATGAATTACATGATTCTAACCATAGGCAAGAATTAAATCTACTTTCTCCACCCCATAAATTCAAATATCACAATTAATCATGAGGACTTCGAAATAAGGATCAAATAACTCTATGGATGATGATAGGTAGGAAAAATAATGAAAATCAAGTAATCATAAAGGAAGAGGCTAACCTATAATGTACAATTTGTGATATTCAAATGAAAAGATCAATGAAAATGACCCTCACTAAAATATAATTTCAACTACACCCGCTAAGTTCATAGTAAGGCCCACAAAAAATGTATTCATAATGAATTATAATCCTATATTATTTCTATTTCTCTCTCTCTATCATTTTTTCGTTTTTCAAAATTCATAATTGGAATAAACCTCACATCCATAACCTAACCACTTATGATAAAAATCATTGGTCCATAAAATTTTGATTTTTTATTCTCCCAATTCACAACCCATTTTTTCATTTTCTTGGAGGTTTCCCTACAGTAGGCCTCACATCCACCATCTAACTACAAATTATTTTGAGGTCATCGGTCTAAAAAGGGTGATTTTTGACCTACCCAAGAAGCAACCCTTTTTTCTCTTTTAATACATGCTTTTTACAATAATAGGGATATAAAATGGAATATAATGAATATAAATATTATCCTTCCCCATATTTGATGAAAAGACCTTGTAATATCTTCCTAAGATAACACATCTCGTATCCATAAAAAAAACCCCTCCCCCACACTCATTCAATTGAATATCATGACAAATACAGAGAGTTAGTGTGAAAGGAAATAATGTATTATAATGTAGAATAATCCTAACATGGCTATCCATGACTTCTATGGGATAATGGAGGATCACTATGCAGGTGGGTCTCTGAATAAAAGAAATTTATTAATAATATGCCTTAATCATTCCAACGATGAATTTGTACAGTCATAGCTTTACAAGATATCAATTCATGTTCTAGTCAATTTCTATTGCCCAAGCTGTACTCAACAAATATGCTAAAAAAATAGGTCATATTTTTTAGAGAATCCTCTTAAAATGGGAATAGAATACAAGTCAATTAGGTCATGGAATGATAATAAATAATCAGTTTACTCAATGCATGCTTCTAGGAATCAACATCATGAAAATAAATTATATCAGCAATCATTTTCAAGAAATACCAAATTTATTTAAGCAATTGGATTCCCAAATATCCATTTATATCTTTTCATTTATGACCATCATATTTCAAATTTTCCATCATGTCAAATTATTTCTCCTCGGTGCTGATGTATCCTTGATCAATTATTACAAGAAAAAAAATTCAATTATGTTTGTGTCTGAATTTTCTTCAATTTAGTTAATGAAACAATTATATTCATTCATTTTTCTAAGAACATGTGACATACAAAAATAGGGGTGAAATGATATAAAAAATTAGAAAAGTACTCCCCTTCAATTTATGATTCTGAATTAGTTTCTTATGTTCTTTTTATCCAGGTACATGGCATGTATTGTTATGACACAATGTGAAATATTCTAGTTTTTGGCTCCTAAGTTGCTTCCTGATCCATCCTTCTAGGTACAAGAAATAACAATGAACTGTGAAAGTATGTGCCATTGAAAATTTGACATTTATGGATCATACGGGTAACGATACCAACCAAGGGGTGATTTATTAAACCAAAAAATAAAAAAAATCTAAGTCCTAGAATGTTTTTTTTTACATTCTAGGGTTCCTCCGGATAACTTCTAATATTTGTGATCATTCATCTTGAACTTTTTAGTTTCTTAGATAATTTCAACATGAAACAAAGCTAACCATATTTTATTTAATAACATATGTCACTATTTTGCATCTTGGTCTGTCTTTCGATTCCTCCTCCAATGGATCATCTTGGATAGTGGTGGGATACAATTTTAGGAATGGTGAAATGAAAATAACAGGAAATCAAAATCTAACTAGATTTTGAAGTTCGTCAGCTCCATCATTGATTCTTCCTTTTCTTCCTATGGTTCAAATTTTTCAATGGCATCTTCAGTCGGAGCCTCTGTATTATCCTATTCATCTTGATATTCTAAGAGGTAGATCCATTCATCTTTTGTTTGAAGAATATAGTGAGTTTGATGGATGTTTTCTCATTTTCATGTCCCTTTAATTTTTATTCATCCCTTTAAAATCACAGGATTTTTTCTCCTTGTCCTCCTGATCATTCTTATTTAACACTTCTTTTTCCTATGATTCTATAGATTTTATAACTTTGACCTCCTCCTCTTATTCCTCTTCAACCACCCAATCACCAATTTCCGTCATTTTTGTTTCCACTTTATCACGCAGTTGAAAAATAAAATCTATTTTATATTCTTTTAATTTTTGTATGTATAGAAGAGATTATTTAAGATCTAAAACTATTTCAAAATCTTTGAGTTCTTATTTTTAATTAACTCGTCATTATCAATGAATTCAATCTTTATAGCCTCATCCTTATTCGGTCCTTTTTTTAATAGTTTGAACATACTCAATCTTCTCTTACTCATCATCATCTTCATAATACTCAATACATGAATTGTAATTTAAGGTTAGATTATTCACAATGGAATTTTAATTTGAACTAACTAGAGATAAGTGAGTAATCAATTCTCCCTATTCATTGAGTTGGAATTTATGATCATCCATCCTCTTATCCAAAATTGGAATGAACTTAGTGAGGAATGCGAAAAGTCTCCCACCTAAAGTTTTCTCAGGAGGTTATTGGAAGGAATGGTATCCATTAATGTAATTCTCTTGATGTTGTTTTATTTCAATATCTTGGAATTACTCTACTTCTCAATGTTCATCATCTTTAAATCCACCTATATATAAATTAGGGAAAAATTATAGGCAATACATAAAAATTGAAATCATTTGGGATATGTGAGTAGTCAATTATCCCTTCTTGTTTGGTTTAGCCTCATTATCTTCCATCATAGTATCCATCACTTCAATATGATGGGTGATCAATCTATAAAGGCTTTCATTAGGATGTTTTTCCTGAGCTTGGTGAATGGTAGTAGTCTTTATGAGTGTACTACTTGGCCCAACAATTTCATTGGTATTTAGGAGGTCCATCGTTGGGTTGATAGTAAGTGTAGTTCGACTATAGAGGTTTTGAATTCATAATACATATAATTATATGAATCATTAAAACAATAATGGTTCTTTTTTCACCCTCCTAAATTCAGTACATTCCATGCAGTCAGATACTCCGGATGTTCAATGTATTCTAAGGGTGGTGCAACATAATACTAGGTCATTTGAAAACTCATCCTGTACACTAATAGAAACTACAAATAAGATTAATATATGATAAAAAAATTGAATACAAAATTAATTAATTAACTAAAATTAGTAAATAGAAATGGGATAAGAAAATCCTTTGACTTAAACAAACAATTTCGAGTCGTTTGCAACACTTTGCTGCTCCTTGGGAACAGTGAAAAAATTTATGCACCTGAAAGGAATCATTAATCCTTCTAGGTGTCAGTAAAATAATAAATTTATAATATCCTGAACGACAGTGTCTACAATGGTATAGTATAGAAGAATTGTGGGATCATACCCATAGAGAGTGGAGAATTTAGCGATGATAACTCTTAAATAAAGGTTGGGTCGGTCAAATATTATTTTTATTTTATTAAACTAATTGTAAAATTAAAATAAATTAATTTCAAAAGAGGAAATGAAGAGAAGGGAATCAGTTTCCAGGGGTTTTATTTCAAAATAAATTAATTCCTCATTAGTTGAAAAATAATTATATTAAATAGATACACAACCAAACAGTTTTATTGATAGAAGAAATGTTCATTCCCTGGAAAAATACCCTAGAATATCAATTCAACATGGCCAGATGAACCAAAATAGCTAAGGTTCATTTAGTTCAGATTGCCTTATGTGGAAGAGTAATTACATTCAATCATCATGAATAAATCATCTCAATAATGATGTGGTTCATTCATTTTTGAAAACATATGGCCAATGATTCGATGAAGAATAAAGTAAATGTACTGGCGCAACATGATACAATCACATGTAATTATATTTACAAGAAAATGTAAATCAACCAATGATAGTACACACTCCATTTACTTGATCTCGTTCCCCCTATGGGGTTTAGCAGATCATCATCATGTGGTCAACAATGATGAATTAACTATTACCCACAACAGAGAGATTAGAAAAGAGTGTAGGATAATGAGAATAGATAAAGAAAGAAATTGGAATTAAAATTGAAATTAATTCAATAAATTATATCAAATAAGGGAAAGAAAAAGAAAACCTAAATAAAAACCAATCTACGGAAGGGAATATCCCTAAAGAAGCATCCTAGTGGTTGCGCTTTCTCCCTTAGGTTCAGAGTATTTTGGAATTCCTTGGAAGGGTGGAAAAGGGTAAATTTTATACGTTTTTCGGAAAAAACCCACATATTGTGTCACGTTTAATTTTCAGTGCTAGAAAACAGGGCTATAGCGATGGACCTATAGACATGGTTTTATATGTCTGTGGCTATAGATTAGTTTATAGGAACACTTCTATTAAAATTGTGGCTAAATCATTGTTTATAGCCACGATTAAAAAAATATATATCTATGTTTTTTTACCATCTATCGGGCTCCTCCTCCCCACCGTCTGTGATTCCTCTCCTCTATCGACCCCTCACAACCCACCTTATACCTGTGACCTCTTCTCTCTCATTGGCCCTCTCTTCTCGGTGCGACTTCTCCTCTCAGCCGCCCTCCTCCACCCTCACGACTTCTCCTATCTCGGCGGTGAGCTCTAATATCGGCGACAACCTCTCCTCTTGGCAGTGACCCTTCTTCCCTAACAGCCTTGGAAACCTCTCCTCTCCCCGATCCTCATCCTCCGATAGTTCCCGGATGGCCTTCGCGACGCTGCCCTATCCTCATCACCCTCGTGATGCTGCCCATCGCTGCCACCGAATGAGGCAACCCAGTCACCTTCGTGGTAACATCTCACCTCTCAAGCATGTCCAAGTGAAATTCATTCTTGAACTTTGATAGTCTCCTTCTTCCACAAAAATACTTCCTGCTCGTGAGTCTAGTCATGTTCACATCCCCCATTCATCCTTTATTTTTTGCATCATTGTGCAGTATTTTGAGGAAGTGACAATTGTTCATATATCCCCCTATTTTTGGTTTAGTTTGATTTGAATCTTACTTCTAGGTATGTGATTTTTATTCTCTATTATTTTTTCCATCTATGCAACTAGCATATTTAATTTTCTAATAGGTGGATGGAAGGATTAACTAATGTAGTGTTTTTACATGTTCTACAAGTTTATTATTTTTTCTAAGTGATGATTCTTTCTCTGAATTTGAAGGTTTTATTATGTGCATGTTGTGAAATAGTTAAACCCTATGGCTGATTTAAAGTCGTTATGGATAGGTAGATGGACAATACATCTTTTGGGAATTATGTATGGATTCATTCTGTGGTTGATACGGCTTCCAACCTTATTAAAGAAGTGGTTCTAACCACTAGAGATGAGGATATTAATCTTGTTATTTTTCTGGAGAGGAAGATAGAATTCTATGAAAAAATTCATTTTTTAGGCATATGGCCTCTGACTACAATAGAAACAAACTATGTAATCATTGAAAGATTATGGTACATGATGATTCCAGTATCAGGAGAAAGAATAATAAGGGTTTGATTCCATCTTCAGGTCATGACACATCAATGGAGGACCCTTCTCATGGGGGTGGATACAAGGGTGATCCTATCCTGGATGTTTCTAAGAGAACTAATGTCTGAATTCCTCTAATGATGTTGTTGTTGTCCATACTCTTGATGAGTCCGGTCATATCCATGCTACTAATGATACTATTTTCATGGTCTCTATTCAAGTTGTTTTTCCATTGAGTAGCTCACTACTTCATATATTATGTAGGGTGTCATTATGGAACCTGAACATGCCACTACTTCAGCACTTGTGAAGTATTCTGATGAGATGGAACCTAAGCTGGGCAATGCTTCAGTACCAATTAAGGATATCATTGTTATGGAACATGATTAGGTCACAGTTTCACTACCAATGCAGGTTCCAATGAGATGGAAATTGATAAGGCCAATACTTCAGTACCAAATAATGATTTAAATGTTATAGAGATCGAGAGGGTCATTTTTTACCACCAGGGAAGGCTTCAAGTGTTGTCCATGATGAGGAACCAGCACCTAGTTTACATACAGATCAAGCTGATTATTCTTTCCCTAATATGGATTTTGAGAATGATCCTATCTAGAGAATTTCCTTAGTTTCTGCTTCCTTTGGAGTTAAGGAATTATCTACTGAGTAGGCTAATTATCTTACAGGATTACAAGGAGATGTTTATTAGAACACTAGTGATTTAACAATAGTTCCTTCATTCATGATTTCAAGGAGAAAACTACTTGGAAGACTTCTTTTGACCCTTGTTTAATCGAATAACTTGTTCAATTCCCTCAGTACCAAATCCTCTATGGGAGATGACAAGGAGTTTTCCCCATCCGAGCAGGACCTGTGCGACCCCTCATCTACTAATGCAATAGATGATATGGGTGAAGGGGTTTTGGAAACTGTTGGTTTTGATAAAGGCAGGACACAATGTTATGATCGACCTCGTACTATGATATGGTATGCTATGTAATGAAGGACATATTTTGGAACTTCCTAGGGATTTGGAACTCTCCCATGGTTAAAACCCTTAGGCACATTATTGTGAACAAAAAACCTATACTGATTAGTCTTACCAAGCCAGGATTCAAGTTTGAGAATTGGATGGAATTCAAATGTAAATCTTTCGGTTACTCATTTTTTTCTAATTATCAATTTTATGTTGCCACATAGTCCTTGTTGGTTCTTAATAATGATAGTGTCACTATCAATTCCTTCCATAATGATCATCAGTCAGTGACCATCTCCTATTGCATTGGTAACACTAATATTTATGTGACTTTTGTCTTTGCCTTCAATTTATATACAAGATGAAGATATCATTGAATAAATATAGCATCCAACTCAAAGAATATTTCTAGGAGTTGGATTTTTATTGGTGACATTATTTCTATTTTGATTCTTGGTTAAAAAACTAGTAATAATTTCTATAAAATATCAGCGAGTTAATTTTTTTATTATGTTGATAAATGTGGCTTGGGAAAGGCTTCCATATCTAGAGTTGATTAAACATGGAGTTGAAATACTTAAAAGGGAAGGTTGGAAAGTTGATTGGATAGGTGATTTGTGTAATTGGATGAAAGGAATAGCGCAATTGAGATATCTGGACTCACCCTTACAAGATTGCATTTTGATCATAGTCCTCTATTAATTGACTTCTATAATAATGGATCAATGTAAACCCCATTTCCTTTCAAGTTTAACAATTCTTGGATTTATGTTCTAGGCTGTAGATAAAGTATTTTTGGATTCCTGGAAGATTAATTTTGTACAAATTTCTCTACATATCCTAACTTGAAAGATAAAGATTTTAAAGGAAAAACTGAAAGAATAGAGTAAATCATCCTTTTTTAATCATCATAGTGACATTAAGGAGTCTTAATCTCATATGATTATTTTCCAACAAAAAAACATGCCTCGGGATATGCCCTCTTAGGAGGAGATAAAATCCATATCCAAAATTGATATTATCCTGACTCTAAAAGAGAACCTTTCTCATAATAAATTTAATATTAATTGGATGAAGGAGGGGGATCTAAATTCAGGTTTCTTTCATAGCATGCATAGGGAGAAAAACGTGAGGAGTCTCACTTCTCTATAAATTAATAGTAATATGTTTAGTTCTAATAATGAAATTAAAAATGCCATGACTTTTTATTTTGAGGAGATTTGCTCAGATATGGAGAAGGAAAAACTAGAAAACTGATCAAATGAAATGAAACAAGAGTTGATGATATTCAGAATAAAAAGTTAGTTGAGGCCCCCAATGAAAAATAAGATTCATGCATCTCTCTTATAATTGAATATGGATGGTGTTACTGGACCAGATGTCTTGAAAAACTTTTGTCACGTTTTAATGTGACATTATTGATATTGAGGTACTGAATGCTGTGAGGGAATTATTTATTCGTTAATCAATGCTTTTTTGGGTGAAATCATACATCATTGTATTAATCCCAAGGAAATATAATGCTCTGTATATACATGATTTAGGATTATTTCTATTGTGTTTTTTATACCAAAGGTCATTAAAAAATCATGACGCACAGGATGGGTGAGATTGCTAAGGGTTTTATTTTGAAAAATCATGTTGGGTTTTTCCCTGGTAGGAACAATCAGAATTTCCTCTACAATTCTTCTAAATGTGTGAATATCATGAAGTGGAAGGTAAAGGATGCTAATATTTCCTTGAAGATTGATATATCAAAATAATTTTATACAATAAAATGGAGTTTCATTTTTTCTATTCTGAAATTGAATGTATTTTTATAGAGGTTCATTGATTTGATTTGTTCTGACCTGTGCAGTGCCCGGATCTCTATTCTGGTTAAAGTGTCCCCAAGGGGTTTCTTCTAGTGTTAAGGAGGAGTTATAAATGAGATCCTTTATTCTGGATTTTATTTCTTATAGCTGAGGATTATCTTAGTTTGTATCTTATTGATCTTGTTAATATTGGGATTTATCAGCGGTTGGGGTTTGGGAGGGATTTCATTAGACCAAGAAATTTGTTTTTGGTTGATGATATTTTTATCTTTATCAGTTATTGTTATCATTTGATTCTATTTCATTCATATATACTTCTTCTTATTCTTCTTGATGAAGTTATTTTATGGTGATATGATACTATTTTTATAAGGTTATAGACTATCTATTATATCATAATTATACACTCACTATTGTTTGGCTGCCTCTGACATATGCGGTGGTACTCTTGTATCCATGTAACCAACCATCTTTGGGATATGTTTAGTGGCTCTTGGGCTGGGAATTTAAAAAGTGGAATAAGAGGTTTCTTTTTATGTTATCATGATTTTTTTTATTTGATATGATTCTAAGAATGTGTCGGTTCAGGGTAAATAATCATGTATGGGAGTGTTCAACCCATGTATGGGGAAAAGACTAAGTGTTTAGGGACGAGACTATGGTCTTATTGATAGTTATTAGAATTGATTATGATTTCACCTTGAGTGATTTATTTAAATTATTCTACATATAGATTTATGATATTAGGATATTTTATCCCTGGGTTTCATGAAATGAACATGTTGTTTCAGTCATCATTCTAGGAACATAGAGATTCAAATGCCTTGAATATGCCATGATATGTGGGTTTCATACCATGATTTTATTTTATATGTGATACTTTCCATAGGTGATTTTATTAATTTATTCAGGATTATTTATCATTATTTTCCTATATACCTTGATTTTGTGGTTTCTTATTTATAAATAAATATTATTTTCTAACATGTGATATCATTTCTTAGCAGTCCACTGGTGTATCAATTTTTGGCTCCCTTTGACGAGAGATGCAACTTTTTTGTCAAATTTTATTGGTGATTTTGTGTTAGGGATTCATGATTTTTTATTGAAATAGTTTTTTAAAGTGTTTCTGTTCATGAAATTTACACACAAGTGTTTTTCCATAAATAGAACACACCAATTATGTTTCAAACTACTTATCATAAGGGTCAAGTATTTCAAGGCTCTGTTTTACATCACGACTTATAATATTTGTCACCTATGAGAAATGATTTAGTACACGGGTTTCTATATTGCTTATTTAAGTTTTCTTGTAGTGACTTTTAGTGGAAGTGTTTTTCTTTGAAAAAACAAATGCAACCTATTTTTTTAACTGCTCAAATTCTATTAAATGAACTTGAAGGCTTTTCTTGACATCACTTATTGTGAACTGATTAAGATTATTTCCTCTATATAAGAGTTTGTTTACCGATATTTATTGAAAATTGTTTGAAACACCAAGTGTTTCTGTCTAAGAATATATAGATTTCATATTTATTGAAAATTCTTTATAACACCAAGTGTTTTGATGCACTATTCATCCCAGTTTTTTCATCACAATTTTAAAAAAACACATGTGATCATGTATTGGAGGGGGCATATCCATGATGTGGGAAGTTTGTAGGGAGGGGGGGAGGAGTGTGAAGGGAGTAGGGGGTGTGGGGTGCAGGGGGTGGGGGGAAGGGGGTGTAGGGGAGGGGGGCTGTCAAGGGGGGAAGTGTGTAGGGGGAGGGGGTTGTCCCAGAGGTGGTGGGAGGTGGGGGTAGTGTGAAGGGAGCAGGGGGTGTGGGGGTTCAGGGGGAGGGGGAATGAGTGCAGGGGGAAGGTGATGTCCAAGACGGGGGGGGTCTTGGGGAGGGGGTTGGGGGAGAAGTGTGTCGGGGGAGGGGGGAATAGGTGTGGGGGTGCAGGGTGGTGTCCAGGGGGGCAGTGTGCAGGGGGATGGGAAGGGGGTTCAGGGGGGGATGGGGGCTCTCCAGGTGGGGGGAGGTGGGGGCATGGAGAAGGGGGTGCAGGGAGTGTGGGGGTATAGGGGGAGGGGATTCCAGGAGGGGGGGTTGGGGGGCAGTGTGTAGGGAGGGGGGAAAGGGGTGCAAGGGGGGGGGGGGGCTATCTAGAAGGGGGTGAAGGGGTTTGGGCGAGCAGTGTGCAGGGGAAGGTAGGGGGGAAATGGGTGTGAGGGTGCAGGGGTAGGGGCTCTCTAGGGGGGTTGGGGGGCTGTTCAAGAGGGAGGGGGTGTCTCGGGGTGCGTGTCCAAGACGGGGGGGGGTCCAGGAGGGGGGGGTTTCCATCAGAGAATTCTATAAAAAAACATAATAGGTCATTGTTAAAACATCTAGGTTTTAATGTGGGTGTTGGAGGTACACAAAAATAATCTTATGTGGTCATAGAAAGGTGTGACTATTCATGATTTTTTATAATTCGAATCATTTATGAATTCCCTTAACCATAATATTTGTTATGATTTTTTATTTACATGTTATTGATGGTTGATTTTTATCTTATCAAACAATACATATAATGTTAAGTCATTTTCATGATTATTTATTTAATGTATGTTTATATGCCTTAGAATGGATAGATACTGGATGTGCAAC
This sequence comes from Viscum album, assembly GCA_963277665.1. NCBI lineage: Eukaryota > Viridiplantae > Streptophyta > Magnoliopsida > Santalales > Viscaceae > Viscum > Viscum album. The sequence goes on from OY728141.1 coordinate 1,793,395,793, forward strand.
ATTGATCAGATCACTAATGAATTTCATAAGGATTTACGACATTTCTTGTAATTTTCATTAACTAATGATTCAGATGGAGGATTGATTCGATGATTGTGTTTTGATTGTGTTGGAATACCATGGTTAACTCAAAAGGAAGTGAGTTATCATATCACTAAATAATGTTTCCAAAAAATTATCATCTATGGTATCACAATGGATAAAAAGTGCAAGTGGTGAATGAGATCGATTCAGTGGAAAGGATTGGTATGAAAAATATGATTTCCGATCAACTTCCTTTTGTTTTGGAAGATAACTCCTCATATAGACCAGTACAAGAGGAAATGAATATTGGAACACAATTTTTGTCTATTAATCAGGATGATGAAATTGAGAGTGTAATAAAGCTTATGGAAGATGAAAATACCCTATTATATCAGGCATGTGAAAAAAATGAGGAAACTTGAGTTTTTAACGCGATTATATCATAGAAAAACAATGTATGGATTTAGTAATACTGCGGTCGACTATCTCCTTACATTTATTAGGGATTTACTGCTTGATGATGCATTTATTCAAGAAAATAATTACATGGAATCAAACTTTTTTGAAAAATTTGGATTTTCATCTATTAAGATTCATTATTTCCCCAAATATTGTTGTCTTTTCTAGAAGGAAAATGAAGAGTTAAGTCAGTGCAAACAGTTTGGCACATCAAGTTGGAAGAATAATGAAGATGGAATGCAATCTCACATACCAGAGAAATTGATGTGCACTTCCCTTTAATTCCCAGGCTTCAAAAACTTTTTATGTTAGATCAAATGGAAAAAAATATGATATGGAATGAAGATGAAATAAATAAAGATAATGATGAAATAGTTCATCCTACAGATGGGTTGGCTTGGAAGAAATTTTATAGGTTACATCCTGATTTTGCAGTTGACCCACAAAATGTTATATTGGGATTATCCTGTGATGGTTTCAACCCATTTCACCAAATGCATACTGCACACCGTACTTGGCATTTTTTCATTCACATTTATAACTTTCCTTCATGGATGTGTTTGAAGAATCCGTTTAATATCAGGAGTATATTGATATCATGACCCATTGATCCTGGAAATGATATTGATATATACTTTCATCAATTAATAGATGGGATAAATGAGCTTTGGATTATTGGTGCACAGGCATACGATGCATTCAGAAAGGAGTAATTTATGTTTCATGCAGCTTTATTATGGATGATAAATGATTTCCCGGCCTACAGAATGATGTCTGGTTGGAGTAATAAAGGGAAATTATCCTTCCCTATTTGTATAAAAAATACACATTTCCGAAGATTAAAGTTTCGATGAACTTTCAACTTCATAGGGCATTGACGATTTCTACTGATGGATCATCCATACATGAAAAATCAAAGATAGTTTGATAATTCTGTTAAGATAGACGAGACACCTCAAAAAATGTCAGTGAATGATATTGTTAAAGAACTTGATGATTTGAAATATGTTCTTGGAAAAAGTCAATCAAATATCCGAAAGCGAAAACTTGTTAATTCAAATTCCAATAAAAATTGGAGAAAGAAAAGAATATTCTTTGAGTTGTTGTAATGGTCATCGAATTTATTGCATCATTGTTTGGATGTAATGCATATCAAGAAAATCATTTGTGAGATGTTACTTGCTACTGTTTTAAATGTCAAAGGCAAAACAAAATATGATTTGCGGTCTCGTCAGGAATTGATGGATTGGGGTATAAGAGTAAAACTTCTTCCTGAGTTAATTGGTCAAAATAAGATGAAAGTCCCTATTGCATGTTATTAGATGAAAAATGTGGAGAAGAAACAATTTCTTCAGGTCCTGGAAAGTTTGAAGGTTCCAGATGGTTATTCAAGTAATATTTCCAAAAGGGGGAATACATAAGATGTGAAACTAAAATCTCTTAAAACCCATGATTACCATGTCTTGCTACTTGAGTTGATTCCTATTGCCATTCAAAATTTAATTTCACATAATGTAAGAGTTTTTGAGATTAAGTTATGTCATTTTTATGGAGACCTTTCTGCCAAAAGACTGAGCAGAAGTGTTGTTCATAAATTACAGAGAAATGCACTGATAATCTTTGCGACTTGGAGAAAAATTGACCACCGTCATTTTTCACATGTATGTTACATATGACTATGCATCTTCCCACAGAAGATCTTTTTTGTGGTCCTATATCGAGTCGGTGGATGTATCCTATAGAAATAACGATGTTTACATTGAAATATTATGTGAGAAATAAATATCACCCTGAAGGCTCTATTGTGAAATTTTATTTAGCACACGAATGTGTGGATTTTTGTTCACCGTACTTGGATAACGTCACCACAAGGTCTAATCGACTTATGAGAACTGAAGATGAGCAATATAACCCCATTGAGCCTGCATTTCCTTCACTACCCCAATCATGGGGAAAATTTGGATCATACTCATTGTGTACTTTAATCAGGGTAGAGTGGGAAATGGATCATCGTACAGTATTATTCAACTATGATGTTCTTGATGATTATATCAAGTATGTAAACTAATAAATATTCATTTTTTTCATTATGTTAATTCTCCATATCTTCTGAAATTTTTATGCTTTCATATTTTTAGAGAACATTTAGAAATTATAAAAAAGAGACATCTCTCTCTATCAATTAAAAGGAAGGAACTGCTGCACAACAAATAATTTGATGCTTGGTTAAATTCAAAGGTAATAGATTTTTTTTCTTCTCATAAAATAATCACATGTCTCTGTTTAATATTAAATGTTGGTATCTTTTAGGTTTTAACTCTACCAATGAATGAAGTATCAGATGAAGTAAGAGTGTTATCCTTTGGTCCAAACGATGTGGTGCATGATTGTAAAGAAATGGTTGTCAATGGATTTAAATTTTTTATTAATAGCTGTGAAAAAAATGGCACCAAAGCATGATGGTGTCACGATAAGTGCCACAACATATTTTTATGTGAGTTCATCATATAGACATCCTTAGTCATAAAATATATCATATTATGGTGTTGATGAAAGAATCATTCTATTATATTATTATGCACATGGTCATGTCACAATGATGAAATGTAAGTCGTTTGATTCAATGAAATGAAAAGGAATGCATATTGATAACTGTGGATTTAGAGTGATTGATATGAATCGCCAGCTTCACACCGATGAACCTTAAATTCTTGCGTCATAGTCTAGACACGTGTTTTATGTAACTGACCCATTACAACAACATTTTGTTGTTATTTTTGATTTCATTCCTAGAAATATTTTTAAGGAAGACATAGATGAAAATGATGTTGTGGATGAACCTGTCGGTATTTATTTGAATGTTTTTATTTGATGACATAGATGACTCAATTTCTAGAATAGATTGTGAACTAAAAATTGTCACAAACCACACAGAACGTTGATACATTTATAAGTATTTACCTAACATTATCGTAATATTGTATGTTTTTTTAAAATTCCATACATGATATCAAATTAACTAGAATATTTTATCAATATAAATATCACATTGAAAATTTATCTCATTGTTTTATGATAAAATTGTATTATTTAACATTTTTCATTATTTTTATTTATTTGAGAATATTATTTTAAATTTCTAGGAATTTTTTTTGGATATGATGATATTAGAAAAAATAGAAGAATACGAAGAAATGAATAACATATTTTTCATCTGGCCAACACTGTAAGTACAATTTATGTTTGAATATCATGTTCTTTCATATTATTTATCTTGTTATCATTCATTTAATTTTATCATCTATGTTATTTTCGGATAATTTGTTGAGAAGACACTTGGATTGTACTACCAAGGCTGATAGTATGGAGGGGGGTATTGATTCTATAGTTAAGCCAACTACTATACCGCTTGAGTCACTAGAAGGTCATCCTCCCATTATTCCACCTACATATTATCCATACCCACATTGTCCATATCACTTTCTGCTCGCACCCACATCAGATGGTAGTTCTCAGACTCCCATCCCTTTTTATTTCCCATTCCCACCATCCACTGTACGGGGAACTATGCCCCCATATATCCCACCAACATATCCATATCAATATCCACCCTCATATGTACAAAGTTATCCATCTACTATAAAGAGTAATCCTACTGTAGATATCCCACTTACCACAGAGGCTACTCCCCCTCTAGATGCTTCACATGAGGGGTTAGCAAATCCCCTATCTACTGGTATTTGTTTAAACATTATTATTAGTTATTAATGATAAATTCATAGGTATTATTATCCTTTTTTACTTTTTTCATGATTACCTCTGGTCTCTAGCAGACGATGAAGCTGCACAAAAATGTGAGAGGTTTGGAATCGACACACAAAAATCATGGTTGAATACAATGAGGATAAATCTATAATTAAAAAAAGGTACGGAATGGAAAAGCTTTATGGTAACACTTTGTAGACACAACAATATCATTCTGGTTCAACCAATAAGTAGGAGGGAAGTTGGAGAAAAAAATAGAGGAAACTTCCTGGGCATAGATCTAGGTATGTAACGTTAATCACCTGTTATATATATTAATTTATAATATTTTCATAGCAAATATTTTTTCCATTATAGCTCCGATATAATTTTCCTGATGGACAAAATTCCAAGGCAGCAAGATTAATGGATTTAGGAGAAATGTGGAGAGCGTAAAAGTATGAATTATATCTTGGTTGGAAAAAGAGAGTTGGAACTGAGCTTGAAGAAGTACCAGTGATTCATGATTGCCCAATTTCACACTACAAAGAGATGATCGACTATTGGAAGAGTCACGAGTTTAAGGTATTTGTTAAATATACATATATATATTCATTTATTTATTCGAAAACTAGTTTTATTTATGTTAATGAAATTATAAAATTATTTGTTTATAGGAGAAATCAGACTGAAATAAAATAAATAAGAGTGAAATGAAACATGTATATACTTTTGGACACACATCACTCCCACATCTTGAGAAAACATTGGTAATTTAATATATAAAATATTTAGCTTCATTTAGTGTAATTTTTTTGACTCCCTGTTTTGATTTATTTCTTTGTTTTTTCCAGAAAAAAGAATTTAATATTGAGGGTCGCGTTCCTCACTCTAATTTGTTTTGTATAAGCAAAAAAAACGAAAGATAGTGTTAGGCCAAATACTGACACCTAGAAGGTGATTGTAAGTATATTTCAATTTCGTTGTTTTTGACTGAATTTAATTCATTATATTATTTTATCATTTTAATTTATGTTATATATCAATCAACAGAATTCTTTGGAGACATTGGCAGAAAAAGAGCCTGACAATTTAGTCCTGAATGATCATCTACATCAGGTATTAGGAAATGAGCATCAGGGCAGAGTGCATTGTCGACCTGGGAAGATGATTATACCATCTTGACACTATTCTACTGACAAAATTTCTTCATGTACCGGTTCTGATTTGGTCACAGTGGAACAAATGAATTCCACAATCAAAGAAGAAACTAAAAAAGCAAAAAACGCGATATTTGAAAATATGAAGAAAGTTATGTCTGCTATTTATTCTACACTTTCACCAGAAGCGGCTATAGTGGTTGACGCATGTTTGATGTAGATGAGTTCTACTGGTGGAGTTGGAGTTGTAGCTGGAGTCGGATCTCTAGCCAGAGCAGGAGCTGGAGTCGGAGCTATAGCCGTAGCTGGTCCCAGTGTCGGTTCCAGTATTGATGCTGATATCGATGATGATGCTGGTGGTGTGAGAGGTTCTAATGATGTTTCTGTAGGAGGTGTGGATGAGGGTTATATTGAATCTGATTATACTAATATTGAGACTCACTATTGATGTGAATTTTACTTTTGGATTGTTAATATGTTTAATTTTATTATTCAAAGAGGTTTTATTATTGTTATATTGAATTCTATTTCAGTGTTTCTGACTGTTTCTACATATTTTTTATGTAGTAATTAGGTTTTGTTATTATTATATTGAATTGTATCCTCCTTTGATGCAAACATTGTACCTCCTCGATGATGCTTCTATGAGGCATCCCCTCTATCTCCTCTGGAACACCTCTGATGGTATGTAGTCCAATTTTCCATTTTTTTCTTAAGGTGGCCCCTCTATACTAAATACTTTTAGTCATTTTTTTCACCCGTTATTTTCAGGTATTTGGGGATTCCTATAACTCAAAATAAATCATCATAATACTTGATGACATTGAGAGGTAGTTACAATCAATTTCAACGCAATAATACTTTTGGTCCTTTCATTAGATAACCACTTTGCTATTCTTTTTAGTACAAGATTTGGGAGTACATTTCCATTGGACCTCATTTTTCTAATATTATTTCTCAAATGTTGATGGTCCTTTGAAATGACTTCCTCCCCATGCATTCTTCTCATCCCTTTTATTAGTATAACTCATTCTGAATATATCTTTAAGAAGTTTTATTTGTCTCAATTTCTTAACAATAACTGTATTTCTTATGTGTATGCTTTCGCATGATAAGATGTGTCTATGGATAGGGATGCATGCTATGTAGAGAACCAGCAACAAAACATATCCCTTGATTATGCATGTGATCATATATATAAGGATCCTATTGTGGTAGTTTATGATTATATATCTTGTTTGACATCATTGCATTTATGTTTTCTATTTTAATCCTTACTCCTCTCATTTGAAACACCAGGGAATCTCCAAAGATTTTTTTTACTCACAGGGGGGTGTGAAGGCTAGGGGGCTGGTGTAGGCTAGGGGGGCTGGTGCAGGCTAGGGGCTGGGGGTGTAGGGGGGGCTTTGCAGGCTAGGGGCTTGGTGGAGGGGGCAGAGGTCATGGGGTAGGGGGCAGGGGCAGGGGTCAGGGTGGAGGGGGGTAGGAGGCAGGGTGGAGGGGGTAGGGGGTAAGGTGGAGGGGGCAGGGGGTAGGGGGTGTCTTTAAGGCATGGGGGAGGTCTTTAGGGCCGAGGGGAGGTCTTCAGGGTAGGGGGGCACTTTTCTTTGTATCCCAAAAGTGTTTGATTTTCTTTGAGCTTTCTTATTTCTCACATTATAAACATTTATGTTGAGGAAACATGGTTTTCTCTTCTTTCACATGTTTATTATTGTTTGAAAATTGCATATTTTCTTGAGCAACTAGAGAACTCTAACAGTTTTTCATTTTTTTGGTTTATCATTTTATAACTCGTTAGACTATATGATCAAACATTCTTTCTTATCACATTCAACCTTCTTCATAGGTTTGGATCCATTTTTTATGATATATTCTATTTGATTAGAAATTATGTCCTCTAGTAAACTTTTATTATCCGGTGGAATAAAAACATGTATCGAACAAAACCAAATTATGCTGAAACTCGAGCCAAACTAATTATATACCATTAACATGAAGAATAATTGTTAATTAATAGGAATGTACTGTTTGATTGTATCATTTTGAAACATGGATCTATTTCCCCTTTTCTTGCAGGAACATGTTTTGACCCATGTGGCATTGTGGTTCTTATATGTTTGGTGGTGATGTGTATAGTCACAGGAGACAGGTATGTTTTAGTTTAGTTTTTATTTTATTTTCTTTATCGCATTGTCCACTTTGGCCTTTAACATATTTCTGTGGACAAAGGGTAATTATATTTTGAGAAGGGGAGAAAATGGGGTTCAGATTGATTCATTCAGCCAACTTTGATCTGAGGTAAGATTATATGGTTACTACTTGTCTTACACCTCATGTATTTGGGGATTTCAATGTTTTTGACTCCATATTATGTTTTCAATAGGGCGTTGGTTCATTTCATGTTGGTTCGGGTGGATTTAGTTCTCCGAGTCGAGGTAAGGATTTAATTCCATTGGTTGGTTTCTCACTAGTTATGTAGCATCCTTTATGTGTTTTAATGTTCCTAATATCCTTTGTGTAGTGCGTTGATCCCTGCTCATTGGTTTCGAGTAGCCAAGTTAAGGGCGACTTGCCTGCATGTGAATAGGTAAGAAATGATATGTATGTGGGTTCCCCCGTTATGTTTATAGTCAACCATGGTAGTGATTATGCACATATGGGGCTATGTGTTCCCATGTATATATATATATATATATATATATAAATGCATACGTAGGTGAGAGGAGACTGGTATATGCATATAAGCATATGTGCAAGGATCCCCTTTCACATGCTTATGCCCATGCAGGTGTGTTCATAGGGGCTAGGTGTCCTTGAATGTGTGTGAAGGTGTGTATACCCAGTGGGGGAGCAACAAATTTTAGTTAGAAAGCTCCAAGAGCTGAAGTGGACGGTTTGGTTCCACCTTGAGGTAGGATCCCTCTTCTAGCCTCTGTAATTCAAGAATTCTTTAAATTGAATTTAGATTCTTTCTTAATTATTCTTAATTATATTGAATTTAATATCGTTAATAAGTGTTCTTTGTTATAATTGTTTCATTTGATAAATAAATTCATATTTTTATAATAAAACCCATCCAACGGAGGTGCGCTCTCTACGAAAACTCACAGTGATAGTTATATTGATCTAGTTTCTTAAATTATTGCTTTTGATTTGTGCTAAATGAGTTTTAGAATAAATGTTATATATAATTAAATGAATTTTGTGATAATTAAATGCCATGATTTTATAATAAAACCCCTCCAATGTAGGTGTGTTTTCTTCTAAACCAAATATTAGTGATAGTTATTTTTATCATGTTTAGTTTTTGTTTGAGTCTTTCATAAGCCTCTTGTTGGTGTATCTTTTGTGGCTAGTTAGTTTTTGTTATCTTTGAATAATAGAAATTGTCTTATCATACTCGTTTAACTCAAATGACATTACCCGAGTAGGCATATGCCTTGACCATGACACTTTCCTTTTCACGTTTTGAAAATTATAAATAAAATTTCCATGTTTAGGAAACGTGAATTAATTTGTAAATGGTTTGTGTTGGGTGTATGATTCTTTTCTGTCATTTTGTTTCCCTTTAGACGTTGCGTCATTGTGACACTCACTAAAACCTTCTCTGGTGATCCCTTGTTATAGAATATTAAATAGTTGATATGTTCTATCATCTACTGGTGGGGCAACGGTTGGAATGTTTCACCACCTCCTCTCGCTACCTTCACTCCTAGATGGAAGATGCTGCCCCACGGATGTCACTGGACCGGGACAACATGTCGCAGTCACACCGCGGTCATGCCGCGATAATGCTGTGATTTGGCCCTGCTCTAGCACGACACCCTACAGCGGTTTGCAACGATAGCATTCCATGAGTATTTTGATAAATGTTGAGACTAACTAATCACAATTTCTGCCAGTGGGGCGACGACTGTAATGTTGCCCCGCCTCCTACACCACCCTTCACTCCTGGCCAGAAGATGCTGCCTCGTGGATGTCGTTGGAACGGGCTAACACGCCGTGGTCACACCGCGGTCACTCCGTGGTTAGACCACAGTCATGTCGTGATTTGGACCTCTTCCAGGACGACACCTCACGACAGTTCGCAGTGATAATATTCGATGAGCCTTGTTATCAATCTTGAGACTGACTAATCACAATTTCTACCGGTGGGGTAGTGATTGGAATGTTGCCCTGCCTCCTACCGCTCCCTTCGCTCCTTGCCAGAAGATGCTGCCCCGCGGATGTCACTAGACCAGGCCAACACGCCGCAGTCACGCCGCGGTAATGCTGTGATTTGGCCCGACTCCTGGACGACACCACACGACGGTTCATAGTGATAGTATTCCATGAGTCTTGTGATCAATATTGGAACTAACTAATCACAATTTCTGTCGGCATGGCGACGACTGAAATGTTGCCCCACCTCCTCCTGCTCCCTTTGCTCCTGGCCAGATGATGCTTCCCCATGGATGTCGTTGGACTAGGGAAACACGCCGTTGTCACGCCGCGGTCATGCCACTGTCCTTCCGTGGTCCCGCCGCAGTAATTTCGTGATTTGGACCTTCTCCAGCCACATCCAGCCCACACCCGCCTCCTTCCTCCTTTATTTCAGCCAACTGCCACCAGCATTACAACCCGCAACAACCCTCCCCCCTTCCACCTTCTAATCAGCCTGCACCATCCCCCCAACACCTACAACCAGCCCCTTTCCACCAGCATTCCAACACCCTTCCACCTACATTCGAGCCCACACCAGCCCCCAGCCACCTGCAATCCATCCCGCACCAGCCACCACACTAGCCACCCCCCATCCACCTGCAAAACACTCATGCCAGCCCTCTCCCACCTGAAAAATAGCCCCAGCCACCAGTTCCATCCCCCACCATCCCCCGTCCTCCTATATCCTAGCCCACACCAGCCCCTGCCACATGACCAACAACCCCCATCCACCTTCAATCCAGTCCACAACAACCCCCTTCCACCTATTTCAGCTTGCACCAACCCTCTGTCATCCCCCTACCTCCTGCCTTCCCGCCCGCACCAACCACTCCAGCCCACACCAGCCACCGCACCATACCCCAGCCTTCTGCATTCTAGGATTCACGAGAAAAACTCTATAAAAATAACAAAAAAGAAATGAGAAATCGGATCCCATTTCTTGATCCCTCTTTTCCACGAAAAGTAGCCATGTAAACTTTCATTAATGTTCACTGAGAACATTAGGGTAGAGACACATCTTTTAACCCAAGACAAGAACCTTGCCAAAAATCTGAGCAGATCCAAAGCATCCCATAAGAAGTCCCGCCTGACCGAATCAAAAGCCTTGAATAAATCGATCTTGAAGGAACACCTAGGAACCCCAGAATCAAGATGGTAGCCCCACAATAATTCTTGGTTAACAAGATTCTTAGGATGAATTGGTTTTGGCACTAACGGTGGAGGATATTTTTATCCATATTTAGATTTATGAGTCTTTTAAGGTTATTTTTGTAACCATCATACTGGAGCGTCTGTGTTATAAGTGGTGGAAGTCTATTATTAAGACTAATCCAGACAAATACTAATCTTGGGAAAGTTTCAAGGCATTGTTCATTTATAATTATTTCATAATTAAGTGAAGGTACTGATGTCTATAAAATTTTATAGGAGGGGATATCCAGGTGGGGTGTCCAAGGGATGTACGGGGGGTGCTGGGGGGGTCTGCAGGGCAGGGGGAGGGTGTAGGTGGGGTGTCTAGGAGGGGTTGTCTAAGGGGGTGTCTAAGGGATGTCTGGGGGGTTCTACAGGGTAGGGTGAAGGTGGGGTGTCCAAGGGCTATCCGGGGGGGTGGGGCTGTAGGATAGGGGGAGGTGCGTGTGGGGTGTCTAGGAGGGGCTGTCCAGGGGCGGTGACCAAGGGCTCTCCGGGGGGGGTTCAGGGGGGTCTGTAGGGTAGGGGAAAGGTGTAGGTGGGTGTCTAGGGGGATATACAAGGGGTTTCCATGTGCTATCCAGGGGCCTTATTTGAAGAGATAAACCCATGAGCTATGGCACCTATCCTCATAGCAATAATTTTTCTAATAATTTTTGGAAATGTATTCCCAATAGCAATAGGTCTGAAATCCTTTACATCCACAACATTTTCCTTATTTGGGATCAGGGAAATAAAATTGGAGTTGATTCCATAGGGCATTGAGGCATGGTTAAAGAACTCCCTCATAGCGTTAAAGAGCTCATCACGAACTATGTCCATGCAGAACATAAAAAATTAATTTGTTAACCCATCAGGACCATCCACACTATCAAGATTTAGAGAAAAAAGGGCACTCTTAGCATCCTTCTTATCAAAGGATGCAATAAGGGTGATTGTAGGATTGGTGTTGCCCGATCCAGTTGGGCCGAATGCTTGTGGCCAGCATCTATCACGGGTTGAGCTCCGCAGGGAGATTTTTGGGGGTTGTAGTGGGCAACACACCCCTGCTCTGGGGGTTCGGGGCCCCCGGTCCAAATTTTTGGGAACCATAGAAACTTTGACCACTATAGCAGGGCAGACTTTGGAGTCCACTTTACTATTGCACTTTTGACTTCCAGCCGGTATCCACTAGAGTATTGGATACATATAGGAAAGGCTTCATAAGATTGAAAATTCTATAATAATATTTCCTCATCACTATATGCTACTAAAGAAATCTTCTCCTCCATGAATAGATTGAGTAGAGTTGTCATCACTTTCAACTGGTCAACCTATTCCTTGAAAACCCGTTGTACAAAATCTGCTTCAATTAATCCTGATGAGATGAATTCACATCACCTATAACAACATGGAGATACTATTTGACTATAAACTAGATCGAATCACTATCAACTAAAGCCGACGGAGGTGGAGAACTAGATGTAGATGCAACAATTGGAGGTTCCTGATTACTAAAAATTCCCCTAAAATATAAAATAATTATTTCTCTAAAATATTATAAATATACTATGGATACAAAATATGAAGGCACTGGGGAAACAACTCTCTCAACACTAGGTAAAGAAGCCTCTATAGGTTATGATTTGGTAGGTACATCTAAGGGAAAATCATAAAGCTCACATGCTTGGTCAATCTACTTAAATAAAGATCCCTGAGGATATGTGAAAGGGATGTGTAGGGGGGATGTTGTCTAGAAGGGGGGCTGTCTAGGGGGGTCCAGGAGGGGGGGCTGCTGTCCATGGGGTCCAGTAGGGGGGGGGGGATGCTATTCAGGGGGTCCAACAGAGGGGGGGGGGGTGCTGTACTGTGGGTTCAGCAGGGGGCAAGGTGTGTGAAAGGGGGTATTTGAAAGGGGTGAAAAGGATGTGTGTGTGGGGGGGGGGGGGTGGCTACTGTCTAGGGCATCCAGCAGGGGGCTGCTATCTAGGGGGGTCCAGCGGGTGGGGCTGTTGTCAAGGGGGGTCCAGCAGGGGGCTTCTGTCCAGAGGGTCCAGTAGGGGGACTACTATCCAGGGGGTCCAGCATGGGGCTGCTGCTATCCAGGGGGTCCAGTAGGGGGGTGCTGTCTAGGGGGGTCCAGTTAGAGGGGATGTCTAGGGGGGTCTAGCAGGGGGGTCCAGGGGGTCCAGAAGGGGGAAAGGGGTGTGCAAGGTGGTGTGTACCAGGGGTGCAAGGGGGTGTCCAGTAGGGGTGGTGCATGGGGGCCCAATTGGGGGGCTGTTGTCCAAGGGGTCCAGTAGGGGGCTGCTGTCCAGGGCGTCCAGTAGGGTGGGGGGCTTCTCTCCATGGGGTCTAGCAGGGGGGGTGTACATGGGGTCTAGAAAGGGGATGCTTCTGTCCAGGGGGGGTCTAGTAGGGAGGATGCTATCCAGGGGGGTTCAGAAGGGGGGTGGGGGTGGGGGGGGGGGGCTTCTGTCCAAGGGGGTCCATCATGGGGGGAAAGGGGTGTAAGGGATGTGTGTGGGGGGGGGGGGGCTATCCATGGGATGGTTTTGTTTATGAAATGGGAAAGTTTTTTGCCACAATTCATTGAATCATGGCTGGTATTGCCGTGGCTATATAGAAAAACCTATAGCCATAGTTTCAAACTGTGGATATAGGTCTATAGGCACGATTGGAACCGTGGCTATAGGGTTTTAACCATGGTTCGAAACTGTGGCTATAGGTTTGTCCCTATAGCCACGGAAATACCAGCCACGGTTTAATGAACCGTGGCTATAACCTATAGCCACAGTTTGTGGTCCTATAGACATGGTTCAAAACCGTGGCTATAGCCTAATTTTCTAGTAGTGACGTGTATCACAACCATCAAAACGATTACCTAGTATACACATCTTTTATGTTAGAAATGAGTTCTCCTCCACCGTGTTGAGTCTGGTAAAACTATTTACACTAGTTTGACTCTGGTCATATCGTGTTCTGGAGTTACACATTGTGTACTTGCAATTCACAGTGTGTTTTGTCATCATGACTTGTTCAAAACGGTCTGCAGAATGTCAAGAACAAAATTTCTTGTACGCTCAGTACATGGTGTGTATCGATTCTACTCTAGAATTTACATCTTCCTTCTATCCCTAAAATAAAGGGTCACATTGCTTCACCCACAGCGTGATGTGTCATTTTGTTCTATATTTTCCTTGTTTTCCTTATTTTTCTATATAACTCAATATTTCATAATAACTTCCAAAACCATAATATGAGGCACATAGATTATATCACAGAAATTAATATACAATGAATTCATATGTAAAAACCTATCAAAATATGTATACAAAATAGATTTATCTGAATCTCACAATAAGAAAAAATCCATTTGAACATAGAAAAATATATAAATCTGACTATAATAACCCTTAGGGGTCATCCAAGTGCAACGTACCATGAACACAAGGAGAAGAAGTGATTAAAATTGGAAATAGAGGGTAAAAGAGATCATACCATATATATTAGGACTTAATACATGAAAAAACTCAGTAATATTGATAGATAATTGATGTATGGAGAGTGGGGGTGTAGTGAACACATGAGGGAGGGGAGGGGTCAAGGTGAATCAAGTGCAGAAGGAATGGATGGGGGTGTTGGGATACCCCTTTTAGATTTAGGTTATTATTATTGTTATTATTATTAAATTGGATTAATTTTTTTATAATAATGGACACCTTGCATGTTTTGGCTGCATGGTTTGGAAAACCATGTTCCAGTAGTGTACCTCTACTAGAAGTTCTAGACACCTCACATAGGCATTCAATATTTTTTTTCCAAAATATGCTCCAAATACAAGATTTGGCTTTGTAAAAATTATAGACCCTCTTATATAGTCTGTGAACAGTCTCTTCACGGTATCTATTAACTGTGTGCCTACCATGAAACCATTATGAAACCCTAAAATTATAAAATTCAAAACTTTTTTGACCTGAAGAACCAAAAAGAATCTTATTATAACTAAATACTTACTAAATCATGGTTAGGGTATTCCATTTGTGGATGCTTTGTTTCTTGATCATTTTTTTAAAAAATATTCCATATTCTAGAATTCTCTCAACAAATGAAATATAATAAAAATAAATAGAAAATTGATATAAAAACATGGATTTGGTTCAGATAACATGAAAAAATCATACTCAAAATAAGTTATAAAAACTATTAATCACCTACTTATTATATTGTGAGATATCATATATTCATTTTAGATAAAAAACTAAAATTCGTAAACCCACTTTAATAACATATATATTTACTCACATTTGAGAAACATATCCCCAAAAAATACTGCCACTGTTCGCTAAATTTTTCCCTAATCATCGAAGGCTAGTGATATAATCAACTGTGAACAAATTAACTAAGTAATGATTTACCTCATGTAAATAATGCAAAATATACACTCATCATAAAAAATAATAACAATGACTAAATAAATACCCAATAGTGATGTAATTCTCCTAAACATTCTATACAAATATCATCTACCCATAGAATCACCGAATTCTAAATAAAAAATCTACACTTTAGATATAAAGTTTATACATGAACCCAATTTCTAGATCAAACATTCACATTGAAATAAATTTCCATGTGACTTACATATTACATCAAAAGTATTTACCTATAAATTCATTATTATAAATAAATATTGCATATATAAATGAATGATTTTTTACATGTAATTTATTTTTATAATGAACTTATAGAATACAATCACATGACCCTACCCACCTCACCATAGTGAAATTTATATGAAATAGTTAGTGTTCAATTATAAATTAAATTCCATGTATCAGTTTCAATAAAACAATTATACCTAGAATAATAACTAATAGTCCCATAAAAAGTACTAAGAGAGTGACCAATATACAATTGTATATTTTATTTCAATTAAAAAATCCAAACAACATCCTATATTCTTAGATTAGGTACTCACCAACCCTTAGGCCATACCGGGTTTTCATTTTGTCTTTCCATGTAAAAAGTCACATGTCCACTTAGGGTGTCACCATGGTGTCTAGGAATAGCTTTTGATTCCACTCGATATTAAACAAGAGTATATTCATATTCATCCTCATCATCCTTTTCTCAATGCTTAAGTAAATATATCATCTAGGGACATAACCTAATGTTTAAGTACAACCATCCCTCTTTTGATTTCATAGCATATAAGTAAATTATTCCTATAGTACCCTCTATATTGAGTATTATTACACATTCCACTTAGGTAGGATACCAATATTTTAAGTAATATATTACTCATATGATATCCATACCTCCTCACTCTATAATTGTCATGCATTCATCCTCAACCTCTTAGTTTATCACAACCATATACTTTTGAAAATGATATTGAAATTGATAATCAAAATGAAATATATGACCAGTATAACAATTTACATATCTATAAAAACATTTTCTCACATATAATCATGATATAAAATCTATTAAAATTATTTTGTACATAATAGTAATATGTTCACATCATCGGGTGAAAAACAATCCTTAATTGTTGCATAACAAAATATCAAAAACTATACTTAGTGAAGCAATACAACTATGCTTTGAAAAATAATCATTAATATGATTATACTAGGAAGAGAAGTAATCAGAATTAAAAATCATATTTTTATCATTCCAACCTTCCCAATAATATATTTGATACATTTTAGCACCAAATATATTGTATAATTTATCACACATTTCCCATTTACAAATATTTTTTATATTCATTATTTAAACATGATTCCTCATTAACAATTGATCATATATCAATATAAAAAATAAATTATAGCCATTATATCATTATGTTTTGTTTTTTTCTTACATGAATGTATTTTATCCCTTCATAGTCAGTCCAATATTATTGTAGGTACTAAGGGATATCAATTCAACCCTCTCAATATTTTTAGTAAACTCTCTAGTTGTATTACTTAGTTGGTTGATACCATTTCCTTCCTACTAGATGAAAATTTCATAATAAATAACATATTAGAGAACTACCACCATGCATATCATAAAACACTCCCAAGGAAACTAACAAAATATACATGAACTATAATTGAATCTATATATAGAAACATTATATATTAAAATATCCATGTTGGGCAATTTTTTCAAATCCCTAAAAATATTATAAAATAAACACCTCCTCATATGTTAACCAATAAATAATTTTAGAGAGATAGAAAAATTTTAGGACCTAAATAGATCATTTCACCATTATTCCTCTATAATATAAGGTTCTTTGATTAAGAAAATATTGGATGAAAAATCAAGGAGAGGACATAACAAAAGGAGAGGGTAATAAGAGAGATAACACTAATACTCAAATATAAATGGGGAGGGGGTAAATTTGTTTTAAATAAAAAGAATCCCCAAAAATAATAAAAAATGTGGTAACAAAAAATTGGGTTTCACACTCTATAAGAGTTATGTTGTACCACCACCAGACATTCTATGGGCCGCTGAATTCTTAAAAGAACTTTTGTTACCTTATAATATAAGTATTTTGTGGATCTACCACTACCTATCCTCAAAAGAATCATAATGGTCTCCCCCTAATTATTTAGTGTCCCCACTAGTAGTACTATTAATAAAAACACACATAAAACCAATCCTTTATCATTCAAAACTCCCTCTAACTTCATGTATAATTCAAAAACCCTGTTAAGAACTCAAAAAATATTTAAATTATCCTTTTAGAAAATTATAAAATTCTCAGAAAAATAATCTGTTATAATGAAACATTTGTACATTCAAGTATAGAAAATGATTATATATTCATAAACCACAATCATTGGAAATTGACTAGTATCTATAAATATT
Organism: Viscum album; assembly: GCA_963277665.1. Classification (NCBI taxonomy): domain Eukaryota; kingdom Viridiplantae; phylum Streptophyta; class Magnoliopsida; order Santalales; family Viscaceae; genus Viscum; species Viscum album. Next base: position 1,793,413,426 of record OY728141.1, read on the forward strand.
TGTTTACTCAAGCTACTAAGGTGTTTTGTTTGATCATCATCGACCACATATGTACCATTAAAATATTTTTTTCTATAATATAAAGTATTTTCATGAGGTATAAAACATTCCAATACCATATTTCCTAACACTACCATTTTCAATTCCCTAAATAGGCTAACACAAATAAAAGAATGTATAATATGAAATCCACCCATGTATGTGAGAAAATCAAATTTCTCTTAACCAACCATGGTCAAGAATTTTTTAGTCTTTCCCAATTGATTCAAAAGATACTATACCATTAATATAGTGGAAACATCCCATATTGGTTAAATAAATACCTCTATATTATCTGCATCATACCCAAACACCACTTATTTACATTACGCTAAATAATATTGAATATTAATATCATAGTATAATGATTCACCTATAGAGAACATCTTTTAGCCTATGGTATCAAATTACTATATAGTGAAGGCCATATGTACACTAATTACATATATTAAAGTCATTACTTGTATTTTACCCAAATTTTATCACTCTCTGTATCACTATAACTATTTTTACTCAGGGTAATTTTAATATATCAGGAAGAACCATGATTTTATATTATAATAATTGATTAGATATAACGTAGAGTTCTCACATACAAGGGAATAATAATCATATCACATTATTAATAAATATATATGAATAAAAATTAAAACTTTTCTATTAATAAAAGAATCGTGATAAAAATATATTACAAAACATTATAATTCTTAAATCTATTATGAAAAATTTCTTACTCAAAACCATATAAACTAATACTACCACTGTCTTTATATAATAAATAAATATTTCATTTATTCTTATTTTTTCCACTTAATTAGTTTTATTAATACAATTTTTATGTTATCATGTCTAGGAACCTAAAATCTCTATTTCACCCCTCTTAGAATATCTTGCATGAGATGGTATATACAAATACTATTTTTTAGATCATTGGTGAGGCATTGGATCCTTGTGATGTGTGATATATATAATTCCATCTCGACATATATATATATTATATGTAATGAAAATAATAATTCATAGGTTACTTATGAACATCTTTATTTTTTGGTAGGGGTTTAAGGAACACTGATATATATGAGTAGAGAAAGATTCATGAGGGAGTGGATGCCTCCACCATGGATCATAACATTTCTTTCCAACTCTTGGGAAAATTGGATCATATGTAATAACCTATTATAGACTCATATTTCTCCTGTATTTGGGGGATCCATGGGGGAATCGTAACAACTTGAACCAAACCATTAATTGAAACAAATAAAAAAATTTCCCAAATATATGGCTTGGTATCCCTGGATTGGGGTCTACCACTGATGTTCTAAACTAATCGTTGAAGAATTATTTACCCACTTTTGATGAAAATAAATGTCAATGATGGATTTCGTCAAAAATATCACATAAAACATATGTATCTCAAACATTAATTCTTTTTTGAACATGTATGATAGAGAGAACCTCCATTACCAAAAAAATGATATATAATAACTATATCTTGTCATATATATATATATTGAAATAAAAGATAACAGTCTAGAAAAAATTAACACAATAGATATACCAAATTTAAATGAATAAAATGGATAAGAGACATCCCATGAACACATCCTTCTAAACCGACCATTATCACTCTAGAACCAAGTAGAGCCCTACTTCATTACTCTAACCACTGAATGAGATATCAGTGTACACTATCCAAACTCCATTAATTCATATATCTATATTCCTTATTATATTGGAAATTAAAATACAAACATTGTTTATCCATGAATTCACACATCCATAGTGTGATTAAAAATAATTAATAGTCACCACTAAGAGACCTTAACTCCCAAATGTTTAAATAATCATGTGTATACATGTTTATGTGACTAGAAAATTAATATATGTTTAAATTATAAACTAAAAACATATAAATAAATAAAACATGCCTGAGAACACCAAAAATATGTAATAGAAAATAAAAATTGAAAACTATCACACCACTAGAAGGATTTATGCCTAAATTTAGCATATCTAAAAATTTAGAATTAAGGAATATTTTATTATTTTATAAAAAATAGAAAATAATCATTAAATTATTACAGTGTCATAAATAAGTGTTTGGGAACCATCATTCAAATTTCATAAGAAATGGAAAAATGAAAACATTAGTCATGGATCCTCATTTCCCATCCCATAAATCACCATACACACCATCATCAACAATGTGTTCATCAAATACATGGGAATATTCTTAAAAAATTCATAAAAAACCCAACAAGATATGTGTATGTATGTGCTTGGTTTTTTCAACATACTATAGGATTATCACTCCTTCCATGGGTATAATCAATATAAATTCTAAAACAAACAAGCTCACATGATCATAGTACAATAAGAAAACCCATATAAAATGATTCACCGTGATAACATGAAACACCATAATATTCATGTAATAACAAAATATATAATCTATGACATGGTGGATTAAGTTTAATTATATAATAAATGACTTAAGAAATTTTTTTCGATGAATAATTTTTTGTAGTTTTGAAAACTTGTATAAAAATCAACGCAAAATCATACTAACAAATATAAAACTATCTCTCAAAATAAATAGTTCAACAACGCACTAAAATTTCTTCATAAATTCCATCATTAATTCATATTTATACCATTTTCCTTACATAAAATACTATTCTGAAATTTGAAACTAAAAAATAAACATACCTCACACATTAGATTGTAATAATGTGTTCCGTCCATAACTTCTTATCATGTCCTCATCAACACAACCACTACAAAAATAAATATTACTATCTAAATTAACCTCTATATAAACACTCTCACATCAAAACCCCATATACAAGAAACCATATTGAAAAAAATTATTTATATAAATATCTAAACAAAATGTAGTAAAAAGTGAAATAAATTCTCAAATAGCATTAATCTACTATCTCAAGTAAACGATGATAACTACTAAGAAGTCATAATTATACTATGAATAGATCAAGAACATATGTAGAGAAAAGAACATTGAATGTAAAAGTAACCCAAATTGTTAAACAAATTTAACTGTATTATAAAATTAAATAATGAATGAATAAGAATAATATCAAGTAACATATGCCTCTAATTAAAGACGACAAAGAATAATCGTGATTAAATACAAAGAAACATCAACACAAACATATAATTAATATATGAAAGAAGGATAATAAGAAAATTGTCTCAATTAGAAAACTATATCTACATATGAATAATATATAATCGGTAATATTATATCTCCCTATAGAACAAATTTTTCAACATGTTTTCTATATATATCCAGTAATCTAAATTTTCATACTTGGAGATAAGATCATTTTCATAATATGAAATTTCACATCAAACCCATTTATTTGAAAATGAAAGACTAATATGAAGAGCCTAAAATATATCTCTATCATCCATCAAAACTATCCACTAAATTCCCACTAATGGAACCACTTAAAAACTTTATATATGTTATTCGTTGACATATAATTCATTCGAGTATTTACATATTGAAATGGATGATTTAACTTTTATACTATAATAAATAACTATAAGAACATGTTCAGACCCAATAATTACCCCCCACCACAACCCAAAAACACACCCAAAACACACACGTACACACACACACACATAAAACCACATAGTTTAAGAACCAATGATAATCATGTGTGGAATAGTATAATAGAAAAAAAATTCAATGATACATTATTCTAAACAATAATAAAAAAAATTCCTCCTAAATAAATTTATTCAAATAGTATTTTCACCAACAATTAAAATCATTCATAATAAAAAGGGTTCTTTATACATGAATTTAAAATTCAGATAATAATACAACAATGATATGGAAAGTAAAAATGACACCAAAAAAATAATCAAAACATGATTCGATAATAATATCCATTTGATTTACAGTTGTAATTAATTTTTTTTAAATCATTTGTATTTATAATAAATCATTAAAATTTAATTAAGTATTATAAAATAATGTGGTAGGAACAACATAAGAAAACCCCAATTAGTCCCAAGGAGTGTTGATACTAAATTCTCAAACAATCCTCAAATAAATATTTTATTTTTATTAAAAATTCACTTTTTAATGTTAAGTGAGAACCCAAATATCCAATTACAGAAACCACCATAGAAATAAAGAAAAACCACACTAATACTCGCTCAAGACCAACACCACCACATACCCGCTTCTAGATGAGACACATGTCTACGAGTTTCACTCAAGAACAACATTCTCATGCCATCAAACCATGATCCAAGAACAACTAATAACCATGCTATTTCGTTGTCACCTAAAAAATATTTAGGAAACATTAAAGGAACTTTCAAATACATCTTCATAGATCACCACCAATCACCAGCCCAACACAAATTAAAATATAGAACCCATATCTTCACATTAATGAATCCAATAACTCCAAATTGTAGATCCAAAAATAAAATGATGAAAAACAAGAAACTCCATAGTGTTTTTAAAGGAATGGGGACTTCATAGGTCATTCCAGTAAGAACACCATCATAACCACAAACAACACAACCCAATACAAAGTAGAAGACCATTTACCCATGTCGATGAGGGTGATTTGAAGAATCATGAAGCAAGATTGGAGTTTATAGAAGATGAGGCTCTCAACATCAAACCATGACCTTCACGCCCCCAACTTCCACCCAAAAATCACATAAAAAAAACCTCGTAAAATACCACCACACCATACTAACAATTCTAAGTAGTAGAATCATGAAGAAAAATTGTTGTTTATATAATACAAGGATATCAATAGAAAAACATTAACATCACATGGAGATCAACCCCATGCTTTAAAAATAACACCATGATAAACTGAAATAGTTAGTATTGCCTCCTCTATAACTCACAATAAGGCTCCCCTGCAAGCCAGATTCCATAAAGAAACACTACCCTCCAAGAAACTGGCACCACTACATTAACCATTCAACTATAATTGGGTAAAAACATAATCACCGAGATAATAAACAAATATTTCATCATTTAAGACCACTACTCATTAAAACCCAACCATCACAAATCAACTTAATAACATAAGACCAAAATATCTTAAATTGGACAAGAACCACAACGATCAGGACAATGATATCCCCTCCATAGAAGCATCACAAAAAATAATTGAAATCAACCAAAATTGCTTGTTCCAAAAGTATTTAAGTGAAAAAAACCCATCAAAATTGTGTATCATCTTCACCATTGAAAAACATAACAAAAAACAAGACTCACCAAAATAAATGAAAAAAAAATTCCTTAAACGGGTATTCTCCAATTGAGAATGGGGTTGGGTGATCTAAAAATGACTGTTTAATCAGACAATGTAATGTAAAAAATATAGTAAAACATGAAACCTACCACCATGAATCTCTATCACATCACCCTTCATCCTAGATCCCTATAAATGATGGAAAATCAACCCCAGTAAAAATATCCATTGGTGAGATTCACCCAATCCTATAATAACTAGGAAAAATCATAATAACACTCAAAAATTTCTGTATCCATTAACACCTTAATTACTTGTCTATATAAGTGAATAACTAAAAAATTAATAAAAAAACCATATAAAACTCAATATATATTAAAAAACCACTAATCAAGAACCCCAAAATTATTAAACCCAACTCGTCTTCAATTTAGACCAAATATAAATATTTAGAAGAAAATGAACCAATAACTAATATAAAATAAAAATAAACATAAATTTTATTTAAATAGACTTTCTAAACTTCATTTTAGTCCATTTAATGAAATATATAAAAATTACCATAATTCCACCATGATCCTATGTAATAAAATACAAAATTCCAAAACCCATTAGATATAAAATAAAAAATGATGAAAAATTTGATAAGATAAAGAAGGTATGAGGAAGAAAGGGAATGTTATACCCTAATTTGATGATCTATGAGTCATTTTAATGCCAAATATAAAATATAGATAATGAGGTTGGAAGATAAAATAAAGGTAAGATCTCCCAATGAATTTGAAAATCTAAAGAAAATGATCCCTAGAGAAACCATTAAGTTGTTTAATAAAGAGGACGGGAAGATAAAAAATTAAATTTTATTTCCCATAAGTCTGGTGAGTTTTTTTCATCTAAAAATGACATGACCATGTGTATATAAGACTATTTTGGGTGTTGGAGTGGTTGTAAGAGGCACATAGTTATGTTTAATAATGGGGGTTGACGATGGAGGAATACAAATATACGAAACTTCCTTTTAGAAACTCGATTAGAGGTCATCAAATATCTAGTGGTTATGGTACTGATCCCTGGCCCTAGCACAAAAAACCTAGTATAAGAAAACTATGATCAAATTGGCTCTAAAAAAGTTCTAGTGGGATCCTATAGTTTTTTCAATTTTATTTTTTACTAATTAATTAATTTTTTAAAAGTGATAAGTAGAGAGGGTGAGGGAAGTCTGCCTAGAACAATAATACTCCCTATACTCTTGAGTTCTTATATTCCCCAAGGGGGTTTTTATTTGATATATGTTCATCATTCCGTCTGTCAAAACAAGTCATCATGGGTTAGTCTCTGCTCTAATTTTTTTTTTCTAATTCTAATGTTGATGATTCTACTATAGATTTCAACTGAAATATTGGTTTTAGATAATTTTATTTGGATTATTAATTTTTTCTTATTTTGGTAAAATTAAACGATATAATTTAATTAAATTTTAAAATTAATTCTAGGATGGTGGATACTAGATATCTTTACAGTTATATGTATGTATTTTCATGGTGTGATATGAAAGAATCATGAGTGTGTTAAGAACCATGAATAGTAGTAGATAAAATATTTTTAATTGAGGGTGGTTTCCTTGGGATGTGTAGTGTGGATTAGTGTGGCCTAGGTTGATCTATGAAAATTTATATTGTGTGGTTCTTGGTAGACTATATCACGAATTTTAGATATCCTTTTGGATGCTTAAAATTTTTATGATTCTTGTATCTTTATGGACATGTGATTCACTGGTATGGTCTGATTGGGATATATCATTTATTTATAGAGGTATGAACACGGTTTATTGGATTTATTTTCATAGGAATTTGGTGTTATGATTCATTGTTGGGTATGAGTCCATTGGGATTTGGTGGACATAAGGATGTGGTGGCATTGACCAAAAAATTATTGGTATGATCCTTGATAGATGTCTAGATTAGGGTGATAATGTTGATCATTGAATAAAAGGATGGATATACTATAAATGTTGTCCATGAGGCTTTGGGTGGTATTGTGATAACTATTCTAGGGTGAGACACTCATTTTTTATGGAATGATTTATTATTGTTGAAGAGGGAATTGTGAATGGTGGTTCAAAAATCTTGTGTTTGTTGATTTTTTTACCATGAGTCAATGAGTTGTGTGGTGAATTATTTGATATGATTATAAGATTTATGGTAAGCATAATTTTTCCTCTGGGTGAGTTTTCACTATGTGTATATCATCTTATTCTATTATTGTTCAATGTAGGAAGACCACTCACCTAGGGTTAGTAGTGCGAGAGGTAGATAAGGGTTTTTTATTTTCAGCTTTTCATACATTTCACTTTTCAAGTATTCATTTATGTGTGGATAATTACTACTGGATACTTTAGTGGTTTCCTGTAAATTTCATATTCACAAACTACATTAGACTTCTTAGATATTTATAGACTTTATTAATTGTGATACAAGAAAGATAATGGGACTAATAACTAGAGAAAATGGATGGGGGTGTGGTGGATGTATAGTGGATTTCGATTGTTTGATTTCTGATATAGTTATAGAATACCTTTGGTATCACATTATAGTTATTTTTTTATATATTGTGACATGTGTATATATGATTGACCTACGAGTGATTCAAATTTCTCTAAGGCCTTCTATTTTTATTAATTTTTGATAATCCTCCATTTAAGGGTAGAAGGGGAACCCTTACATGGCCCATAGGTTTCATGGAATTACATGACCTGAAGGTCTTAGAGGAAATAATCCGGACTACAAATACGTGGAACTACCCCTCCCTAGCATCTACATCATTTTCAACTCTCCTCCTTCACATGGTTTTTTGTCTTGGATTGCTATTCAGGAACATGCTAGTCCCGATGGAAATTTCTATACCCTTTCATTATTACAAATCTATTTAGCTATGCTCTGTTTAATGCACTTGGTTTTGATTCCCTATTTTGATCCTACTCCTTGTAGATTTTTCTTAGTCTGTTTAATCAAAATTTCATGTGGCCCAAAGTCTGTGAGGTGGACTGAAGGCCTTGAGGTGGTCCAAAGGCCTTGATGTGGCCCGAAATCCTTATTGTCTTGAACTCTATGGTTAGCTCGAAGGCCTTGAAGGACCTGAGGCCAAAACTAGTGTCTTGAAATCCCAAATAGGTGAATAGTTCCGGCTACTATAGTACTCAATAGTGACTGATACAGTTCTTCTAAAATACCTTGGAATATATCTCCTCTCGGATTTGAACTCAGGTCTCTTGGATGTACATTCTGAGTCCTCACCAACTATATTAGGGATATTTTTCTCAACCTACGGGTGATACTACTTCTTGTTAATGAATGGAATATAATTTTAGATATTCATTTTATTATACCCTATTGCGTGTTATGCAGATTCCTCTAATTATTTCATGTTGTCAGTAATTATTTTTGTTTTCATAACTATTTTCCACGGTTACCTTATTATGAGGGTATAGTCTTTCAATAATGAAACATTATACCCTTTAAACTAATTAACAAACTCTAGAGTACAACGAAGCATGATTGAGGTCAGTAATTCTCTGAATTTTTTATATTGGAGGTGAACTAGTTAGTGATACTACAAATTGGCATCAAAGATTGTTTATTTCATTATTTAAGGCAAGGTAGATTTATATTTAAGATGTATGATACTTGAAAATTGAGATTACATAATAATTGATGCACCATAAAGAATGGGGGATAAATTAGTGGTGGTTTCTTACTATTTAATTCAATTAAAATTAAACCACAACATCCATCTAAGACATTACCCCTTCGGATATTCACTCATCCTTGGCCATATGAATTGATCACATAAACCAAAAAAGTAATAATCATTTTTATATGGTTTGGTCGTGGTGTGGGGACATGATCCATTCCATGATGAACTCCTACCAAGAAATGAATTATACACTAAATTTAATAATTAATTACAATTAGGTAGGTGAGTTGCGATCATGTAGACTTGTTCAATACCACCCCCTAAGATTTACATAGTATGATCCTAGGTATAAAATTATAATAAAAATATGGGATATTCCTCTTGGTAATAAATTTTATTCATAGATTATTGTTGATCTTCCCCTTGAGATATTAACATAGATACATCAATCTTCTCACTTGGGTTGGAATTAGATGATGATATTATCTTCCAAACACAAACTGAAATTTTTATTCTCTTTATTTCGCAAAATCAAACATATTGTAAGGATTATTTTTTAGAACATGAGGCTCTAGAATCTCTAACTATTTCTCATATTTTTGATGATAACATTTTTTCACAATTAATCATGTTATATTATTTATCTTTGATAGCACTAGATATTCAAAAAAATTAAACTCCCATAATTAAAATAATTAAATTTAATTCAATTCTATATTATAATTCTGGAAACATCATTCTACAGAATCACAGAACACAATCATGTATGATTTTCTCAATATTTTAAGCTCAAATTTCATTCCCCGTGATCGTAGAATATACTCTCTCTCATTGATTGCATTTTTATAATGCTTTTCCATTATTCCTTTTTTTCTTTCTTGATAGTGTGCCAAACTCTCATTATAGAATATTCTCCATCATTGGTAAATATTGTGAATAATTCACAACTATTGAAATTGGGAATTATAATAATACCCATGTCTACTTATTTAATGAAAAAAACTTGATATATATCATCTTCAACCCATAATCATAACACCAATGTTCATGAGAATTTACTAAAGGACTCTAATTCTCAAAAAAAAACAATAACCACTATATATCCATATGAAAGTGATAATATGAATTTTAAAATAGTAAAGAATCTCCATAAAAACCTTATAGATTTAATATCTTTGGATTATTGCTAAAAATTTATCTTAAAGATACAAAAAAACATTTAAAATTTTGGTTTCTAGGAACATCATATATATATATAAGAATTAATCAATATTTTGGGAATATCATATGGAACAACTGGATTCACATTTATGATTTTATGTTTTAATCATTAAAGATCATCTTTTAAATCATTGGTTTTAATTTCTTTAGAATAATAAAATTATAGAAACATGATTTTTTCAACTAGAAGAAGATTGAAATTATTCAAGGTTTTTAAGACTTATAATTTGGAATTTGAACGACTTATAATTACCAAGACATACGATGGAGTCTCAATGAAAATTATTACAAATATCCCAAACACATACACTAAAAATATAATTATGATATAATTGTTTTTGTGTTTGGTGATGTATTGTGATGATAAATCAAAGGATTATGATTAATATCAAAAAATTATGATCAGTGGAAAAATAATTACTCATCACACTTTAAAGACATTTATTCAAGAAAAAGGCTTATTCTTATGGCTGTAAATTTTCGTGTTTTATACAATATCATCAAATTATAATCTGAAATTAGAACTCCATAAAACTAACTCTATCTATTTTAAAAAACATTACACTCACCTAAGAATCTTCTTGAACACATTCACTTATTATCAACCATGTCTGAAATATGAAAATAAATAATAGCATCACAAATAACTCCAAGGGGATTTAAATATCATACTTTTGGGATTATTGTTAACTCAATTAAACTCTTTAAAATAACACATGTATTTATCAATACTCATAAAAATCCATAAAATAATAAAATATTATCTTATCTTTTATGAGAAAACTATTTCCCTCAAAATTGTATAAGATTATATTTTAGTGTGAATTTTATCCCTTGATGATATTCAAGCGTGGCCAAGTGACTTTGATGAACTCCCCATAAATTCATACATCCAATATCAATATTATGAAACTCCCCTATTCAACAATAACCTAAATGTTAGATGATTAATAAATTATTACTCATCCTTTTATCAATAAATTTTCCCCTTTTGATAAAGATTCATTTCACTATTTCACCTCATTTTTCACCACAATCCAATGCGTCTTGGGGAACACTTTTCAAACTTCTTCTAAAAAATAGAGGATACTGAACATGTAGTTTCATACTAATGTTTTCAAATATATCACTTTGAATTGTTTTTGATTTATTTTTAAGTCTAATTCATGGTGAAAAAATAATAGCGATTTATATCACCATTTTCCATCCTTTATTTAATAATATGGTACCCAATTTTAGTATGTTTGGATATTGAATACTAAACATGATTATTTAAGAGATCAATGTGACTCATATTGTCACATCTAATTAATAGTGATTTCTTTATAAATATTTTTAAATCATTCAATTGTTATTTTATCTTGATATATTTGTACATGCATATGTAGTTGTGATTTTGTTGACCTTGCGATACTTAGAGACACTAATAGTTTCTTTTTTTTTTGTTCCAAAAAACAAAATTCTCACCAATGAAGAACTATTCATTATATATGGTCACCTTATATGCGCCATATTCTTCCTAATATGTATTAGTGAACCCCTAAAACTATAAAATCGATCCACTTTTTATTCATTATACCTCTATTGAGTGTTCCTTTTTTATATCTCAAAATCATGTTATCTTTTATCACATGACATTATTTTGGTTTTATATATAATCATGAACAAAAAATCACTATTAATACAATATTTGGCATTGATGAGGTGAGGTAAAGAATACTGGTAACAATTATTTTAAGCTAATTTTTGGTTAAATCCATTTCTATTATCATCTTTTCTCAATTTGATTCCAATAACTATGAGTGTGGAAACCTCATTTTAATCTTTTATTCCCCACATTATCAAAAATTATTTGGTATATTTTTATTGATATATAAAAATGTAGTAAGATCATTCTGGAATTTATAATTCTAAGAAATAATTCTTCTATCACAAAAAATATTTCTCCTAGTTCGATTTCATTTATTGAAAATATATTTATAGAGTTAATTATGATCACCTGTATAAATTATATCATCATAACTTACAACAACAATGATAGTACTTGTGGGGTTCTCTCTCACATACATGTTCTTGTTAATTATTCCTTTTAAAAATTTCAGATTTATCAAACATATATGTAGTTTGGATTACCCCGCCCTTAGATCATATTTCAATCAATAAAATTCTTTCTTCAAGATAAAAAAAGACTGCCATTTTCATCACAAATAAACCCCTATGTCTTCTCAATAATGACTTCATCTTCAGTATCTCTATTAGGAAAAGACGACTTCACACCCATTTGATAATATCTATAGTTTCTATAATCATCCTATACTAAAGAATCCTAATTTATTACCACCTTGTAACTAGGGAAATTTTTTCTTAAAAATTGATGCATTACATTTTAGAGTATCTATTTCAAGCCAATCAGGATTTTTCCCTTGATACTTATCATTTATCATTGTGATTGTTTATAAAAATCACCTGGGCCCAATAAATATTTTGTTTTATATACTTGTAATAATATCCCAAGTATATCTCATATCAATTTGATCTATCATTTAATTCATGAATATTATCTACTCTAAATGTTCAATTACTTTTGAAACATATTTTGGTTCAATTTTCAAAATCAGAGGAATTTAATTTTCAACACTCTACATTATTCTAGAATTAATTGGTTACTCCGAATTACCAACTAAATTTTCAATATAAACTCGTTTCTTCACCCTCATATGACTATTTTATAGAATATAAATAGCTACATGATCACTATATGTCAGATATGAATCAACTACGTCAAAAAAATTCTAAATTTCTACTTGTTAAATGGGATGCTTCTAAAAATTATTCTCATTGGTAGATTCAGAGATACAATATTATATATTAATTAATCCTACTATTTTTCACTAGTTCATAATAATTTTAACAACACATTGATCAATGTTTTTATGAAACATCTTTCTAAATAATTCTAGACAATTCAGTTTCAATGATATCCCATGAAAACTACATTATATAATTTTTCTTCACATTTACAATGATTAATTATCATGATATTTATAACCCATGGGATTAAAAAATTAATTTATTTAATAGTTGTTTTTATTTGGAATGATATATTATAAAAAAATTACCCATGACACATCAATAATCGATTCGTATTATGAACAGTAGTGCACACAACTTGTATCTAGAAGAATTTTTAAAGATTATGATCAGCTGATGTCGTCCATCCCATTTAAACATTATTTGAGTTTTTTAACTTATCTATTTAGTTATTTTATGGACCATATTGATCACTGAATTGAAATTTTAATCAATTATTAATAAAATAATATTCAAATGAATTACATTTAAATTACTTATCATTGTTTGTCAATGGCTTCTAGATGTACACTTCCAACACCTTCTAACTTGTATTAAATATATTTTTCAAAAAGTAAATTGATTCTGAATCATATTTACTAAACATAACTATTATAATTTGAGTTAAATAATAAATTAATATAATTAAATATATATTTATTCAGGTTGAATTAATTATCATGGGGCCATACAAATCTAAATGAATGAATTAAATTGGTCTTGATAATTGTGTCTCAACTTTTTTTTGTGTTTGTTGGATCATATTCCCCATTTGGAAAGTATCAAAAAACTGATTCTATTTCACTTTTTTTTGGGAAGGTATCATACCATGTCATGATTTGATATTTTACTCAAACTATTTTTTCTGACATGACAAAGTATCTTTTTACACAATTTATTTTCATATTTGGATCTCATGTAGCATCAGTTAGATAGATCTTTGATTTGGAAAAGGTTACATCTTTTTATTTCTCCTCCTATGATGATCCTTTAATATTCATAATTTTTTATAACAATTGAATTTTTCATGAAAAATACATCATTTCCTTTATCACATAGTTGGATTAAACTCAAGATATTGTGATTACCCTTTTCCATATAAAGATCACCCTTTCAATCAACATTATTTTCTTTTATTTTAGTAGAACCAATGCCATTAATTATTAGATAATTTTCATTTCTAAAAGTAATAATTACACTTTCATGTTAATTAATACTATTAAATATTTTTTTATCACCTAACATGTGAAAACAACAATCACTACAAATATTCATGGATTTCCTCTCTTACTATCCATCAAAGAAACCTCAACAATAAAACCAATTTCTCCTTGATCAATATTTAGCTTTTATTTATACTTTTCATTATTGGGTTGTTTTCTATAATTAATAATTATAAAAAATTCATCAACATAACCCTATTTTTAAATATCCCACATTTAAAACAAATTAATTCAAATTTATTTTGTGTGGGTGGATAAAAAGTCTTCCTAAACTCATTTTCCATTGATTATGAATTCCTCCTCATATTCTCAAAAACTTCATCCCCTTCATTTATATCTTCTACTTGTTAAAGACATATTTTTCCAGAATGAATATTCCTTGTGTAAAAAATGACCCAACAGTAATATTACCCACAAAATATCAGTCATATATAGTATAGTGAGTTATGTCTTGATTTTTCATATGATTGTACTAACATTACTGTCACTTTATTTTATCTTAGTATATTGTGTCTCTTGAGTTTTTCTTATCTTCTGTAAATGTAGGAGAGGTTTTATCATCACGTTTTTCTGGCCCATATGTGATGTTATTTTGAATTTGAAAATACAATGTTATATAAAATAGGTATATAAATAAAATGATCATATGTGGTTTTAAACAAGTTATTTTACTTTATTTTTTCAACAAAAATTTATGAATAATCCTGAATTTCAATAGATCAATTATTATAATATCTTAGATTATTTAATTATTTTCCAACCTCAAAAAATTTTGGTCTAGTCCGGAAAAGCTCCTCATCTTCCAAATTGTTTTTTAGAAGATATTTATCAAAATATTGTTATTTTTTAAAACATTCTGCTTGAAAATTATAATATTTTAAATATATAAATATTCCTTTATATAAAATCCATTACATGCTTCAATATTTTTTATCCTTATTCTTCAATATTACAACATATTTCTTGATTTTTTAATTCTGATCAAGAAATTAATCCTATTTATATTTTGGTATATGTGCTATATGGGATAATTAATCAATTCACCTTTCACATCTATAATATTATTCATGTCTCACAACATGCATGAAAAATTATTTAAATTTTCTTTTAGAATAGTCATCTGATTGGTCAAAATAATAGACTTTTACCTCTTCTACTCCACTCAAACGATTTATTTTTTTTATTCTTGGGAATTTCTTCATATCTCCAACTGAATTTGAGGAATATTTTTTGCACGTTCTCTATCTATTCCTTGTATAATTTTTATTTTCAACATCATACTCTCTTTTTTTATTCATTGGAAAAATAATTTAATATTTTCCAATATCCACATAGTATTAATATTTAATTGGGAGTTTTCCTTTTTTACTTTTTCCTTCCTTTTATATAGCTCATTGTGGTAAGGGACATGATTATTTTATGTTCATAAACTTACTCATCTTCTCCATCTGATTCACTTGTTCCATTAGTTTCCTCATGGATTCAAATTACATATCATCTTTAGATTTCTTTTTAAATACTATATATTTCATATTTCTAACACCCTGAGATTTTATGATATATTTATATTTATATAATTTTATTTTTTCAATATCTTTCTACATACACAACACTCATATTTAAGTGAAATACATTATACTATATAAATATTATTATTTAAATTTTACCATTATAAAAGTGCTAAAAAATTAGTATTATGAATATGAATTAACAAATTTTATAAATATGTATAATGTTTTTAGATAAATAAAATATATTGATAAACAAGCACTAAACATTAAGTAAATTTATTATATGATTCTAAAAGACATTTATTTTTAAAAAATGGGTTTTAATTATCTTTTTGAGAAAACAATATAATTTTTTTATACCAATTTTAATGTTTTTTGAAATTATTAACTTTTCTTTTGAAATAATAATAACACAATTACATTAGATATTTTTTTTAATTTCCCAAAAAAGTTTTATTATAAAATATATAGTGAAATATAATTTTTTTTATTAAAAACATTCACTTCATTTGAAAAAATTATTGTGATATATTTTATTGAAAATTATTTCTAAGTAAATTGTATTATTTTATATTATTAATAATAAAATAAAGATCTTTTAAATCTATTTTATGGATTTTTTGTATAAAACAATTTATACAAAAGAAAATATTTTGTATGGAAAAATAGTTTTTCATATCATTTTTTAGGTCTCATTTAAAATTAAATTATGTCTCATATATGAATTAAATTTGATGAACTTAATTCAATATTTGGAATCATAATTATAGTTACTAGATAATACGTTCAAATTTGTTTTTATTCATAATTAATATTAAAAATATTAGGAATTTTTTATGATAATTATATTCAATATGGGTTTACTAAGGGTTAAACCAAGATATAATATTATATTTTGTAATTAAAATTTTATAAATCCAATTTTATGGCCTTATTCCAACCACATATTATTCAACCACCAAACATCTATCCTATTTTATGCATTTTTCATCAGTATAAAATTATTATATTGATTTATTTTTCCTGACCATATCTTATTAAATTATCTAATAAAATTCATTATAAACAATTTATAGATTTTTTTCTTCTTAAAATACCTTTCAATGTATCCTTAAGAAAGGATCTTAAGGTGTCAAATCAAATAATAGGTAAAAATAAAATGTGAACTATTTTAAATTATATCTTCTTCGACCTCGTCTAAATTTGTGGTATCCACTATAAAATAATATCATATTTAACATTAATATAATTTAATGTTATTATTACTGTGTAACCTCCATTATTTACCCATTTTTTCATCAAATTGAATGTGAATGTATTGGAAGTGAGAACATGTGGACTACTACCTCCAAAAATCGACACTATTATTTTTCCATCCCCATACATCATGGATGGTTATTATGATATTTTTAATGTTTATATATGATATTTATTTTATAATTATGCTACTAGTAATATCATATCATATCTTCATTCTTACCTTAACATCCATTGTAAAATGATAATCTCATTTTTTAAACGTGTAAACTACTACATCCACAAAGCGATATGTTTTTTTTTTAATTTTTTTTCTTTATATAAATAGATATAAGATATATTAAATTAATATTTATTATATATATGATGTAATATTTATTCTATAAATTTGAATTAATATTTACATTTTCATTTTTCTGTCTATCAAAATGTGAAAACAATGTTCATGCATATATACTAACTACCATATCCACGAATGGTATAATTTATTTTTCTATATCTAATTTTCATGGAATATATTAAGTAAATATATCAATAATATATGAGATATTTAAATCATTATTAAAATTATTAATAGGATGTAAATATAAGAATTATAAAAGGAAAAAATACTTAACTGAAACATACATGAAAAACTAGACAATTAACACTCAGAAACAGAGATTTCAATAAATAGTTATTAATAAATGAGGGTTAAAATGTTATAAGTGGATCATATACAATATTATACATTTTTATATTGATATATTATAGAATTAAAAATATTTTATATATTTTATATTTGATGTAAAAGTACTTACGAAGATATTTGGTCCTTATGTAAGGGTTTATTTCAGAAGCCCATCATTTTTTGGGTTTTTTATGCTTATGTCATCATAGTGGGAATAATATTGTATTTATATATTAAAGAAATATATTTTATTCTACTCTATTTATAAATTATACTTTCAGTTATTAGTTTTATTTTCCCCTATTTTTTATATAAAATGAGTTGTAAAAAGTTTTTATGAAAAACTAACATTATTTCCTCTTTGATTAGAAAATATATTTTTTTTTCATGTCCATGTATTCATTAAAAATGTTTTTAGTAATATTGTTTCTATTCTAATATGATAGTTTAAAGTCATGTTTTTACTTTTTTTAGTTCTACACAAATTCATTAAAGGAATCGTCTGTTAATTTTCCAAATGACGTATTTTTGACTATTTATTGAAAATTTGAATGGAATTTTATTTTAACATAGCAGACATGAATATAATTTTTTCCATCATGATTTTTCAGTATTTTTAAGACTATTTAATATGTCATAATATTTATTTTTTAGTAAAAAATTCACAAATAATTAATAAATATTTAGATTTTGAATAATCTATTTCTAAATAAATAGGGGGTTACACGAAGAAATTTTCTACTTAGGTTTTTAATGTTTTATAATCTATTTAAAAAACCTTTATTTAATATTATGACTTTTAAGGATCTATTCTAATGATACTATCCATTATTTTTATCTGTACGATTTATGATCAATTTGACTGAGGATATATTTGATAGTATGTATTATAGTTGATCAAATAGTAGATTTTTTTCTATTATTAAGGCATATTGATTAAGTTTTTTAATTTATTACTATTATAAATGAATTTTAATTATTAAATGATTGTTGGGTAATGAAATTATATATCCCTTTGATGCATCTATATGACTCTTGAGAAAAAATGGGTTGGTTATTTTAGTAATGAACATTCCCATTTATGTAAAATATCTTGGCATGAGGCACGAATGGTATATTTAAGATGACAAGAATTATACATTCCATCATTATGAAATAAATTATTAATTTACATGAGAGTTTTCAAATAGTTATTTCAAATATCGATAAGTTTCAAACTCATTTGATTATTTATATGTAATTATATGATCATTATTTATTCGTTCTATATTATCCATTTATTTGTATTCTATGATAGCTTCTCTTGTACATATTCAATTTATGAGAATGTGAGAATATTGATTTCTTATGTTTCCCTCTTCTTTAATATCCAAAATTGTTTATTATTAATGATATATAAGGATATTGTAGCAATAATATTGATGTTCTTAATGAAAATATTGTGTTTTATTTTATGTTTTCAAATACAATGTGATATTAAATTATGTATCTAGTTTACCAATACTAATAAAAATATTCATTGTGATATGATTGATTGTGTATAGTTATAATTTAATAATTTAATCACCGCATTTTGGAATCAATGGTTGGGATCCTTATAATTGGCATTAAATAAAGATTAGTAGATACTTTGGGAACTTGATTTAGTAAAACATAGATTATGTATCATAACCATATGAAAAAATTGAGGACATCTATAATTTTATAATAATATCATAAATTATTTAGTATGGTAGATATTATGTGGTTTTCCATATAATGCATCCAGATATGGATACTATAAGAGGACATAGTTTTGGAATAGATGTATCTAGGTGTAATGACCCCAAAATTATTTTTTAGATTATATACTAACCATCATTTTGGGGAACGATGAATTTCCCATTATTGTGAACCTGATTTGACACTATCGAGGTGTATTCTTTGGTCAATTAAAATTTTATTTAGAAACCATTAAAATAGATTTTAAACCATTTTTATGATTTGAGAACATTTCCTAATAATCCATGATTATGAATCTGAGAGTTTTTATGCATGGATTTTAGATTTATGTTAATTATTTCACTAGTTTATAAATGATACATTATTACTCATTAATTAATGATCTGATCCAATGTGTGTCATTATTTTGAAATAGTTCCTAGTGAAAGGAATGAAAACCATATCAACCCACATAATCTATGTAGGTATTTCCCTCTTGATCAAGATAACGAAGTTAGATCTAGAGTTGGAACTAATAAAGATATAACTTTATTAGATATGTTATATCAAGTAGTTAAAAATAAACTTTCTTATATGAATTGACCTTTTGATCCACAATGAGATAAAACAATTTAAGACTATAATATACTAAAATAGCCCCCTTGACTAAATTGATCTTCTAAACTATTTATAGCTATTTAGTGGAGAAGTTACCTAGAAAATATATTTTTCTCTTTGGGATGTATTTGAATGTATAGGGTCGAAATGGTATTTTATCATCCCACGAGGGATTAATATCAATAGTGGTCAATAATTCAAAACACTGAGGATGTAGTGGAAATAAAGAGCATATGTTGGATGTATTTTAAGGTAATTTTTTGGAAAAATATTTTCTTCATTTACAATATGAAAATATAGATAGGCAATTTCTATGTCAATGGGAAATTGATGAACAAAACGTTTCTATATATGAACCAAAAAATTAAAATGTTAGAAAATAATTCTATGAACTATATATTAAACCCCAATAGTAAAATTGAATATTTCTATGATAGGATAAATCAATCCTTCAAAGGGCACTAGTGTCGCAAAAAATCAAATCATGTGAGGATATAATATAATGTTCTTTAAAGATATAAAAATAATTCTTTAAGTCTTATGGATCCAAAGGAATGAAATATATGAAGATGATTCATGAGAATATACATAGATAAGGGTATAAGATAAAGTGGTATTTATGAAATTTGATAAATGTGGAAGGAAACACCATGGTACATACTAAAAGGGAAAAGGTGATTGGTACAAGTGGGAAGATAAATTTCATCATTCTATCGAATGAAATGGTAATTTATAAACTATCAAAACATATTTCCTTTGTTATATATTAATGGAACAATATTTCAACCAATTACCCAAAAAATAGAACATAATACAAAAGAGGCCATGGGGAGAAGGCCGTGATTATTCAATTACTACAAAAGAAGCTAAAGTTCCTAAAGACATGATAAAAGGTACAATTTTATTCCACTATAGGATTGAAAATAAATTACTAGATTTAAGTTTTGTCCAATTTTTTATAAGTAATGAATTTTTTAAATGTATCAAATCACAACCTCAATGACCAGATTTTGAGTTTTCATTAAAATGTACCAACGATAAGATGGCCACATGTCAATTATATATCTCTACACAGATAGATTTTATTGGTAATGCTCTTATTTTGATTCATATTATTCTTCTCCTATATTAATTATATATAATTTTAAGAAAGTATTAACTCTCTCAGTATTTTTACCTTGTTAGCTATCAAGAAAGTAAAGTTAATGTTTATTTTCTAAATCAACCAACGATTGTCTATCAGTAAAAAGGGAAACATGAACACCACATAGAAATTAATTCCATCATATAGTTCTTCCAAACTATTATTTATAGATATTTATCTTAAATGGTTGGAAGGAAACTCAAGATAGAAAATTTTCATACTATTAGGGAATATGATAATTTATTTTTGGAGGACTTTCATAGTCTTCCACTGAATTTTGATGTTGATTTTTCAATATAACACATACCCAGTGCTATACCTATTTCGAGGACCTTATATATAATTACCCTAATTGATTTAGAAGAATTGATGAAGAAACTCTAGGATAATATATATAAAAGTATTCATTCGTACTAATACTTCATCATGGGGTGCACTTAGTCTTTTTGTTATAAATAAATTTGGGTTAATATGTATTACATTTATTATCAATAACTTAACAAGATCATTATTATTAAAAATTATCATCTAGTCTGTATCAATGATCTTTTTGATCAGTCACACGAAGGTAAATGTTTTTCCATGATTGGTATCCGATCTGGATTTCACCAGATATGGTTAAAGGAGGACATAAAAAAGAAATATGTCTTTAAAAGGTATGGAAGTTATGAATTTGGACATAAAAATTATAATATATTAGTGAATTTAAGGAATAATATAATTAGAGATAGCATTAATCATTGTGTGGTAGTATTTATAAATTATATTACTATATTAGAAGGGAAAGTAGGATCATGAAGAACATTGTATAATTCTTCTAAAAACCCTATGGAATGATAAGTTGAATTTTTAATTGTCCAAGTGTGAATTTTGGAATCAGCATTTTTCATTCTTGGGCCATATAATCTAGAATCAGGGTATATCATTGGATCCCTCAATGAAGGATGTTATTGATAAATGTATTATACCAACCCCAATAATCAATATATATAGTTTTATTAAGTTGTATGGATACTACTAATTGTTTTTGATTGTTATATCATGAATATCTAGTCAACTCACTGAGTTGACCAAAAATGGCATTTTTTCATATAGTCAGATAAATTTGAAGAAAATTTCATTGGACTAAATAATTTTTTTACTGTGCATGTGCTTACAATACCCTTTAATAGAGATGTATCTATTATCTTTAGTGATTAATTATAGATGTTAATGGGATGATTCCTCATGTAAAATGACATAGTGATAACATATGCCTCTCACCAATTAAAAATTTATTGGTGAGATTACCCAAATCGTGATTTAGAACTGGAAATGGTAATTTTTAAATTGAAGATATAGATATTGAATCTATATATTGAATGTTTTGATATATATATATTATAATAAACAAATTTAAAGTATATATTTAGAAAGTGTTTAATATGCACTAAATAAGATGATTTTAGTAGATCAATGATTATGACTTCTCAATAAATTACCACCCTTGAAAGGTGGTTGATGAATATAGTTGGAAAGAACATTATAGTTTGTCCATATTGATGATGGTATGGGATCCAAAATCAATGGATTATCATAAGATTTATCTTGAAACAATCAATAAAGGAGAAATATCTTATCTTTATCATATGACTATTCAACATTCCATCCATGAGAGGATTAATAAGTTGTTGATGTAAAATGTAGAATTACAAAAATTGGTAATGAACTTTCCAATGTTCAACCATGGTCATGATAGAATTATAATTTTTAGGAATTTATTATGTGTCGCATTAATATATATGTTAAATAGTGAGTTATTGTATGAATCTAATAGTTCATCATTCTCTATTTATCCTGGAAGAATAAATGTATATAGATATGTGAAAGAATATTTCCAATGGGATAACAAGAAAAGTGATATTGTAGAGTATATATCAAGTCACCTGGTATAACATCAATTTATATTTGGAAGATATAAGTCTAAGAGGATGTTACAACCATTACAGATACTTGAATGGAAATGGAAAAACATTACCATCGATTTCATCAATAGACTTCTTAAAAAATATTAAGGTCTAATGTTATATGGGTTGTTTTATATCTCCTTATCAAATAATTTAATTTTATTTATATTAGTGAACATATCACACTTGATCGACTTGATTGGATATATATTAAGAAATTGGTAAGATTTCATGGCGTACCACTATCAACTGTATCTCATCACGATCCAAGGATTACTATAATGACCAAAACTTTTATTAATGGGAATTCCCCTTGATCTAATTAAATGAATTATTATGTGAAATGGTTATATAACATATGAATTTATTTGGTTTTAATTTTTTGGATTTTAAAATACTGTTAAGAATTGTGACAGTTTCTAATATACTCGTTGAATAGTGGTCACATGATTATTATAAATATAGACCTTTAACAAATCCAATTTACTCAGAAAAAGGAAATGATGGCCTCATCCATCAGACTTTCCACATACGAAGCTGATTTGTTGGAGATCGGAAAGGAGGTGGTGTCATTGGGCCTCACTCTTGACCAAGACCAATCCGAGCATGAATATGTTAATCTGGAGTGGAACCGCCTATGGGATAAATGGAAGTTGATAGAGATTACCACTCGAGCGATGTTAATCGATCCACCCCAAGAGTATGTCACCATCGCACACCTCACCCTAGGTTATTATGCGGTTGTTTTAAGGGGCTATGTAAAAATATCGTAGAACAATAATTATGTGCATTATTTGTTTTATAGAATAAATAATATACCTTAATTTTATTATTGTAACTTGGTAAATAGTTTTTAAAGGAATAAATATTATTTTTAGTTAATATTCAAATTAGTAATCTATTTTAATGAATTAATGGATTTTTGAATTAAAATATATTTTAATAAAATATTATTTTTAATAAAGTAATTTTTATAAAATATAAATGATCATATAAGTTTTATGAATACAATTATAATTTTTATTAAGGTTAGAAAGCTATTTTTGTCTAAACCCACGAATTTTTGATAAATGTTTTTTTTATTTTTAAAGTGAAAATTCAAATTATTTGAAAATTATTTAGATAAAATGAATATTTTTTTTGGAATCAGGACATCGAAATTCTCAAAAAGTGAATTTTTCATAATTTTCTGAGATAGTCAAATTTTAGGGTAAAAATTAAATACAGTATAATTATATTATGCATTTTATGACATAATAATGACCCAGTAGTGATGTAATAAAATACTATAAATTGTATTATCCTAAAATATATGTTTTAACATTAAAATAATGTGATTTCTGGTTTTTTTGGTTTATTTTACAAATCATTAGTGGACCCTCCAAGACTTATAAAACATTTTAGATTTTTATATTTATTTCCTTAAGAGTGTGACTCACCTCAACTTAAGCAACCCGATTATTTTTATAATTTAGGCCACTGGACTTATATAATATTTTTTCCACTCCCCTTTGGAAACAAATATTTGAAAAAACCATGGGATGGTATGTGTTTTTGATTAGTTTAATGTGTGTTGTGCCAAACCTAAATAATAAAGAGTTCCCTCTCATTTCCTTTGTAAACACACACAAGCTCCCACTTACTCTTCACTAAAATCCTTTGGAGTTCGTCCATCCTCTTCCCTTATCTCTCTATAATCCTCCTAAGGCGTCCCAATCTCCCAAGAAGCCTCTCTCAAGACTCTCCAAAGCCTTTTTATGCAAACATCCAGGTAAGGGATTTCTTCCTTTCTCATTTTGTCTAATTTTCATTATATAGTTATGTCCTTTTATTTTCATTTAAAAATGTTGGGGTATGATTTCACACCTCCCCCACACTTCCCTATTTTTGTTTTAATGATGAGATAACCCCTTATCTCTCATTAATTTCTCTGATGTACACCCGTTACCATGCCGAAATTCTGTAATAAATTTCTCTCTCCTTTTTTACATTCTAGAAATTCTTCTGTTTTATGAATCTATATTCCATTACATTTTTGGGACATGTATCTATATGACCCCATTAATTTCCATTTCATGTAAATATTATGAGACACCATTTTCTATCTCATCAACCATTTTAATGAATTTTTTGTCACACCGTTATTATTCAAAAATTGTATCGTGGTTTTCCAAGCCAAAGTCATTCTATAGTGAATTCCATGCCCATTTCCCTATATAGGGTATTCACATTTATTCACATTTAATAATTTTTTTAGATTTTAATGTTTTTATTCCACATTACTTTGTCTTGGAATAAATTATTATGGTGAATGATTCCATGTTATATGATCCAGGTGGCACACTTATGCATGAAATGAAATGATTAAGAAGGTTGCGCCCTAACAGCACTCCAATGCATTGGGTAAAGTATTGTATCATGATACATCATATTCAATGATTGTTGACTCAATATAATTCAAGTTCAATGAGGGTTTACTCATGCTTCATGTTCAATGAGGGTTTACTCATGATCCATGTGCAATGAGCCTTGGCTCATGCTAATATCATGTTAAATGTTGTTGCCACATCTCCATGTTATGATTATAATTATTTATCATACCTTTATGTTAATTATTCTATTATGATCCATTGATATTTCTATTTTCTAACACGTATTGTATTCATCATGTTATTCTCTGTCTATTCCCTTACTGGGCTTTATAGCTCACCCCTTTCTTATATATGTCCTCAGGATATCCCATGAAATGTTTAGTATGAAGGAATGTTGTGGTCATGTAACAGACGTTTTTAATAAATATGTTTTAAATCATCTTTTATGTTTTATTTTAATGATCCTAATCCCCAAATTATCTATACCTCTTGATCTTCTATGTTTTATGAAGTAAAATTTCATGTGATAGATTATGTTTAAGTGTGAAATAAAAAGAAGGGTTGTTATTCTTTGTATCAGAGGATAGGTTTAGTTATTTTGGGATTTGAATTAGAATACCCTAGTGAAGCCTTAGAGATAAGACTGAGTATAATAAAAACATCCCTAAATTTTGGTGATTATTGAGTAAGTGGTTTATCAAAAAAAAATACATCCCTGTATGGATACGAGCAGGTATAGACGACTCTAGCACAGATACACCTAGGAGTGAAAACTCCTTCATGGAGTTTCGAGCTTGTCCTAGGTTATCCTGGTACATGACAACGACCCTTGATGCACTATTGGTTATGAAACACTTGTGGGATATGCTTGGGTAAATTCACAAGCTTAATATGAACCATTATTAAGGGAATAAAAAATGCCCCAAATAATTTATGTTAGGAAGTAGATCATGGATAACATAGACTGAAGCATACAAATTCTTTAGTTAAGGAAATAAAATCTATTTATAAGTCATCCATTTTTTCCTTGCATTACTCTTTATGTGTTACCCTTAACTTTCCTTTTATTCCATCCAATGGATGGTAATAATATGACTCGAGAAAACAAACTGATATAAAGACCAATGTGATAATTGTTCTAATGAGATGCCCAATATGATGGGAGAAAGAATCGCGAACTTTTTCATAATATGCTCTTAGTTAACTAGATAATTGAATAGAAACATGGGTCAAGTGGAAGGTGAAACCCCCATAGAAATAACAAGTGTCTATCAAGAGATTCATGAGAGAAAGGAATCCTACTTTTACTGGGTCAGATGATCCCTCAATCGCCGAAAAATGGATCAACCCAATTGAAATGCGATTCTCCATCCTTAATTTTTTTTGAACAATAGATGTTTCTTCTGGCTACTTATCAAATGGAGGGTGAATCCAATATATTGTTGACATTGATCAAAAATATAAATATTTATGAGGAGATCAAGGTGTTGGAATTGAATGATTTATGGAAAAAGTTTTTCCATAAATATTTTCCTCACACCCTACGGATTAAGATGGAAAGGGACATCATTTCCATCAAGAAAAAAGACTATGAATCCATCAGAGAGTATGAGGAAAACATCACAAGGCTTGCATAATATGCCTATGGATTTTTCGTTACCCCCGAATGAATGGTTGACCACTTCTTTAGTGAGCTGAAACCTAGCCCGAGGAAAGCCCTGGAGATCTGTGACTCCGTCAGCTATGAGGAAATTTTCCAATGTGCCCTTAAGGTTGAAATTGAGATCATAGAATCTCAGGGGTATCATGGGGATACAAAGCATAAGTTGGACTTTAATTCACTCAGTCTGATGAATAAATCAAACGGTGCTAAGAAAATCCAGTACCCCACTTACCAATGGTGTGAAAAGAAGAAATTCAAAAAATTCACGAAGGGGGTGAGGAAATGCTTTAGGTGTGGAAGGGAAGGGAACCTAGACATTAACTACCAACAAGAAAAACCTGTGGCTGAAACAAAGGATATGAATGCTCTTTTGACTCTCAATGCATTGTTCATTACTTCAACTACAATGAAGCAGGGAATCTTGTAAATCAGTACCCCATGCAGTGGGTTTTCAGAGATAACCAACAACCTCAAAGGCATCAAGGGTGAGATTTTTCCATCACTACCATCGAAGTGAGCCCCTAAAATGATGTGGTGACAGGTACACTAGTTATTCATTCACAAATAGAGAAAATACATTTTGATTCTGGTTCTATTCATTCTTTTGTATCCTGAAAATTTAGTAGAACAATCCCAACACCACCATCATGGAAGTAAAGATGTAGGTGAGTATGGAAAATGGAGAAATCATTATATCCCATGAATATAACTCCTCCCCTATCATAATCAGTGGATTGAAATTCCCAGTGAACCTAATCATACTCCTTATAGTTGAATTTGATGCAATTATTGGCATGTATTGGATTTTTCTATATAGAGCCAACATAAATTTATGTGAGAGGTAAATCACTCTCCATGTGGATAATTGAACCCTGATTCTATACAAGTGCAAGGAGAAATATGAATCTTTTTTTGCACCATCATATAAAGTGTGCATATTACTGCCCTATGAGCATGCATATCTAGTTCATATGATTGAGTATAAGGAGGAAACCATCCTTGAATAGATTCCTATTATGAGGGAATTCACTGAAGTGTTTCCTGAGGAATTTCTTGGTCTTCCTCTTAAAAGAGATGTTGAATTCTCAATTGACCTTATACCTGGGGAATTTACAATATCAAAGACTCTATATTGAATGACTATTGTGGAGCTTGATGAGTTAAAGAAACAACTACTTGATAATATTGATAATGGGTTTATACACCGAAGTGCTTCACCATGGGGTGCACCAGTCCTATTTTCCATGAAGAAGTATGGGTCAATGTGCCTTTGCATATATTATCACGAGCTTAGAAAAATCATCATAAAGAATAATTATCCTCTCCCACGAATTGATGACTTATTCAATCATCTTTGTGGACCATAGTACTTCTCCAATGTTGATTTATGGTCGGGATATTACAAGTGATGGTGAAGAAGGAATATATCCCCAAGACTACATTTCGTACATGATACATGGACTATGAATTCATAGTAATTCCTTTCAAACTCACTAATGCTCCAGAAATATTCATGGACATGATGAATAGAGTCTTTAGAGATTACCTCGAATTTTTTCTGAAAGACTTTATAGATGATTTTTTAAAATACTTCCAAACTAATGAGGGTCATGAGGAGAATATAAGAAATATACTAGATACCTTTCGAAGGGAGAGAATCTATGAAAAGTACATAAAGTGTGAGTTCTGGTTAAAGGAGGTCTCATTTGTGGGTCACATCATCATAAGTAATGGGATATCTGGGGATCCCTCCAAGACAGTTGCAATTGAGGGATGGTCGAGGCCAACATCGTTAATGGATATTCATATATTCATGGGGTTAGTTGGAGATTATCGCTGATTTGTGAGAAATTTCTCACAATTTCCCAACCCTCTTACCAAGATAACTCAGAAGGGAATAATGTTTTCTTGGACTGTTGAATGTGAAGAGTGATTCAAGGAGTAGAAAAAGAGGTTTATCACTACACCTGTGCTCACACTACCCACAAATGGAGAACTTTTTGTGGTATTTAGTGATTCTTCGAAGAGGGTCATGGGTTGTGTGGCGAAGAAAAATGATAAATTGATAGCCTACACCTCAAGGAAGGTGAAAATCAATGAGAAAAACTATCCCACGCATGATATGGAGTTGGCGGCCGTGATCTTCACTTTGAAAATCTAGCGACATTTTCTCTATGGGGATAAGTGTGAGATATATAGTGATCAAAAGATCCTAAAATATATATTCACATAAAAAGAGATTAATATGTGCCAATTAATATTTATAAAACTCTTCAGAGATTATTAATGATCAATCCACTACAATTTTAGTAAGTCAAACAAGGTGTAAGATGCTCTAAGTAGAAAGGATATTTCATATTTATCAATGATGAGAATTGAAAAGGATCCAATATTCTTAGATTTGAAGAGTATGGACATGGGAATCATTAATGGATTAAAATCATCAATTATTTCTCAAATTATTTCTCAACCATACTTTATGGAGAAATTAAAGGATGCTCAATGAATAGATGTGGAAATTCTAAAAAGGGTGGAAGCTATCAGAAATGGTAAATCATCAGAGTTCATGGATGAGAAAGATGGAATTATGATATTTTGGTCACGATTATGTGAACAATCTGATCGAGAGAAAAATAAGGAGCTTCTGAATGATGCACATAGCTCAACCTTATCTATTCACCTGAGGGCGCAAAGATGTATTGAGATCTCCAAGATAACTTTTGGTGGGAAAATATAAAAAGGGAGATTGCAGAATATACATCAAAGTGCCTGGTATGTTAGCAAGTGAAGGCTGATAGGAAAAAGTCTAAGGGGGTGATTCAACCACTACCCATACCAAAAATTAAGTGGGACAAGATTACCATAGACTTTTTCACTATACTTCCAAGGAAATATAGAGGAAACAATGCTATATGGGTCGTTGTGGATCATCTTATGAAGAGAACTGTCTTTATCGCGATTTGATAGAACTTTTCATTGAATAAACTTGTATAGATTTACATCAAATAATTGGTAAAGATACATGGAGTAACACTATATATTGTATCTGATCATGATTGTAGATTCACCTAGAAGTTCTGGAAAATTATCCATCATGCTCTAAGCACTGAACTGAACATCAATATGACCTATCATCCTCAAAATGATGCCCAATATGAGCAAACGATTCAGACACTGGAAGATATGTTAAGATCAAGTTCTGTGGACTTAAAAGGAGGATGGGACAAACATATTACATTGGTTGAATTATCCTACAATAATCGTTTCCACACAATCATCTTAATGGCACAATATGAAGCCCTTTATGAGAAAATGTGCAGAACACCGGCGTGTCAGGAAGAAGTCAGTGAGCATAAGCTACTAGGACTTGAAATGGTAAAAGAAATATCGAAGAAGGTGAACACCATTCAGCAACATAACAAGGCAACCCAAAGTCTATAGAATAGTTATGAAGATAAAATTTGATGATAACATGAGCTAAAAGTTGGAGACATGGTATTTCAACGCATATCTATATGGAAAAAGTTCATGAGGTTTGGAAAGAAATGGATGTTAAGTCCTAGGTACGTCGGCCCCTTCGAGAATCTTGATCGTATCGGGGTTGTGGCCTATTGACTAGAACATCCTCTACCATGGACAATGTACAATATTTCATTCATTTATCCCTCTTAAGGAAGTACATACCAGATCCTTCACATGTACTCTCTTCAGAGGTAGTATAGTTAGAGGTAGATATTTCTTATGAGGAACAACCGGTGAAGATCTTAGATCATAGAGAAAAAGTTCTACAAAATAAAACAATGCCCCTCATAAAGGTGTTGTGGAAAAAACACAGTTTTGAAGAAGCGATGTGAGAATTGAAGGAAGTGATAAAGCGGAGTTACTCACATATGTTTTAGTGTGGGAAAAGAAAATTTCAAGGGATAAATTTCTTAAGGGGGGAGATTGTAATGACCCAAAATTTTATTAATTGAAATTCTTATTGATCTAAAAAAATGTCTTATTTTTTAAAATGGTTATATAACATATGAACTTAATTGGTTTTATGTTTTTGGATTTCAAAATACCATTAAAAATTGTGATTGTTGCTAATATAGTAGTTGAACAGTGATCACATGATTAGTATAAATATTGGCCTTTAACAAATTTAATTTACTTAGACAAAGGAACTAATGGTGTCATCCAGCAGACTTTCCATGTACAAAGCCCATTATTTGGAGCTCAGAAATGAGGTGGCATCATTGGGCTTTTCTCTATACCAAGACCAATATGAGGTTGAATACATTATGAATTAGTGGAACCACCTATGGGAGAAGTATAATTTGATTGATATTTCCACTCGAACGATGTTATCTGAGCCACCCCAAGAGTCTTTCAACATCACACACCTTACCCTAAAGTCTCATGCAGGTGTTTTAAGGGGTTATGTAAAAAGACCCTTGAACTATGATTGTGTTCATTATTTTTTTTATAGAGTAAATAATATACCTTCATTTTTTTATTGTTACTTTGTAAATAGTTTTTAAAGAACAAATAGTATTTTAGTTAATATTCGAATAAGTAATATTTTTTGATGAATTAATGTATTTTTGAATTAAATTGTATTTTAATAAAATATTTTTCTTAATAAATTAATTTTTATTAAATATAAATTATCCTATAATATTTATGAATACAATTATAATTTTTATTAAGGTTTGAAAGCTGTTTTTGTCAAAACCCATGAATTTCGATAGTTGTCGGTTTTTATTTTAAGTGAAAATTCACATATTTATAAATTTATTTTGATAAAATGAATATTATTTTTGGAATCTAGATGTTAAAATTGTCCAACAGTGAATTTTTCATAATTTTCTGAGATAGTCATGTTTTTGTGTAAA
Source organism: Viscum album (assembly GCA_963277665.1). Lineage (NCBI taxonomy): Eukaryota > Viridiplantae > Streptophyta > Magnoliopsida > Santalales > Viscaceae > Viscum > Viscum album. The sequence goes on from OY728141.1 coordinate 1,793,445,475, forward strand.
ATTCAATACCATTTAATTATATAATGTTTTATATGACATAATAATGACCCAATAGTGATGTAATAAAATATTATAAATGGTATATTCATCCGATATATGTTTTACCATTAAAATAATTCTATTATAGGATTTTTTTGGTTTATTTTACAAAGATTTAGTGGAACCTCTAAGACTTATAAAACATTTTATCCTTTTAAATTGTTTTCCTTGAGAGTGTGACTCACCTCTACATAAGAAACCCTATTATTTTAAGAATTTCGGAAATTTTCCTTATATAATATTGTTTTACACTCCCCTTTGAAAAAATACATGGCAAAAAATCATGGACTGGTTTGTGGTTTGATTAGTTTAATGTGTGGTGTCCCAAACCTAAATAATAAAGAATTCCCTATCATTTCCTATATAAACCCACCCAAGCTACCATTTCCTATTCACTCAAATCCTTTAGAGTTATTCCACCCTCTACCCTACTCTCTCTATAATCCTCCCCAGGTGTCCCAATCTCCCAAGAAGCCTCTCTCAAGCCTCTCCCAAGCCTTTGGAAGCACACTTCCAAGTTAGGGATTTCTCTCCCATTTTGGCCAATTTTCTTTAAGTTGTTATGCCATTTAATATTCAATTAAAAATGTTGGGGTATGATTTCTCACCTCCCCCATAATTCCCTATTTATGTTTTAATGATTATAGACCCCTATCCCTCTCATTAATCCATACAATGTACACCCATTACCATGCGAAAATTCCGTAAGGAATTTTACTCTCCTCATTTACATTCAAGCAATTATTTTGTATTATGATTCTAAATTACATTAAAATTGTTTGGGCATGTATATATATGAACCCCATGATGTTAATTTCATGTATATATTATGATACACCCTTTTCTCTCTCATCAACCAGTTTTTATTAATTTCTATGTCACACCATTTTGCTGCTGAAATTTCATCGCAATTTTCCAAGAAAAATTCATTGTGTAGTGAATACCATGCTCATTTCTCTATCAAGGGTATTAACCTTTATTCACATTTACTTATTGTTTATAGAGTTCCATGTTTGTATTCAACATTCCTTTATCATGGAATAAAATATTATTTTTAATGATTCGATGTTATATGATCCATGGGGCACACTTATGCATGAAATGAAATGACTAACAAGGGTGTGCCCTGATAGATCTCCAATGCATTGGTTAAATTATAGTATTATGATACATCATGTGATATGAGTTTTGACTAATTCCAATTCAAGTGAAACGAGGTTTTACTCGTGATTAATGTGCAATGATGGTTTACACATGCTTCATGTACAATTAGCCTTAGCTCATGCTAATATAATGTTAAATGTTGTGTCCACATCTCCATGTTATTATTATCATGCTTTATCATGCATTTATGTTCATGTTTGTCTTAAGATCCATTGATATCCTATTTTCTATCATGTATTTTATTCCTCATGTTATTCCATGTTTATTCCCTTACTAGTCTTTATAGCTCACCCCTTTCTTATGTATGTCGTCAGGTTATCCAAGGCAATGTTAAGTATAAAGGAATGTTGTGGTCATGTAAAGGATTTTTTCAATAAAGATGTTGTATTTCATATTTTAAGTTGTTATGTAATGATCATAAGCCCCAAAGACACTAAACCTATCGATATTATATGTTGTTTTAAGTAAAATTTCAAGTAATAAATTATGTTTATGTGTGAAATAAAAATATATTTTGTTACAATTACCATGAAATTATAGAGAATTCTTCTACAGTATCAGGATGCATAGTTGAGTCTCAAAACTATGTAACAACATTAGATAGATGGTAAGTTTTATTGGAATATTCAAACACTATAAAGAATTTTTATATTTTTCATTACGTATTTAAAATGTGGATAGGATCAAAACCTTCCTTTGGGGGAATTTTCATGGAAAATAGATTTCAATCCAATATTCATATGGATCCTTATGAATCCAACTGTTGAAGGATGTGCATAAATACAATTTTATAGAATAATGTTAGGGAAAAAATATATACTGGGACCTAATCTTGCTAATTTAATGTAAGATAAGGTTATAATAGTTCAACAATAAATAATGGAATCTCTAAGTTAAGAAGAAATCTATGCTAACAATATTTAATGAGATTGAGTTTGATGTTTGTTGAAAAGGCATTCCTATGAATATTTACATAGAACATGGTTAAAAATTTGGAATGAAGGTAAAGCTAATCCCTAGATATATTTTCCCTTAAAAATTATTTATCATATTAGGATGGTAGCATATCACTTGGAACATCTACTGAATCTCTCCCAAACTCACGATGTGTTCCATGTATCTCCCTTTAATGATGTACATACATGATACTTCACATGTATTGAACTCAGATTTCATCCCACTGAATCGTGATATACCTTATGAGGGAAAACTGATGGATATTATGGATCAAATATGTAAACTTATATAAAACAAAACCACTATCCTAGAACATGTTGTTTTTCTGAAAACCCATAAACTTTAAGAGTATGCTTAAGATCCTGAGGATCTGATAAGGAAGAATTATCCTATGTTTTTAAAGTTAGAGTGAAGTAATTTTGAGGTATAAATTATTATAATGTGGGTAAAATGTAAAACTATGAAAATTTATGATAATTTTTTAAAATAATATTAATTGTTCGATAGCATTCTTAACATGAAATACCGAGCATTAAGCGAACTACAATACACTACAAAAATTTATTATTAAAATATCACCATTATAACATAACCGCTAAATTGAAGTTATTAATAAGAATAACCAAATTAATATATATATATATATAAGCTTTAGATAAATCAAATATACAGATAAATAAGTACTCCATTTTTATTAAATTATTATAAGCTTCAAATATACATTTATATCTTAAAACTAAATTTTAATTTTTTTTGAAAAATAAAATAATTAATTTCTACCACATTTAAAAAATATATTTGAAAAAATAAAAATTATTTTTCAGATAAAAATGTAAAAAAAAAATAAATCTTAATTTTTGAACTGTTTCTATAATGATTTATTTTTCAATCAAAAGAGAAAAATTCTAATTATTATTAAAAACATTATTTTTGTTCCACTAATTTAAAAATATCCATTTTTTAAAAATATTTCACAGTTAAATTATTTTATTTATATTATTTTAATCTAAAGTAGGTATTTTTAATCAATTTAGTGTTGTATTTTGGTACAAATTTTTTATACTTATGATTTTTTTTAAAACTTATTTTCATCACATATTTTGGGATTAATTTTAAATTTAATACCTACACATAGCTGAATTGAATCTTAAAAAATTGATTCCATATATTTAAATAATATAATTGATATTTTTTAATAATTTCTTTAATTTTTTTCATAATTATTAGCAAATAAAATAAAAATATGTTACATCAGTAAAGGATAAAATAGGGTTATCAGGGCGTTAATACATGATATAAGGGTATGTTTTATATTTAAACATGAATAATAATTTTTTATGTCCATATTCCAACCTCATACTGTCCCAAATTCGATCATCCGGTAATTTAAAATCATTTTTATTTATTATGATATTATTATTTTTAATCTTTTGTGCAATTATATGCGGATCTTCTCCCCCACTTATAAAAGGACATTCTTGATTTGAACTATTTAAACCACATTGAGCCATATATATTTACCAAACCCTAAAAAATTATCTTCTAAAATTTTATATCCATGAATTTGTGGTTTGTTATTCTTAATATATCATTCCATGTATTCTTATGACTGGATTTAAAGGACACTAACTGAAAAAGAGGTAATAATATTACCCAACATATTTTAAATAATTTATCAGTAAAATTCCTCTAATTCTATGTAATTTATCAAAAAAATATTAACTTAAGTATATTCGATATTCTTAAATTTGTTACGATTATCCAACCACCATTATTCATTTTATATTACCTCAAATGGGAAGTGAAAGTATCACTCATGCATATGTGTGGACTGCCGTCTTCACAGAGTATACAATAAATTTTAAATCACCATATTTAAAGGATTATAATTATTATTGGTTTAGTATATATATATATATATTGTATTTATGATATAATTATTCTTATGAAAATATAATAACATATTTTCCTTTTAAATTTTCCATCTTTTGGAATACGACAACGTCTCTCATGCGTACATGTGGAATACTACCTCCACAAAATTATATGATTCATTATTCATTTTAAATATACATGGATGCTAAAAAATATAGATATAATGAATATTATATATATATATATGATATAATAATTATTATGTAAAGGTGAATTATTATTTACCTTTCTTTCATTCCATCCATCAAAAAGAGAAAATAGTGTTCTTGCATACATATAAAATATTGTCTCCATGAATGTTGTAATTCATTTTCCTATGTATACCATTCATGGATGATATTAAATATGTATATAATGAATATATATTATATTTTTATCATGATAATATATATGGATATGATCAAACCATGATAATGATGAATGTAATGAAACTATTGAACCCAAACTTACAAGAAAAACGAGTTAGTATACAATAAAAATGGTAATTTAAATAAATAATTATTAGTAAACAGGTGTTGAAATTTTATAAGTGGTTAATATATATAATTATAATTATATATTTAGATGTTTTATAGAATTATAATAAATTTAAATTTTTTATATAGTAGGTTAAAATAAATTATGAAGCAATTTGGACCTGAGGTAAGGGTTGACTTCACAATATCATCATTATCACGATAATTTATATTTAAGACTATGTTGGTAGAATTATATGATATTTATATATTAAACCCAATATATTTTCATCCCATTTTGTTATAAATTAATTTTTCATTTAATAGTTCCATTTTCCTCTCATTGGCAATTAAAATAATCTAGAAAATATTTTTAAGAAAAACATATATTATTTCTTCTTTGGTCAGAAAATGTTTTCTTACATGTCCATGTTTTTACTTTAAAATTCCTTTAATAATACTTATAATATTGTAATATTATTTTTCAAACTATTTTTTACCATTTATTACAATATATAAATTATTTTCAACGAAATATTTTTATTATTTTCCGAATGAGGTACGTTTGACTATTTACTGAAAATGTGAAAAAAATATTTGTTTGAATGCACTCGACACGAATGTAATTTCTTTATACCATAAGCACTAAATTTTTTCAATATTACCTTAAAGTTTTACTTATAAATCTACAAAGAAAATATATTCAATTTTATTTAATAAAAATATAATTTGTATAATTTATTTCAAAATGAAAAGTGAATTTTCTTGAAGAAGTTTTCCAAGGAAATTTTTAAATTATTTTCAACATGTAAAAATACTTTATTGTATATAATAATTTATTAAATATATATCAAAATGACACCATCCACCATTTTTCTCAATATTCATTATTATTATTTTGATTGGGCAAACCATTTACTTTTAAAATGATAGTTATTCCAAATAAGGGTTATGTTTATTATTAATTCATGTTGATTATGTTATATTATTTATTTATATGATGAACTAATTGAAAATTTTATGTTATGGGTAGGGAATGTAACTATATATACTATAAACACACCATTATGTATCATGAGAATAAAGGTTTTGGTATTTTTTCCAATTCCTTAACTATTTAAATAAGTTGTCTTTGCACGAGCCCCTGATTATATGTTTAAGACGTTCATGATTATGCATTCCAGCATTATAAAACCAGTTATCATTATTCATTAGATTTTTTAAAGTATGTTTTTCATCCATGGATACGTTTTATGAGCATGTGATTATTTAAATGTAATTATTTATCATTATGTATTTTGACATAGAATTTATTCCTAATTTATTCCATGATAGATTATAGTGTATGAATTCTATTCCTGGTCATCTGAGATCACCCCTTTATTATATTTCCATTTTCTCCTATATCCCGATATATTTACAATGAATGATATACAAGGATATACTAGATAGAATAATTATGGTCTCAATGAAAACAATTCTGTTATATTTTATTTTTTCAAATGTAATGTGAGATTCAAGTGTGTATCTATCTTACCTAGAATACTAAATTAATCTATATTTTTGGATTTTATCACATATATCTAATGCAAATGTAATAAATTAACCACATAAACAGGTTTAATAGGGTTAGGGTCTTTAAAATATGTAATTATAGCATTTTGAATATCATCAAAGGATATATCTTATCTATCTTATAATGTTGAAATTTTTTCATTTAACTAATTTGGAATATTTCTCATCAACTTCTTAAAAGTAGGGGATTCATCCATCTTATAACCAATGCCTATAACGTTTCTCAATAAATTAGTCACCCATTAAAAAAATTTGTAATTGTGATTTTCTTTTTTAATCCTTTAATCTACAAATAGTATTTTCCTGATTTATAAGCTAGAAACGTTGACTTTAATATTTCCTTAATAAATGAATTCATCATTATCCCATATTTCCATCATATTTTTTTTATAGAAATTACCTTATTTTATTATTTATTAAATAAATATATTATAATTTCTTATATAAAGACATTATAATTTCATTTATATCCAATCCATTAGTATGTAATATTATTTTATCTATAAATTTCATATTTCATCTATATTTTTGGATTTTATCACATATATCTAATGTTAATGTAATAATGTAACCACATAAACAGGGTGAAAAGGGTTAGGGTCTTTAAAATATTTGATGATAGCATTGAAAATGTCATCAAAGGATATATATTATCTATCCTCTAAGGTTGATTTTTTTTCATTTAACCAATTTTCTATATTTCTCATCAATTTCCTAGCAATAAGGGAGCCATCCAACTTCTATCCAATACCTATAATGTTTCTAAAAAAATTATTCACCCATGAAAAAAATTAGAAATTGTAATTATATTTGGTAATCCATACATCTTAAAATTTTATTTTCTTAATTAATAAGCTATCCACATTAACACTAAAATATACTTAATAAACTATTTCATTATTATCCCATATTTATATCACATTTTTCATGAAAATTAGCTTAGTTTATAATTTCTTAGAAAAATATATTATAACTTATTAAATAAATACATTATAAATTAATTTATATCCAATCCATTAGTCTCCAATATTCTTTTATCTATAAATTTCATATTTCATATTTTTTCAATTTGTGTGGAACCATCTATAACAACATGAAAAAATCTAGATCATCTGAAATGAGAAAGGGAATCTTTATAATATTCCTTCCATGGAAATTATTTTCATAAAATTTTTGAACACCCATTATATTAACATAATTAATATTAACCATTATATGAAATGGATGGATTTGATAGAAGAAACCTATACTCTGATACCACATTAGTAATTGTAGGAACTGATGCACCACTACGAACTAGGAATAAATATGTGGTGGTTGGAATTTATAAAAAAATTCAATTAAAAATAAACATCTACTACTTGTTAAGAAATTAACCCCTCAAGATATTCACTTACAATAAATAATATGAAATGAAAAAAATTAAATATAAAACACATAATTAGTTTCAACAAATTTCACACCCATCATGGGTTCTTATTCCTTGTTGTGTTAGACTCCTTATGAACCATGAATTATCAAATAAATTTTATAATCAATTCAAATTGGATATTCCATGTAACATATTGTATCCGTATTCATCTTAATATCACTAGTATTGACATAAAATCCATACCATTATAATATAATAAGAATTAGATGATAAATACCTCATGATAATTTGGTTTCTTCAATAATTGTTGATGGACTTCATCTTAATCCTTCAATATAAATAGAGTAATTTTCTCACTCAGTGATGAATAATTTGATGATCCACTCTTAAATAGTTAGACAAATATTTCAAATATTCTAAATTATCAAAGTCAAAATGATTATGATGATTTCTTTCATAACTTCAGGAACTAGATTCACATCAAACATTTCCCATATTTATTTGGTTCTCAATTTTTATAAAATTACTCAAGTTATGTTATCTACTTTTTATAACTCTTGATATTAAGTATTTTTTAAACACCATAACATAATATAATAAATCATAAATCAATTCCCACTGAATATTCTTGAAACATCATTCAATATAATTTTATATCAAAATCATCCATGATTTTATCATTTGGTTATGTCCAATGTTCCTACGCCATTATCTCTAGAAATTTTATATTTTAATAACTGTATGTATACAAAACATTTCTACTTATTCACTTATTATTTGTAAAAAATATAAAAATATCATTCTATAATCTACTCCATCGCCGATTAATATAGATAATAATTATAAAACAGTAAAATTCTAATTTACAAGAATAAACATATATTCTTACTTACAAAAAAATGAAACATACAAACCTAAACAAGTACATAAAATAAATAAGTTTGTGAAAAATAACTTAATATATGAACTAATCAACCAAAGAACACAATAATAATCACTCAATATCTAGATGGTAATGATTATTTGAACTTAAAAATAGAAAAATATCACAATAAAAACATTCCAGATTTAATATTTGAAGATTGTTCACAAAAAGTTTTGACATCAAGCCACACAACCACTTTTCCATTAAAAAAACTCAAAACATAAAATAGATATGATTATTAAACACCACTTTTTAAATAACATATAAAATAGAAAGATTCACATTTTAGATGTGATGTTTTACTCCATGAATATCATCTTCAACATCATTATTTTTCATTTATTTAGAATATAAAATTTTTTAAAACAGCATTATTTCACCTAGAATAATTTCAAAATTTTAAAAAGTATTTAAGAAAAACATTAGGGACTTCCAAAGGCATATAAATACCAAGAATTGTGATTGAGTCTCATAAAAAATACTTACAAAGATTCCAAAGTCATACAGTAAATAAAGTCACAAGATCTATGAAATATTATGTTCAGTGAAGTCATATTATGATAACTTATATTATTACACTATATATAAAATACGAAAGCACATTGGAAAAGTTTTACACTCAACACCTCAAATAAATATGCACGGTCAAAGGTTTATGATCATGAATTTATCAAATTTCATAGATTATACAATATCATAAAATATTTAGAACAACAATATAATTTTTTTTCAAACTATAAACACTTTAACTGATTCAATACAATGATCGTAAAAAATTAAAACCAATAATAACATAAAAAATAAATAAAATCATACTTAATAAATGAACCCTTTGTAGGTTTGTAGCTTAATCCTATATAGAGGACACCTACTTCCCATGGTTCAGAATATTTATTTAAGAATTATTTTATTATGGTCCGGTGATTCTAAAAAATGATGTGTTTTTTATAGTTATTTGGTTTATAATTTTACTCCATTACTATATAAGTGTAAACATATGAATTTATGCATAACATTAGGCATATAAGACTCAAATAATATTTGTTTTCTTTTGTGATTTTGATTACCTAGTTTTTAGAAAAGTTGTTTTTTAAGTGTCAAAACCATGAAAAATAGTGTTTTCATACACAGTTTCAATATGTAATTCTAATCAACTAAAAAAGGATATCCGACTTCTAATTTAATTGGTTGTGTGTTCCTTTCATATGTATGTTTTACCTTACTTGAGGATTGGTAGGTGGGGTTATAAGGATAGATGGTATGAGACTTGAGTATAGATATGGAAGAACAAGGGAGAGTTAAATGTGGAACCTATTATAGATTTCACTATTTTTGATATCTACGATATGATATATGTATTTATTATGGAATTTTGTTTTTACTATGATTACATAGAGGAATATAATGGTTTCACCCCATGGTAAGATATGATCATGCACCACTATTATTGATTGAATTTTATTAAAGGGGTAATTACACTAATGATTTGAGAAGATTGAATAATCGTTAATGGGGTGGAAAATAGTTTGGCACATAATTTCATACAACAAGCATCATGCCAATGTTATTCTTATTGTATTTCTTGCACTGTGTTCGCTACCTGTCCCACATTGTACACCATGTTAACTCCCATTATGTGTAAACTATTCAAAGGAACAAGACACTGTATATGGTTACCAATATTTACTCAAACACCCAGGTTCCCATACATATATAGGGATCCCAAATACCCCAAACCCCCACACCACACACACAGACACACGTCAACACAAAGTGTATGAGGACACATGAAAACATATAAGTGCACAAATCATGAAATCAGTCCCCCAATTCCCCCCTTTAAGTGGGTTTATATCCAAAATAAGGGGAAAAGGAAGGAAATTAATGATATTTATGTACTCCAATAATTATGAAAATTTTAAGACACCACTTATCTTAGATCATCACCAAGACAAGGGTAAAGGTCTTATTTTGAGAGGCACTCCCATGCAATCAGTTCATGATATTCTAGCACGTAGTCCTTAAATACAGAGAAAATTCCAAAAACTCTTATAAAGGTACCATACCCAGTTACACTTATACAATATTAACCTAGTTTCTATGGGTAACCCTATTGAGTATGAATTTTTTTAGGCCCCCGATATGGAGTGAAATTCAACCTCTTATAAATTACAAATATAGAAAATAGGTTTTTACAACTAATGGAACAACGAACTCACTAAAAAAGGACCCCATCCATATAGTCAACCCTAATGGATGATTGAATGCCTATTTCACCCAACATTATATCCCCTCACTCATGTACTCCTCTAGAATCCATATCTGGTTCCCAGTTCTTATCTAACATAAAACCCACCTTAGAACCATATTCACTCAGGACTCTTAATTGGGGTGAAGAAAATTTCCAAAATGACCTTTTTTTCACTCTATATCCTAAACCAACCAATTAATGAGTCCCATTTACACATAATTCCTTTACAATATTTAGATATAATTTAGGTCCCAAATCATAATAGTTTATTTATATTACCTATGAGTCTAGTCTTCCCTCTCCATTCATTTAACAAAAAATAATAGGTTACCATGCAATTATTGGACTCATATTATGTGTAATACCTAAACATATTCTCATTGATAATTTCATCTATGTGAGATATTAATGATAAATAAATACCATGTCCATCCTAAAATGTTTTATTCCCAACAATACCCACCCTTGTTTAATTACACACATATAAAATGAACCCAAAAGGGACGATCATCCATATGTCAAATAGAAATCCTTACTTAGTTTCTTTTTTCTGATTATTCCATACAACATGACATTAAACTACCCAAAATTTTCCTCTTTAATATGAATATAAACTAAATGACACCCAACACCCAGTATTATGACCATAAATCACAAGACATAATGGTCTTAAATTCACAACCTTAAAAGGTGCATCATTATTCCTTATCACATTATCTTTAAAGTGACATCATTTTTCATGGATATAAGACATAAAAAGGGATAAAAATAATCATTCTCACATGAAATTAAAACTAATTACATGCCCCATTAAATGGATAAGCACTACATGGGTTCTTATTACCATCATAGTGATAAATAAGAACCCCATATTATATACTTGATCCCAACTCTACAACACCCACAAACTCTCTAGATGGTAATAAATTCTGGAATTACCACATGTGTAGCCTCAAACTATATTTTACCCAACTATTAAGTAAGAATATAGATAACATATGATGAATATAGGTGTTCACATTGATTCATGGTAATGATCAATTACTTTCATGACCAAGGTAACCGGTATTATTATACATAAATATTTCACACACACACATACATATATATATATATTCAATCTATAATAGATCCCTATGTTTGGAAATAATACCCACATGATGTGAGTTTTATCCTATCCTATCAACTTTGTAGAATAATTCAAAGTCTCATTTACACATCCAAACGAATCCATACCTTTGAAAAGTAGTTCCACAATTAAATATAAAATGTATGTGATAATGAATAGGATATTGGAAACACCTAATGTGATGTGAAACCCTTTACCCGTAAAAGATATTGATTGATAGTGTGAATTTTCTTTTGAAATTTAATTAATTGGTTCATTTTTTATAGTTTTATAATTTAGTATATTCCATCAATACAAATTTAATTACCACTAAATACATAAACTAAAATCAAATTCTTTAACCATGTTAGTGAAATTAAAAATCAACTAGGGTACTCCAACATCACTAGAATGTGATTCCACAAAAATAAACCTCAGTCACAATGAAGGTCATGGATCCATGGTCTTGAGATATAGGTTGGAAACCTAGTGCCTCTAACATCTAGTAGTAGTTCTATCATATAAAAGTACAGATTCAATGACTAAATCCTAAAAATAGTTGAATCTCATTAAAACCTTTAGTGTATAAATCCCTATAGGTATCCCCATCAATAATAATCCACTAGAAAATAGGTGGATCCTATATCCATGACTAATAACTTTCTTATTTTTTACCTTGGGAGTAACAAAAACTATCTCCCATAATGTATGGAGGTGTATTATTACATGACCTATATCCATGCCACTATAAAAGAGAAGCCTAAAAGGGATACTTCCAATCACCATCATCAAGAGTTCCCCTTAGAGTCAAATAATAATGAATATTCCAAGGAGGATACCATTAATATCTTCGGCATTGATGTAAGAACCATGACATACATAAGGAGTTCTATATAAGGGAATTTTTATAGTAAAACTTTATAATAGTTATTCACCATTTTCCCCATCGTCTATCATGAATACCTTTAGCATATCCTAAAGTAAAATAAAGAGATTCCTAGGATGGATCCAACCAATGAGTGTTATTGACCCCATTTCCTATCCCCATTCCTGATCAAGGTTCCAACCCTAACCGGATGATGAAAATCAGAAAACAATGAGGTCTCTTTGTGAGAAATCCATGATCTAGGATCATGTTTGTGAACCTATAGAGTATGAAATATTTGATTCTCATCACCATATCCTGAACATGACTAAAGGATCAAAACAATTCACTTGTCTTATGGATTCCCAAATATTGATGACTTAAAAATTTATGATTTCATCTACCAACTATTGATAAATAAATAATGAAATAATTTCTATAAATTTCCTCCCAAAAAAACTATAATGAAAAATTCTAGATGTCCTAGCTAGATAATTTACATGTTTGTTACTCCACATAGTACTATAATATAAAATATTAAAGGTACTTTCAAGATAATTTTATATGGAGGTCCTCTCCACAAAAGTCTAATTGAAAACTTTAAAATTACTCTCTAGAGAATTGACTCTATAGGTCCTCCCAGTGGAACCATAAAATTGAAATTGTAGATCCTATCTGAAATATAAAACATATCAACCAAAAATTCCATATTAATGATTGTAAACATGTTATTATTTGGCACGAAGTTCCTTTATATACTCATATTAAACCAAGAAGCAATTGAATCCCTCCAAGAAAATGATCTATATTGTTCATCCCTATAGAAATGTGAATATTGATCAAAAAGGCCCTCCTTATAATTATATTTATAGATGTTCTCTCCATGACACAAATTTTTATAAGGAGGTACTTTCATCATCGACTCATCAATTTTTGGTCAATATGAAGGCCTTCCCTATGGAAATAAACCTAATAGATCATGTCATCCCCCTTAGGGAATATGATTCAAAATTACTCATTATGACAATTAATTCATCCATAATAGAATTAATCCATATAATAATTCTTCAAGAAAATCTATAGGTTCTTCATAATGAATTCATTGTATAGATTATTCCCAAATTTGAATAATATAAAACTATAGTGGTCCTCCATAGGTAATTAGTTGTGTATTTCCTCCCCATTGCAATATAAAAAATGGAGGTCATCCCTAAATAATTCACAACATACATTTTCTATACATTAATGTACTATAAAACATTATAATTCTTCCCCCAAGAAATTATCTCTAAATTTTATCCCCTCAGAACCATAAATGTGATTTTTAGGTTCCCTCTATAGTAACCATTTAGGTGGTTCTCTACATGACAATATAAATGTCTACCTTGAAGGCCCTACTTGTGATAGTAAATAGAAAATCATAATCCATGGATGTCCTCCCCATGGTCAAGTGAAACCAAGAAGCTCATAAGGCACTCCCAAGATAATCCATCATGGAATTCATTCCCATAATAATGTGAAGATTGATTACTAAATTACTCATTACTTAGCCAATTTTTAAGGCCCTCAAAAAAATAAAAATATTTACATATAAGGAGTTATTTACCCCATAAAATCATCAATTATTAGTAATCATGGAGTCCCTACACATGGAATCCAAGATAATAACTTTCTATATACCCTAAGGAATATGTTGTAATGGTTCTCCCTATGAAAATTAATTTAGCTAGAATAGAGGTACTATCTATAATTACAAATCAATATTAAACTATGGAGGTCCTCACCATGGAAATCATTGTGAAAACCTCATAAAAAGTCACAGATTCTAGGAATGATGATCTTCCCCATGTCTAAGTTACTACAATGATTTCCTTATATTGAAAATACCTAAAGAAACCGAGGACAACTATATGATTCATGTCATCATTGGTGAATAGTATTCCATTCCATGTGATATTTTTAGAAATGATAATCATATAAACCTCCCATTAAATGTGAACACATGGATGTTATTGAGTAAATTAAAAATTATCCCACTAGACTTCATAAAATAGTGGATAAATTATCCTTATAGTCATATTAGGTTAAAGAATAATTTATAAAGTATTAATAATTCTCTATTACCATGTGTAAATAATTATAAATGTACTTAGTGATTATCATATTTTATCTCATGGACACTACTAAGTATGAAATTCCCATGAAATTGTAGGAATAATACATACCTTAACATTATCACAGACTAAGATGAACATAACAATGTCTCAATTCTAATAATTTTCCTTATGAGTATTAAATAAATAATTTCAAGGAAATTGATGAATTATTTCACCATCTCTATCTAAATTATAATTTAGTGGCCTCAGGCACTATGTAATTAAAATAGTGTGAGTGTGACCAACATTATTACCTTAATATTTTTAAGTAAACCCATAAAATATTCATTGATACTCCACCTAATGTGCATATAAAAGGTTGGGGAAAATATACACCTTTTCACATTACCATACTCATAAGATAATAAGTATAATTTGGAAGGAATCCTTTTTAATTATAACTTTCGTCCATGTCTCAAGACTTAGATCGATATATCCTATTTGGTTCATATAATGCGAAACTTTAATTATTATCCCAAGAGAAAAATATACTTAAATGGAGTGATCCATTAATAATATTTTGTATTATGATATTAAGAATTTTGAACAAATAACCTATATAAGTAAATAAAACCCTTAAATCATTGAGAAACCTTCGATAGTGAGAACCTATTACATAGAAAATAAATTACATCAAACTAATAAAAGAATAAAATACACAAAGGCTAAGATATTTTGGGATGTATCCCCCCCCCCCAACAAATAGAAACATCCCTAGCATTTAGGGTGAGGGAAATTTTTGCCTCCAACACCACCCTTGGAATCATCTAATCCATAGTGGAGTGTGGCTATGCTGGTAATAAGGAAAAGGATCTCCCATTCTATAAGGATGGGAAAATATTTACATGACCCTATATTGTAAACATGATATTTTATTGGATTTACAAATAATATATTATGGTTTGGATCTAAAGAAGAATTTTTTTTTAATTGTTGAGTTTACATTGGATGTCATTCTTGATATAGATATTGTTAATGAAATTTGATTAGTTGTGTGACATTCACAGATATGTGGATATTTAATGAAGTCTAGGTGATATTATAATTATTTATAATAGATGAAGGAGAACACTATGATTCAATTAATCGTTAAGTTTATAGGAGTATTGATGTTCAAAAAGTGGTTTTGATAAGTACTAAAGGAAATTGATGGAAACTAATTTAAATATAAAAATTTTTTGTTGAAGAATTGTTTAAAAAAGAGGATTAACATTTAGACAATATGGTATATATATCATTGATAGAGTACATGAAATTATTTAGAGAGATAGAACCATGATGGTGAATGAAAACTTCTACTTGGAAGGCACCATGCCATCATGATCCTGGTTATGTTGATTTGGATTCCCTAACAATTATAGTGACAATATAGTAGCTATTATGGCTAGTGTTTCAAATTGAAAGTAGTACTTTAGACACAAAAATAAGGTAAATGTTATGAATTTCTATGTTTTAAGAGAGTTAGAGAAAGAAATTTCCTATAAATAATAGAAATATGGAAACAACAAAAAAGTTATTTCATATATAGTTTTGAATACCGTACTCATAAATGAATAAATCAATAAGATCCAAATATTTGGAAAATATGGTGTAAATGTGTTCCACACCCTAGCACATGGTTTTTTTTGGTTAGGAAATTCCTTGTAAAAAATTCTTGATCTAAAATCGGGTGTAGTCGATGTCATGTGGAAGAGTATAAAATTGAAAATTCACTTGGTAGACATAGAGGGGCCAAAATAATAAACTTGGAAGAAGAGCACACTATGGAGTAGATAATTTTTCAATTGAAGATTACCTATGTAAAATTGTAATCTTAGAATGGTAATTTCATGTCTCTATGGTCTAAGGTGGAGATCATAACCATGAATTAAAAATGAAAAATTTCTCAAAAATTGAAAACCGGTTAGTTGCCCTACCATTAGCTCATTGTTATTAGTATGTGAAATTACTTAAGAGAAAAAAATATCCCTAAATGGTAATTTTTGTATGCATGTTGGACTCATGCTTGGCATAACTATTAAAGGAGATGATGAATCACTTATACTATAATCCTCGGGTGTACTGGGTTTTTACCATTCATAAGAACATGGTTGATGGGATTTTTTCTTGTAATTTCACTTGTAATTATTGTCTAGGAGAATACGAGTCCAATATATAGAGGCAAATTTATGAATATATCTTTCTATATTGTATTTTTTCATTTTTATAATATTGGAATTTTTATTTAAGTATTAAAATGATTAATTATCTATGGTGACAAGAATTTCGAAGAGTGTTTCTATGGATAAATGATTCACTGTGTCATGGTGTGAAGGAAATATATGTTTCAATAGGAATTTCACCTATAATAATTATATTAATTTTTATGAGAAGTAATATTTCATGTTTAGTGATTGATAAAATCCATTTTAGATTGTTCAAAAAATTAAATAGTGAATTATTCAAATTTGATGGGGAGTTAAATAGTGAGTTTAATGATATATTATATTATTTTATTTTTAAGGTAGAAATAAATGGAAACAAGTTTGAATATATTCAAAGATATCAAAGATATATTCATATGGATTAGGAGATTTATAATGTCATGTTTGAACACAGTTATTGGGGATATTTACGTGAATTTAAATAGAATTTGTAAATTTCAAGAATATCATCAAGAATAGATGATTTGTGTTTGATCTACACAATACATAATTGATCATGGAAATATGAAATATCCTATATCATCATTGAGAATAAGTTTTTTGGAAGATATGAGGGGGGCCTATCCAATATTTATATATTAGTTGGAATAAATGGAATGGTTCAAGTGGACATTTCTTTATTGGGAGTCTTATGAAACATTCAATACAATGATCTCATTGTCTCTTGAGAATAAATAATTTGTCTACCATTGTAATATATTTTGTTATGAGAAGAATTTCAAAAAAGGATAATTTTCATTTTGAAATTATTACTATCTGGGAAAAGGTATTTTCCATAGATTAAAGTGGATATTTATTTATGTTGATTTTACTAAAAAATAATTGTAATATATTTATGATTGAGGAAAATAACTAAAAAAATAATAAGCTTAATTTTTTTTCAGTAACCCATTATAATATAAATAAGATGACGATATTTTTTATAAACTGTTTAAGAATTCCACATGTATATAAACATTCTATTCCTCACATGAGTAGTGTGAGAGAGTATAGATAGGTATTGTTCCTAGTATTGGTATTGTCCCATTTTCAAATCCATTTTAATTACCCAAGTATAATTATTATTGATCTGACACACCAAAAAATTATTGGTTTATATTCCGTTAAATTTTTCATATGGGTGAACCAAGTAAAATCTAGTGTTTGTATGTTATTTTTTTTCCTACTTTTTTAAAGTTTTTATACATAAATAAGAAAATAAGTTGATGGAATTCTCCTACTATCCCAGGAAAAGAATACTAAACTATAAAGATAAATGATGAAAATGAAAAGGTAATTTTTTTTAACATCCAGATTTATCCCATCACAGGGATTCTAGAGTTCTTATACCCTATTTCAATGAATTAATGTTTTTCATATTGTGATTTTTAATGTCCTAGACTAGAAGCCACAAATAGTGCCCTGATCTGGTGAGTCACATGGCCTCAGTATGCATCCATGTATTTTAGAGGACACATACTAGTAGTTAGGTCCTATTGTGTCCATATTGGGAGAATATTCCCACATTTCATTGTGTAATGTAGTTGTGTTACATATAGATAAATATCAAAAGAATAATATAAATCAAACACATAATATAAACAACTAGATATCGAAAATAATAATAAAATCTTGAGGTTGTTTCATATATACTATAATGAACATGTCATGCCTCTATACAAAATGGAAGGTTGTATATGTAAACCTGCATCCAATACTATCAATGTGTCAAAAATACAAAGAAGGAAAAAGAACTATCTCTAGATATCATGAAAAGAAAATTTCAGTCATATTCTCCCATACCCTTATGAAATGATCATATCAAGCATCATAAAGGGGGAACATTTCACGGTACCTATATTTATCCATGAAGTCTATCCATGTACCCAATTATGGCTCAAACAATGTGTGAAATAACATATAGTAGGCCACCAACAACAATGTCTATAACTAGTTAAGTCAATGTATTATGAACAAAATAAGTGTGTAGTATATCATAATTATAATAGTAATAAATGGTAAATGGTCAAAAGAAAAAGTTATAAAATTTATCCAAACATGGATCCTTGTGAATAATATTTAAGCTCCCATAAACAAAGTAATCTATAAAACATAAAAATATGTTAAATATTGTCCATTATAAAAACTATAATATAATTCCCATAAAAGGATTGTCTATAATGTGTAGAAAAATATCCACAATGGTCATACCATGTATTCCAGTGTATAACATAAACAGTGGCCTATGATGTGTAGTACAATGTAATAGCATGATGAGATAGATCCATGGTATATTAAACCAATACATCCCCATCAAGTATGTGGACAATTTTGATAGTAACGTAGTAACGACTTGAGTCGAGTATAAGCATCAGGTCAACAAATCATGTCCAATGAAATTTCAAGAAACCTAGATCCAAGGGGTATAAATTCTTTTAGAATCCAATGGAATTATATCTAAGGAGTATAAATGTACAAGGAATCTAGTACCATAGTCAATACGGATCCATAGAATAGGAAAGTCCATGGAATACAATGGAATCCGGATCCATAAAGATTGTCCAAGGGATTGAATACCATTATCATGTCAACAATAAATTCATTATTCATTTCGTAACCATTCACAACCCTTTAGTTCATCCAACAAATTCAACAATTTCCTTATAAACTATTTATCCATTTTAATCATATTAAATAATAAAAAAGGGTGAAAAACCATCTCATACCAATTCAATTCAATTAATTCCATTAATTTAAAAAATAAATATGTAAAAAAGGTTCTCATGAACTTTAACAATTCAATAAATTCTAATTAAGGGTCCCACTAAATTTGAAAAGATCATATGCACCCATCAAGGTTTTATAACATGGGTAAAATACAAGGGCACTCCACATGGGTGGCCTAGATTGGGAGAACTCCCTCCAACCATAAAAAGTCACTATATGGGAATCCTAATTATGTTATAAGAATTGATTCATGTTTTTCAATTAATTCTAATCTATTGTATGGAACAATATAAAAAATCATATATAACACCTAACTATAAGGGAATGATATAGAACACCTACCATATATATGTGGAAGAACATTAGTCCAATAAAGACCATTGATTTGGTCCAGATCAAGAAAAATTTATGAACTGTAGAAAATCCTAGAAATCTGGCATATTATCGTGGCCATAAATAACTCTGTTTATACTAATAAATTTTTGAACGATGTAATATGAATGAATAACATACTGATATGGATCTAATAAGATGTTATGTTCTTGAATCAGTGTCCAAATAATGAATCTAGAGCCAAGCCTAAATTTAAGTATTAAAATGGAACTCCAAAATCAATGGATTTTGTCTTATGGAATGAGAAGGAACTATAATTTATGTTTTAAATAAAATTAAGGTCAAAATCTTAATTTCAAAAAAATTAACTAGGTTTTATGGTATGGTCGCATGGTTTTCCAAATAGTGTTCCAACCGTGTTCCCTTATCTACCTCAAGGGGGCCTCGCACAGTTCATGCACATGATTTGGGAAACCTTCTGCAATCCATTTGATTTCCACTAGGAAAACACTACATTATATTGAATGGATGTATATTTTTGGTTACATCGTTTCCTCGAAATGAGAGGCCTCTGGTTTCCCTTTGTCCATCCCTACATGGTTCAAGCTAACCATGTAAAATTTTTATCATAGTTTCTAATAACCATGAATCCTAGTTTCCTTTTATATAAATATATCCTCTAGGCTCCGAACAATCCTATAACATCCCCAAAACTCACATTTTGTCATTACACACTCACATTTGGTAAAACAACATGGAGTTAAACTGAATCTAAATATTCCATACCTCATAGGAAAAACTAAGATCTTACAAGATTAACTTATCAGGAAACACCCTAATAGTTTCATCCATATACATTTCACAATTCATCTTCTTTCATATAAGTGAGTTCAGTGAAATCTGTTGGCGACTCCCTCAATATTTTTATTCAAAAAAACATTTTTGGGAGAATCATGGAGAGATTTTAAACCTTTCACGGGTCACTAGTTAATGTGTTACACAAATAAAACATAAATCCAGGTGGATTTTAACATATACCAGGAAGGATATTTAGAAGATAATAATCCCCCATAATAATCTAATAAATAATATGATTTGATTTTGAGATAATTATTCGAATTAGTGAATGTTGTTATATCAATACCATAGATAATGAAGATCATGGCCTTGATACATAAGAATAAAATTAGGATACATCCATTCAAAATGTGGTTCACTCCATGATATGTGAGGAATTAAATCACACTTATTACATAGGTAAAATCAAAATTTTAGAGCTCCACAAAACATTCACATACCGCCTACTCAAAGAGATATAGATAAAGATAAAGTTTACAGTGTAGATATATCCCCAAACCACATTCCACATTAATAATTAGATCATATTTGTACTGAGGAGAATATAGTGAGTATAAATTTGAGTTAGAGAAGTTTTGGTGACTTAATAATATATTTCATAGAGGAAATTTATGTTTTGAGTGAAATTCGTAGGATGATACCATTATCTATCCCCCAATGAATCACCAATAATCTAAATAACCATGGCCATAAACGATCATTCTACCTAACCTCATGGGCAATGTATTATATAGGATTCTTTTCAATAGAGAAATCCACCATAATTTCAAAACACCTATCTAAATGTGACTAAATTTTGTAATTTATAAAAAATAATAGAGGAACCATTTATATAAGCTTTTATCCACTACCTCCACTTAGATTTTAGCAAAACAAATGGTTCCAAAAGAACTCTTTGAGTTCATTGAGTTACTTTTGGATTTTATCGAATCCATTTATGGATAATGTGGACTATTTCATATAGAGGGGAAACCATATATGGGGTGGCTGAGGTTTTCTCCTATTATAAACTTTATCAATACTAATTTTTCAATATTTAATGTTATATGTGATCTAGAGTACAACCTCTTTAATTTTTTTATCTTGGTGAGGCCCTATGAAAGGAAAACTAGAAAATTAATAGGTGGAAAACTAAGGAGTTTCATGTAAACTTTTTAAGGCCTTGAATTTATTAGTTATAACAATATACTAGTTGGGTATATCACCAATTGAGAAGATCTGTGATGGGTTTTTATATACCAATTCATCTCCATAAAGATAATGATGACTATCCTCAATCTGTAAAATAGATAAATTTAAATGATTGGGTTTTATGCATTACATATATCTGTAATGTTCTAAACTACTCCCTAAATATGTAGATTAAATAAGAGTAGGTAGTGGATAAATTCATATAGAATCTACAACATTACTTAGAGGAACCTATAATTTTTTTGAAATAACTCAGTGGATTCCAAGAGTTTGTAATGCTAACAGAATAGCTGAAAGATTATATTTAGAGATCCAAACACAAATCTCAGACAACACCATCAACACTAGGGAATAAGACTAGTAAAGAATA
This sequence comes from Viscum album, assembly GCA_963277665.1. NCBI lineage: Eukaryota > Viridiplantae > Streptophyta > Magnoliopsida > Santalales > Viscaceae > Viscum > Viscum album. The sequence goes on from OY728141.1 coordinate 1,793,467,939, forward strand.
AACAAAAATTTCAGGCTAAAATTAGTGCCCTTTCCAACTCCAACTTTTGATCCATATCACTATCATGTGATGTATCCTCCAAAATAATAACATTGGATGGAATTCCCTCATTAGGATAAAAATATGGATAAAATTACAAGATAGAGAAAATTGGATATTCATTTTAAAAATTGTATTTTATATGATTCTTCATCACAATATTAGAGAAAAAATAGGTAACTCTATAGAGATCATTACCCCCCCAATGAATTTAGTTTGAATGATCACCATAATTTCTACCCCTTCCTTCCAATTTTAGGGAATAATATCCATGATTTTTCTATATTTTGGTATATGTTCCAGAAGATAATTTAAAGTGGGTATTTAAAGTTGGGTAAACCCCCGGATTAGGTATGTTGTGCCTTTAATTCAACATTTCAAGATGAAGGATGGACATAAGAAGTATTGAATAGACATGTACCAAAATTTGATTATTGGATGACAAGAAAACTAGTTAAACAAGAAAATCCAAATATCATGAAACAAATGAATCATCCAATATTGATCCAAATTCCCTTTTTGATATATGAAGTGGCATATAAATCGTCATAGTTTTCCATGATTTAGTGAGGTCATCACTAGATGAACAAGACATAAGAAAAAAACCCTTTTGAGGTGCCCAATCTATTTTGAAATCAAATTTGTTTCACATCACCATCACATATAGGATGGGAACCACCCCCAATAAATGTAATTTTATTATAATAAGGAATATATATATGACTTAGTCAATGTATTCCAGATGAAAACCACCTTTCTAATAATTATTACTCAAATAAGCTTGATTGGACCATAAATAACCAAGGTGGAGGACTTTGAGGGTGATGAAGAAAATTTTTTATGGACCTTGATTTTTAAGTGTCATTTTTTCTAAATATATACATGTAGTCAAGACTCAAAGATAGGTGATTCAAAGAGATCAAAAGGAACTATGATTTGATATGAAATACTACACAAGATTCTAATCTAGTGTATGTCCCTACTCTTCTTTATTGGGTCATATAACCCATTAGACAAGTCTTCTGTCCCCATCTATTTACCAACAAATAATAGGTGGACATAAATATATGGGCTTCCTTTTTGATGTAATCAAAGGAATTATTCCCATTGATTATATAATATGTGTTCCCTATTGATGATCCATAAATACCAAGAGGCTCATACTATGAATAATCCCCAACTATACCTTGTATTATTTAGTTAATAAAAAATAGGATAAACCAGAAAGGGCCACTCATGCATATGTCCCAAACAAATAGTTTCAAGGTTTATTTCACTAAGTATTCATAACTCATGATTTTAAACTACTCATAAGAGGTCATAGTTATATTTAATTATACTAAAACACAAATAATTCCATGATATATGATCTTAAACTACAATAAATTATGTTCCACATTTCTTCATCATAAACGTTTTTCATTAATCGATGATAAAACACCATAAGATTCACATCATCAATTACAGTGAGATACTAGGTTACCTAGGTACCCATTCCTATATAGAGACATCAGACAACCTCCATTTCAACATTTACTATAGGAGGAGAATTTACATCCACATCTGAAAACTTAAATCATGCACAATATCATTCCATTATTACCCTTTTGGTTATTTTAAAATCCGAATTATGGTTAAAAGGATGTAAATTAAGGGTATTGATGTATATTAATGAATGTGATCATTATAAGAGACCAAATCACCCAATTCATAAACAAGACTAAGGTGAAGGATAATTCTTGGGAGCCTCTCCCACAAAATTGGGTTGAGACATCCCTGATCCCAACCCTCCCATAAAGGGTCTTCACCCATTTCTCTTTAAATTATCTATCCCCTCTTACTAACAGTGACCCATATATGCTCCGATTTTCTCATGCCTTTAATATGAAGTGAAGTTCACTATATGGGAGATTCATAATATTTTTTCAATTTCGTCACCACTAATTTAATTTCCAAGTCACCTAACTAAGTTCCGATTGTAACAATATACCCTATTATGAGACCATACCACATGTTTACCTAATTAAGATCACCATTGAAAAATTCCTCTATAATGGTCAACAAGTAATTTTTTATACTTATCTACTATAAAACCCACATGGTTGCCACATTAACTTTTTTATCTTATTTTGGATAAATAAAATTACCCAAAAGACCTTTTTAACACTCCAAAGACCCAACCAACTCTCCATTGATTCCCATATTCTTAGGCCTCATCTATAAGATTTTAATTTATTGTAAGTAGAAACTCTTATTTATTTGGTCATATCACAAATGATCATAATTTTCCCTCCCTATCTATTTACCAATAGACAAGAGGTATATGTTTATATATATGTGTCTTACATGGGGTATGCCTTTACCATGTTCTCATTTATGATCTCATCCATTTTTTAAATTATTATACTTAATATAGGATATATGAGTTCTTTATATAATGTCTGAGTTTATAGATATTGTCAGTAACCTAATTAGGATTAGTGAACACCCAAAAATTGAGGATTAAAGTTTATGATATTCATGGTTGTACCTAACACAATAAATCTAGGCATCATTATATATCTTAAAATAACATAACTTTAGCCACATATAGTTTTTTAAGGTATATTCATATATATTTCTCATATTCATAGGAAAGGTGTAATGATTATACCCTGGTGTTAAGATATAGAATGGAAACCCCAATTTGAATGTAGAGACTATACACTAAAAGAGATTGGTTGAATGTGATATTTTGTTTGGGTCTAAGCAGACTAATATTGATATCAATATGCATCCTATGAGAACATGAATAAAGTGAAACATGGTTCTTATTAAGGGTCTCTATATACACACAGATCATTTATAGGAGAAAATAAATTATTTTCCTCATAATGTAGTGAAATTATAGAAGGCTAGACATGATATCCTTGAAGGAAATTGCCTCCTCCTCATCGAGATCCATTTTAATTGAGTTAAACTAGATTAATAGTCTAAAATGAGAGGGATTAAATTCTCTTTGTTACATCAATAATATGTTTATGACTAGAACTAGGAAGTCATATTTTGGAAAATGATGGATCAAATCCATAAAATCATAGAAAAAATTAATTTGGCCATTTGTTTTCTTGATGGGGATGATATTGGTCATCCATTTTGGGTGTTGAACATCGTGGAGGTAATTATCTCTGATAATTTTTTTTACCTTAACATACACCGTGGAAGAATGGACTGGATGCATCCTCCTTATCATTTTCTTATAACTATGGTGGTTTTATGGTTTACATAAATGATGGGTACCCACATGGGGATCCAACCTAGTCAAATCTATGTAATTTAATGAAATCATATATCAATGTTTTTTAATGAAAGGGATGTATTTATATTTATCTAAAAGATTAATTGATGTACTATACAACGTAGGATATAAATATTATTCTATACCAAGATTCTTTTATATAAGTTCATGAATTGTGGTGTGTATATCTTCCCTGAATACCATAGGATCAAAATTGATTTATTCCTCTTCCTTTTCACCATTTTTTAGAGTAGAACATAGACTAGAACCTTGATATATAAGATATGACATTGGGGTATCATTATTTCCACTGGGATCACATTTTTTTTATAGAATTACTAGGTTAATATTATATAGACACCACCTTATAGATATAATAAATATCACACAATCCCCATGGTTATCTCTTAGATTTTATACATATATTATTCAAGAACCATGGATGTGCTGACTGAATATGTGTCAAACCCACGTTGGGATAAATAAATTAACATATTTTCAACAATTAACAGACAATATCTAGTCATAACTATCTTCACTAATTTCAATTAATTTATTATCATCTTATTATGGTAAGGCTCTAAAATGTGGAGGTTTCTCCATTTATACGCAATTACCCCTTTTTAGATAGATTTACTCTATGCATATTTAGTCTCCCCTATGAGACGCCAAATCCGTATTCATAGGTAAATCATCATTTTATTATTATTTATTCATCATGAGACCTGAATTATAAAAAAATTACCTTTGATGACATTATCACTTATGAAAGTGGTGATATAAAATCATACATCTTGGAACATTCCATATAAATAATTAATAATGGGTCTTGAGAATAGGATTGGATCATATAATTATACTTGAATGTCAATAAATTATATATATAGAGTCAATATAATGGATGGATCCTTTAATGGTATCTCTTCCCAATAGAAATTTCTCTGAAGAGTGTTCAAGGTCATAGTTGGTAAACCGAATTTATATCATGTGTAAAGATCATCGCCTTACTATTAGGATTTATATATCCATTTAGAATATATAGTTCTAATTTTATTATTACCATGATATCATTCCCCAGTTGGTTAGTCTATGGTATTTCAAATCCAATACTTTTCATCAACCACACAAGGAATTTATCTTATGTTTCTTGAATATTTACAAAATGTGGGGTCCTAATTATTGGCAAGATATATAATGAGATTATCTATTTCAGTAATTTTTTGGGCAAAGTAGTGTGTATTATTATTATAGATAAGGGTATATTAATTTTTTCCAAATGTTAGATGAGTAATATAGTTCATAAACTTCTAAATATTTCCTTTAGTGCCAAGATTAAAATATTTCAACAGCACCATTGGCCAATACCTATTGGGAATAGACTTAGGACTTATCATACGAATATGATAGATAGACATAAAATAGTTATTGGTCTATTTTAGAGTATGTTAAACATAAAATATGAGGTTATCGAGTTATGTGACAGTTAAATCTTGATCTTTGGCTAGTAAGACATCTCGTGAAGTTTCTTAGTGAGTCTCTATTACCAACCTGAGATGTTCGCACTATGGTAATGGCTACATCTTTTACGATGGCTCACATTAAAAATTATAGATATTAGGGTACATTTAAATAATAACCTTGGGGAGACTCTAACCTGAATGTGATGAAGTTAAATAGGGTTAAACACTCTCTTGGGACAAAACTATTATCTAATTTATGTATGATTAGATAATAATGAATCTCAGTGGCTGTGTTCCTTGGAATTACTTTTCATCCTGTAAATTTACCATTAGGTCCATGTTTCTAGATATTGTGGTTGTGTAGCTCAGAATTATGGATACTAAATATGTATAATATCTTATATATAATCATGTATAGTTTGTTAACCCTTTATAAATCTATTATCAAAATAGTAGTGATTGGTATTACTGGTAAATTAGAGGACCACCCGTATAGAATCTCACTATAGGACGGGGAACTCATTGAAATAGTAGATGGGGTCTCTATTTGAGATACATACGTGAAATATATATTTGGAAACCAATTATATTACATATAAGATATGATCACATGTCCCTATCGTGGGGTGAATGATGGTACACACCCTATTATCTTATAATAATTCTGGTTGATTTTATGGCATAAGAATGTAAGTTCTCTAATCAATATTCCACTGGATAATAGTTAAACTAATATAACATTGAGTGTGATCAATCATGGAGTGATTATTATCATTTTTTAGTGTTGATAGGATTCATCCCGTGAAAATGTAGACCACCCTTCATGACTAAGGGGGTCAAGGAGGAACCATTGTGGGGAGATGATTTCATTGAGCTAGATTATATGATTGATAAAAGAGAGACCACAAAAATTTATCGTGGTATGGTATTTTATACGCATCCAAGAAAAGAAACCTATGTGATATCACCAAAGTTATTTTTATATAATGGTTTTCATGGAATACATGTAGGCTAGACTTATACAAATTGGGTAACTCTTGATACGGACCTGTTGGGTTAGTTCTGATTTCATTTTAAAAAACTCTACGGACAGTCCCAGAAAAATAGATTTTTTGGATTAAATTATAGTTTTATAAGATAAATAATACTATGGGGTTGATTTTATTTCTATAAACCAAAAAACACATCATGGTAATGAAAAAAGTTTACGCTTTAATAACTCAGACTCTCAAAGCTAAGATGGGGAGTAATGCATATTAACTTTTTAAACTATTTATAGGTTTAAGAATAGGTAGTATTGAATACATGAGAATTTTATTTCATAATATATATAATCACAGTCATCAGAGAGTAATTATTGAGTCAATAAAAAGATCTTCATATAGTTGAAACCACGGAATCTTAGGTGGATTCATTGTAGTGGGATACATTGGAGATGAGTTAGGAAATCGATGAGTGATCAGGACATCAGGACAAAATAGATACTTAGAATATGTAAATATATCAATTAATGTCTCATGTATTAATTATGAAAGCACTAATTTTTAAAACAATAGTCTGAGTTGATACTATCAGGCATAACAATCGAAATCTAACCACTCAAATTGACCATATCGGTGTTTGAACTTGGTTTAATATTTGTGATTTGTTAATTAAAATGCCTCTAATTTGTTTCTTATTTTTGATTTTTTAAATATGTTTTTTAAATTACGTTCATGTCTGAAATTGAATAATTTTTTTATTTTTTTAAATTTCACACAAGGATTATTTTTTTTATAGTAATAATTTTTTATCAATTTAAATGTTCATTAATTTGGAATCATTTATTATTAGTAATCATATTATTATTTGAATTATTTTCATTTAAATCATTGGAAAAAATAGTTTACTAATTATTTTATTTTTTATTATGTATTAATTGTGTAACACCCCAATATTTTCAAAAAATACTATATTCAAAAGAAAATATAACAGGAAACACTGAACCTAATCGAACCACAAAATATTATTATTTAAATATGATAATTATAAGCTAACTTTTTAATATGTTTGTATGAATAGGGATAATAAAATTTTCAAAATATGTATAATGGTTTTATATAATTTATTTCTTAATAATAAATAATATATAATTTTTAGTTGAATCATTTTATACGTAAAGAATACATTTTCTTCAAAAATGGTTTTATTTGTTTTTTGTGTGATAATTATAATTAATTTATTCAAATTTTAGATATTTTATTTTATAAATATAATATTATTTCTCAATAAAAAATATCAATGTTAACTTTGGGTAAAATTTTTGTTTTTTTGAAATTTTTATTTTTTAGTGAATAGTTAAAAATAACTATTTTTCAAATATTGGGATTTTTTATTAAAAATTCCCCTAAAGTATTTTTAATTTGGTCATTAACTTATATAATTATAATTTATTAATAAATAATAAAATTAATTACATATTATTGAATAATATACTTCCAAATGCTTTGTTGTATAATTATAAAATGAATTTAGAACAACACTAGAGATTGCATTTGTAAATTAGATTGCATATTTGGAATTAGTATAATTAATAATTTTTAATAAGTTAAAAATTATTTTTATAATAATGAATAGTAAATAATAGTAAAAAATTCACCACGGTAAAAGGGTAAACCATGTAATTATGGTTTTTTTAAAGGTTGGGGCCGAAGCCTCATTTTATTATTTAATGAAAAGTCATCTTTAGCCTGGGTAGAGGGAGACCCATTACATAGCCCGAAGGCCCAACGCCATGTGTCATGAATACTAGGCTTGAAAGCCCATTTTTTGGCTCAAAGAGCCCCTTAGTGAATAGTACTGCTACATTACTGGTGATGCTATAGTACCCGCTATAGTACCGCCACCACTACAGTTCCTACTATAGTACCTCCGCCGCTACAGTTTCACTGCCGCTACAGTTCCACCACAACTACAATTCCGCCACTGCTACAGTACTACTAAAGTGTCCTACAATGCTGCTACAGTACCGAAATTAGTCCCTGCCTGGATTTGATCCTGGGTGTTTTGGATGCCAAGAAGGAGCCTGTACCACTAGGGTACATGCTCGTTGGTTAATTATGGTTAAAAATAATATTATAAGGACTAAAAATTGACCCTAACACTTTAATTTAACCTATTTGATGATTTCAGTTTATCCATTTCTATAAAAGACTCTAATATATGTCTGCTTTGTGCAATATTGTTTTGATCATGACCTATATAATATTTATGTAAAATATAAGGACAAAAATGTCACTTTATTGATTTTAATAACTATAATATTTTGTGGAAGGTATAAAAAACTAATGTTTAGTTATAAATGTTAATTTTTAATATAAGTGATTTCTTTTATTATTATAATTTATTTCTTAATTTATGTAATGATATAAATACACTATATTCTTGTGAAACTCGGACACAATATTTATTCAAATAATAGAAAAATAAAATAAATGATTTTAAAAATATTGAATGTAATATAAATTGAATAATTTATTTAATTCCATGAATGATTTGAAAAAAGATAACATGTTATTGATGTGTAAAATTATTATATTCAAATTTCATTTATTTCATGTTGTATTTAATGTAATATTAAATGAATATTTCCAAAAAAATATTAATGATATTTTTTAAAAATTAATGTTATATTAAATGTTTAAAAATTCATAAAAATACAATAATGAGTCAATTTTTTTCAATATGGATGAAAAAATCAACCATTTCCATTTATTATCCAATTTTTTATAGAAAATATCTTGAACCCTAATTAGTAAAAAAAAATTATCACGATAACTAATAAAATGGGTTAATGAGTGTTAAAAACAGTAAGGGTAAAAACCTAATAAAAATATGTCTAAGTTTTATTTGATTATATTAATTAAAACCATAATCATCATATATTATTATTATATAATTTTGGATCCATTTTTTAATTAATGGTAATTAATATTAATTTAATATTTTATGAAATTTTAAAAGTTCCCCTCCTTTGATTTTTAAAAGGGAACCTCCAATCCGATTTTATTCACACATAAAGAGGATTTTTTTCATAAAATCCATACAAAATTACCTTACTTAATTACCTCCCAATGTACAATTGACCATGGATTGATTAGAAAACCCTCCAAGAAAGGATTTTGGTGTAAACCTAAAGAGGTTTTCGGAAGAAGATGTATCATTCCTAATTGTTCATTTTTTATTTTATTTCTTCTTCTAACTCCATCAAATATTATTCAATAATCAATGTACAATAACATAATTATCAAAAATATTCTGAGATTTTATTATTTTAATTCCATAATATACATCCATAATCTCTTCTATCAAATAGGAAACGAAACCATCGTTCGTGTGTACAGAAGATTTCCACTTTACAAACTGATGTCAACGATTTTCCTTAAAAACCACTCATAGATATTTATGTTGATGTATTTAATCTGTATATATATTATATTAATGAAATTTTAATCATTTTTTAAATGTAATATATCAAATAATTTCTCATCTTACCATCTATTCAAAAATAATAACGACGCTCATGTGTATGTGTGGAATACCACCTTCAAAGATCAATGTAATTCATTTTCCATCACCAAATTACATGGTTTATATATATAAGTTTGTTTAAATAAATAATATTATATTTATTTTTTAATTATAATTAATGAAATATATAATAATACTCATGTTCTTACTTTCATTAATGATGATAAATGGAAACTTCACTCATCCATGTCTACGAATTACCATATCCATGATTATAACATGGTTTATTTTTCATATTCATATTTCAGGGTTGGTTTAAAATTTATAATTGATTTATAAAAATTATTATTATTCTATAGATGATTGAATAATTTTCTTTTTTACCAAATTTAACATACCAATGTCGTTTTGTACATATGAAATGAATATCACCAAAATGTCTGACATGAACTTAATTGATTATGTGAATAAATATAACATGTTAATAAATAATATATAAGGAACAAAAAACTTCAAAAATGTTCTTAATAAAGTAAATAATTAACATACATTTGTTATAGGAATATAAATAATTTATGTGATGAGTTGGACCTATGGTATAATATTTTGTCTCAATTTCCATTTATTGAGGAATATTCTATTGTTATGAATATATTTTTATAGGGTGTATATAATTCACATTTAAATTTTATATCATGAATAATACATAATTCATGGTATTTTTTATTTCAATTTGAATTATTTTATCTAAGGGTATTTTTCTTGACATTTACCAAGTAGAAAGGGGATTCTGAACTCAATTTATATTCATTCAGTTATAATTCTAATTTAATAACTGTTATATGATAAGATTATGTATCAAATGAAACCTAATTGTTTTATGTTATATTTTCCCTTTTTTCATGGATTTAAATTTATTATAAATTTTGTCTTAATTTATTATTTTTCTCTTAAATAACATGTTATTTGAAAGGGTACTTCATATTAAATTAACTTCTTTGGGAAACATGTTGTGAAATAAAACTATCTTCTTTTATAATGTGTATCCACTATTAATTTTATATGATATAACATAATTAAATTTATATTCATATAGTTTAATTTTTCATCTGAATTCATCTCTTTAAGGGGGATTTGATTCATAAGTTATGAAAGCGGTAAGGGTTTATTTCACAATATCTTTTTAATCAACATATTTTGTTATTGAATTAACTTTGAATGAAATTATTTGATCATTATATATAAAATAATTTTATGTTTTTCTCATTTTTTTATTTATATAAATTACATATTTCCTTTCATTTTCCAGTATTTAAGTACTCAAAATTCAAAAATCATGTTTTTAACTAAAATGTACTTTATTTCTATCTATTGTCGGAAAAAAAAATTCTTCCATATACTTAATTTAAAAAAAATTAAATTTTTTTCAACATTAGCATATGCTTTTTAAAATTCATTTTTTTCTGATGATTTAATTTTTGAAAAATAGTTTTAAAGTAACCTTCATTTCAGTTTTTGATAGAGTCGGTATTCACTGTTTATAAAAAAAATATAAGATAAATATTTGTTTTAAGATACTCAACATTAATGAAACTTCCCTAAATAATTATTTCTGAATGATTTTTATAGTTCTTTTCATGTTTCTATTGTAATATTCAATGGAAATGTATTTACTATTATTCTGGATATTTTTTATTTTTTAAAATTGAATATCAATGTGAAAATGGAGTTTTACTTAAGAATGTTTTTAATGATATATTTATGGTATTTGAATTCATAAAAAACAAATACTTTTTTATTTTTCAATTTTTAAATGTTGTAATGATCATCCTTATTATTATATAGATAGTTTATCATTAGTTTGATTGGATAGTGTATTTAATCTTTCTATTATATTTATTTTGATAGACATTGTTTTTGAATAAGAATATTTATTAATTTATATTTCTTGTCCATATGATGAATGAATTTGACTTACTATGTTGTGGGTGGGGCCTAAAATTACATATCCCCTTCATTGAATTAGTTGCTATTATGAGGAAAACTAGTTGAATAGCCATATTAAATGGGATTTTAGTTATAATTACACATAGTTTAAACTATCTTGGAATAAAGACTTCATGGTATCTTAAAATGTCTGAAATTACACATTCCATAATTATGAAAATAGTTATTATTTTCCATGTGATTATATTGAATAATATCCATTGATAGATTTCATGATTAATTGATTATTTATATAGAATCATTTGATCTTCATTTACACCTACCATATTACTCTCCATTTGCAAGTTAATTATTATTTTACATTTGTTTTCAATTATTTTCCTTTCCATATTTGTTATTCATTATTTATTGTTGATAAATTCTGATGTAAATAACTCTTACTGATCATCTGAGCATACACATATTTTTTATTTTCCTTGGGATATTAAAATGGAATCTTGGATTGAGTTCAATGATGTGGAAGATTTAATATTAGAATATTATTTTATTTTATGTTTACAAATTTAATGTGATATTCAACTATATATCAATTTTACCTTGACTTCTATACTATTATGTCCCTCAAGATATGATTACGTGTATATAATTCCAATGTAATAAAGAAACCATCAACTATGATCTAATAGGGTTTGGGTGTTTATAGTTGGTATCGAAGGAAGTTTAGTATAAACCTTAGGAATAAGATTTAGGAAGATACAATTTAAGGAACATAACCCTATCATGGAATTTGAGGAAAATTATGTACTTATGATAAAATTATTATTTTTTAAGGTGAAGACAATGTGAGTTTCATATAGATACATCCAAATATAGAAAATACAAGTGATTGTGATTTTGGAATATATTCATCTTGGTGTAATAACCCCAAAATGATTTGGTCAAGTATATCTAACAATCATTCTAGGTAATGATGAGTGTGCCCTTACTGCTCACCATTTTTAACACTCTTTTGGAATATTCGTGGGTTAATTTACATTTTATCTATGATATATCATTATGAATTAGAGAATAGAACCTATGGAAACCTATGATATTACATAGAGATATGGGATATACCTAAAGTGTTGTGGGTTGATAATTCTATGATTGATCGTAAATTTGAAGGCATAAATACCCTTTTGGATGTTTTATGGGTTGAGAGTCTATCGTGATTAAGGATATTTTTGATGAAATTTATGTGAATATAACCATTTGGTTTACTATATGTTTTAGTGAAAATGTTGATTATGGTATAATTATTTTATATTTTGTTAAAATATCTTTAAAGGAATTGATAACCTTTAGGGTGTACATGATATATGATAATTAATGATATTTTTAAAGTTTTTCACCATATTTTTGGGAATGTTATATGAATTATATTAATACAGATTCAGTAAAAAGGGAAAGATATCACATTCTTCAAGGTCATGGTGCTTGAAACCACAAATAATGTGAGACAGGGGTGCATCACCTACCACAGTGCTAAATGATGTTTGGGTCGGTGTGAGATTTTGTTAGATGAGTTGATCGATAAAAATTCAGTTTATTTTTATAATCATATTATAGGAAATAATATTTTATTATTATTTTTTATTTTAAATAGATTAATGATATTTAGAATGTAATTTTCTAGGATAAGGTATATATAACCTTTAGATTTTACATACAATATTATTTTGGAATAATTCTATTATGTTTTTGGAGATATAAGTTGAAAATTTTTATATATTAATACGAATTTAATAGATTATGTTGAAGTTTGGGTGTTACTATTGATGTTTTAGAGATTAATGTATTATATTGGATAACTTTTAATAACCATTTTGGGTTTTTTAAATATTTAGAGTCATACAAAACCACATTCCACTCATTTATGGAACTTATTATATGTAAAAGGATAATTTTAGTGATTCAGGTATAAATAGTAATATTGGATAGAAATTTATAGGAATAGGAAATGAAGTAAAAATTTATTGATGCACAAAATAGGATGAAATTATGATTATGAAATAAAATATATCAAGTAAGTATGTTTTATAGTCTTCACTATATATAATGTAAAATAATCTATATAATTAATATTTCTACTATATATCATCAAATTTTAGGTAATGGTCCATTTGTAATTTATTTTCTGATTGTAAAACGTTGTTATATTATATTTTTTTAGAGATTCCTAGTGTGTCCTCTCACCCATCTATAAAAGGAAAAAAACTATAATTTCTTATAAACACATAATGAGACCATTGGTTCAGAAACATCATACTAAAATAATTCCATCACATCCCTCCCTATGACATAGAGTCCCTATTATTTTCATAACACCAACCTTAGAAGTCCATATTTATATAACAAAAGAGGTCCTTGAATATAACGTATAGTTCATAACCATATGATTTCATTTTATTTCTCCTTCTACCCCTCATAGTATTCTCCAAATATGATTAAATAATAAAACCATTATATTCTATAGACATAAATATTACTATGTAAATTTAACAACTGATATCCATATCCCGCTCTATCAAATGGAAAATATAACTATTGATTGTGTGTATGGACGACTATCACCTTGTGAACTGATGTAATTTGATGGTCATCGCATCCTCTCACAAATGGATATCATGATGGATTTAAAATATGTATAAAATATTTATTTAATAATTAAAATTTTTGAATTATAATATAATATTTATCTTATTACCTTCCAATCTGTTGTAAAACTATAACACCGGTCAAGCCCATGTGTAGACTATCGCCTCCATGAAGCAAAGTGATCCATTTTTTCATTTTATTTTGAAATGGATAGCAATGTGGATTGATTTATTGAATATATTTGATATATATAATATAAAAATTATTCTTTAAACATTAAATATTATATATAGTTTTTCTTTCATTCAATTATTTAGAAAACGAAAACAACATTCATGCATATGTACGACCTACAGTCTCTATGAACTGTGTATTTAATTTTTTCTAAAAATATAATAGATGAATAAAAATATGTATATAATGAATATATATTATATTTAAGTCATTATTACCATTTTATTAATTATAGAAACCATGATAAATGAACAATTATTGAAACTACTGAAATAAAACATTCATGAAAATTGAAGCAGTTATTACTAATAATAGTTTTTTTAATAAATAATTGTTAATAAATGTTCAATACAAAGATATAAATAAATATCATATAGTACTATATATATTATTATGTCTATTTAATATATTTATAATAAATATATAAGTATTATTAAAATTTTCTGAACATCTTCAAATGAAATCAAACATGAGGTATGGAATTTACGTCTCACATTTATTTCCATGGGACACATACCATATTCACCACTTGTTTCTTTATGTGATCTATATAGTACCCAAAAAGTTATTTTATTATTATTATCATGAATATTATTAGATATTAATACTTATCTATGGTTCTTTCATTCACTTGAATTTGGATTCAAAAATAAACAATGTGGTAACGGTTTATTTCAAAATCTTATCATTATTTGGGGTTATTTATGTTTATGTCACCACTGAGGAAATTATTTAATCATTATATAATAAACCTAAAAAAATTATTCACCTTAGTTTATTTCTATAAATTAAATGTTTTCATTTTAATTTTCTCTCTTTAATTACTCAATATACCAAAATAATTTTTTAAATTAAAAAAACATTATTTTCTACTCGATCCGAAATATTTCTATTCTATTTTCATGTTTTCAAAAAATCTTTTCAATTTTTTCTTGATATTATCCAATTATTGTTAAATATTATTTTTGTTTTTCAATTTTCAACATTTTGATAAAATTGTTTAAATGGAATAATATTTTCATTTTTTAAACAAGGTATTTTTGATTTATTTACAACTATGTGAATGGAATGTTTTTTATAACATGAATGGAATTACCCTCCGTCATGAACACTAAATTATTTGAATCATCCTTTACAATTATCCATGATTCTTTTCAAATAATTTTTTACAAAAATATTCTTGAACTTTTTAGTTTTTAAAATAAATAATATTTCATTAAATGATTTAAAATTCATAAAAGACTATCTTCATAAAATAGGTATGGATATGGATGAAAATATTAACCATGGTTATTTTAATGACCAATTTTTGTTTTATAGAAATTATATTGACCCCTAAATTGGAAATTTTTTTATCATGGTAATTTTTAAAAAGGGTTAATGCAGGTAAAAAATAACAAAGGTAAAAAATATATATTTGTCATAATTTTATTGGATGATATCATTTAGACCCATCCTAATAAAATATTTTAATTATATATATTTATATCCTTTTAATGAATTTTGATTTTTATTATATAATTTTTTTTTAAGAAACTATAATAGTGCATCCCCCATCACTTATAAAAGGTAATGTATTCTACTATATTATTCACACATAATAATCCAATGGTTCTAAAAATGAATTCAAAATACCTTATTTACTTTCCTTTATATGTTTTATATCCCTTTATTTGATGATAATACACTTTTAAGAAGTCTTTTGGTGTAATCCTAGAAGTTTTCAAAAGAATATATGTAATTATTAACTATGTGTTTTTGATTTATTTATTTTTAAAACACGTTAAAATATTATTAAACTATGATAACATAATAAAATCGGTACCAAACATATACTAAGATATTATTATATTAATAGAATAATCAACATCCATATCCTCTTCGATCAAATAATAAATGAAACAATCGTTCATGGGTGTGGTGGACTACTGCCTCACTAATAGATGCTATTAATTATCCATAATCGACTCTCACTAAAACATTTGATGATATATTTAATATATATATATATATATAATATTAATTAAATAGTTGTTATTTTTGAAAATTAATATATAATATACTTTATTACATTTCCATCCATTGGGGAATGATAGTTTTGTTCATGTGTATGTGTGGACTACAATATCCATGAAGTAGTGTGATTTTTTTCAGTCACCACATGAAATAGTTAATATACATAAGTTTATTTAAAAAAATATGATATTTATGTTATAATTTTAATTATGGAAGTATAAAATAATAAATATGTTCTTTATATCATGGTCATTGAAAAAAAGAAATGTTAATCATGTGTGGGTATGACTTACTAACTTCATGATTATAATTTAGTTCATTTTTCATAACCAAATTTAATGGTTTGTTTAAAAATTATAATTTATTTATAAAAAGGTAATTATTTATGAATATTATACTTGAAATAATGGAATAATTACTAATTTTACCATATTTAACCTACAAAATCATTTTTCAATATAAGAACCAAATATCACCAAAAAATATGATGTGAACTTAATTGATCATGTTTATAAATATAACACTGTAATAAATAATATAAATGGAATAATAAACATGAAAATATTTATGAATATATTTAAAAACTAACATACATTTATTAAAGAGGATGATATAAAACATACATGATGTGTCAGATATGAGGTAAGGGATTTTGTCTCAATTTCCTTTCATTGATGAAAATTGAAATGTTATGCACACTATTTTTTTATATGGTGTATATGATTACATTTTACATGTTATATCATGAATGATTCATAAATAATGTGATTTGAAGCTACAATTTTAATTATTTCATCCAAGTTAACTTGAATTTAATTTTTCCATGTGGTACGGAGTTTCTAAACATTATTTTTATTCACAAGGTCATAGTTCTACATCATTAACTATGTTAGTCCAACATCATGTGTGAAATTATCCCTGATTTTACTATGTTCTATTTACACTTTTTTGTTTGGATTTACATTTTCTACAAAAATATCACTTCATTGATAAATTATAAAATCAGTGATATGATAATTATAAGGGTTCTTCATCTAAAATTGTCTAATTTGAGACATATGTAATGTTTTATAACAATATTTTTATGAGGTGAATATAGATTCTGTTTTATATCATATATCATGATTACTTTTATATTCAAGGTATTTGAAGTTTTATTTGAATTTATCTCTTTCATGGGGTTTATGAATCAAAAGTTACTGTGGTAGTAAGGGTTTATTTCCCAATCAATTTTTAATTGAGAATGTTTATGATTGAATTTACTTTGAAGGAAATTATTTGAACATTGAATAATAAAAAAATCTATTTTATTCTCCTCTATTTATTAAATTTAAATATTCCTTTAACTTTTTGCTTTTTAAGTACTCAAAATTCATAAATCATGTTTTTAACTAAAAGTATCTTTGTTTGTCACTTCAATCAAGATATACTTCTTCTCAAAATCAACGTTTTTTAAAAACAATTATGAATGTTTTTAATATTTTATTATGTTTTTTAAGTCATTTTACATATGATTTAATTTAAAAAAAATTAAAAGGTAATATTATTATTGTTCTACAAAAAGATACACATTCTACATTTTAACATAAATGTGAAATGAATATTTGTTTTAATGTACTTGGAATGAACATAATTTCATACCATCATGATTTCTAAATGATATTAAAATTTATTTACAAGTTTCCATAGTTATATTTCATGAAAATTAATTTCCTATCATTCTATAGTTTTCTACTTTTTAAAAGTGTGTTTCATAGACAAATGGGTATTTTGATAAAGAATATTTTTAATTTCCTATTTATTGAATTTCCATTCACCAACAATAATAACCATTTTATTCTCTACTGGGTATATTTTAAAAAGATACCATCCTTATTTTTTCTCTACATGGTTTATGATTAGTTTTATTGTATAAAGTATTGAAATTTTGTTATCTATTTCTTCTTATATGGAACGTTATTTAATAATAAATATTGATTATCTGTTATTGTTTCTTATTATGATTAATGCATTGGTCTTATTAATTAACGGTAATGGGACAAAGTTTTAAATACTCTTGATGTATAATTAAGTATCATGATACAAAACAGTTGAATGGATTTAATAAATGGGTTTTTGGAGTATTAATACCCATATTTTACACTGTCCGACATATGGTATGTTATGTAGATCGAGCACACATGGTCTAAAATCATGTTTGTACTTCATGGTTGAGAAAAAATAATTTTTTCATATTAATGAGATAAAAGATAATCATTTTGACTATCATCTGATATTTATTCTTCTGGATATCCCTTTTTGAAGGAACCAAATTAATTTTAAAAATGGTCAAATTAAAATAGGCACACCTTCAGTAGTGTTCACAGATAGTCAGAGAAAATCTATTGTCTCTAAATTACCTCATGTTACTTTTGGACCAACCAAAAATGAGATATTGATAAATTGTTTTGGGATATCTCATAATTGGATAAAGCAGAATATTTTATGGGACCTTCCATATTGGTATCATTTAATTGTTCATCACATGTTATATGTAATTAAAATCCAGAAGAATATTTTTTATAACATGTTTTATACCATGTTTACACACCTAGTAAGACCAAAGATAATGTAAAGGCATGTTTAGATCTTGTGCACTGAATTTCAATTACATGAATATGAAAGATAAAACAAATTAATGAAGCCAAAATTAGGTTACTCACTTATTAAATAAAACTATTAATTATTCTATCAATCTATTAGAGATATGAGGTTACCATATGGTTATGCATTTAATTTTTCCCGTTGTGTTGGAAATGGGCATATTATTAGGTTAAAAAGTCACGAATTTCGTGTCATAACTGAAATATTACAGCCTTATGGTCTTAGAGGGCTCTCAAATTATTCAATTTGGGATATTATGACGAAAAAAAATCCTATTTTCTCAATGATATTTGTGTAGAAACATCATATTATTATGCATTGAGTTTTTATAAAAAATATTTTGTTTTAATTTTATATTAATTTGAGAAAATATTCCCGCCAGGCTTCTTTGATTCCATTGAACATTTATTATTTTATTTTCTATATGAAGATAAATGTAGAGGCCTGATACAATTCCAATGGATATATCTGTTTGAAAGATGTATTCAAAATAATAAATAAGAAAGTACATCACAAAGCATCAACTGAAAGGTCAATTAAAGAAGTGTCCTTGTAGGAGTAAATTTCAAATTTCTTATCTTATTATATTTAGTCATAATATCCATTAAAACATGATAAAATGGGTCACAGTGAAACAATTGTTAATGATGTCATGTACCATTAGTTGTTAACTTTTAATCATCCCAAGCATTGTTTGGGTGGTTATCATGAGGAATGTCTTACAAATGAAAAATTGAATATAGATCATACTTATAGTCTTTTGGATTATGAATAAATGACATAATTTTTGTAGTAAGTAAAACTATTTTATTAATTTTTAAAATATTTATATAATATCTCATTATTTATATTAAATTTCTTATGGACTATATAATTACCATATAAAACACATTTTTTAAAAATTACAAATACTACTATTGAAGAATGTCGATAACAAAATTTAGCATACTGCATTCAAATATTGCTATGATAAGTTTATTTAAATGGAATATTAAATAATTTTTCAATGATATATATTATTAATAATTTTTATTGTTTACAGGTTACACAACATGAAAATAAAATTGGACGTTGATTATGTGGGCTCAAAAACCCTCCATCAATATTGGTAAAATATTATAATGGGTATGTGGTTAATGGATTTTGATTACAAAAACACATATATGGTCACTAAAATAAATCAATGTATAATGGTGTTAATTTGAAAGGATACCATCATAAGGAAAGTTAAGTTGACTTTTATGGTATACTAGATGAAATAATTGAGTGATGTTATCTAAGACCAAATTATGTTACAACGTTTAAATGTAAACGGTTTGATACAGATAAGGGGTTGAGTGTTCATCCATGACATTGATTCATTGAAATTAAACAGTACACTCTTCTTTCATTAAATGAACTATTTATGTTGGAACATCAATCACATCATTTTTAATATGAAAATTATAGTGATGTTTCAAAATATTTGAAGGACTGGTGGAGTGCAATAAAAATGAAATCATGTGGAAATCAGTTTATTGAAAATGAAAAGGGTTCTATGGAAGTGAAACATATTGAAATTTTTCAATAAACAACCCAAAATATATATGTTACCTGATGGTATATAAACACTGATGATGACCCCCCCATCCCCTTGTTAATGTCTAATGATATAGATAATATTGATGAAGTAATAATGGTTGATGAAATTAAAATTCATATGGATAATGACAATGCTGAAGACGATGATGAAGACATTGATATAGATGAATATGATGATGAATATGATGATTGATATATTATATTAAGGTCTTTAGTTATAGGTAATTATTATATTCCAAAAAAAAAATTTATTAAATATCAGATTTGTATTAATAATCTATTACTTATAACATTATTTTATTCTAAAAAATATTAGTTTCGTAGATTTAATATCTATATTAACAATATCTTACTGGTGAGAATATTTGATTCATATCGCTGGATATGTTCCTCGAGATCTATTATGTTCTCTCACTGATGTCGGACATCTTGTTGATGATCTCGATTCAGAACATCCTCCTCATGTTGGTTCACATAGTAGGGGGCACAGTCCTTCTGAATTATTAATTCCATATCATATTCCAAAGAGATGACTGTCTATTGATTTGGATCCTCATTTTCAGAGGTCTATTTAATTATTTGAGATATTTATTTTATATTATCTACATTTATTAATTTGGATAATAATTTTATGATTTTATATTTGTTTCGATTTTCACAATTTTTCTAATTTATTCACTGGGTAGGCTAATGTGACTCTAAGAAATTATTTTTTCCATTTATGGATATCGTGGGACCTCTTACCCATCGTCGCGCATGACCAAATGTTATACCAGTAGATTGTACATTATTAAATAATATATACTTTTTTAAAATTTATTTGACTACAATAATATTTTTTTAATTGTATTGCAAAATTTATTTTTTCTGATTTCTGATATCTATTTGATAGGGAACCATCGAAGTCGGACGGGCAATGGGTTATAAGTGTATCTTGAACACAACATCACGTCAAGGGGGTAGAGTCACAACCTATTTATGTAAAATGTCCTAGAAATCAATGATAATACTCGGGAATTCCACCATCTCTGAGACTACTAAATCCACTAACATCTCGGCTAATAAAGAAAGAAGGGGATCCACTTGCTGACTGCCCTCCTAGAAACCATACTCGCCGATGAAAGCTTCATGTAGGTCCCCTGTATCTGAGAACATGACCCTTATCTGAAAGTAGTCAATAATTGCGTGAATAGAATAATTCTAGTAGATGATTAGGATCACATCATATGGCAGAATTTTTAGTAGAAAGAGAACCCCACTAGACTTATACGACCCCAACATTAGCCTAATCCTCGACAAACCTAAAAAAGTATGTTCTGACCTCCAACCAACGTACTCAACACCAGGGGCATGTAGAGTCTCTCTACATCTAGGTCGAAGGCCTGGGATATATCAGGTGAAACAAAAGAGTGTAATTATCATGAATAAAACAAGGCACATTCAAGAGTAATAAACATGATGTTCGTACCTCGAACGACCTCCGGCCCTACTGGAACTACTACCTCTCCAGTATGCAACTACCCACGCCCAACTCCTCTACCCATTGGCTATCGGCTGCCTCCCCAACCACACCCTGGTCGAGGGCCCTGAGGAGTGCCCTAATTTTGGCCTCCTATGACAAAGTCTTCCCTCAGAGGAGAGGGACCTCACTACCCCTGCTACTACTGCTACTGCTGAAAAGGTCTAGCTTACATTTGGTATTGCTGAGGTGGGTGTTGAAACTTCCCACCCCCACTATTATTCACTCTGTCTGGTCACTGATTTTGAAGTTTCTCATGACATCCATAGACAATACACATCGGTACTTGGCTTGTGGAGAAAGGGTGAGGACCAGGAGATCGAAACTAGAACAGCTGGGGCCTGCTCCCCGCCAGTCAAAACTGGTAAGACCCTGATACTGGAGGCCTACTGGTAACGACCTTCCCCTATGATTATCCCAACCGGATCCCCTCTCACAGTACACATCCCAGTGTGTGCATCCTATCCACCACTATATCCTTCTTCTGCACCTCTATGTACATCAGTAGATTGAAGGGAGTAACAACGTACTAGAGGGAAGGTCGGAGCACTTCCTCTAAGCGCCTTTCCCATGACTCCTTGTCTAAGAAGAGGTATTTAGTAAAAAGAAGGAGATCCTTGAACATGATCCCCAAATCCCTTACCAACATACACCCTTTCTAGAGGGAGATTAACTCTTTCCTCTTTTCAACCTTCATTATGGATGGAAGGAATTTCGCCAGGAACTCCTTCTGGAAGTCCATCCATGAAACCTCAACTTCGTTATTGTCCCTAAGATAGAGTGCCCACCACTGAAGAGCCGCTCCATGCATTTGGATCATGGCCAGATGAACCCAGTATACTTCTGGAGCCTGGATAAAGCTAAAGGTGATCACTTTCTCCTAGAGACATCTCCCACTCTCTATGTCTGAGACTCTCCCCACGTACTTTCTAATGGCCTTCCGCTGAAAGAAATGAAGCATCTTCTTCCACTGGTCATCATACTCCTCTTGATTAGCCCTTTTCTGATCAGTCAAATCAACTTACTGGGCGTTAATCACCCTAAATAATCATTGATGTCATCTTGGTGCCATAATTTCATGGTAAAAAAATAATTCCTAATCACTATTACTGTAGAATATTACTTTTAAATTTTTCTTAAACTATTTATTTATTTTAAATTCAGAAAACACCCAAGACACACAAGGACACAAGTCATTATGATGCATGTACATTTCTTAGGGTCTATACCCTGTAATATGTGTAGCCTCACCTAGTCGTTCGGTAGGTCCAGAGTCCTTACATTGGATCACAGGGGACCCTAAAATATCATGCACTAGCCAGTCTTCCCTGGACTATTTCATGCACCAATATTGCCTAACACTATTTCCCTACCATTCCATGTAATCATCATTATTCCTAACCCTGATGTCCATAATATCTCTCAACCATAACCACTAATACCATTCTGTCATGACCCGCCTTCACCAATATGAAGAAAGGAACAACAAACTGTCCGGCCCTTCCTTCTTCATGTTGAAGGAGAGATTATGACCCCCTATTCCCACCCTTAATAGGCCTCGGAGTGTTGAATATCGCCAAGGGTATAAAAAATCATCTAATATGAAAGGAATTAACATTTTTATAGAACATGATCCGAGATAATATGGTAAACCCAAACAACTCAAAAGACCAAAAGAAAAATTAAAACCAAAAATCTATTCCCATATTCATGTTCTATATGAACTTATACAAAGTAAAAGAAACTCTAAAAGGAAGTAAAAAATTAAAGGAAAATAAGCAATGAAAATTTTCCGAATGTCTGAGCTAGTGAGGTCCATCATGGTGCTCAAAGTCCTCCTGGAATCCTAAAAGTAATTTTATATACGTGGGGTGAGTATACAGGTATACTTAGTAGGGAAAACCAAAATCTCTGGTCCACAAGTGTGGAGGAATTCTTATACCCCGTGAGAAAATATTTAACCAAAACTCCTAGAAAGGAAACAATCCACCTAGCCTCACCAAGGAAGACTCTCCAAATAACTCATGGTAGGTAAATTAATAGTAATAACACATCGATATTTGGGTACCCCACACCACTTTCCCACTAGTTATCTTGGACATCCTATGTGTTAGATCTCGCCCAAAAGTTCCATTGCAGTCTTACTACCACCACAAAAACAACCTTATGGGCCACCAAAACCACACATCCCACTCGCAGACACCTGGGCCACCACAACCTCGCATCCCACCCATAGACACCTGGGCCACCGCATCATTTTATCCCACCCATAGACACAGGGGCCACCACAACCACACATCCTACCCGTATACATCTGGGCCACCATAACCACACATAAGAACACCTGCAAACACCTGGTCCACAACAATTAATTCTACCCCTAAATACACTTAGGCCTCATCCCGAATAATATAGGGAATCAAACATGTCACACACGTCTGGGCCAACACTACAGCACACCCTGCACTAAGATTCTTGGGCCATAATGAATCTTAGTCCATCACAACATGCTCTTAGAATCTTGGGATACCTAGGATAGGGAGAATAAAGGAGCTAATAACCATCCACTAAAAACAATGTTGTGAACCCCCCCCCCCCCATTAAATAGGGGTGTTCAGTGTGAAGTGATCAACATGGTTGGGCTGCGTATAAGAAACTGAAGAACTAAATTATATATATAGTTAAACAAGAACTCATCCCAACCTAAGGGTTTTGAAACCAACAACCAGGCCACATGTGCCAACTTATTACTACTGTTACATGCACAAGTACACAATAGCCACAACCAGAGCACAATCCATTAATGGAAAATAATTCCCCATTGTACCATTTCCTGTTATCATGTTCAAGTGACTCTGTTTAAAAAATTCCTCCAATAACGAGAATCAAAAAGGTAGAGCCACAAGTCAAAAACAAAAACTTATGTAAAAATAGCCCAGTGATATTTAAGCATTCACACTCGGTTCTCAGGTAATGTAACAACATCAAAAAGGATTTGTGAGATCCCTCAAAGTACTAGAACCAAACCAAGAACCTATACACCATCTCCACATGGCCTCAGATTCAAAGACCAATAACCGAAAAATGATTGATCCCATCCCCATCCATGTCACCAAAAAACATCAAATAGATCAACCATTCATACCACCAGAATAGAGAAAGGAAGATTTCAAATTTATCCAACACCATTTATTAAGTTTCGTCTTTACATTTGGCTAACTAGGCTGATCACACAAGGGTTTCTTATTCATCAATCATCCACTTAATCAACCATGTTTACATTATTAACCAGATTCCATGTTATATTCTTTTAATCACCAGGTTATCTAGAAAAATATAGCTTCATTAATTCATAAGAAAGGGCCACCAACATCCAAAATTTTCCGTTGACATAATCCCATAAAATTCACAAGGTAAAAATAAAGGTATAACCCAACAACATCATCAACCTTCCCACCCATTCGTTCATTAGAAGTCCATTTATTATCTTTAATAATTTTGTTTTCATCCATTCCCCAAAGGATCATCATAACACCCACCATACATGATGCACAATAAAGAGAGACGAAGGAAGTATCCCTACATGTATGATCATGGATCGACATTTTCTCCTCACATCAAGAACTAGGGATGTATGACTTACAAAGGAAGAACTCCAAAGTATCCAAGGTTGAGCATAGAGAGCATCAGTATGGGCACATGATTCTTTTGGGAAGGAAGTATCGAGGAATACTACTAGAAAAATAAGTGAAAATAGAGGATGTTGTCTTAAGAAGAGGCTAGATCATAAAATCTTGGAGATGATCTCAAACTACATAAAATCTGGATCGTCGCTTGACCAAACAGCTGGGTGATTTCACACATTGGGATTAATTGAGATTTAGTAATTATCCTCGGAGATGGTGGAGATAACGGCTGTGAGTTAATAGTTTTTCTTTAAATGGAGAAAAACACATAACATGGGTGAAAATGGAAAACACAAATAAGTGTATGACATTGAAGAAAAATTCCACACGTTTTGGTAACTCAAGGGTCACATTACTCTTCGGGGTTTAAAACCACTTCAATAGTCCTTAAATTACATTGAAAGGGGTATTAAAACAATTTTATGTCCAAATATATATTACAAGGGTGAAACTGGAATGTCCTAGAAAAACAGGAAATGACTCACCGATGGCTAAGTCACTATTTCCCTAGCACCGTTTCTCTGGAACTATTGCCGATCTGTGCCACAGACGTCCCATCGGTGCCACTAATGCCCTTCGGTGCCACCGATGTCCATTGGTGCCTCAGATTTAAATCGGTTCCACTGATGCCCATCGGTGCCACATATTTACTTCGGTGCCCCCAATGTCCTTCAATGCCACCGTTCATTCGATATGAAATTAGTAAAACTCTTTAATGAGTCATCTATGGTCCCCATAATACCATGAACAACAAAATTTGACAATGTAATGGACCAAAAAGGTGCCAGCCATTACAGTATAATATGTTTGTTCTATAATCATAACAAAATTCTATAATATAGGTAATTTTGGAGTTATTACATTATATTGGAAACAAAATCGGAATATTATGTAAAAAAATAATGATTCCTGAGAGATTTGGTAAAGGATATTACCAATTCTTTGGTGAGCTACCTCTATATCTCCCCTTAGGAACACTAGAGTTAGCCTTTTGATAAAAAATGACCTCTATAAAGTGGATATGAAGGTTTAGAAGGGAACTGGGTATACTATGGATGATCTTGAATGCTCAAAGTGAGTGGAACAAATGAGGGAGGATGTTTCTTTTATAATTGAGGTGAGGGGAAGTTTTGGAATCTTTAAAATTACTAATTTATAATAAAATCAAACCACATTTAAAAACCATAAAATTTTCATATTTTAGAATATGATATGATATAAGATTGTAAAATCATAAACCAAAAAATTTTAGACAAGTTTTTCATTCAATTTAAATCTTATCATTTTAAGTAACACTTAGTTATTATATTTTCATTTTAACTAAGGTAAAAAAAAATTCAATATTAAAAGAGTATAATTTTTAATTATTTGGGGTCAATTAAATCTTAAATGAAAAATTTAGAATAGTTTAGATCATATAATACTTATTTAGTATTTTTAAAAATGTTTTATGGTATTTAAATAATTTAATAATATATTATTTTTATAAATAATAAATAGTTTTAATTTCGACAGTACTCTATTCATTTATTTTTTTAAAAATTATAATAATAAGTTAACTTAGAAAAAAATATTTTATTATATTATTAAGAGGTAAAGTTAATTTATTTTTTTGATATATGTATTTTACAAATTTGATTTATTTAATAAATATTTTAATATTTATTTGAAATTTCCAATCATAAAATAATTACTAAATGTGTTTTGTATAATAATTTAATATACCTATTTGTTGAATAAAAATTAAAAATTAAATTATATGATGAAGATAAGTTCACTAGATATAAGGATAATA
The DNA here is from genome assembly GCA_963277665.1 of Viscum album. Taxonomy (NCBI): domain Eukaryota; kingdom Viridiplantae; phylum Streptophyta; class Magnoliopsida; order Santalales; family Viscaceae; genus Viscum; species Viscum album. Next base: position 1,793,495,282 of record OY728141.1, read on the forward strand.
CCTATAATAGAATACATATTCTAGAAAATCATAGATTAAAAATATTTTATTTATTAAAAAATGAATGATACAATTTTATCATGACTTTAAATAAATCATTATAAATGTAATAATCATTTCCATATTGATCCAAATGATCAATAACACGAACCATGGATGATAATCATCAATATATACTCAACCAATAATATTTTATAATGTTTTTGGTCTTTTAATGGTCATTATCATTTGAATTAAAATTATTTTACTTAGTTTTGAATAATTAAATTATTTAGGCATCATCATTGTACACAATGTTAAGGTAATAATTTATTTTCAGAAAATTTCAAATAAATTACCATGATAAAGAAATATATTTTAGATTTAAAATATTTATTTACAGTAGTGAATATATTATGTATAAAATTATATTGAAAATGATGTAATTATTAAAACTTGAGAAAAAAAATTTAATAGTTCCTTAAATAAAATATATTGCATTTCCTAATCTCATCCAAGTGGCTCCAAATGATAAAATTTCAACCCAAGGATTTTTTAGATAAAAAATGAAAATGATATTAGTAGAAGATTTAAGGTAATTTTATACTATTTTTTTACCGTTAATTACTTGATTTACCTTTTTAATGTATTAATAAAAAATTAATGAAGTTACTATTCACAATGCCCAAAAATAGAAGAAATATATTTACACAATTTGGACCCAATGATTCCAAATATGTAATCCATTTCTAAAAATTCAAAACATAGAAGTTCTAGTAATTATTTTAAAATTAATCTCATTTTCAAAATATGAAAATGGTTTTAAAAGCTAAAATATATAAACGATTTAAATGTTTTTACATCTAAATTCAATGTAAAATTAATTAAAATGACCTAAATTATATTAAATGATAAAAATATAATATATTTATTCTTTAAAACCAATATTATATATAATTTAACACTATAAATAAATTTTATGAAAAATTAATTTTCAAATAATGCATTATTTTTTACTATTCATCAAAATATGAAATATATTAGAAAAATACCAAAAATTCATAAAAAGTAAAGTTTGATACTATTATTTCAAATAAGAAGTTTATTATTTCATTTATAGTATAAAAATATATTAAAAATATATTTAAAATGGGTGTGCCGTCAAAAAGAGCCAAAACTGAATGTTTTGAAAAAAATGCCTATTTTATCTAAAAACTTGAATTTGTTCTTACATAATATATAGAAAAATATAAGATGAATTTAAAAAATTACATTAAATATCTTAAATATATATTTAATTAAAATAATTCTTCATGAGTGATTTTATTATTTTATAAACTCGTATATTTTCATTTAAATAGTTTTCCAGAAACACATTTCCTTTTATTTAAAAGGTTTTTATTTTCATTTATAATTAATTTATCATAGAATAATTATTTATATATATACATACAGGAATATTATTTTATCAATTTAGTTAATATTTTTCATATACGCATTATAATTTCTAGTTTATAAGGTAACATCATAATATTATTTGTTTTCTTAAACTAGGTCTTATGTGAAATAAATTCTATTAGACGAGCATGAAATTATGTGTAACACAAGACAAGAATAGTGTTGTCTATACTGAAAGCTAATCTAGTGTCCCGTGTAGTTAAATATTATATTGGTGTAGAATACAAAACATGATAACAAAATAAATTGAATTAAAAAAATATATATCTCATTAAATTCTTGGTGTGTTACATTCTATGCCCTTAAAATGAATTTCACCCTCAAAATTTTCCTAGGTTATAAAAGTATTAATACATGAAAGTTTCATACATAGAAACACACATCTTAAAAAATAAAAAAAAAATCAAAATAAATATTAAGACAAAACATTTACCAAAATTCACTCATAACTATGTTTTCACATACGAAAACATTTGTGGAAAGTGAAAACATGAAAATGGAAGAGAAATAAAACCATCATTTCTAATGGATAGTGATATATAACATAATTAAGAGAAAGTTAGAAATAAAAATTAATAAATCTTTCATTGTGATTTGATCAATTTCCACATGATCTATTATTCCATGAAATGACAATGAATTTTTTACTCCTTAAGAATTATCAAATCCTGTGATCCAAAAATAGAATGACAGGTCATTCCTTATATCTTTATCACAATAAAAATTTTATCACAAGTAATACAATTTGTATAAGTACTCATATGGAAATATAATACATTAATCTCTAAAACATCCAACTATTTCATAAATGGTTACCTTTATAATCGTTCCAAAAGGCTGAAATCAAAAACATTCAAATAAGGCCACTAAATTTCCCAAATAAACTTATCATTAACTCATAAGACAACTTGATGTATCCCATAATTTTCACACACCAAACATGTGAAAAATATTATAATTTATTCCCTTTAAACATGGTAATGACCTAAATTATAAAAAAAACCTTAGTGAAAACAAGCATTTTTTCAAAAAATAACTAATTATTTATACCATAAATCTAAAAATTCTGTAAAACCACTTTGTCAACATATTATTCCTAGAATCATTAACACTATCAAACATATAATTATTTCATTATCCAAACATTATTAAAAATTTAAGTTTTCTCCATCCCTTAATCATGTGTTCTGTAGAAATATTACCTTACAACTTCTATCAATATTCATGGTTACTAGTACCATTCAACATAAACACTCAAATACTTAAGGAAAAACTATAGTTGAACCATACTTAGACGTTTCATTAATCCTAATACCAGAAGAGTACTTTTGTAACCTTATTATTGAATTATAATACATCAACATGTAATTATTCCAATATATTTTTAAACCATTAACCAAGATTCATCCATTTATTCCATAATTTTTTTTTCATATCACATATCATTCTTAGTATCTTCGACATCAGTAATAAAACAATTATTCATATGGACTTCCGGATTCTCTTTATGATATTTCCACCCAGGGAATCTATTTTCATAATTCATATAAAATCCACATTTAAAACATTTAACTTTTGTTGATTCCTTAGGAATGCCATTATCCTTGTCCATTGTGTAAACTAAAACATTTCTTTTAAAACTACATGATTTTTTTCTCTTCCCTTCCACACCTAAAGAATCTTCCAGTTCCTTTGAAAAATTATTTTTGATGCCTCTTACCACATGATTTACATGAGGAAAATATATGTTTCTTTTCATTGTGTCCACCATGAAACTCATACTTTCTCTTATCTGGGGAGTCAAAAAACTCTCCAAAGTTGAGATTATTGATCATATTATGATATTCCTGATTAGTCATAACAATAATATTTCTCCTTAAAACTCCCATTTTATTTATTTTCCAATGAGGAAGAATACTCTGTTTCCCATCATATTCATCGTTGACATGAATCCTCCTTATTCAATCCATTGTCTAAACCCCAAAATGAATAGACTGTATGGAAAAATTATTATTAGTAAAACCACATATTCGAGGGAAAGTATTTTCAATCTCTAACATTTTAGGTTTAAACCTAGATTAACCACGATCATAACCAAAATTCTATAGTTTTAACCTAAATTTATAGTTATCCATAGGGACATCTCTGGATATATCCTTAGAAATTTCTCTAGGGATCTTACTAAAGTGTTATCATCCTAGTTTCAAAAGTTTAACTAAATATTCACTCTAATAACTACTATAATGATATATTTTTTACGTATACAAACATTACATTATTTTTTAGGAATCTTTCATACATTTCACAAACACATTCCCAAAAAGCATATCGGTTTAGTGCCTTTGGAAACATGGAACTCATTCTTCTAATTTGGTGAAAGGCCTCCAACATCTCCCATAAATATCATCCCATTTATTTTTCCTACCTAAAAACATTTCTTTATATCCCGGGGAAAAGAAATCATATTAAAAGAGTGAGCTCATATTCTTAGTAAGGGTAAAAAAGGAAAATATAAATCAAAAAATTAACATAATAATATTAATACAGTAACATGAATTTTTAAATTCATACCACGTATATCATATATCAAAATATTCATTTATATAATAAATCTTGAAGTTCATAAGGACAAAATCATAAAAGAACTTGATCCATGAGAAAATAGCCTTAGCCTAAAATATGGAATTGTATAAAATATGTAATCATAGGAAATCATTTCCCTATCAGACAAGGATCATTTCTAAGACCAAAATAGTGGAAAAATTCATTTACTAAACTAAGTTCACTGCTCATTCCATCCCTATATCACTGAATCAGTTTAACTTTCCATTTCGTCCCTCTATTAATAAACCGATATCATTTATCTTTATATACCTATCTATATAATTTGGTATAAATAGTTACCAAATTCATTAGAGGGTGATATATGACCCACCCATCTCATAATGAAATCATATATATGTGTTCAAAAAAAATCATTATATCAGAACCCATAAAATAAAATGGATCTCTTAATCATAATTCCATTAAAATATAATCCATGGAAAATGAATGGATATCAAAAATATAAATCCATCATAAAAATAATGAACTATATAAAAAATATGGATAATAGAATGGAAGAATATCCCTAATATGAAATGTCATATTATATGGAATATAATTTTGATAAAACAGTTGAAATTAATTCTTGAAGAAAATATCATTTCTTTTTAAATAAATTCATCCTTTTTATAAAATACCATGAAATTTTAACAGAAAAGAATTTATATGAACTTAACCTTGATATTTTGAACTTTAATATTCATGGAAATAAGGAATTATTAATGATTCAACATACATTCAAGTCGTATAAGTTAAAAGAGAACATTCTTCTCATTCTTTTTCCAGATATGTCAAAAAGTGCCTCATATCAAAAACAAAAATAGGTTCCTTAAATAGAATTTATTAAAAAATAACCAATGGGTAAAATTGACATTAAATAATTTTGAGAATGATAGAAATAATATTTTATAATACATATTTATGAAACATGTACATGGATAATAAATATGACTTGGAAAATACATACATAAAAACAATATCAGATAATAATGAAATTGTGGAATTATTTGTTACCATGGGTCTGGGTTCCTTTGTATGTATCATAAACTCATATAAAATGTATTAAATAGTTTTATTAACTTATTAAAGAACTATATTCTTATTTATGATATCATGTATAATCATATTATCACCTATTTAATAATATTTCAATATTATCCCTCTTCCACGTGTTAATTGAATAATTATTCAATGCATGTGTTGTGGTATAAATCCCATTTATTATTCATAGGTTATAGTTATATGATTTATAGATTGTTATTAATGTTGTATATATGATATATATTTATTCTATATATTTATATTACCATCCTTGAAATGCTATCATGTATAATGAATCACATTATTTCGTGGAGATGGTGGGTCGTACATATGCATGAGCGATGATATCACTCATTTAAATATGAAATGGTATGTAATTGGATGGAATATATGTTGTTTTATAATCGATATCAACTTATAATAATCTTATATAGTTATTATTTCCATCGTTATACCCATCCAAGTAAATTAGTGATGAAAAATTGATTATACCATAATGTGGAGACGATAAGCCATACATACATACGCTTGGTGATTTTGTTTCTAATAGTATAGATAGAATTTGAAATATTTTTTTTCAATAATAATAATTAAATATCATAATATAGGTAATAATGAATTTATTACATCGTAAGGGAAACCAAATATAAATATGATGTAAATGAATAAATGTTCTTTAGAGTATCGGTAGTGGAGATTACCTATTCTTTGGCGATCCCCCTCTAGATATCCTATTAGGGACACTATAGTTGGTCTTTTTAGAATACCAGAACCATTATAACATGTATATTAATGTTTCAAGTGGAATTGGTCAGGTTTTTGATTATCTTGAAGGCTCAAGGTGATGTCATAAAATGATGGAGTAGATGCCTTCTCTAATTGAGGTGAGAGGCACTTTGGGAATCTAAAAAAACATTAATTTATATTAAAATAAACCCATATATAAAAACCATAAAAATGATATATTTTAGAATATGGGATGAAATAATGTTGTAACATCATTAACCTCTGTACGAAGGCAGATGAATCCCTTATGAACCTGTTTATTCACTCTGATTTTTCTATGAGTTTATGGAGTTATTTGCAAGATGTTCTTCAATACTGCCTTGATTTTTCCTCTATTTCTTCCCTATTCTACTTGGTTCTGCAGTCCTCTTTTAGTGAGCAGCTCAAAGCCTTGCTACTTGCTACTACTATTTAAGTTGTTTCATACATATGGAAGTCTCGTAATAAACTGATCTTCAATAATGTCAAGTCCAGCCATCGCGAAGGGATCATGATGATTCATCGATGCATTAAATTGGCCTCGGTGAATCAAACAGGCTCCATGCATAATGAAATTTCTGATTTTGTAATTCTGTGATCTCTTGGTGTTAATGGCAGGGAAAGGAAACCATGTATGCTAAAATATATTCGATGGATTCCCCCTATATTTAACTGGTTAAAGGTGAATGTTGATGGGGCGGCCTTGGGTGTACTTGGCCCTGCAGGGTGTGGTGGGGTGTTCAGAACCCATCAGGGTTTTGTTAAGGGTTGATTTTTCCATTATGTTGGCCATGAACATGAGATTGAGGCTGAACTATGGGCCATGATTAAGTTTATTAGGTACGCTGTTCGCTATGGATGGCATAGGTTATGGCTGGAATCAGATTCTTTAGTTTTTGTCCAGATTTTGAAGGACCGGTCCCGGAATGTACCCTAGAGGATGATGTCTGCCTGGATCTCTTGTCTGAAGCTTTCTCAAAGATTAATCCTTGATGTTTCTCATGTCTACAATGATGCAAACCAGGTTGCAGATGCCCTTTCCAAAAGGGCTGTTATGGAGGTTAGTTCCAGTTGGTCTTTCGTTCTTCCCAACTATTGTGATAGTTTGGTTAGGGATGATTGTAATGGTGTGATGCGCACAACAGTTTCTAAGGTGCCCCTATTTTGAGCTGTTTTGTACTGTTTACTTTTTATATAATATTTTGTTGGGAGCAGTTTTCTGCCTGTCTCTAGGACCTTCTGGCTATATCATTTTCAATTATTTGATGTAAATTAAGCCGAAAATGAACTATTAATAATATTTTAGATCATATAATAATAATTTGTATATTTTAAAAATGTTTTAAAATTTTTATATAATTTCATATAACATTATTTTGATAAATAATCACTGCTATAAATTTTGAAACTATTCAATTCTTTGATTTTTTAAAATATTAATATAAAAGATTAACTTATATATTTTTTAATATTATCATGTGTTCAATTTCATCCATATTTTTTTGGATATATTAATTACCACAAATTATATATATTTTAATATTTTGAATCACATTAATTTGATATTTCCATTAATAAAATAAGTACTACATCAGTTTTGTGTAATTATTTAATATAATTATTTTTTGAATTAAATTTAAAAATAATATAATATGATGAAGATAAATGCTCTATATTTCATAATAATACTTATAATTGAATATATATTTTGGAAAATCCAATATAATTTTTTTTAATTTCTTAAAACATTATTGTAAAAATTTTAACATCAATTTAGATAAAATATTCTAAATGTCTTGATCTTTTCCTTATCCTATAAATGGTTACTAACTCATCCCTTGGATTATTATGGTAGATCTATACATGAAAAAAATATTTTTTCAAGTGTTTTGGGCTTTTAATGGTGATTATCATTCTAGTTAAAATTATTTTATTGTTTTTTCATCAATTAAATTATTTCCCCATCATCATTCTATAAGATATTAAGGAAATTATTTATTTCCTAAAAATTAAAAATAAATTACCATGATAAATAAAAACATTTTACCTTTCAAATTTCTATTTATAGTAGAACTTATCTCTTGTATAACCTTGTATTAAAAATGATATAATTATTAAAATTTTAGTAATACATATTTAACATTTCACTAAATAAAATATAATAAATATCCTAATCTCATCTAAGAGGCCTAAAAAGAAAACCATTTTGAACCAATGATTATTTAGGTCAAAACACACACATCTGATTATATTATGAAAATTATTAGGGTAACTTTATAATATTATTTTTACCATTAATTACTTTATTTACCTTTTAGGGTATTAATAAAAAATTACAAAATTTATTAATCACGATGAAAAAAAATAAATGAAATATATTTACATAACTTGGAAAAAATGATTCAAAATATAGATAAAATTTTTCTAATTACGGAACAAAAAAGTATCTATATTTAATTTAAAATTAATATCATTTTCGAAATGAGAAAATAGTTTTTAATGTCAAAACATGCAAAATATTTAAATGTTTTTACCAATAATTTAATTTTAAAATTAATAAATATGACATAAATTATATAAAATGATAAAAATATAATATACATGTACTTTTAAACCATTAAAATATGTAATTTAACACTACAAATAAATTTGATGAAAATTTTATTTTCAATTAAAATGCATTAATTTTTTATTATTCATCAAAATGAGAAACTTATTAGAAAAATAAAAAAACTATAACAAATTAAATTTCGTTACCCATATTTCAAATATTAAGTTTATTTTTTAAAATAGAATATAAAAATGTGTTAAAAAATCTATTCAAAATTAGGGTGCCATCAAAAGGTAGTAAAAGTGCATTTTCAAAAAATAACATCTTTTATCAGATTTATTTTTATTCTTATAAAATTTATAGAAAACATATAATATGGATTTTATATGTTATATATAATATATTACAAATCTATTTTATTAATAAAATACATAAAGTGTTATTTTATTTTTTTATAAACACACTTATTTGCATTAAAATACTTTTTCATTAAAATGTTTCATTTTATTTATACCTTTTCCCTAAAAGTATAGTTATTTATAACTAGTTTCCATTATTATACACGCCGATAATTCCATGATATCATTCCTAAATTAAGTTAACTATAATTTAATTGATAAATTATTATCTAATAAATTTTGTGACACTATTATATAAGGTTAGAGGTTTTCAGCCTCAACTAGATCCAACCTTATAGTGGGTTCTATAATTTTACCATGACTATTCCACCCTCAGGGTGTGTGGATCTCAATTTTCACAATTGATAATTTAATATGGTAATTAAAAGAATTTTTAATGGTAAAAATAACATTGTAGTACATTTTAATTTGTATTAAATGTAAAAATTATAGAATACCTTATATTTTTTTTAATTATGAAGGGATTTATGAATTGTTGAATGAATTTTATAGGATTCCTTGAACATTTCTACTCATTAGGTCATATTTAGTTAGCGTACTGTGATTACATTGAAATTTATAATCTGTGAACATGATTACATGAAATACATGATAGTTTAGTATTATATGGACATTTATAGTATTTTTATCCAATGAACCAATAGCATTCCTTAGAAATTTATTATCCTTAGATCATGACTAATCAACCCTTTATGTAACGCCCCGACCCCAGCTACCCAGAGTTGGTGCATTACTTCGTAACATTTGTATGATCACAAGAAAGATCAAAACCCGAAAGACCGATTGGTTTAGTAGCCTTGGAAACACTAGATATAATCATAAAGTTTTACATTACATTTAAAAGTGAAAAACTACTACTACAACAAAGTCTTCATATCCACACTATTAACCCCTCATAATATCCCTGCAAGTCATTCATAAATTACTTCTTCACTACCTGGGAAAAATAAAACATAGAAAAGGGGTGAGCTCAAATACCCAGTAAGGATAACAATATAGCAGAACATTCAAAATAAGCATAAACATTTAAGGCAATGAATTACTAAAACAAAAGCCTTTTAAAATTGAACTTCAACATATTATGGAAAAAGTAAAATGAAATAATGCCATTTACTTGTTCACATGGATATTCTACTAATCGAATAATCACATGCAATATCAATAACCACTTTCATAATGTTGGAATGCATAATGCCAGACTATCATAACCACATAGCCAAGGCCTCGTGCCAAGACTACAAATAAGATTTTGTCAAGGCCTTGTGCGAAGACACTATTTTGTCTCATGAGACCTACCGATGCATCGAGGAGCTATAGCGGGCTCCACCCGTCACTTATTAAGTCCAATGCATTCCCATATGAAAAGGTTTAAACATAACATAAACATTCGTATTAAAACTAGCATACGAAATGTCAATAATTTCACCATAAACTATGAATGGTATAAAAATAGCACATCCACAGTCAAACATATCACAAAAACTTCAATACAATATAGAAGTTTTGTATCATAATAAATCAACTTCAAATAATCTTAAAATCCATCAAAGGATGTTGACATAGATGAAATCAAAATTCTTTTTAAAGAAGTATCTCCTTTTATTTTGAAATCATTTAAGATCCATATAAAATAAAACATTTTCTTTGAAAATATTCTTATAATCTTGTATGTAATGCTTCGACGATTTTATAACGGCGGAAAATAACCGCACCCGCCGTATAAGTTAAAAAAACATTCTTACCTCAATTCTGTCGAAAAGGTTAAAAAGGACCTTGTTTTGAAAACAACGGAAAGATTCCTTTATAAACCTCTTATAAAAAGTCAAACAAGGGTATAAATGACTTTAACCCATATTCTTGTAAATAGTAAAAATGTTTTGAAATACATTTTGAAGAAACATGGATGTGGATGATAACGAGATCCCAGTAGATTATTACGTATAAACAACCTCGGATAAAGAAGAGATTGTGAAATAACCCTTACCAGTTTGGTAACTTATGAAACATACAACCCATGAAATAGGTATCGTACAATGAATATGTAAGTACACATAAATTAGAGTGTATTACACAAAGAATATAATTATGGGCAGTACATACACCACACAAAAGGTAATGGTGGCAATATGGCATGAATCTCATGAGAATAAGGAGTGAGATGAAAACCCCTTACCACGTTAATCAACTGAGTCGTATGGACAAAAGTTAATAACCACTAAATGATTTACAGAATAACATGAATATAAATATAATCATGACAATATATATCAAATGGCAGTACACAATACACCACTTTCAATAATTTAGTGGCGAACAATGGAAATCTCACGGAATTGAAAGTGAGATAAGAAAATCCCTTACCTTGTACTTTTCCTTTTTTGGGGTAGGTTAACCTCCTGTATAATAGTGAAATAATTGTTACTAAATTATACAATAATCATATACATTAATATGATATCATATATGATCTTTTAATATTGATTTGATAATAATATCTTAGTATTTATCGCCGTTTCGGGTGTTAACTTACTCATTTTCTTTATATGTTTTGTTACATAAGTCATGTTTTTTGTATCTTATTCATATCCAGAATGATATCAAGTCCTTAAACATCATTTTTAAATCATTAAATGATAATTATACTTGAATGGTTACGATGGAAAATGAATCTCATCGCGTTCGTGGAGACGGTAGTCCGTACGTACGCACGAGCGACAATATCATTCTTTTGATATTAAAATAATATATAAATGAATGGTATATCATATATACAGAATCATTAACATGTTATTTTTATTATTTACATGAGTTACACATCATTATTATACCCATCCAAATAATATTATATTGAATAAAAATTACACCACGACGTGGAGACGGTAAGCCGTACGTACGCACGTATGGTGACATGTTATTCAAAGGGTGGATAGAATACTGAATATGGTTGTACCATACTTATAATAACATCACAGTATATGTGAGATACTGTAGTTATTATTTTAGAATGGTAAGAACAAAGGAAGAAGAAGTGGAAGAAGAAATGAACTTAGAAAAGGGTGGTGAAATCATTACCTCTTCTTCGGGTTCTTCCTTTTGATTTGATCAAAAGGGCTCCTTAGGTTGGCTTTCTGATCAAACTAAGGCCTCTAGGTTGTAGTGAGGGATGTTGGGAGAGTATTTGGGCAGAGTTTGGCCGAACCAAAAGGCTTTGAAGGTGTGAAGAATTGAGAAGGAGGAGTGCCCTTTTATAAGAGGGGTGAGGGGCACCTTTGGAAAAGTTAGAAATATTAATTTATAATAAATTCATATTCGGTTTCTAAAGGCTATAATGTTGATTATTCAAAGGTTAAGGTGGGGATAGGTCGAAAACCACTCAACCAATAGAATTTATACAGGTTTGGGTACTTATATTAACCTTATCTTTAAGTATTAACTCTAATTTAGTTAGTTTCACTTTTACAATGTCTCTTTGTATTTTTATATAATATGGTAAATAAACTTACTATATACATCCAAGAGACCCCCAAGTGGTACATTAATGATGAACCTATCATGATATAAGTATCTTGGCCGAACCGTAGATTTTTAAGAATTTAATATCAATTAATAATATAATATTTGTTTTAAGAACTCTTTTATGTCAATTTTGACACTATTCAATAGTTGATTTTTTTGAAACTCATAACAGATTGATTACTTCGAAAAAAGTCAATTAAATCAATCCTAATATATCATATTATCCTAGAAAATTATTTTAATTCATTAAAAGTTTCATATTATATTTATTTGGGTATTTATAATATTAATTATTTTAATTTTTCACTATTATAGTAATTACTGCATCATCATTGTGTCATAAATAAAATAACTTATTTAATGTCTAAAAATTATAAATAAAATATCATTATGTATGAAATCGTTTTAGCTTTCTAATGAATATTTATAATCGAAAATCCAACATGTATAACCCTATGTAAAAATTGTTCTTCTAAAAGATGTAAGCTTATGCCATTTTTATTTTTATTTAAGCTTTATTAATATAATGTGTCATTATCACTTACAAGTGGATCCATGGGGTCCCAAAATAGACCAAAAGATTCCCATGGTCGACCATGTATCAACCAATAGGGTTAAGACACGTTTTAGGGTAATTTAGTATTATTATAATATTATTTTTTAACCCTTATTTACCGGATTTACCCTTAACCATGGTAAATAAAATATTTACCGCAGTAATTATTCAAAATGTCTAAAAATAAAAGTTTCCTATTTACACAATTTGAACATCCTAATTAAAAATATGGAATCCATTTTTCTAAATTCAAAACACAGAAGCAGCAGAAATTAATTTAAAATTAATTCCCGCTGTCAAAACAAAAAGCGTGTTTTTAAGAGATAATAACTATCAAAAGATTGACACTTGTTTTTGTTCGGTTTAATTGTAAAATAATGTCCAATGACAAACATTAAATTGAATGGTAAAAATATATTCTAAATATACTTTAAAACCACTCAAATTCATAATTTATCAATATTAATTATTTTGATTAAAAAAGTTGTTTTTAATTAAAATTTAGTAATTTTCACTATTCATCAAAATATGAAAGTTATCCGAAAAGTACCAAAATTTCACCTTAGGCTAAATTCGATATTCCGAATCCAAAAATGAAGTCCATTTTAAAATATAAAATATATATAATTTCAAAAAGTAGGTATTACTATTCACAACGGCTAGTTTAATTAGTTGTGGTGTGTGTTAGAACTAGAGGTTGTGTACCACACACGCTATCGCATTATTCGAAGGGAAACGTACCATAGAAGCTTGGGGTGTTACATTCTCCCCTCCTTCAAATAATTGCGTCCTCGCAATTTCTAGGGAATTACTGCATAAAAAGACTCGGGTGGTTCTTCATCATAAGTTCCTCGGGTTCCCACGTTGCCTCTTCCATCTTATGGTTTCTCCACAAAACTTTTACCAGACGCGTCGTCCGGTTTCTCAGCACTTGTTCTCTCGTATCAAGAATCTTGACGGGCTCTTCAAAATAAGACAGATCGGGTTCCAGTTCTAATTCCTCATAGGTGAGTACATGTGTCGGATCAGGCATGTATTTCCTCAATAGAGATACGTGGAACACATCGTGAACTTTGGAGAGACTTGGCGGCATTGCCAATCGGTAAGCTACAACCCCAATTCGTTCAAGAATTTCGAAAGGTCCAATGTACCTGGGACTCAATTTACCTTTCTTACCAAAACGTATGACTCCCTTCCACGGAGATACCTTCAGGAAAACATGATCACCGACTTGAAATTCCAAATCCTTCCTTCGATTATCGGCATAGCTCTTCTGCCTACTTTGAGCTGCTTTGATGTGATTTTGGATTACCTTCACCTTTTCCACCGTTTCCTCCACCAGTTCTGGGCCTACAAGTTTTCTTTCACCAACGTCATCCCAACAGGTTGGTGTACGACATCTCTTTCCGTATAACGCTTCATATGGTGCCATCTGAATACTCGAATGGAAGCTATTGTTATAGGAAAATTCTACCAGAGGTAAATATTGATCCCACATACCCTGAAAGTCAAGTGAGCAAGATCTCAACATGTCTTCTAAGGTTTGAATAGTCCGTTCTGATTGTCGGTCTGTCTATGGGTGGTAAGCAGTGCTCAAATAAAGTTAAGTATCCAGGGATTTCTGAAGACTTTTCCAGAATCTTGAAGTAAAACGGGGATCACGATCAGAAACAATTGATAAGGGTACTCCATGAAGTCTCACAACTTCATTAATATATAGTCTTGCTAGACGTTCCATGGGTAGATCTTTTCTTATAGCAAGAAAATGTGCTGACTTGGTAAGACGATCAACAATAACCCATATTGCATCATTCCTTCTAGGAGTCTTTGGTAGCCCCATGACAAAGTCCATCGTAATATTGTCCCATTTCCACTCCGGTATGGGAAGAGGTTGCATGACTCCTCCAGGCTGTTGCCTTCCAGCTTTCACTTGTTGACAAACTATACATCTTGACACAAAATCAGCAATATCCCTCTTCATGTTGTCCCACCAAAAATGTTCCTTCAAATCTCTATACATTTTGGTGCTCCCAGGGTGTATAGAGAAATTGGAACTATGAGCATCATCCAGCAGTTCCCTTTTTAGATCAGGTAAATCAGGAACACAAAGTCTCTTCCCGAATTTCAAAATTCCATCTTCATACACAAAGTCTCTCAATCTCCCATCATTCACAGCTTTAATCTTCTTCTGAAATTCTTCATCATCGGTCTGAGAACTCTTAATCCTTTCTAGTAATGATGGTTTGGCAACCATTTGAAAAAGCATTGATGTTTCACCTTCCCTGGTTATTCCCATGTCCATCTTCACTAGATCCATGAAAATTGGATCCCTTTCAATTCTCATCATGTTCAGAACTCGATGGTCTTTTCTGCTCAAAGCATCTACTACTTTGTTTGCTTTCCCCGGGTGGTAGTGTATCGTGCAATCATAATCCTTGAGTAATTCAAGCCATCACCTTTGCCTCATGTTGAGTTCTTTTTGTGAGAAAATATACTTCAAACTCTTGTGATCAGTATAAATCTCACATTTTTCACCATAGAGGTAGTGCCTCCATATCTTCAAGGCAAAGATCACTGCTGCTAACTCAAGATCATGAGTAGGATAGTTTTTTTCATGAATTTTCAACTGTCGTGATGCATAGGCAATAACTCTATCATTCTGCATAAGGACACAGCCAAGTCCTTTCTTCGATGCATCACTATAAATAACGAACCCATCATTCCCCGATGGTAGAGTCAATATAGGAGCATTGACTAATCTTCTTTCCAGTTCTTCAAAACATTCTTCACACTCTTTTGTCCAAACAAATTTAACCCCTTTACGTGTGAGCTTCGTTAATGGGTTAGCCAATCGGGCAAAATTCTGGACGAAACGTCGATAATAACCTGCCAAACCAATAAAACTACGTACCTCAGTTATACTCGTAGGTGCTGGCCATTCTTGGATTGCCTTGGTCTTAGAAGGATCAACAGAGATTCCAACTTTTGAGACAATATGGCCAAGAAAAGAAATCTCCTGAAGCCAGAATTCACACTTGCTAAACTTCCCATATAATTCATGCCTCCTCAGAGTCTTCAAGATAATGCGCAAGTGATTTTCATGATCTTCATAGGTTTTGGAGTATACCAAGATATCATCAATAAATACCACCACAAATTCATCCAGATACTCCTTGAAAACTCTATTCATTAGATCCATGAATACAGAGGGTGCATTAGTCAATCCAAATGGCATTACAGTAAAATCGTAATGCCCGTACCTAGTTCGAAATGCTGTCTTCGGAATGTCTTCCTTCTTTACACACAACTAATGGTATCCAGATCGAAGGTCAATCTTTGAAAAGTATTGAGCTCCATGCAGTTGGTCAAATAAATCATCAATACGAGGTAGGGGATACTTGTTCTTTATCGTTATAGCATTGATCTCCCTGTAGTCGATACATAACCTCATAGATCCATCTTTCTTTTTAACAAAAAGAACAGGGGCTCCCCATGGAGAAACACTAGGGCGAATAAATCCCTTATTACTCTATTCCTCTAGTTGTTTCTTTAGTTCGACTAACTCTACAGTGGCCATTCTATAAGGGGTCTTCGATATAGGCCTTGATCCAGGAATCAAATCAATGGAAAACTCAACTTCTCGTTCTGGAGGATGTCCAGGTAAATCATCCGGAAATACATCTACAAATTCTTTCACAACAGGTACATCCTCTATTTGAACATTCCTTTCCTCACCGATAGTTACTTCATTCTCTTCCTCCCCAATAATTGAATTAAGTTGAGCTACTGGGGGTGGGTCTAAATAAGAATTAGGTGGTGACGATTCTGATCTAAAAATAAGGTGCTCCTTCTCATTATCATCAAGAATCGTAACCTCTTTCTTCTTACAATAAATCTTCGCATCATAGTCCAAAAGCCAGTCCATACCGAGGATTATATCAAACTCAATCATAGGTATGACGATGAGATCAGCAGATAAAGAAAATTTATGTGCTCTAATGGGGACTGATTCACAAAACTTTGTTGCAACGATACTTCCCTTAGGAGTTTTAACTGACAACTCCCTTATTAAATCAAATTGGAAATATCTAATTTTCTTAGCAAACTGGGAAGATATGAAACAATGCGATGATCCAGAATCAAATAATGCATTTGCTAAACTTGAGGAAACCATTAAATTACCTGCCACCACGTCTTTCGGAGCTTCTACCTCAGCAGTAGTGATAGCATAAGCCTGGCTTTGATCCCTTGGCCTTTTCTGAGGTAAGTTCTCCTGACGCTTAGGACATGCATTTGCATAATGCTCCATCTCCCTGCAATTGTAGCACTGAACGTTGGTAGCTTCCTTCTTCCCCTTTCAATCATGAGCTTGGTGGCCTTTTTCACCACACTTGTAACAGACTCCCATTCCCTTAAAGCAAGTACCAGGATGTTTCTTCCCGCATTTACCACAAGATGGATATTCAACCTTTCCCTTCTTCCCCTTATTTCCATTCCCAGATTGATCAGCAGGTCTCTTCTTCTCTTGCTTTGCTTTAAAGTCATAAGACTTAGAGAATTCCTTTTCGGTCTTTATAGCACATGAGACAATGTCTTCGTACGATGAAAAGGATTGTGAGACTAATGCTCGACGGAGAAATGGTTTTAACCCATCAATGAAACTATCAATCTTACTTCTTGGGTTGTGAATATAATCTCCAGCATACCTCGCTAACCTTGTAAAGTTATCCTCATACTTTGTGACATTCTCATCCTCCTTTTGTCTCAGACTCAGAAATTGTCTTTCCATATCCGCTCGATGGTCGCGAGGGAAGTATTTTTCTAAAAACAGATCTTTGAATTCCCTCCATTCCATATTTGATACTTCATCATCTTCCTTCGTATTTTGAATCAATGACCACCACTGATCAGCATCTCCAGTGAGGCGGTAAACAGCCATGATAACTTTTTCCCTTTCACTGCTCCCCAAAGCCTGAAATATTTTCTCTAGGGAAAATATCCATTGCTCAGCTACTAAGGGATTTGTATTCCCATTGAACTTTGGTGGTTGTTGCCTCATTAATCGATCTAACATTGATCCTCCACGCTGCGGATCAGGGTGCTCCATACGGGTAAGGTTATTATTCAAAACCTGAGTAAGTTGTCCCAGTACGTTGATTAGCTGATCAGCACCAGTTGCATCACCAGCCCCACTAAAATTATCTTGAGCAGGAGGGCAATCCCTACATGGAGTGCGTGCATTGATACGGTTTCCATTTCTTCCACTAGGCGCCATTTCTAAACAATGTCATAAACTAGATCAGTTTATGAATCAAAATACATAATCCCATACTTATAAAACACTAAACATAAATTGAACTATTTATGGATATAATCCATAATAATAAAAATGTTTTCTTTGAGGAAGTATATACTCATAAACCCTTCATAATGATTTGTAAAGATAATGAGAGTTATCCTAAGCATATCCCCCGGGAGTGTCGTAACCAAGAGTGCAGCAAGGCCCGTTGTTGTGCACCAGTTCCCGTTCGAGTCTAGCTCAAAGCGGTGTTTTCGGGTTTTACCCCTAGGTACATCTGTGCCAGAGCCGCCTCTACCTGCTCGTATCCAGACAGGGATGTATTGCTCGGAAAACTCACAAAATCTCTACAATACCAAAATTCTAGGAAGTTCTTCTATACTAATCCTCAAAGTTCATCTTAGGTCTACGTGCTCTAATCAGAGTTTTTCTAAATATAGCTTCCAAGGTTTGTACTAAACTTCCTCTGATACCAACTGTAACGCCCCGACCACAGCTACCCAGAGTCGGTGCATTACTTCGTAACATTGGCATGATCACAAGAAAGATCAAAACCCGAAAGACCGATTGGTTTAGTAGCCTTGGAAACACTAGATATAATCATAAAGTTTTACATTACATTTCAAAGTGAAAAACTACTACAACAACAAAGTCTTCATATCCACACTATTAACCCCTCATAATATCCCTGCAAGTCATTCATAAATTACTTCTTCACTACCTGGGAAAAATAAAACATAGAAAAGGGGTGAGCTCAAATGCCCAGTAAGGATAACAATATAGCAGAACATTCAAAATAAGCATAAACATTTAAGGCAATGAATTACTAAAACAAAAGCCTTTTAAAATTGAACTTCAACATAGTATGGAAAAAGTAAAATGAAATAATGCCATTTACTTGTTCACATGGATATTATACTAATCGAATAATCACATGCAATATCAATAACCACTTTCATAATGTTGGAATGCATAATGCCAGACTATCATAACCACATAGCCAAGGCCTCGTGCCAAGACTACAAATAAGATTTTGTCAAGGCCTTGTGCCAAGACACTATTTTGTCTCATGAGACCTACCGATGCATCGAGGAGCTATAGCGGGCTCCACCCGTCACTTATTAAGTCCAATGCATTCCCATATGAAAAGGTTTAAACATAACATAAACATTCGTATTAAAACTAGCATACGAAATGTCAATAATTTCACCATAAACTATGAATGGTATAAAAATAGCACATCCACAGTCAAACATATCACAAAATCTTCAATACAATATAGAAGTTTTGTATCATAATAAATCAACTTCAAATAATCTTAAAATCCATCAAAGGATGTTGACATAGATGAAATCAAAATTCTTTTTAAAGAAGTATCTCCTTTTATTTTGAAATCATTTAAGATCCATATAAAATAAAACATTTTCTTTGAAAATATTCTTATAAGCTTGTATGGAAAGCTTCGACGATTTTATAACGGCGGAAAATAACCGCACCCGCCGTATAAGTTAAAAAAAACATTCTTACCTCAATTCTGTCGAAAAGGTTAAAAAGGACCTTGTTTTGAAAACGACGGAAAGATTCCTTTATAAACCTCTTATAAAATGTCAAACAAGGGTATAAATGACTTTAACCCATATTCTTGTAAATAGTAAAAATGTTTTGAAATACATTTTGAAGAAACATGGATGTGGATGATAACGAGATCCCAGTAGATTATTACGTATAAACAACCTCGGATAAAGAAGAGATTGTGAAATAACCCTTACCAGTTTGGTAACTTATGAAACATACAAACCATGAAATAGGTATCGTACAATGAATATGTAAGTACACATAAATTAGAGTGTATTACACAAAGAATATAATTATGGGCAGTACATACACCACACAAAAAGTAATGGTGGCAATATGGCATGAATCTCATGAGAATAAGGAGTGAGATGAAAACCCCTTACCACGTTAATCAACTGAGTCGTATGGCCAAAAGTTAATAACCACTAAATGATTTACAGAATAACATGAATATAAATATAATCATGACAATATATATCAAATGGCAGTACACAATACACCACTTTCAATAATTTAGTGGCGAACAATGGAAATCTCACGGAATTGAAAGTGAGATAAGAAAATCCCTTACCTTGTACTTTTCCTTTGTTGGGGTAGGTTAACCTCCTGTATAATAGTGAAATAATTGTTACTAAATTATACAAGAATCATATACATTAATATGATATCATATATGATCTTTTAATATTGATTTGATAATAATATCTTAGTATTTATCGCCGTTTCGGGTGTTAACTTACTCATTTTATTTATATGTTTTGTTACATAAGTCATGTTTGTTGTATCTTATTCATATCCAGAATGATATCAAGTCCATAAACATCATTTTTAAATCATTAAATGATAATTATACTTGAATGGTTACGATGGAAAATGAATCTCATCGCGTTCGTGGAGAAGGTAGTCCGTACGTACGCACGAGCGACAATATCATTCTTTTGATATTAAAATAATATATAAATGAATGGTATATCATATATACAGAATCATTAACATGTTATATTTATTATTTACATGAGTTACACATCATTATTATACCCATCCAAATAATATTATATTGAATAAAAATTACACCACGACGTGGAGACGGTAATCCGTACGTACGCACGTATGGTGACATGTTATTCAAAGGGTGGATAGAATACTGAATATGGTTGTACCATACTTATAATAACATCACAGTATATGTGAGATACTGGAGTTATTATTTTAGAATGGTAAGAACAAAGGAAGAAGAATTGGAAGAAGAAATGAACTTAGAAAAGGGTGGTGAAATCATTACCTCTTCTTCGGGTTCTTCCTTTTGATTTGATCAAAAGGGCTCCTTAGGTTGGCTTTCTGATCAAACTAAGGCCTCTAGGTTGTAGTGAGGGATGTTGGGAGAGTATTTGGGAAGGTTTTGGCCGAACCAAAAGGCTTTGAAGGTGTGAAGAAATGAGAAGGAGGAGTGCCCTTTTATAAGAGGGGTGAGGGGCACCTTTGGAAAAGTTAGAAATATTAATTTATAATAAATTCATATTCGGTTTCTAAAGGCTCCAAAGTTGATTATTAAAAGGTTAAGGTGGGGATAGGTCGAAAACCACTCAACCAATAGAATTTAGACAGGTTTGGGTACTTATATTAACCTTATCTTTAAGTATTAACTCTAAGTTAATTAGTTTCACTTTTACAATGTCTCTTTGTATTTTTATATAATATGGTTAATAAACTTATTATATACATTCAAGAGACCCCCAAGTGGTACATTAATGATGAACCTATCATGATATAAGTCTCTTGGCCGATCCTTATATTTTTAGGAATTTAATATCAATTAATAATATAATATTTGTTTTAAGAACTCTTTTATGTCAATTTTGACACTATTCAATAGTTGATTTTTTTGAAACTCATAACAGATTGATTACTTCGAACAAAGTCAATTAAATCAATCCTAATATATCATATTATCCTAGAAAATTAGTTTAATTCATTAAAAGTTTCATATTATATTTATTTGGGTATTTATAATATTAATTATTTTAATTTTTCACTATTATAGTAATTACTGCATCATCATTGTGTCATAAATAAAATAACTTATTTAATGTCTAAAAATTATAAATAAAATATCATTATGTATGAAATCGTTTTATCTTTCTAATGAATATTTATAATCGAAAATCAAACATGTATAACCCTATTTAAAAATTGTTCTTCTAAAAGATGTAAGCTTATGCCATTTTTATTTTTATTTAAGCTTTATTAATATAATGTGTCATTATCACTTACAAGTGGATCCATGGGGTCCCAAAATAGACCCAAAGATTCTCATGGTCGACCATGTATCAACAAATAGGGTTAAGACACGTTTTAGGGTAATTTAGTATTATTATAATATTATTTTTTAACCCTTATTTACCGGATTTACCCTTAACCATGGTAAATAAAATATTTACCGCAGTAATTATTCAAAATGTCTAAAAATAAAAGTTTCCTATTTACACAATTTGAACATCCTAATTACAAATATGGAATCCATTTTTTTAAATTCAAAACACAGAAGCAGCAGAAATTAATTTAAAATTAATTCCCGCTGTCAAAACCAAAAGCGTGTTTTTAAGAGATAATAACTATCAAATGATTGACACTTGTTTATGTTCGGTTTAATTGTAAAATTATGTCCAATGACAAACATTAAATTGAATGGTAAAAATATATTCTAAATATACTTTAAAACCACTCAAATTCATAATTTATCAATATTAATTATTTTGATTAAAAAAGTTTTTTTTAATTAAAATTTAGTAATTTTCACTATTCATCAAAATATGAAAGTTATCCGAAAAGTACCAAAATTTCACCTTAGGCTAAATTCGATATTCCGAATCCAAAAATGAAGTCCATTTTAAAATATAAAATATATATAATTTCAAAAATTATGTATTACTATTCACAACGGCTAGTTTAATTAGTTGTGGTGTGTGTTAGAACTCGAGGTTGCGTACCACACATGCTATCGCATTATTCGAAGGGAAACGTACCATAGAAGCTTGGGGTGTTACACTTTAGGATAAGTTGGACATTTCTACTCTTTAGATGATGGATACATAGTTTATTTGGATCCCTTGTAAATTTATACTCCTTGGATCCTATCTATTAATATTACATGGATGTCGTGAACATTTAAACTATAAGTATATAGTTTAAATAGTTATTTTGACATGAAAGGATGTTTTGGAAATTTATACTCCTTGGATATTACCATTTTGGATGCCTTTGACATTTCTACTCCTTGGATCATATTTCTTTACTTCACATAACATACTTGGTTTCCATGAAAATTAATAATCCTTATACCTTTCCCATGTAGGCATGATACATGGTTACATGGAACATGCCATCAATCTTGATTTCATTACATTATAGATATCTCTTATAATTTATTTTCTTAATCATAGTGAGACTTGATAGACTAGGTAACATCATTTCTAATATTATATCTATACACTTATACAAATTATATGCACAGGTTGGAATTATAATAGACGTCATTGGTGGTGGCCTACTGAGTGTTATCTCGCCCCCCTAGTTTGGTTGTCACTGGGTATGCATAAAAACTTCATGGATTCATGTAGGGGTAGGGGAATGTTCCCAATTGAAGATGATTGGTTCAATGTTGCATAATAGTAAGGGAGAATCAGACTAGGTAATGGCTCGAGATGATATTTGAGGATAGTTCCTTTTTTTATTTATGTACTTTTGATTCAAGTGTTGTATTGTATTCTTGTTTCAATGTATTACATGTCTTTTTTATAGGATTTCATGATCATAATTTGAATATTACACTGTCAATTGTGATTAGTTGGTTATTTATATAATTGGTGGTTATTATTTCATTGGTTATATATTTTATATTCTTATACTATTTATTGACATGATTTTACTACTATTATTCATTCTGATCATGGGGGTATAGACTCCCTATTTTTCCACCATAGAACACCACTACTAGTCTACGACCTCTGGTGTATGGGGAGGCAATCTTGAGGGCATGTGGCCAACTAGTTTCTTTTACTATTTAGTGAGTTGGGTCTAGGAAAACACAATGTGGTATGAGATCCTTATTTTATTTTTTCTTATCATTGGGGAATATTAGATAGGTGATTAGGATTGTTTTAGAGTTTGGTAATTAGTTGTGCTTGTGGGTAGTTAACCCACATAAAGGGAAAGGCCAAATTACTTGGGATGGGATATGATATTCTAGCTTATGCCTATTATAATTTATTCAACTCCACCGTTGTGTGACACAAAAACTCTTTTATGTTCCTTATGATTTAATATTTTTTTCATTGGTCTATTATGGTAAGAATTATTGCATAATGAATCATTATAGGCTCTTTCGGAATTATATTTCATGCATTATGTCATGGCAAGCTTACGTACTGCATGAATTTATTACAAGATTTTTTGGTTCCTTGTTTCTATATCAATGAAATCATTCTATAATTTCACATAGGTAAAAGATAAATATTTTTATGGAATTAAATGGACACCACACTTAAAATTATAAGGTGTCAACACCCTTATGAATTGGATGTGGTGATCTATATAGTTAAACTATGTTGAGAAAAGCTTTATATAAATGTGAATGAATTTAAATGAAATTGAATTTTGATAATGAATATTCACCATTAAATAGGGATGAAAATTTCAATTAAGTCGTTGTTTTCCTCTATAAATTAAAATTGAATCTCTTTATACCCAAACCTTAGACTTATAGCAAAGAACCTAGCCCTGACATGACCTTAGTAATGGGTAGTAGGTCGTGTCTCATGCATTCTTATGATCTATTTTTCATCCAGTCCTAAATTTGGGATTATGAATCGGGGTTTCACTTGTGTTTAAGAAGTCATGTGGTTGTATTTCTTATTTATCTGTGATCTTATGGTTACCAAATCTCTTCTAAGCCATTCTCTGGTATTTTTTTATAAAAATTCCACCACGATGGCCTCCAGTTGTTCACCAAGATGGGGGAGAAGACCGTGATCCAAAGGTGGTGGTCCAAGGGAAACACATAGAACCTCCAAAATTTACTCTTATAGAACAACCAATTATACATGATATGGGTTCTAGGATGACTTTTCATAGGGATTCCTCCTTTTGATGCAGACCATTCAGGGAACACCGTGACATGTACTGACTATCGATTAGTTTAAACTTGAGTTCAAACAATATCATTCAACCAAGTTTTATGGGATAGTGGACCATAGGATACAAAGTCAAAGAAATTGGAAATCATATAAATTTTCAAGCATCTTGAGACACCACCCGATATGAGAGTGATGTTCTATACATGTATGCTTTAGGATTTTACCAATATATAGCAGGATATGATTAATACTATGTATAATCATTTTGATATGGATTATAGGGGCTTCTAAAAAATATTCTATGATTATTTTTATCTTGTGATGTTGAGGACCAATAGAGCCTGAGATTTTATGCATCTAGAGTAGGGGGTACAATCCGTTATGGATTATTCTACCCATTTAATAGAGATCCAAAAATTTCAGTCCTATTTTATTAGGTGGAGAGTTATCAAAAGCTAAAATATGCAAGACGGTCTCAATAATGGCATCTGATCGCCTTTCAATTTTTTCATATTTCTACTATATTAGAAATAGTAAATCAAGAATTGATTACTGAGTATAACATGATGGAGGATGAGGGAATTTAGTAGGGTAGATTATCTTCCTTACCTAGTGGATCCATGTGGAGTGTAATGAAGACACAATTTGAGTTCTCTCATGAGGTGAATACTATCCAGACGCTGAGTACTATCAGTTCTATTCTTTTTCATCAGTATGAAAGGTTGTGAAAAATCAGTAACCAATGTGATAGTGAACTAGTCGAGTACTGTGATAGTGGTAGGATTGGCCATCTACCACAGTTTTTCAATATATTTTCATCTATCACCAAGTAAGAGAGGATTTTCATTGAATCCACATTCAAGGGAAGGGTCAGAAGCATCTCATTATGCAGGGAGATGGAGTTTAACCATATAAGCAGGCCAAGGTGGTGGCCATGTCTGGGGTATCTAGATAAATATTTTTTATAATTTTAGAGTGGAGCTGATCTGGTTAGTTAGTCTATATCATAGGGTCATGGTTTATGTTAGATGTATACTATAAAACTGATACCAGAGAAGAATAGTGTTAGACTTTTAACAGTGATATGCATCATTTCAGTAACCTCTATATTAGTATCTTATCCTTCTGACATTGGTTCATCACATTATTATAATATTTGTTCCTTTAGTGCAAAGAATATGGATAAACATTCAGTTTTCCAGTGGTTTGTTTCCACATGATACTCCATTAGGGATACGATAGGAGGCTATACTCTAGTACAGGAAGTTCCCCCATGAGATAGGTGGGTGTCACTTGATGTGGGGAACCTTTTTCATCAAGATGATAGAAATTGAAATTATTATATAGATGTATTGGATATTACCCTATCATGACTATGTTGACATCTCTCACTGAATGGTGACTTTCAAATCACCATAGGGTGAAGTTTTTTCACAAATTTGAATGGGATTTCCAATAAAGTCAAACTTGTCCAATGAATCGTCAACTAGTTAGGATGAAATCCATGATTTCTAGATTATATTAATGATCAAGGGTCACATATAATAGATTTACCACCAGTTTTGAGCTTTTTAGGGCAATTTCTTGAATGAAATTTTATGTATACCTCATAAGGTAGAGGTAGATTTTTTTTTCATCGAGCTAGTTCTATGCGCTACACCAAATATCCAATTCTTCTTATAGTATGGTACTACTATGTTGAAAAATATCCAATTATTCTTATAAGTGTATTATAAGACCTAGTACTTCTCTATGGGGTTCTTGGAATCTTTTACAACTAAGGTGGTTGAACCCCTTTTTTATGTGTAGAGTACCATAAAATTGCCTAGTTTATAGTTAAGAACAAGTATCATTGTCCTTGGATATATGGATTATTCAACCAAATCTAAGGAACATGGGTGTTCTCGAATATTTATTTGAAATTAGGTTTTTATAAAGTGCATGTTATTTTGATTTTGTAGCAATTCTAGTCTATATTAGTATATAGTTATTGTATTTGGTCCCATGAACACATGAAAAATTTTCATTACACTAACGAACCGGGTATTCCATCCATATAAGAATTTGTTTTTTTTATTTTTCAATGATATCTTGGTGTATTCTCACACTCGACATGACCATGAAAAACATATTGATATATTTTTGGATACATTGAGAGAGAGTTCATTATATCATAATCTCACAATGTGCCACTTTGGGATGGATAATATTCACTTCCTTTGTCATATTATCTCAGATATAGGAGTGTCCATTGACCCAAAGAATACATGAGTTATAGTTTCATGGTAGAATCCAAAGAAAATCATTGATATATTAAGTTTATTATAGATAGTTGGTTATTACATATTCTTCATGCATGACTTATCATGCATATAATAACCTATTATGGGATTTACTAAGAAGGGTGTGATGTTTATATGCTCAAGCACCTGTTAGAAGGCCTTTCAGGGGATGAAAGGGAGACTGACTTTAGCACTAGTCCAAATTCTTCTAGAGCCTGGAGGAAGATATATAGTGTATTGTGATCTATCAGGTTTCATTATTGGGTAAGTTCTAATGTAGTATGAGTGATTCATGGATTAAATTTATTAACATTTAAGGCCATGTGAGAGGAACTACTCAATGCATGATCCTGAGTTATCCATTGTTGTTCATGCCTTGCATTGTTGGAGTCATTATTTATCGAGAGAGCATTTTATGGTCTACACGGACCATAATGGCCTCCATCACATAATTATATAGAGTTAATTGAATATTTCAAAATGATGGTTATTTTAATACCGAGATTTTTTTACTTTAACCATGCCTACACACTGGGAAATTGAAATTATATTTCATTCTATTTTATTAGGACTCAGATATAGGAAGATCAAGAGGACATAAGTTAGTGGAAGCGTATGGCCAGGTTTTATGATATGCACTTGAAGGTTCATGATATTCATATGAATTATTTAATCTCATCCTTGACAGTGACTTAAAATATTCTATATATAGTGAGGATGAGACAAAAATCATATTTTGATGGTTTAGTCCTATGGGAGAGTGTACTATGTGAGGAACTGCCTCTTTAATGTGTCATTGATGAGGATGATATATTATGAATCCACAGACATGTATGGGGTCCTACAGACATTTAAGAGGATTTTATGAAAGAGTACCATGTCTTTATATGGTTCATGCATCCTGATTTACTAATATTTTCATGACTTACACCATCAATATTGGTGCACAGGGATGAAGTGGGAGATAATTGTGTCTTTTATGCAGTGTGACACCAATAAGTGGGTGAAGGTGGATTACCAGTGACCAGTGGTTCTTTTATATCCATCACCTATTCTTGAGTGTAAATTGAAAGATGTCACAATGGATTTCATGATGTGAATCTCTATATCACCTCGGGTTAGGGATTTCATATGGGTGTTTATAGACATGTTAAAAAAGGTCACCCATTTTCTTCCTATTTAGGAGACTCTTTCAATGGATTAGCTTGAGAGGCTCTACATTTGAGATATCATACACCTCCATAGGGTTTCATGTTCTATCATATTGGAATGAGATGATCATTTCACATTTAATTTCTAATAGGGTTTTAGAGGGAATTTGGTTAACTAGTACTGGTAAGTACAACCTATCACCCACAGACCAACAATCCTTCAAAGCGTACAATAAAGGGTTTGGAGGACATTCCCCAAGCATGAATCCATGATTTTAGAGGTTCTTGGGGTAAATCATTAACCTATCACTAATTTCTCTTATAATAATATCTTCAAGGAGACCATAAAGATGGATATTTATGAAGACCAATATGGTAGGTTGTTCTATTCACCCCTGTTTTAATGTTGTGGAATTTCCATGTAAAAATTTATTTATATGGAATTATTTTGAGACCACACGCTCTGACAGCACATGATTCCGAGGCCCAGGGTGCCCGGAAATTAATTTTGAACATATTTTAAAGTACACTCAAGAAATGTACAAGTGGTTTTTCTAGCTTTTGAACTGGTGCTTGGATAGAAAATCTGGTAGCACCGTTGTACTTGGAATGATGGGATTCACCAAGAAATGACCTAACTTTGACCGAAAATGGTCTGACAAAAAATTTAATATTCAGACTTATTGGAAAATAATAAAATAACATCAAAAGTTATTTTATTTTTCTTTCACACCATTGAGTGGTGGACGAAGGAATTGCGGTGTGGTGACGAGGCACATTAAAGGAAACTCGCAATGGCCTGTTTTTGTGAAAGCATAATAGTTACGATGTTTCCTAAAATAAATAGTGTAACGACATGATGTCACAGTATAACAGAAGTAATGCGACATGTTTTTTTTAATACCTCGTTAGGGAAATCAGTTCATGGAATTTCCTCCGATGAAGAATTTGGAACCTCTCTCTCCCTCTCCCTCTTACGAAGAATGTTGTCAACGAATTCCAATTGGATAGATTTGTGAGACGATGAATGCTAATTGAGTGAGGATCGATGACCGCATGAATCTTCATCCCTCATCAACGACATATTATCAAACCAGGTAGGGGTTGTTTGATTAAAGTATTTCCCTTGTTTTATTTTCTAGAGAAACAAATGACGGTCAACCCACAAACAGGTTGACCCACAGATCGTTTGTCAATCCGGGAGGGTGTCCTTTTTGTGGGGTTCTACAACAATATTGTTATACTATTGATAGAATATTATCACCAAACCTCCCCAGTATTAAGATTCTAACATAGAGGCTATGGACCAATATGAACAAGGCCTGACCCCCCTCCACCTTGTTTGTTCTTGGTCAACAAATGTTTGAAATGGTGGTATAGCCATTTCAAGACCGTCATGGGGAAGGCAGTAACCTGAGAGGTCCGAGGGAAAAAGAGGTTTTGAAATCGAACCACTATAGCAGACCTGGTGCCCTGCGGTAGGTGCCACTGGTGTGACAGTGGCCATCTACACAGGTGGGAGGGGGATCCAACAAGCCCCACATGCGGGTGGAGCGGTCGGACCTCACCGATTGTGCATTCGGATGTTGTGCACCCAATGCACACTAGTGGAGGAGGTCGCCACGGTCAGCTGGATGTGGCACCCGCCTGGTACTACATAGAAGGGTGCAACCTGCTCCTTGATGGTTGGGTGCAAACAAAGGGGGTCTGCCATCGGAATTGTTCGTGCACATCCCAACTAGATTGGATGAGCCGATCCAGGCCGAACCAGCTGGCCCACCAGGCTGAACTAGCCAGCCCACCAGGCGGAGCCGGGTCAATGGATTGGGCCAACTGATCAGCCCTTCTAAAAATTCACGTTTGTTTTCATTAGTGGACCATGACATTGGGATAGAACTATATTGCACGGTGGCCTGGCTAGGATAAGAGACCGGCCTGCCTGTGTAGGTCGAGCCGGATAAATTTCAGGACACTAGGTGACCAGCGGACTAGACCCACGACTAACCTCGGCTAGGTCCAGTAAGGCCCAATGGGTCATTCCAATGGGCCAAGAAGACCTGGCATTTCATGTGGGACCATAGGACAGGATTGGTAGGGTCGTTCTTACCGAGTCAGACCAGGTCAGGACGCAACCTTCCCCTATTTACTAAAATTCTTGTATCTTTCAAACGGGGTGTCTGATTGATGATATGTTTGTGGAATTGGGACCCTCTCAATAAGGGAGTCCTTCTAAAGTAATTTATGTGAGTTTTGGTGGAGTTTTCATAAATCCTGGTTGGATCGGACACGAATCCAATCGGGCCCTTTCTACAAATATGACCATATCTTACATACCAGGCTTCCGGTTGACACATTTTCTGTTGAGTTGGAAACCTTACGATGAGTAGGTCCATTTGGTTACTTTATGTCAGATTTCATAGTGGTTTAGATATGATCCATG
The DNA here is from genome assembly GCA_963277665.1 of Viscum album. Lineage (NCBI taxonomy): Eukaryota > Viridiplantae > Streptophyta > Magnoliopsida > Santalales > Viscaceae > Viscum > Viscum album. Next base: position 1,793,526,050 of record OY728141.1, read on the forward strand.
GATAGAGGATTAGATCCTCCAGAAATAAATCATGTTAAGTTTGGGAATCTAGTGGCTTTTTGTGACATGAATAATGAATAGTGACCCTTTTTGGATCAGCATAAGAGAAACCCTTCAGGGATTAGCATAAGAGAGAACCATGGTGTATTAGCATAAGACCGACCCATCGTGGATCATAATAGGAGAGACCCTTTGTGGATTAGTAGAAGATAGACCCTTCATGGATTAGTATAAGAGAGACCCATCGTGGATCAGCATAAGAGAAACCCTTTGTGGATCAGCAGTAGAATGACACATCAAGGATCAGTCATAGAGATACCCATAGTGGATAAAAAGTAGAGAAAACCTTCGTGGATTAGTAGCATAGTGACCCTTCTTGGATCAGCAGCAGAGCCTTTCAATAGAATAAGATGATCTAGCTTTATGAATAATAATATTAACTTATGTATTTAAGTTATATCATGGTGTGAGCTATGTCTTTTTCTTTGTGATTTACTTTAAGATCATTCATTGTGGTATTTTCCCTTTGTGTATTTTTTTTGAGAATCGAGTTGGTCTTGGGTTTCAAACTGAGTATTGTTATACTCACCCTTGCACGGGCTGCTCCCACACCTGTTTTTTCTTGTGTAGATGAAATATATCCTTGACTGGGACATTGGGGAGCCAGGGAAAGATGGTGCTTAGAAGTGTATTGATAGACGTGGGTGTTGTAGTGACATTTGAAAATTAGTTGTACCTACCCTTTAGGTATGATCCTTGGTGGACAACCTTCGAATATTTTACTTCATTTATTGTACTTTCATTTCAGTTGGGCATGTATTTTGGCCCCTTTACTTTTAGTTTACACCTTGTTCTCTTAGTGGTGGTACATTGTGGTAGTTGTACTACTTTATTTCCTTTTTGGTTTTCTTTGTGAAGTATACCATGTCTGTGTTTGTACAGGATTGAAGGAAAATCCTTCTATTTTTGGGAAATTCCTTTTCAGTGCTAGTCACCAGCTCCTGACCTATGGATGGTGGGCATGGTATAGTCATGGTACTGTCCCAATGGGACAAGTCTTGACAAAGTCGTATTAGAGGGGGTAGGTTCTACCAGAAGAACTAAGAGTCTGTATTTTCGAGGTGGGAAATAGTGTCAAGTGTCTTAAGTTTGGATTTCATTCAAGAGAGCCCAATATTGGTGTAGTGGCCAACATATCCATACACCAGGACCCTAAATTGTGTTTTCAGACTTAGTACAGAAAAATCCTAATTTCATGTGTTTTGGAAATGTTTTTTTTTCTCATCATATCTTTTGAGTCAGCTCATCAGGTATAATTTATTGACTATGATGCATATTTTTCCATACAGGATTCCTCCACGGAGATAGCCAACCAGGATTCTACTAATAGATCTTGATGATGTACCACCAAGCGATGAGGAGTCGGTGGATGGACCACTAACAACGATAACACCTTCAGATTGTGTACTAGCAACACCACCACCTGTAGCGAAGTAGTTGCTACCAGCCCCACCAGCAGACAATGCACGCCGACTAAATGGGCTGAACAAGTTCCAAAGAAAAATTCCTCTGACGTTTTGAGGTGAGATTGATCCTCAAGTAGGCAAGGGATTGGATAGAGGTAGTTACGTAGGTTTTGCGCCTGGTAGAGACACCAACAGAAAAGAAGGTGGTCCTAGATGCTATCCTTTTTCCAAGCGCAGTAGAGAGATGGTGGTGCTTGATGCTTCAGACATAGGAGGAGGTTACCCATTCCTAGTTTGACTTTGAGATCCTCTTCAAGGTGGATTCTTTACCATCAACACTATGCTTAGTGTGTATTCAGGAGCTACCACACCAACTGCAGGGCAGCATGAATGTGGCCAAGTACTTTGTGTAGTTTAGCGACCTCTCCGGCTACTCCACTGACATGTTATGGGACCATTTATTTAGGTCCTAGACCATTGTACAGAGACTCCAACGAGAGATTAGGGTGCGGATGATTTCACCCAGCTTCCCGATGCTGGATGTATTTCTAGAGCGACCTCTACTAGTTGAAAAATTCCTAGCTTGGCATGAAATGATGGTGAGATCCACCACCAGACGATAGGTGGTTGAGTATTCTACAGCAGGTAGTAGGCATAAAACGCATAGGACTAGACAGAATATACCTTCTGCAGGATGACCCAAGGATGCATGGTCGGAGGTGCAGAGCTCATGAGGCAGAGGAGGTCAGGTGAGGGTTAGAGTTTGTTACTCCTACATCGGGTAGGGACACATGGCTCGTGTTCTCCCGACCCGCCACACTGACAATAAGTATACAGTAAAGGGACCTCCAAGGATGAGGTAGAGGTTCATAGGAGGAGGTCCTCAGGGTGGCAGATGTGGCAGGGGAGCAGACCAAGAGGTAGGCGGTGGACGATGATTCAAGGTACTACATCCACCACCCCCAGGTGGTCCACAGCGGGATCAGGGAGCCAGCGGACATGGGCAAGCTCAGCTTCATGTAGTAGAGAAATATGACCACAGTGCTCCAAATATGAATATAGTTATGATATGTGTCTTCTCCACCTTAGATATAGTTCTTATAGACACAGTTGTCATTCACTCATTCCTCACAATGGACATCGTTAGAGGCTTGGATATTCTGTTGGATCCATTAGTTTCTCCTTATGTTTAGAGACTCCTACTGAAGGGGATTCAATGATTACACATTGGTACTTGAAGTGTGAGATTAATCTAGGAGGCGATATCTTTGGTTGGGATCTCATAGTAGTTGCATCGAGGCCTTACGACTTCATCTTTAGTATGGACTGGTTATCTATATTCCATGCTCAGATCGACTATTTTATGTTTAATGTGTGGTGTGTCCATGAGTATGGAACCAGGTTTTCCTTCACTAGTAAGAAGGGAACCCTTGCAGCATTGGATGGGCTTTCTCAGATGAGGGTGCAGTTGATCACTCACCAGTTGGCTAGCCTCTCCCTATGTGTGTTGGACAAGAGGAGTCTGAGCTATCCTTTCATGGTGGACGAGTATGAGGATGTCTTTCCAGAAGATTTCCCTGGACTACCTCCTCCAAGATAGTTAGACTTTTTCATTGAATTGTACATAGGAATGAAAAAAATATCTACAACATTAGATCAGATGGATTCCACAGAGCGTCGGGAGATAAGAGTAAAGTTGTAAGACTTGCAAAAGAAGGGGTTCATATGACCCAGTGTTTCTCTATAGGCAGCCCCGGTGTTGTTTTCCAGGAAGGCAGACCGGAGCCTAAAGCAATGTGTGGAATTATGGTGCCTGAACTAGATGACTGTGAAGATAAAGTATCCATTGTCGAGAATTGGTGACCTCTTCGATCCGCTTAAGAGAGTTATGTGGTTCTCAAAGGTAAACCTCATATCAGGCTATCATCAGCATCAGGTATGAGATGAGGTCATAACAAAGACAACATTTAGATGTCGATATAGCCACTAATAGTTTTTTCTAATTCCCTTCAGCGTGACCAATACCTTATCAGTGTTCATGGGACTCATGAACATGTTATTTCAGCCTTACCTCAGTCATTTTGTGGTAGTCCTCAATGATGACATCATAGTGTAATCATTGTTGGAGAGGGAGCACGCTACACACCTACAAATAGTCTTGGATACACTCCAAGAGAACCAACTTTATGGTAATCTCTCGAAGTGATAGTTCAAGATTTGGGAGGTCCACTTTCTGGGATACATCATCTTGGAGGCTATAGTTGCACTAAATTCAGTAAAGATAGATGCATTTATTTCTTGGGAACCACCTATAAGTGTGACTGAGGTGCATAGTTACTTGGGCTTGGCCATATACTACCATAGATTTGTTCCCGACATCTCAACAGTATCAAAACTCTTTTAAAAATTGACAAAGAAGGGATAACCCTTCATGGGGATAGAGATATTCCAAAAGATATTCCAGAGGATGAGGAAGATCTTGACCCACGATAACATGTTGAGGTTTCCAGAGGAGGGAATCAACTACGTGGTATATTGTGATGCATCAGGGATGGGACTGGGTTGTGTCCTGATGCAGGAGTGAGAAATGTTCACCCATGACTCACAGTAGTTGAGGATGCATGAGAAGAACTAAGCGACCCACGACCTGGAGATAGCAGTAGTGGTTGTTTCCTTGAAGATGTGGGGGCACTACTTGATGGGTTAATGATTTTTCGTCTACTCCAACCACAAGAGTCTCAGGTATATCATCTCATAGAAGGACCTAAACATTACACAGTGGAAATGGTTGGAGTTCCTATAAGACTATGACTTTGAGATAGTCTATACTCTTGGGAAGGGAAACATGGTGGCTGACATGCTCAGCATGAGGTCTGGCTTGCAGCTGCTGAGTGAGGCGACATAGAGGCTATTCATGATTCATATATCCTTCATGGATGATGATGAAAAAAATTTCCTCCAATCAATGATTGTCACTCCCCCACTCCTTCAGTGAGTTAGGGAGGAATAACTTATAGATGTTGACAGTGAGGCCCGAAGTGCTCATATATCCTCGAGAAAGGCTCCTAATGAATTTTCTACAAGTGGGGAGCAGGACAAACATTTTAGGGGACACACAATGGTACTAGTGATGTTACCAGAGGAGGTTTTGAGGGAATTCCATAAATCCCATTTGGCAGTACATCCTAGAGTGGAGATGATATAACAGGACCATCGACATCAGTACTAGTGGATAGGGATGAAGAAATCAATGGAAGAGTTCATTTCACAATACCTGAGCTGTCAGCATGTGAAGTATGAGAATCAGGTCCCATTAGGCTTGACACAACCACTTAAGGTACCGAAGTGGAAGTGGGATTATATCTACATGTAGTTCTTGATGGGGTTACCACGCACATCCCGGGGCCATGACTCTATCTAGGTGATATTTAATAGACTCACCAAGTCGGATCACTTCCTACCCATATGAGAGCAGGGATCATAAGAGGGATTGGGGCGACTATACATCCATGAGACAAAACGGATTCATGGGGTGCCTTCGACGATCGTCTAAGAATGTGATGCATGCTTTACATACAATCTGTGTAAGGGGTTGCAATAGGTTTTTAGGACTCAACTTCACTTGAGAAGAGCTTTTCACCCCCAAACAGATGGTCATATGGATTAAACCATGCAAACTATGAAGGAAAAGATTCCGGCTTGTGTCCTTGATTTTTGTCTCAGTTGGGAGGACCATCAACCGCTAGTGGATTTTTCATTCAACAATAGCTATCAATCCACCCTTAGCATGGAACCATTTGAGTCCTTGTATGGTTAGAAATGCATATCACCTCTATGCAATATAGACCCAGGGGAGTCAGTACTCATAGGTCCAGAGTTGGTACGAGGTACCATAGAGAAGGTTCAGATCATCCAGGGCCAGATGAGGACTTTTTGTAGGAGGAAGAAATTGTATGCTTACAATATATTAAGATCTTTGGAGTTCGAGGCGGGTGACCATGTGTTCCTTTGAGTCTCACCACGATGAGTATTACCGAGATTTGGCTGGGGTGGAAATCTATCTCTGAGCTTCATTGAATCTTTCCAAATTCTAAATAGATTTGAAGAGGTGGTGTGTTGTCTAGCTCTTCAACCACATATGTACCAGGTGCATAATGGTTTCATGTGTCGTAGTAGAGGAGGTATGTGCATTATCCCTCACATGTCATCGATTGGGTCAAGCTGGAAAATGACGATATGATGATATTTACAGAGTTGTCAGTGGAGATAGAGGATTGGCAGGAGTGGGTCATTCATGGATAGTCGATTCCTATGGTGCACGTTAGGTGGTAGAATAGGAATCTCCAGGAGATCACATGGGAGTGTGAGGCTCAGATTCGTGCTCAGTAGCCCTACTTGTTTGATTAGCCTTTTTTTTAATTTTGGGGATATAAATCCCTAAGGTAGGGAAAATGTAATATCCTAGAATATCTATGTAATTTTTTATATATGGAATTATTTCGAGACCAAATGCTCTGAAGTCACATGATTTTGAGGACCAAGGTGCCTGGAATGTAATTATGAACATATGTTAAATTATGTTCAGTAAATGTGGGAGCGGGTTTTTCTAAATTATCAGCAGGTGCTCATATCAAAAAATTGAGGGCACCGTTGAACTAAGAATTCCATGATTCGCCTATAAAGGAAATAAATTTGACCAGAAATGGTCGGATGGAAAAGATAATTTTTGGAAATTTTGGATAATACTAAAGTAACATAAAAAGTTATTTTAATATTCTTTTTCACCGTTGAGCATCGGATGATGGTGCGATGGTGCAGTGATGAGATGCATTAATGGAAACTCATAATAAATCATTTTTTGTGTAAGCATAACGATGTGATGTCAGAGCGTACCAGAAGTGATGAAATGTGTTTTATTTTAATAATGCATTGGGGAAATCAGTTGGTGGAATTTCATCCGAAAAAGAACATGGAACCTATCTCTCCCTCTCCCTTCGATGATGATCACTATCAACGAACTTCGCCAGGATGGATTAAATAGATAACAAACAAAGAATAATGATAACCGAGTGAGGATCGACAACATCTCAAAGCTTTATCCCTCGTCAGCGATGAATTATCAAACAAGGTAAGGGTTATTTGATTAAATTATTTTTCCCATTATATTTCTAAAGTGACAAACGTGGGTCAACCAACGAACACGATGACCAGCGGATCTTTCTTTGATGTGGGAGGGTGTCATTTTCTTGGGTCTCTATAGAGGGATATGTATATTGTTGATAATGTGTTATTCCAAACCTCCCCCGCTTTATGCTTATAACGAGGAAGGTGTGGGCTGGCACGAACAAGGACCAACACCCATACTACATGTGTGTTCATGGTCAATGAACATTAAAAATCAAATCAAGGTATTTTAGAGACCCTCATATGGAAGGCGGAAACCCGAGAGGGCCGAGGGTGCAAGAGGTATTGAAATTGGACCACCAGAGCGGACCCGGTGGCCCGTGGAAGGTGTCGTCGATGCAACACCACCGGCGCAGTGGTGACAATGACCGGAGAAAGTGACCGTAGGCGTAGTGGTGCACCTATCATGCACCATGGTGGAGGAGGCCTCGATTCATCGGTTGGATGCGGCGGTAGCCCGACACCTCGTAGAAAGGAGTAGCCCACTCCATGCGAGCCGCGTGCGAATAGAGGGGGGCAGACGGGTGAACCGATCGCGCAGACCCCAATGGGACTAGCCAAGCTGGCCAGTCCACTAAGTAGATCTGGGCCGATATGATAAAACCGGGCTGCGCGGCAGCCCATACTAGAATAATAGACCGGTCTGTCCATATGGGTTGTGACGAATAAATTCTAAGACACTGGGTGACCAAGTGGACTAGACTCATGGCCAACCTTGGCTGGGTCTAGTAAGGCCCAATGGGCTAGGAAGACAAGTTGGGTCATCCCAGACCTGAGCCAAGATTGTTTGGGTCAGTCTGACCGAGTCAGACCGGGCATGGATGCAACTGTAACGTATTTACTAAAACTCTGTTATCTTGTAAACAAGGTGTCTGATTGATGAGTCATTTGTGGAGTTGGGAACCTCACCACAAATAATTACTATGATATACTCTACATGAGTTTTTGATGTGGTTGGTGTACGACTGGGTTGGATCGGACTTGAATCTAACCCGGACATTTTTACAAAAATGTCCATATCTTACAGACTGGGTGTCTGCTCGATGCCTCGTCTATTGCATTGGGAACCATATGATGAGATGTTCCTTTGGTTTACATTATATAATACTTTGTGAAATTTGATGTATGATCCATTTATGGGTGATCAGATCCTCCGAAAGACAAGTGTTCTATGTGCAGGAATCCAGTGGATGGCTATGACAAGAATAATGAATAACAAGCCTTCATGGATTAGCATAAGAGTGACCCTTCATGTATCAACATAAGATAAACCCTTCGTGGATAAGAATAAGAGATAGACTTCATGGATCTTCATAATAGAGTCCCTTTGTGGATCAGCATAAGAGCGACCCTTCATGGATCAACATAAGAGTGATCCATCATGGATCTGCATGAGAGTGACCTTTCATGGATCAGTAGTATCGTGACCCATCATGGATCAGCTGGAGAGCGACCTGCCATGGATCAGTAGTAGAGTGACCCCTAATGGATCAGTAGTAGAGGGGCCCTTCATGGATCAATGGTAGGGCCTCTCAACAGAATAAAATGATACATCATTATCAAAAATCATCTTTACTTCTGTACATAAGTTATATCCTTGTGTGATATGGGTCTTTTTATTTGTGCTTTACTATGAGATATTTTCTGTGGTATTTTCCCTTTATGGATTTCTATGAGATTTGTGTTGGTCTCGGGATCCCTGTTGAGTATTTCTATACTCACCCCTACACTGGCTTCACCTGAACCTATTGTGTCTTGTGTAGACAACAGATAAATTTGACTTAGAATTTGGAGATCTAGGGCTAGATGGTTCTCGGAGAGGGATCGATATACATGGTGTGCTGAAGTGACATCTTATAGTGAGTTGTACCTACCCTTCAGGTATGATCCTTTTCAGACAACCTCTAGAGCATGTACTTATTTTGGTGTAATTTCATTTTAGATGGTCTTGTATTCTATACCATTTACTTTCAGTTTACACCTTGTTCTCTTAGTAGTGGTAATTTTTGGTGATGTACCACAATATTTCATTTGAGGGTTTCATTGAGTAGTATTCCATGTCTTTGTGTCTATTGGTTTAAAGAAAATTCTTTCCCTTGAGTGGAAATGCCTTTCTAGTGCATGTCACCAGCCCTGGGCCTATAGAATGTGGGTTTGGGGTAGTCATGGAACCAGCCCAGGGGACGGGTCATGAAACCTGTACTGGATAGATGCGGGAAAGGTAGTGCTACAAGTTCAACATCTTCTTTAAGAGATTTTATATAACGATTGGATATTAGTATGTGGATGTATACATGTCAGACTATATATAATTCACACACCAATAGTCATTTTTGACCACTATATTTCGACGTGGGCAATCAATATTTCATGGATATTTTCCATAGACATGGTCATAGTCATATTCAAAAACAAGGAAATTCATCACCTCATTAAGTCAGACCCTTTTAGATTCTAATTAGAGTCAAGCTGATATCCAATTGGTAGTAGTTACTACATTGGTATTGGTCCATGAATGATGTCTTCCATATATCTATTCCTCACTGATATCATTATTATCCTTCACAAACTGTTCATCCCAATGAGGTTGTGTGTGAGGTATATATATCAATTTAGGTGCATCCTATCTGTATTATTGAACATGACATAAAGTTTCTTTGAGGATAGTTAGTTCATCTAGTACAAGTACCATGGAATTTTGACCATGTGTATGATGAGACTTGGGAGCGGGAGACCAACATACGTTCTCAGTGGATGAAGTTATTATCATATGATTCTTGATCACCCTTGTAAGGGAAATTAAGGGATGAATTTATTTAATGGGTAAATATTATAAGATCATGAATATTCTATGATGTATGAGACCATTCTATTTCCAATTTAATACCTTGTTTTTGACCAAATTTAAATTTGTAGTGGGGTCATGAATGAAAAAGTAGTTTCTAGGGCCTATACATAACCAAAGCCTGACTTTTTTTGTAAAAGGAAACTATTCTACATGGTTAGTAGAAATTATCCATCCCATTTCATGTAGTTTGAATAACCATATGGGGTGGTCCAGTCTATTGTTCATGGATTCATGTTTTGATGAAACCATTCACCAGGATCCGAATGACCATGATTTTTCTATAGAGTTTTTGATATAAGGTAAATGTATTATCGATGCACGATTTTTATAACATTGTTTCATGACCATATGATACAGTGGTTTGAGATAGATAAGGGGGTATGGTTGCTGCATAGTATGTCCAACCATGTGTCCAAACTATGAAGTCGAGCATTTAGAGTATAAATTACAATATATCCCTTTATTCACTAAAATTTTAAACCTTCTCATATTTTCTTATTTTCTCCAACAATGGTAACTCCTTTCTCATATTAATATGTCCCATAGAATCCTATCATAGGATCCTCCATATCACTTTAATCCAGACTCTAGTTCTTTCACTTTCCATCTTTATAGATGTGAACTAGTTTACTCTATTCCTCTAATTCCTTTTGTTATTTTCCACATCTCATTGGAGTTAATTTGGAACATTTTCTTATGCGCTATTTTAAGGAAAATGTATGTTCTTTTATTTTATTCTAATCCAAGAAAAATTAGAGGATGAGACTATAAAAGTGTTCTTCTACAAGATTAAGGTTGGTGTTCTATACCTTTTCCCTAAAATTCTAGTGGTTTATAACTAGTTTTCATTATGCCATGTGCCATTCATTCAAGTCGATGTTTCCAAAAGTATTTTTACCATGAGTTTATTGATAAATTCATGTCTAGGAAATGTAGTGGCACTATTATATAAGGCTATATGTTTTTGACATCAACCTGAAACTCCAATGGGGTGGGTTCCACAATTTTTTTCATGACTATTCCACTCTCTAAGTGTGTTTATTTAATGACCCAAAATTTTACTAATGAAAATTCAACATGACCTAATTAAATGTGTTATTATGTAAAATTGGTATATAACATATAAACATCCTTGGTTTTATGTTTTTGTATTTTAAAATACAATTAATAATTTTTAATGTTTCTAATATAGTTGTTGAACAGTGATCAATTGATTACTATAAATATAGGGCTTTAACATATCAAATTTACTCAGACAAAGGAATCGATGGCCTCATCTAGCATAATTACTCCATACAAATCCCATTTGTCAGAGGTTGCAAAGGAGGTGGTGTTATTGGTATTCACTCTCAACCAATCCCAAGCCGAGCTTCAAAACATTAAGCTTGAACGGATCTGCCTACGTGAGAAGTGGAAGTTAATAGAGATTACCACCCGAGGGATGTTATCCGAGTCACCCCAAGAGTATATCAACATCAAAAAACTTAACCTTAGGTATTATGCGAGTGTTATAATGGGTTATGTAACAAAGACCTATCACAAGGATTATGTACATTATTGTTTTATAGAATAAAGAATATACGTTCATTTTATTATTGTTACTTTGTAAATAGTTTTTAAAGAACAAATAGTATTTTGAGTTGATATTAAATTAATGAATATATTTTGATGAAATAATGGATTTTTTAATTTAAATTTAATTTTAATAAAATATAATTACTAAATTATTTTTTATTAAATATAAATTATTTTATAATTTTTATGAATACAATTGTAATTTTTGTTAAGGTTTGAATGTTGTTTTTGTTAAAAACCCATGAATTTTTTATAATTTCAGTTTTTATTTTAAAAGTAAAAATAAAAATATTTATAAAATCATTTAAAAAAATGAATATTATTTTTTGAATCAAGACATCAAAATTATCCAATGGTGATTGTTTCAAAATTTTCAGAGATAATCGAGTTTTTGGGTAAAATTTAAATACAGTTTAATTATATAATGTAATTTATAATATCATAATAACCCAATAATGATGTAATAAAATAATATAAATGTGGTGCCCAGAAAATATTTGTCTTACCATTAAAATATTTTGATTTTTGGCTTCTTTTATTTATTTTAAAAAGAATTAGTGTATCCTCCAAGACTTATAAAACATTTTAAAATTTTAAAATAATTTCTTTGAGAGTGTAACTCACATCCACATAAGAATGCATAATATTTTAATAAGTTCGGCCATTGGACTTATAAAATATTGTTTTTGAGTCCCCTTTGGAAAAAACCATGGGGAAAACCCATGGGTTGGTTTGTGGTTTTTATTAGTTTAATGTGTTGTGTCAAAAACCTAAATAATAAAGAATTATATATATTTTCCTATATAAACTCACCCAATATCTCACTTCCTCTTCAATAAAAACCTTTGGAGATCAACAAAAATATTCCCTCCTCTATCTATAATCCTCCCAAGGTGACCCAATCTCTCAATAATCCCCTCTCAATCCTCTCCATATCCTTTGGTATCACACTTCCTAGTAAAGGATTTCTTCCTTTCTTATTTTTGTCCAAATTTCATTCTGTTGTTATACCTTATTGTTTTCAATTAAAAATGTAGGGGTATGATTTTGAACCTCCACATACATCCTTAATTATATTTTAATAATGATATACCACTTTGTATCTCATTAATGCCTCCCATTTATGCCTGTTACCATGCCAAAATTCCCTAAGGGATTTCTCTCTCATAATTTACATTCAAGCAATTCTTCTGATTTATGAATCTAAATTCCATTAAATATTTTGGTAAATGTATCTATATGACCGCCTTACTTTCAATTTCAATTACATATTATTTGAAACCCATTTCTCTCTCACCAAGAATTTTTATGAATTCTTATGTCATGCTGACGTGCTGCAGAAATTGGACCGCGATTTTCCAAGACAATGTCATTGTGTGGTGAATACCAGGATCATTTCTCTATCAAAGGTATTCAAATTTATTAACATTTACTTATTGATTATAGAGTTTAATTTATTAATTCCACATTCCTTTATCGTGGAATAAATGATTATTTTTAATGAATCCATGTTATATGATCCGTGGGGAAAACTTATGCATGTAATGAAATGATTAAGATGGGTATGACCTAATAACACTCAAAAGAATTGGGTAAAAATTGTATCATGATACATCAAGTGAAATGTGTGTTTAATCATAATAATTCATGTTTAATAAGGTATTACTCATTCCCCATGTTCATTTATCCTTGTCTCATGCTAATATCATGTTAAATGGTTTTACCACATTTCCATGTTATGATAATCATGATATATCATAACTTTATGTTCATGTTTCTCTTATGCTCAATTTATATGCCTATTGCCTAACATGTACTATATTCTTCCTCTTATTCATTGTTTACTCTCTTACTAGGCTTTATATTTCACCCTTTTCTTATTAATGTCCTCAGGTTCTCCCATGTAATGCTAAGTACGAAGGAATGTTGTGGTCTTTTAAAAGAAGTTTTCAATAAAGATGAGTATTTCATGTTTTAAGTTATTATGTAATGTTCCTAAGTCCCAACGACACTAGAAAACTTGATCTTCTCTATTGTATCAAGTGAATATTTTATGTAATAAATTATTTTTATGTGTGAAATAAAGATAAGGGTTGTTATAATTGGTATCAGATGATAGGTTTAGTTATTTTTTGTATTAGGATTAGAAACCTATAGTGAAAGCATTAGGGATAAGACTTAGTATAATAAAAACATCCCTAAATTTTGGTGAGTATTGAGTAAGTGGTTTATCAATAAAATAAATCCATTTCTAGATATGAGAAAATAGAGGCAGATCTTGCATAGATGTATCTACAGGTAAAACCTGAAAACACATCTTTGAGCTAGACTCGAACGGGAACTGGTACACGACAACAGGTCTTGCTGCACGCTTGGTTACAAAACTACCAAGGGATATTCTTTGTTAAATTTATAATCTTAGTCTGAACCATTATTAAGGGACTTAAAAAAATTCCCATAAGAATATATGATGGGAAGTAGATCATGGATAACATAGATTAAATCCTATTAATTCATAATTTAAGGAAATAAATGTATTTTAGAATTCGTCCATTTTTTGTCTTTGGATTACACTTTATGTTTTACCCCTAACATTTCTTTTATTCCATCCAGTGGCAGGTAATAGGAGGACTCAGGCTAACAACCTTTGTGAATATCCATGTGACAATTGTTCTAATGATATTCCCAATCCGATCGGAGCGGTAATCACAAACTTTGTCATAATACTCTCTAAGTTAACTCATGTTTTCGATAGAAAAAAAGATCAAGAAAAAAATTCAACCCCCCAGAAAGAACATGTCACAATATAGAACTTCGCGAGACAAAGGCCTCATACTTTTAAGGGATCATCTGATCGCTCAATCTTCGAACAATGGATCAACTCCATTGAGAAGATATCCTCCATCCATCAATGTTCTGAACAAGATAAGGTACTTCTTTATACTTATTGTATGGATGGAGAAACTGATCAATGGCATACATTGATCCAAAATACGAAGCCTAAGGAGGATATTGAGGCGTTGGAATGGAAATATTTCCAAAAAATGTTTTTCAGAAAATATTTTCCTTGCACCATCCAACGTAAGATGCAAAGGGAATTAATTTCCCTCAATTAAAAAAATGGAAAATCCATAAGATCATATGAGGAAAACTTTACAAGTCAAGCACGTTATGCCTCTATCTATTTCATTATCCCCCGAATATAGGGTTAACCACTTATTTTGGGGGCTAAAACCTAGCCTAAAAAAATCCCTAGCGATCTATGACTTAGATGGCTATAAGGAATTAGTCTGATGTTCCCTAAAAGATGAAATAAAGATTAGTGAATCTCAAAGTTATCACTGAGATAAGAATAATAAGGTGTACTTTAATTATAGAAGACTAATGGATAAATCCAACGGTGCTACAAAAATATAGCTCCCCACTTGCCAAATGTGTGGAATGAAGAAACCTGGAAATTTCCTAAAGTGGAAGAGGAAATGCTTCAGGTGTGGAAGAGAAGGGAACTTGGACATTAACTGCCGAAAATAAAAACCCCACAGCTGTGACAGAGGAGAGGAATGCTCTATTCTACCCTTAACTCATTTTTATTTTCTTCAAATGCAATGAATCGAGTAACTTCTCAAAATAGTTCCCTAAGACAATTGTGTTCGGAGGCAACCAACAAACTACAAGGCAGCAAGGGAAACCTTTGCCATCACTATCGCCAAAGTGAACCTAAAAAACAAAGTATTTATACAATGGCTATTAGCACTATAATCTGAAACATAGATATTAGTACCCAATGAGCATGCATATCTGTAGCAGATGAATGAGTCTAAGGAAGAAAACATCCTGTTAGACATGCATATTGTGAGGGAATTCTCTGAAGTGTTTCACGAGGAATTTCCTAATCTTCCTCTTAAAAGAGATGTTGAATTCTCAATTGATCTTAAACCTGGGTTGTTTCCAATATCCAAGACTCTATATACAATGGCTATTATGGAGCTTGAGGAGTTGAAGAAACAACTAAAGGAGAATCTGGAAAAAAGGGTTTATATTCCCAAGTGCTTTACTATGGGGTGCACTAGTGCTCTTCATCAAAAAGAAGTATGGTTCAATAAGCCTTCACATTGATTATCGTGATCTCAACAAAAACACGATAAAGAAAAATATCCTATGCCAAGAATTATTGACTTGTTTGATCAGCTATGTGGAGAACAATACTTCTCCAAGGTGGATTTGTGGTCAGGATATTACCAATTAAGGGTGAAGAAGGAGGATATCCCCAAGAAAACATTTCATATAAGATAAAAGCAATATGAATCAATAGTAATTCCTTTCAGACTCACTAATGATACTGAAATCTTCATGTTCATGATGAATATGGTCTTTAGAGATTACCCTAACAAATATTCAATAGTCTTTGTAGAAGATATTCAAATATACTCCTAAACCAAGTAAGATCATAACGAGAATCTATGTGTTGTACTAGAGACCTTGATAAAGGGGAATCTCTATGAAAACTACATAAAGTGTGAGTTTTGGTTGAAGGAGGTCTCATTATTAGGTCATATCATCGCAAGCAATGGAAAATCTGTGGATCCCTCCAAGACAGCTGCAATTGAGGGATGGCTGAGGCCAGCATCGGTAATGGATATCTGTATCTTATTAGGGTTAGATGGATATTATCGCTAATTTTTTAGAACTTTATCATGATTTTCAAACCCTCTTACCAAGATAACTCATATGGGAGTAATGTTTTCTTTGAGTGATGAATGTAAAGATAACTTTAAGGAGTTGAAAAGGAGGCCTATCAATGTGCCAGTGCTCATACTAACCACAAGTGGAGAAATTTTTGTGGTATTTAGGGATGATTTGAAGATGGACATGGGATGTGTGTTAATGATAAATGAAAAATTCAGTGCCTATGATTCAAGGAAATTGAAATTAAATGTGAAAAACTATCCAACACATGATTTGGAGTTGGATTCCATAATCTTCTATTTGAAAATTTGGCGCCATTACCTCTTTTGGGAGAAGTGTGAAATATACATAGATCACGAAAGACTCAATTATATATTCACACTAAAAGAGTTTAATATGCTCCAATGAAGATGGTTTGAGCTGCTAAAATACTATGACTACTCAGTCCATTACCACCCTGGGAAAGCGAACATGGCGGCAGATGCTCTATGTAGAAAGGACATAGAAATTCTATCAATGGTAGGAAATAAAAAGTATCTAATCTTCTTGGATTTGATGAATATTGAAATATGAATCATAAATAAAGGAACATCATCAATCCTTTCAAAATATTATTGTTCAAATATCTATTTTGGTAAGGTTAAAGGATGATCAAAAGGATGATTTGGGAATTCCTACGAAATAGGAAACTATCATAAAAGGGAAATCCTCAGAGTTCAATGTTAATGAAGAAGGGATTGTGATATTTGGGACAAGACTATGTGTTACATCAAATCCGAAGTTAAAGAATGATCTTTTGGATGATGCTCATAGTTCAAATTTATTCATTCACCCAGGAAACACAAAGATGTATCGAGATCTCCAAGAGCATTATTGGTGGGATAACATGAAGAAGGAGATCACTGAGTATACATGAAAGTTCCTGGTATGTCAAAAAGTGAAGGATGATATGAAGAAGTCTAAGGGGATGATGAAACCATTAACCATACCAGCATGGAAATGGGAGAACATCACCATGGACTTTGTCACCAGACCTCTAAAGACATCCAAAGGAAACAATTTTATCTTGGTTTTTGAGGATCATCTTAAAAGGACTAAAAAATTTATTTCAATTATAGAGGATCTCTAATTGGATCAACTTGCACTGATACATATGAGATAAGTGGTAAGTCTTCATAGAGTACCACTATCGATTGTATCTGATTGTAATCTAAGATTGACCTCTATGTTTTGGAAGAGTCTTCAATATGATATGGATACAACGATGAACTTCAGTATGGCTTATCATCCTCAAACTGATTCCTAATATGATCAGACTATCCAAACACTTGAGGAATTGTTGAGATCATGCACAATAGACTTCAATGTATGATGGGATCAACATCTTCCACTGGTTGAGTTCCCTTATAGTATCATTTTCCACTCAGGCATCCAAATGGCTCCAAATGAAGACCTTTATGGGAAGAGATTCATAACCCCGACATTTTGGGATGAATTTGGGGAGTGAAAACTCTTAGGTCTAGAAATGGTCGAAGAAATGGTGGACAAGGCTAAGACCATCCAACATCACATTAAATCTAATCAGAGTTGAGAATATATCTATGCTGATAATCGTCAACGAGACCTAGAGTTTGATGTCGGATACATGGTATTCTTCCGCGTATCACCATGGAAGAGAGTTCTGAGATTTGGGAAGAAGGTAAACCTTAGTCCAAGGTACATCATATCTTTTGTGATCATTGATCTCATTGGAGAAGTGATGTCACACCCCGACTGCGGATGTCCGTAATTGTTCTCTTTTCTTGGTCACGGTTTAAATTTTTCGAAGATTATTTGCATTGGCGGTTTCGCGCTGGTGCGCGGTCACTGCATCATTAGCGGTGACCGTGCGTTCAGCCCGGGTGACCGTGTCTGCACCCAGCATGTTTAAATATTATAATTTTTATGTTGATATTTTATTATTAACGCTATTTATGTTGTGTTATTAATATGATAGTTAATTTTATTTTATATATGTTTATGTATGTTTTATATATATATATATGTATAATAATGTATATATACATATAGTTCTATATATGTTTATGTATATATCTTTATATGCATAAATGTATATATATGTATTATCTTTAAATTATTTTATTATTTGATCAAAATAATTATTATTAGAATTAAGTAATGTATTATTATTATGATGAATTTTACAATTATTATTATTATCTTTATAAAGTTTTATTATTATTTTTATCATTATTATTATGTTTTTATTTTATATACATATATATATATATATATTGAGAAACCCTAACCCGATTTTTCCCCTCCCCCATTTTCTTTCTTTCACGAGCCGCCATCCCCTCCCCCCTTCCTGCATACGCCGCCCCCATCTCCTTTTGCACCCCGCTGCGCCCGATCTCCCCGGCCGCCCTCTCCCCTGCACCCTCCTCCCGTCCCGCTCACCCCAGCACCGCGCCACCCCAGCCGCTCCTCTCCCCCTGCACCTCGCTGTTCCCGGCCTCCTCCGCGGTCCCGCGCCGTCCCCTCCCTCCGCCTGTTCCCGTCACCGACCCCCTGTCTGACCCCGTCGCCAGCGCTCCGCTGGCCTCCTCTCCCTCTGGCGACGACACCACCCCCAGCTCCGGCGCGCTCCCCCTCCGGCCTCTGCTTCGGTGCGCCGTCTGCCGCAACGGCTCACCGCCTCCGCCTCCCTGCTCTCGGCCTCCTCCCTCACCCCCTACTTGTGAGTTTCTTTTTTATTTTTATTTTTTATTTTTTTTTATTTATGATTGGTTTCGTTTTATTATAATTATTATTATTATGTTACCATTAATATTATTATACTATTATTATTATTGTTATTATTATGTTAATATTATTATTATATCATTATTATAATTATTATTATGTTATTATTATTAATACTATATTATTATTATTATTATTATTAATATATTTATTATTATTTTAATTATTATCATATTATTATTATTATTATTATTATATTCTGTTATTCTTATTATTATTTTTATATTATGTTATTATATTATTATTATTAATATTAATAATATATTATTATTATTATTATTATTATTATTATTATTATTATTATATTATTATATTAATATTGCTATTATGATTATGATAATATTATAACTTTGTCATATTATTATTGTTATTTTTATTATATCATTAATATTATTCTTATGTTGTATTATTATTATCATGACGTTATTGTTATCATTATTTTATTGGGTATGCTATTATTATTATTATTATTATATTAATATTGTTATTACTATTATGTTATTATTGTGCCAAATTATTATTGTTATTTATTTATTCTCTTGATTATTTTTGTATGTGTTATATGTCTATATATTTGTTTAATTGCTTATTTTTTTTATTAATTAATTGATTAATTAATTTATTCATTTATTTATTTATTTATTTTTCCTTCATGGCATCTTGGTGTTTATATTTAATTCATATTAATCCTTTTTCTGTCGCGGGTTGAGTAACGTGTACTTTTTCACTGTTCAGCGTACGCAGTTAGTCCGCATGGGTTCGTTCTACTTTCTGCTGGGGTTCCGTCGCGTCCGCTCCTTGTTTGAGGTAGGCGAATTCTACTGTTTCCTTTCCGAGGTACCCTGCTGATGCTTGAATTGTTTTAAATAAATTTTATTCCATGATTCGCGTGTTTATTATATCATTACGCGGCTTATTTTGGTGTTTTAAAATCTATAGTATTTGTTCGAAAGTTAAGTTTGAAGAAATTATATTTTATGCCAAGGTAGGTGTGCACTAGATGTTGTCCTGTACTTTTTATTGCTTATATAGTGCACCTGTTTAGGCGTTTACAGCTAAGGTGGAACTAAATGCCTATGTTCTCTTATGTTGTCATTGGTTGTCTTGAGCGGTGTTTTCTTTTTGTAAAGAAAGAATCATTCTTTGATCTTATTATCCTGTGCTGGTTAGTCTTATGAAATTTAGTATTATTTGGAAATGTTGTAGTGCCCCTTTGTAGGTTTGACGCACCATTGGATGTTGACACATCCATGGGTGCACCAGGTGCACACATGGATGTGCCCTCAAATGAAGATGATGTTTGAAATTGTTACCATTTATTTTTATTTTTATTTATTTTTATTTTCTCGAAATCTCGACTTTTCTAAATGGTTCTTGGTTTCAAAATGTTTTCACCTCTTCATGAGACACATCGAACTGATTTAAAAAGAAATCTACAAAAATATGCCAGTTTGGCCTTTCTTCTAATACAAAAGCAGCGCTTGAGTTTTTGAAAAAGATATTGTGAAAATGTTCATGTAAAGTCATTTGGTTTTGTAAAAACGGAGTGCTCGCTTGGCGACATCGGGTATTTTTATAAAGTGGTTTTGATAATTAAATGACGTGATGGCCCGGTTGGCACTTTATTAATTGTGAAGTGATTATACATATATATATATATATACGTACTTGTGAGGGCATCTCTACAGGGGGACTTCCCTTCGAGGGTTTCCGTGTAGCGATGTCCGTGTAAGGGGATGACAAGTGTGGTGAGATGAGTCACGCGTGCGAGGGTCTCCCACTTACACAGTGTTACAAAAACCACCATGGGTTCCTAGGAATCTTGTAGATTATCGAGTGACGGTTGCTTGCTAACCCTGATTAGACGGGTTGGTACCCCCTGGAGTCATGGACAGGCCAGGTGGGATGTGCCACTGGTTGGCTATTAGGGCGGCCAGTTGGTTATTGACTATGGAGTACCACGCCGGCAGGTAGTCTGAACCCGAGTACGTCCAGGGGTTTTCTAGGGATGTTTAGGATCACCCATGGTTACTTGTTCACCTTGATTGTTTACTTTTAGTTATTCTTTACAACTTATTATGTTACTTGTGTCCCTTTGCACTACTTTCATCTTGCATTACTTGGTTACTTTCTGTTTCACTGGTTTGCCTTCAGCCTATACTGTTTACCTGTTCCTTGTTAGCACGGTCGTAGTATTATCTGTATTTGGTTTTTTTAATAAAAACAGGAAATGGTTTGGAAGTGATTTATAGTGTGCTTTGGGTTTTCAAATGGGGAAAACATGTTGTTTATTTTTAAATGTGAAAAATCTATTTTATAATTGTATTTTTCAAACCTGTGTCAACGGATTGCTTGGGAAAGGAAACTTTTGGATTCAGTGGTTTACTTTGGCTTACCTTCTGGGCATTTTTAATTCTCACGCCTATATTATCATTTCAGTTGCAGGTCTTCCCTTGCTCAGGTCTTCTGTTTTGAGTCACTCAGTGTTGGAGCGAGGTTGCTCTCTAGTTGGGTGGTGACCTGAGAGGTCACATGGGGGTACGTGGTCGTGTGGCTTTTATTTTCTTTTCCGCTGTTAGTGTTTATTTGTTCTGTTCTATTTACTTCTGTTTGGGATGAAATCGTTCCCAATGATCAAACTTTAATGCCCGACACTTGTTTCCATCCCGGGGGGGATCGGGAACGCCCCTCAGGACTTGCTGCGGACCGGCTCGGGTGACCGGTTCAGGGTCGACCCGGACTGGTTCGTGACAAAATGGTATCAGAGGCAGGTTCTTGTTATTTGGGTTGTCCGGTAGATGGAGATTAAGACTGTCGGAACTCGAGGGGTAGGTGCGAGAAGAGCGTCGCGAACTCTTGCTCGCACTGATCTTCGAGTTACCAGGGGTAGTTCGGGAATTGTGTCCTTGTCTTTTCTGGTTTGTCCTGGATTGAGAGATGACAATGGAGGCAAGCCGACGTTACGTCGTAATTTCACATGGAGTAGTGACCCATGTGGAGTCTGATTACACGGTTTGAATTCCTCCTAGTGGTCGATGCTGACTCGAGACATGGCTCACTACCATGTCGCCAGGTTGAGCGTGACTACTAGTCACTCACTTCAGTGATTGATGCAAATTTGGTTGCTGCTTTCATTTTGGTTTGTGTGAGTGCGTTGTTGGAAATGAAAAAAGTTTTTGAAATATTGGACTGGTTTCTTTTAAAAGACTTTGAATGTATGAAATGGGTTTTAGAAACTGAAATCTCTTGATTTGGAAATTTGTTGTTTGCTTGGAACTGGTTAAGAATGATTTGGGTTGAAACCTCGGTTCCTCTTTATGAACGTCTGCACATGTGTGAGAATGCATGGAAAGTGTGTGTTGATGCACGTATGAGTGGAATGTGGATAAAGACATGTGCAACGGGCCATGGGAGTACCTGGGTGTGTTTGAAATTTAACGCTTGACTTTGTTTTCTAAACTGGTTTTAAAGGGGAAACGGTTTTGGAAAGTTTTGGTTTGAAAGTGGGTTGGTTTTGGAAAGTAGTCTTGAGAAAAAGGATGGTTTTATAATCTAAAATAAAAAGGGTAATTTTAAAAAAGAGATTTTATTTTTGGATGTGTTATCGTTTGTTTGGTCTTTGTGCTGACTATTTTTGATAAAGCGCTTTTATTGATGTTGATTCGGTTTGATATTGGTTTTGGCTTTGTGTTTTATATGTCGCTCAGGAAATGCTGCCCAGAAAGGTCTCTAGGGATTTAGATAAGTCATGCCCATTTTTTGGTCCTTCTCAGACTTTGCCTATTCTCCATGGTGATCAAGGTCCATTAGAGGCTGTGGAATGGCCCGAGGAAGTAGAGCGTGTCTTTAGAACGTTGGGAACTCCCGATAATGTTAAGGTTCGTGCAATTATGAAGTTGTTTGAGGGTCCAGCTCTGGACCAATGGAAGAGGGTTACCCCATCATCAATGCAAGGTGAAATGACGTGGGATGTCTTCAGAATCGTTTTCATCCAATGGTTTGTACCTGAGGGAGTGAAGCTGGAGAAAAAGGGAGAGCTTGTGCATATTCAACAAGGTCAATGGATGGTGAAGGCATATGTTGACCATTTCAAGGAACTGATTCCCTTTTCTCCAGAGGTAGCGTCGTATGAGCTCATGAAGGTCTCTCCTTTCACTGGGGGTCTTCGTCCAGAGATCAAGGAGCGAGTCCTCCCTTATAAAGACCTTTGTTTTGAGAAGCTGGTGGAGGAAGCTTTCTTGGCTGAGTTAGTTTCTGGTGTGCGGGTGGTTAATACTTCAGCGTCCCCTATTGTTGTTCGTAAGAGTTCCCCCTCTAGTGAGAAAAAGGCGCCAGAGATACTTGTTCCTAAGGAGTTATCCCCTTTGGTCTCAGCTTCCAGTTCATCAAATCATTCAATGGTATGCTATCAGTGTGGTCGTTTCGGGCATTCAAAGCCGTCTTGTCGCACTCCTCCGAAGACGTGTCATCGATGCGGCTATCTGGGTCATCTGGAGAAGTTTTGCAAGAAGCATCGCTTGAAGAAGAAGCTATGATTGGAGAATGTCAGAACATGACTGTGAGGCAGAAGATGCTTCAGCCATCAGAGCCCCAACCACAGGTCTTGGGGTGAAGCTCACGTGCAGTCAGGAGTTCCCAGGGTTGTGAAGCCTTAGTCCAGGTTAGGTTTTTCGTGTTGACGGTGGAACAATTAATATCTTTTGTACTTGTTCGCTGCTGTTAAGGTTTTAGTATCATTGTAAGCATGTTGTTTTGATATGAAGTAATGATGGACTTGTTCTATTATAATCAAAGAAGACTGGTTTGTGTGGATGTGATATTCTAAATCGTGTGTCCTTCTTAATAGTGTGTTTGATCCTTGTGTGGGTTGACCTCATTGTAGTTATGTTATCGGATGTGGTTATGTTTCGTGGACTTCAATGGGTCATGTTTCCGATTCGATGTCTGGTTAACTCTTTTCTGTGGGTTGTTCCTAGTGTTGAAGTTGTTGACTCAAGTCATGTGTTCAGCGTTTCGACGGAAGTGTTGTTTTGATTGTGTTGTAGGAGTCGGTTTGGATCGGTTATGAGTTCCCGCACTGGAACCACCTTCTTTTGATAGTATGTGTTGGGTGTTAAGTTTTCGAACTAGTTAAGTTCTTGTGGTGGGGAGAACCCCTTCGTGTTCTCCCCTCAATCTCGGACCCCAACTTTCTCTTGAATCGGTCGGGTGTGACCTGTGCAGAGTAAGGTCATCCCCGAGATTCTCAGTTCTCTCTGGTTCCTTTAGTTCCGTTGGGGCATGGACTTAAATCTTGACTGACTTTTGGCCTAGTGACTTTCTGGGGGAAGAAAGTGTCTGTGGTGGGGAGAATTGTCACACCCCGACCGCGGATGTCCATAATTGTTCTCTTTTCTTGGTCACGGTTTAAATTTTTCGAAGATTATTTGCGTTGGCAGTTTCGCGCTAGTGCGCGGTCACTGAATCATTAGCGGTGACCGTACGTTCAGCCCGGGTGACCGTCTGTGCACCCAGCATGTTTAAATATTATAATTTTTATGTTGATATTTTATTATTAACGCTATTTAAGTTGTGTTATTAATATGATAGTTAATTTTATTTTATATATGTTAATGTATGTTTTATATATATATATATGTATAATAATGTATATATACATATAGTTCTATATATGTTTATGTATATATCTTTATATGCATAAATGTATATATATGTATTATCTTTAAATTATTTTATTATTTGATCAAAATAATTATTATTAGAATTAACTAATGTATTATTATTATTATGAATTTTACAATTATTATTATTATCTTTATAAAGTTTTATTATTATTATTATCATTATTATTATGTTATTATATATATATATATATATATATATATATATATATATTGAGAAACCCTAACCCGTTTTTTTCCCCTCCCCCGTTTTCTTTCTTTCACGAGCCGCCATCCCCTCCCTCCTTCCTGCGTACGCCGCCCCCCATCTCCTTTTGCACCCCGCTGCACCCGACCTCCCTGGCCGCCCTCTCCCCTGCACCCTCCTCCCGTCCCGCTCACCCCAGCGCCGCGCCGCCCCAGCCACTCCTCTCCCCCTGCACCTCGCTGTTCCCGGCCTCCTCCGTGGTCCCGCGCCGTCCCCTCCCTCCGCCTGTTCCCGTCACCGACCCCCTGTCCGACCCCGTCGCCGGCGCTCCGCCGGCCTCCTCTCCCTCTGGCGGCGACACCACCCCCCGCTCCGGCGCGCTCCCCCTCCGGCCTCTGCTTCGGTGCGCCGTCCGCCGCAACGGCTCACCGCCTCCGCCTCCCTGCTCCCGGCATCCTCCCTCACCCCCTGCTTGTGAGTTTCTTTTTTATTTTTATTTTTTTTAATTTTTTATATTTATGATTGGTTTCGTTTTATTATAATTATTATTATTATGTTACCATTAATATTATTATACTATTATTATTATTGTTATTATTATGTTAATATTATTATTATATCATTATTATAATTATTATTATGTTATTATTATTAATACTATATTATTATTATTATTATTAATATATATATTATTATTTTAATTATTATCATATTATATTTATTATTATTTTTATATTATGTTATTCTTATTATTATTATTATATTATGTTATTATATTATTATTATTAATATTAATAATATATTATTAATATTATTATTATTATTATTTTTATATTATTATTATATTAATATTGCTATTATGATTATGATAATATTATAAATAGTTCATATTATTATTGTTATTATTATTATTATATCATTAATATTATTATTATGTTGTATTATTATTATCATGATGTTATTGTTATCATTATTTTATTGGGTATGCTATTATTATTATTATTATTATATTAATATTGTTATTACTATTATGTTATTATTGTGCCAAATTATTATTGTTATTTATTTATTCTCTTGATTATTTTTGTATGTGTTATATGTCTATGTATTTGTTTAATTGCTTATTTGTTTATTAATTAATTGATTAATTAATTTATTTATTTATTTTTCCTTCATGGCATCTTGGTGTTTATATTTAATTCATATTAATCCTTTTTCTGTCGCGGGTTGAGTTACGTGTACTTTTTCACTGTTCAGCGTACGCAGTTAGTCCGCAGGGGTTCATTCTACTTTCTGCTGGGGTTCCGTCGCGTCCGCTCCTTGTTTGAGGTAGGCGAATTCTACTGTTTCCTTTCCGAGGTACCCTGATGATGCTTGAATTGTTTTAAATAAATTTTATTCCATGATTCGCGTGTTTATGATATCATTACGCGGCTTATTTTGGTGTTTTAAAATCTATAGTTTTTGTTCGAAAGTTAAGTTTGAAGAAATTATATTTTATGCCAAGGTAGTTGTGCACTAGATGTTGTCCTGCACTTTTTATTTCTTATATAGTGCACCTGTTTAGGCGTTTCCAGCTAAGGTGGAACTAAATGCCTATGTTCTCTTATGTTGTCATTGGTTGTCTTGAGCAGTGTTTTCTTTTTGTAAAGAAAGAATCATTCTTGGATCTTATTATCCTGTGCTGGTTAGTCTTATGAAATTTAGTATTATTTGGAAATGTTGTAATGCCCCTTTGCAGGTTTGACGCACCATTGGATGTTGACACATCCATGGGTGCACCAGGTGCACACATGGATGTGCCCTCAAATGGAGATGGTGTTTGAAATTGTTACCATTTATTTTTATTTTTATTTTCTCAAAATCTCGACTTTTCTAAATGGTTCTTGGTTTCA
Source organism: Viscum album (assembly GCA_963277665.1). NCBI lineage: Eukaryota > Viridiplantae > Streptophyta > Magnoliopsida > Santalales > Viscaceae > Viscum > Viscum album. The sequence goes on from OY728141.1 coordinate 1,793,552,377, forward strand.
AAATGTTTTCACCTCTTCATGAGACACATCGAACTGGTTTAAAAATAAATCTACAAAAATATGCCCGTTTGGCCTTTATTCTAATACAAAAGCAGCGCTTGAGTTTTTGAAAAAGATATTGTGAAAATGTTCGTGTAAAGTCATTTGGTTTTGTAAAAACGGAGTCCTCGCTTGGCGACATCGGGTATTTTTATAAAGTGGTTTTGATAATTAAATGACGTGAAGGCCCGGTTGGCACTTTATTAATTGTGAAGTGATTATACATATATATATATATACGTACTTGTGAGGGCATCTCTACAGGGGTACTTCCCTTCGAGGGTTGTTGTGTAGCGATGTCCGTGTAAGGGGCTGACAAGTGTGGTGAGAGGAGTCACGCGTGCGAGGGTCTCCCACTTACACAGTGTTACAAAAACCACCATGGGTTCCTGGGCGTCTTGTAGATTATCGAGTGACAGTTGCTTGCTAACCCTGATTAGACGGGTTGGTACCCCCTGGAGTCGTGGACAGGCCAGGTGGGATGTGCCACTGGTTGGCTATTAGGGCGGCCAGTTGGTTATTGACTATGGAGTACCACGCCGGCAGGTAGTCTGAACCCGAGTACGTCCAGGGGTTTTGTAGGGATGTTTAGGATCACCCATGGTTACTTGTTCACCTTGATTGTTTACTTTCAGTTATTCTTTACAACTTATTGTGTTACTTGTGTCCCTTTGCACTACTTTCATCTTGCATTACTTGGTTACTTTCTGTTTCACTGGTTTGCCTTCAGCCTGTACTGTTTACCTATTCCTTGTTAGCACGGTCATAGTATTATTTGTAATTGGTTTTGTTAATAAAAACAGGAAATGGTTTGGAAGTGATTTATAGTGTGCTTTGGGTTTTCAAATGGGGAAAACATGTTGTTTATTTTTAAATGTGAAAAATCTATTTTATAATTGTATTTTTCAAACCTGTGTCAACGGATTGCTTGGGAAAGGAAACTTTTGGATTCAGTGGTTTACTTTGGTTTACCTACTGGGCATTTTTAATGCTCACGCCTATATTATCATTTCAGTTGCAGGTCTTCCCTTGCTCAGGTCTTCTGTTTTGAGTTGCTCAGTGTTGGAGCGAGGTTGCTCTCTAGTTGGGTGGTGACCTGAGAGGTCACATGGAGGTACGTGGTCGTGTGGCTTTTATTTTCTTTTCCACTGTTAGTGTTTATTTGTTCTGTTCTATTTACTTTTGTTTGGGCTGAAATCGTTCCCAATGATCAAACTTTAATGCCCGACACTTGTTGCCATCCTGGGGGGATCGGGAACGCCCCTCGGGACTTGCCACGGACTGGCTCGGGTGACCGGTTCAGGGTCGACCCGGACTGGTTCGTGACAAGTGACCTATCAACTACAACTCCCCCCGAACCTGTCTCAAGTTCATGATGTATTCCATGTATCACTCTTGAGGAATTATATACCTGGTCCATCGCATGTACTCAATAAAGATGAGGTACATTGCAGAATGACATATCCTATATAGAGAATCTGATGAAGACCATATATCGTAGGGAACTAGTTCTACGAAATAATACAACAGCCCTCATCAAGGTGTTGTGGTGAAACAACAAGTTTGAAGAGGAAATGCGGGAATTGGAAGAAGTGATTAAGTAGGGTTACCCAAATCTGTTTAGTGATGGAAAATAAAATTTTGAGGGAGAAATTTCTTGAGGGGGAAGATTGTAACGACCCAATATTATTATAATGAAAATTAATCTTGATCTAATTAAAAGTATTATTATGTAAAATGGTTATATAACATATGCACTTCCTTGGTTTTAGGATTTTGGATTTAAAAATACCCTTAATATTTTTTACCATTGTAAATGTAGCTACATAACAATGATCAATTGATTAGTATAAATATATGTATTTAACAAATCCAATTTACTCAGAGAAATGAAGTGATGGCCTCATCCATTAGATTTTTTCTCCATACAAATCCCATTTTTTGGAGCTCAGAAAGGATTCGACATCACTGGGATTCACTATTGACTAAGTCCAATCTAAGCGTCAACATTTTAATCTTAAACAAAACCTCTTAAGGGAGAAGTGGATGTTGATAGAGATTACCACCCGAATAATGTTATCCAAGCCACCCTAAGAGTTTTTCACCATCACACACATTACCCTTAGGTCTTATATGGGTGTTATAAGGGGTTATGTAACAATACCGTAGAACAATTATTATAGGCATTATTTTTTGAATAGAATAAATAATATTCATTCATTTTATTATCATTACATTGTAAATATTTTTTAAAGCACAAATAAAATTTTTCGTTAATATTCAATTAAGGAATATATTTTAAAGAAAAAATGTACTTTTGAATTAAAAAATACATTAATAAAATATTATTACAAAATTAATTTTTATTAAATAAAAATGATGGTATAATTTTTATGAATACAATTGTGATTTTTATTAAGGTTTGAAAGTTGTTTTTGTCAAAACCCAAGAATTTCTGATAATGTTGGTTTTTATATTAAAATTAGAAATCCACATATTTAGAAAATTGTTTAGATAAAATTAATATTATTTTTGGAATCAGGTTGTCAAAATTATCCAACCGTGAATTTTTCAAAATTTTCTGAGACAGTCGAATTTTTGGGTAAAATTTAAAAACCGTTTAATTATTTAATATGTTTTATGAAATCATAATGACCCAATAGTGATGTAATAATATAATATAAATGGTGTTTCTGAAAAATATATTACTTAAAATAAAAATAATGTGATTTTAGGTTTTTTTGATTTATTTTAGAAAATCATTAGTGGACCCTCCAAGACTTATAAAACATTTTAACATTTTAAATTGATTTCCTTGAGAGTCTGACTCACATCCACATAAGAAAGCCTAATATTTTAATAATTTAGACCATTGGAATTATAAAATAATTTTTAACAAGCCCGTTTTGCAAAAAACCATGGGAACAAACCATTGGTTGGTTTGTGTTTTTGATTAGTTTAATGTGTAGTGTCCAAAACCAAAACAATAAAGATTTCCCTCTCTTTTCCTATATAAACCCACCCAAGATCCCACTTACACATCACTAAAAACCATTGTATGTTTCCCAAAACCCTCCCTCCTCCCTCTAAAATCCTCCCAAGGCTCCCCAAGCTCCCCATAATCCTCTCTCCATCCTCTCTCAAGCCTTTGGGATCACACATCCAAGTAAGGGATTTCTTCCTTTCTCATTTTTGTCCAAATTTCATTATATTATTATACCCTTTTGTTTTCAATTAAAATTTTTGGTATTTTATTTCACACCACCCCAAACACCCCTCCTTCTATTTTAATTATTAGATACCCCTTTCTCTCCCATTAATTCCCCCCGTGTACACCTGTTACCATGCCGAAATTCCGTAAGGGATTTCTCTCTCCTCATATACATTCAAGAAATTATTTAGTTTTATGAATTTAATTCCATTTCATATATTGGTACATGTATCTATATAACACCCCTTAATTTCCATTTCATGTAAATATTATGAGACACCCATTTCTCTCTCATCAACCATTTTTATGAATTCTTATGTCATGCCAATGTGCTACTAATATCATGTTAAATGTTGTTGCCACATTTCTATGTTATGATAATCATGCAATATCATTCCTTTATATTCATTTTTCTCTTATGCTCCATTGATATGACTATTGGCTAACCTGTACTATATTCTTCATGTTATGCATTTTTTACTTCCTTACTGGGATTTATATCTCACCCTTTTCTTGTTCATGTCCTCAAGTTATCCCATGAAATACTAAGTATGAAGGAACGTTGTGGTCATGTAAAATATTTTTTCAATAAATATGTGTATTTACTACATTAAGTTGTCATGTAATGTTCCTAATCCCAAAAGACACTAGACCTATTGATCTTCTATTTTGTATCAAGTGAAGAGTTTATTTAATAAATTATGTTTAATTGTGAAATAAAGAGTAGGGTTGTTATAGTTGAGCTCGTATTGCACAATTGAGAATTGGATATGGTAACTAAGATAATTGTTAAGGGTTGAAATAACCTTTTAGAACCTTTTAATTAAATATGAATGATATAAATTTTATAATCCCTATTAATTTCTATGATCACCAATGAATATTTTAAATGGTCAATGAATTAGTTTTAATTCCTTTGACAATTATACTCCTTGGATACAGTTTAATTAAAACACTTTGATTCCAAGAACATTTATACTCCTTGAAACTAATTACATGATTTACATCATAGTTTATGATGCCTTGGACATTTATACTCTTGGGTGTGATGAACAAATAAGATTCAATGTAAATTTCTACTCCTTATATCCATATTACTCAACCCCATACGACTCTATGAACATTTATACTCATTGGATCCTAAATAAACAATTTATTTGGATTCCTTGGACATATATACTCCATAGATCCTATCTATATGGCTTAAAAGTATGAATTGGAAATTTATACTCTAAGGATCCAGTTTAAATAATTTACTTAAGATTCTAGGATACCTTGGAAATTTCTACTCCTTCGATCCAACCCGTTAGGATTTCATGGACATTTATAATCATTGTATATTGTATACTTTATTTACATATATTATTTTATTACATTTTACATTACTAACCCTTGTATTGTTTACCACGTAGGCCTGATAACTGATTACACCACATAAGAATTTGATGTTTCTTATTATGAATTACTAATAGACCTTGTGATTTATTTTCTTGATTACAGTGATACTTGATTGACTAGATAACATCACTTTTGCTATTATATATGTTCACTACTTCATCTTATATGCTCAAACTAGACTTTTTATAGACCCCTTTAGTGGTGGACTACAAATTGTTATCTCGCAACATGTTCGGTATGTGGTTGGGCACCTGAAAATACTTTATGGATATATGTAGGGATAGTGTAAATCTCATAATTTAAGATGCATGATTCATTATTTCATAAGATAAGGGGAGGATATGACCAGGATATGGATCGTGATGGTTTCTGGGGATAGTTTCTTTATGTTATTTTTTTACTTTTGAAACATATATTGTACTAAATTATAGTTTCCACATGTTACCTATATTTTTCAAATAATTCCATGATCATGAATCGTACATGACACTATTTATTGAGATTACTTCGTTATTTATATGATGGTTGTTTGTTATTCCACATCTCATTTATTTTATATAGCATTAAAAATTGACTGATATGATTTTTCAACATTACAATACTCTAATCGTGATGTTATTATCACCCCACTATTCCACCATATAGTCTTGATAGTAGTTGGAATATTAGAGCATATGAGGAGGATTTATTGAGTCAATGTGGCCAACTAGGTTTGATTAGTGTTGAGTGAACTAGGTCTGGGATGTCACATATACAATAGACCCTTCATCAAATATTCTATGGACAAAATACATTCATGGTTTTTGAAAATAATCAATCATTGTTAATCAAGGTTGAACTCATGACCATTTTTACTTTTTTCTGTAGTTCCACAACTTCCTTCATGCCTCGTTAATCCTCATATGAATATATAGTTAGATACCCATTTTATAAAGATCAGATATCTCCCATTCCTTCAAGATTTATAGATCCATCTTTTTCACATTTACGACAATGAATATTTTTTATCCAAATCATTGATAAGATATCATGATCCTTTTGAATCAGATCATATATCACCATATTCACTTTCCCAAGGTGTTAATGTATTCAGTATTCATAATCGTTAATAAATTCCAACCATATTTTCTTTTTCATATTCAAATATTTATGAGTGAATGTATACATTGAAAATTAATGTACAATATATATTTACATTTATATCAATACAATATCATTAAAGATAATTCCTCCATATCTTTAATTAAAAAATTACGATTTCTAACACCAAATAATGAGTTGCATAATTTCACTCATGAACATTCAATTAGAATGAGGTATAAGATATAACCATATAATTATTCATGACAACAGATCAAAATATCTTCTTTCATGTGTCACTATATATGAAAACCCATTCTCCATTATATGATAATGTAAGAATAGGTGTACTGACTAACATTATCTTAAGTTCTTTGAAATTTTTTCGCATTCATCTATCCAAAGGAACGTATATCCCATCTAAGATAACATGGGGAGTGGATTAAAATATCTTGATAAATTATCCAAAAGTAATTGATAATATCTATCCAAACCAATAAAACTATTGACCTCATTCACATTCATTATTCTATCCAAACTCTTAATAACTTTTCTCTTTGGTGGATCCAGATATATTCCCTTTATTTAGGTTCTAATAATTAAAAATAAAACTTTTTTATAGAAAAAAATTAAACTTTGTAAATTTTTCATGTAGATTATCCTTACTTAGGGTCTTCATTACAATCATAATATATCTTTATCCTCTTACTTGATCTTTCAATATAGAATAATATCATCTATAATTACTACCAAAAACTAATCAGGGTAATCTCTAAAGAGTCTATTCATTAAATACATGAAGATAATGAGGGAGTTATTAACACAAAATGGCATCATTATGTACTCAAAGTGTCCATAACTTGTATATAATGTTATCATTGGTATATTCTACTTCTTAAATAATGATTAATGATATCCAAAATGGAGATTAATGTTAAAAATGTAGTAAGATATTTGTAGTTGTTCAAACAAGGCATTGATATGGGGAAGATGATACTTATTCTATATTTTGATTTTGTTAACTTCCCAATAATCAATACAGAGTATAATTGATCCATATTTCTTTCTAAAAAAATAATATGTTCCACTAAAGGTGAAAAACATGGATGAATAAATCCCTTTTCAATATTCTCCTAAAGTTACATCTAAAATTCCTAAAAGACAAAGAATATTTATAGAATAGACTCAATTGAGGTGTGGGAATTGAAGAAGAAAATCTGTGCGAAAATTCATAAGGGATTAATTCAGCCAATTTTGTCACCATGGGGTTCAACAGTTCTTTTTTTAAAGAAGAAAGATTTATCAAATTGACTCTGTAGTGATAATTGGGATATTTAAAATATCACAATCAATAATAAGTATTTTCTACCCAGTATTGATGATTTTTTGATCAACAACAAAGAGATAAATACGATTCTATTATTGAAATTTACTATGGATAATATATATTGTGGGAAACATTTAAAGAAATACCTAATACCCCCTTATATATGAGGTAAGGAACCTATGAATTTAGAGTGATATCTTTTATGACTATTAATTCTCTTGATATCGTTATGAATTTAAGGAATAGTGTATTTAACGATTAACTAAATCACTTTTTGGTAGTCTTTATATTTGATATTCTTATATACTCCATGAGTAAGGAAGAACATGAATATATATTTATAATTGTGTTGAATACCCAGATGAAAGTGAAATTATATTCCAAATTTATCAACTTTGAACTATTGTATTGGAAATCAACATTCTTTGGACATATGATCACAAGTGAGAGTATGTCAGAAGATTCTTCAAACAGGGAATTCATTTAAAATTAGTCCAAACCATCCATAGTTTTTGAGATCCGTAGTTTTCTTGTATTATTTTGATATCATTTTTCACTTGTAAATAACTTAACAGGAGTTATTAATCCACTCACTAAAATAACATGGAAGGTAATCATGTTCATTGGGATGGATAAATTTGAAGAAAATTTCAAGGAGTTGGAGATAAGGTTTTTCAGTGTTCCTATAATCACATTACCCTATAATAGATAAGGGTTTTTCATTTATAATATCTAATTAAAGAAAGTACTAGATGTGTTGTTTTGCATAATAACATAGTGATAACTTATTTGACATGTTAATTAATAGATCATGAGTAGAATTACCTGACCAATGATTTGGAGATATTAGTGATAATATTTACATTAAAGATATAGAGACACTATATTAATTGAGTAATTTGTGTCATCTATAATAATCATATAATATTAAATTATATATTTAACTATAAATAGTTTAAAATTAACTAGATAAGATGGTTATATTTGATTAAAGATTACGACTATTTAACAACATAGTTGATGCATTGAGTCAAAAGGATCCTGTTATATTATCTAGGATGAGTATTGAAAAAGATAAAATATTTATTGATTTGAAAATTATGGACCATGTAATCTAGAAATAAGAGGAGAAATATTATATTTCTCAAATAAGGGTTTAACCATAAATCCTTGTGATAATTAAAGAGGCACATAAGGAAGATGTAGACCTATAAAATAAGTTTAGAAATGTTTTAGATTTCAACCTTTATTGTGATGGTATGATTAAATCCAAAAACAGATTATACATCTATATCATACCAAAATTGAAGAAGGAACAACAAAAAGAGTCTTATAGGTCAACATTATTCAATTATATTCCAAGTATTAAGATGCATATAAATATGAAAGTTTATTTTTAGTGGGAAAATATGAAGAATGAAATTTCAGAGTTGGTGTTTTGATACTTGGTACGAAAACAAGTTAAGGATGGCTTATATATGTCTATGTGGATGTTACTACCATTACCAATACCTACAAGGAAAGGATAATATTTAACCATAAAATACATCATAGGACATTCCAATACTTATAAAGAGAATAATTATATTTGGGTAATAGTTGACCGACTTATGTAATTACCACATTTTATTACAATGATTGAATATTTATCTCTTGGTCATTTTTATAGGATATAAATTGAGGATGTGGTAAGGCCACATGTAGTCCCATGTTTTATTTTATAGGATCAATGTATAATTTTAAACTTTATGTCCAATAGAATTATTCAGTAAACTATGGATATGGAGCTGTGTTTCAGTAAGGACTATCATCTATAGATAGATAACCATTAAAACACTAGAGGACATGTGAAGATATTTTTCTATATATTTCAAAGGGTTTTGGAATAAACTTCTTCCTCTTCACAAATTCTTTTCTAAAATTATCATGGAATTGAATATTTAAATGCATCTTTATAAAGACCTATATGGAATAAATATTGAACTATATAATATTGGGATGAAGTAGGAGACATAAAAATATTGGGACATGATCCTATTTAGTAAACAAAATATATGGTTATATCCATTCAACATAATGTTAAGACAACATTAATTCGATAGAAGAGTTATGTTGATAATTGTGGATGATATCTGGAAATTAGATTTTGTAAAAATTTATTAGTTATAATTTCACCATGAAATAAGGATATGGGATTCAAAAAGATGGAAAATTCAATCCATAATTATGTTATCCCCTTATAGTTTCTTGAATATGTACGGATGTAATTTTATCACTTATCACTTCCACCGAACCTCTCTCAAGTTCATTATGTGTTCTATATATCTCTTTTACGGAAGTAAAAACCTATTCCTTCACATGTACCAAACATAGTGTATATAACTCTAGAGAATGATATTTATTATGAATATAAACTAATATAAATATTAAACCTTTAAGATAAATTTATATGGGACAAGACTAATCACCTGGTTAAGGTTCTTTTCATGAATAAGATATTCAATTAATGTACTTGGGAACATAAATATGTGAGGAAGTAGAGGTATCATTATTTTTTTATCACCTAATTTATGAAATATAGTGGGTAAAATTAATTTTATGGTAGGAATAATGTAACTCACTGATATTTTATACTAACTCAATTAAAATAAATTTAAATTATTGGATTGTTTTCTTTACACGCAACTCGACTCTAAATGAATCATGATATATAATAAAATTTAAAACATAGTCATTAGATTAATATGTATTAATCTGATTAATAAAATTATGAAATTTATACATAAATTCATTCCTTAAATCAAATTTATTGATTAATTAATAAACAAATACTCATTAATGTTTTATTAAACTCATTTCATGATTAAAAGTCATATTTTTAAAAATAAATGTAATTTTTTAGGTGTTATGAATTTTTATATAAAAATATATATTGATCAATATTAAAAATTTTATTTTAAGTATATTTATTTATAATTTATTAATAATCATCCTTATATTAATTATCTGATGGTTTAAAACAATAATAAAATTATTTGAATATATAAATATTTGGAATTTAGAATAAATGTTTTTAGGTGTGAAATGTGTTCTTAAATTAATAATATAAATTAATCACTATCGATTAATTATTTTAATAAATATATACAATATATATTCAATAATATATTTTAACATCCATATAATAAATTTTAGAAAGAAATTGGTAGAAGTAAATTCAATTTTATTCTTAAAAATTCATTATTCTAAAAACTTTTATCATTATGTTTTTCATATATATTCTAAAATTAATTTCTTAAACTTATAGAAAATGAATTTTATAAAATGGATTAAATAGTTTAAATCATAATTACTAAATTTTTTAATTATTATAATTTAATTTTTGGTCAAAATGAATAGTAAAACAAGGTAACATTTGTTGCTCGGGTTACTGTTAAAATGGGTTTACCAAGGGTTAAACTGTTAGATAAGGGTAAAAATGCCAAATAAAATGGAATATATCTTATTGGTATAACTGATATATACCTTATATTATCTTAACATTGAATCCATGTCCACTTTTTCTACATTAATTGGAAAATTATTTTATAATATTTAAATCTGTTAAGTAATTCCATGTGTGCCCCTCCCCTCACTTATTGAAGGGAACCTATTCTCTACCATTATTCATAAACATTGATCCCTATATATATATAAAATATTTCTATGTTCCTTACCTTAATTATTTACCCTCTTTTAATACCATAAAATGATCCTAATAAGGCTTAAGGTGTATTCCAAAGGAGTTCTCCCAAAGAAAAAATAATTTTCTTTCTCGAATCATTCAAAGTATATTTCTTCTTCAATACATTATAAATATGTTTTATCCATAATAATATAATTAATCAAGAATAATAAATATACTAAGATGTTATAATTGTTATTAGACAACCATTTTTTGGCTGCTTTCCATCAAATAGAAAATGAAATTATCTCTTGTGTGCATGTGTGGGCTAACTCTTACAAATAACGATATGATTAAGTTTACTTCACCACATCACATTTTTGGATTTAATGATTGATTTAATATATATATATATATATATATATGTGTGTGTGTGTGTAAATATTATATTTATGATTTAATTATTATTATATATTTATAAATAATTATTTATATTAATTTCCATCTTTTTTTAGAAAATGAAAACAACATTCATGCATATGTACGGACTATCATCTCTATGATTGGTGTAATTAATTTTTCTATCTATAACTTTTATTTATGATTATAAATATGAATATAATGAATATATATTATATTTATATCATTATTAAGATTATATATATTATGAAACCATGATCAAGATACAATAACCATAACTGTATAATCAAAACATACATGAAAAAAAAAGTAGTTAACACCTGAAATGATGAAGATGATGAATGATTTTAAATGATGTGTGATAAAATGTTATAAGTATACCATGTATGGTATTATAGGTATTAATATTTTTATGTTAAGGAATTATAATAAATTTAGATTTATTATTCATGATGTTAAAATAACTTATGATTAATGGTGGGCCTGAGGTAAGGGTTTTATATTGCAATCTCACTGTTTATCAGTATTTTTTATTCATTAATTCTCAATGATGAAATTATATGATACATATCTAAAAATAATATTTCATGACTCAAAATATATTTATTTATATATAGAAAAAATTTCCCTTTCAGTTTCCTCTTTCTATGTACTCAAATGATCAAAACATTATTTTAAGTAAAACCAGCTTTGTTTCTCACTTCGGTAAGGAATTGTTTTATTAAATATCAAAAAAAAATTTAAAATGTTTTCAAGAATAAATTTAATATTATAAAATTATTTATTAAATTTGTTTTAAATATGTTTAAATTTCCATATAATGGTACAAAACTAATTTTACTTTCATTTTACAAACGATGTAATTGTCTCTAAAGGTGTGAATATAATATTTTTTTTAATGAATATCACATGAATAAACTTCCATGTTTTCATGAATATTAAGGTGCCAAAGAATATATTGGAAGAATATGGTCGAGGGATCTTAAAATTCTCATTATTTAAATATTTAAATTCACCATCTCTGGTGATACGCAGACCTATACAAAATACAAGGATTTCATATTATGAGTTAAGAAAGAGAAATTAATCAAAAAAATACCCAAATTTGATTCGAATATGTACTCAAGAACCACTCATAATAGATGAAAACTACTTTAAGGAAATAAATATGGACAACTATATATTTTAAAAACACACTATTAAAGTCATTTTCATCATTGATCGTTAAAATCCTAGTGCTATAGAAGATATTTAATGATGTCTTCGACGTCATGATGATCACTGCTACGTCAACCCTTCATTCCGTTGGGGAGAACTCAGATCATTTTCTTGGATCAAAATATTATCTCTCTTTGATGTGGCAGATAGGAGATAGGGGATATCAAATTCATGATATTAATATTATCCCAAATTAGTACTTCCTCCCACTTATATTCTGAGGTATAAAATACTTGGAAAAGCTCCCTAACCCCCAAATATTCATTACCCACTAAATAAGTCACACACAACGTTTCATGGAAAACTAACTATATCATAAACATAATTTATTTTTTATCACTTTCTAGAATTATAATTAATATATTAAAAGACAAAAATTATTAATTAACATGACTCATTGTTCATTAAAATATTGAAAGAACATTGAATATTAAAATAATATTCATTCATATAATATTTTTCCATGTATTAACATTAATTTATTGTGATTAATTTAAATAAATAAATTCAATACCAATTATTTTTAATTATAATAACATTGATTTATTTATTCATGGTGATCATATATTCTTGAACATCCCCAAACCTCAGTGGTGGGGCCCACCTTATCCAAAGCTCGTATTTTCTATAATAGGGTAGACTTTTGAATACGATAAGTGTGTGAACCTCTAGTCCATTATCTTGATAGTAGTGAATAATATTAATATAATTGGATCATAGTTTAGAAACCCATCAATACTTGTAAGGATATCAGGAAAATTCATAGCAGAAAAACGTTTCCTATGGACACACATCGTGTAATGAAATCTCTTTATCTCACATAATCTCGTAAAGGTGGGAACACTTTCTGCCAGCATATTTTATTGTATTATTATTAATTAACATAGATGTATAGACTTAACTAGTTATACAATGTAAATTGATTTAGTGAAGAAAAAACCAACCTAATCAACTAACATTGAGGTATTACATCCAATCAGAATAGATACATTGTATCTTTATTATTCAACCAATGTCATACCAAAAATTATGCACCCAGTGTAATATACCTGCCCAAGATATTAATTCCATAGTTTTCTTCTTGATTCAAATTAGATGATATAATATTTTATAATGATAATAATATAAATCTACGGGCTATTACACATGTTTCCAAAATAGGAACTATTAGTGACACCTGAGACATGTTTTATTACATCTAGTAGTCCAGTCCACATGATGTCATCTACTCCAGATAACTATGTGCGAAATTAAATAGAAGAATTATAAATTATTATGAGGCCCAGCACCTAGTAGCCACAGATCATCTGCGTCCTATCACAATGATGTTTCTGGACCAAAAGATATATATATCTAAGACTAATGTCTTAAGAACTTATATAACCATTTGATATGAAAAATAATCTATGGATATTTCCATATAAATACTGGATGCATAAATATCAACACTATTATGATGAATATAAATCATTAATAACTCACTTTACACATGATATGGTAATAAAAATTACTATTCATGTCGAGTTTAGGAAACTCTCTTTTACCGCACTCTAACTTGCACTAGATCTAACTTACTGATTATCCTTGTTATCTCTCACATGATACGATCATGATTCTCCTAAGTTATAGATTTAGTTGTTGGGCCTTCCATGCCTTCGCTATGTCGATATTTTTCTATCTATGACTTCACCTCTATGAGTAAGACTTGTTAAGAGAAGACATACCTGAGTATATTCCTCATTTTCACTATCAAAACATGACATCATGGGTAGTAACAATAATATGATTATAATAATTTATATTAGGATAAATCATAAATTACTAAGTGAAATTCCAACAATAAGAAAAAATCATTTTCATATATAAAATAGTTATTAAACTAAAACAGAAGCTAAAACATAGTCATTGTTTATAAATATACCATTTTATTGAATGATATTCTCCTTCTCAAGTAAAATTTGATAGTTTCGACTACTTTTCGAATTAGTTATCCAAGATTTTACTGATGTTATCCTAAAATAAAGTGTCTGGTTTTAATATAATATCTAGTATATCACAAGTTGTAATTGATAGATCCATTGTTTGGGTTATTATGGAATTATAATCACCACTTAAATCTCCTATTATGACTCATACATGTCTTCTTAGATAAATTTAAGACGTATGACATAGGTAAAAATTCAGTATTTTATTTTTCAAAATTTTATTTTTTTGAATAACATGTTAGTTTATGTATTTTGAATTTTTCTATGATAACCATCAGATACACCTAATTAAATCTCATTCCACAGAACATAGGTCGCTACCTTAAGTCAATCTTTGAATATTTACTTTATTTCTAGTCTAAACAAACTATAAGAAAAATAGTTTTTCCCATTTTTTATCAAACATATTTTCTATATAAAATAGTGGAACTCCTACTAACAGCTTAGAGTCACATGAAAAATCAATTCTAAATGAATTTTTTTATCTTATTGTTTTATTTAATCAAAAATTGGATTTCAGTAACATCTACCAATTATCGTCATCCTGTGTTTTCTTCAAATCAGTCTGGTTATATTTTATATACACTTTACAAGAAAGGGAGTCTTGAAATATAATTAGAAAAAAAATTAACATTGATTTTTACTATAAGAAGTATATTTATCATAAATATAGTCATGATGTATTCGTATAACCAATTGAGCCTTATTAGTACCACTTGTGTTCCACCCATGTGATGTTTCTCTTGTATAGAACTATATTATAATGATTTGAAATGTTCAAAGTATTAATCACTTATACCATTATACAAAGAATCTATTATTGAAAAATTCATACATGAGGATCATTTATTTTTAACAAGTTAGGGTGAAATCCTATTACTTAATTTTATAGATTTTTTGGATTTTTTTGGTAGACTAATGTCTTTAATTTCTTTTATGATAACTCTATGGGATTTTTTTTCCACGCTAACCATCAAGGAAAATTTATCACCCAATGATTTAGGACTCTACCATAGTATTTAATCTTGATCTATTATTATGAACAATACTCATCAAAGATATATACATCTTGTTTTCTCCTTCCACAAAGTACTTATGATATTCCCTTTTTATGAATTATTAATGAACTCTCATAAAATTAAATATATTTATATGGAATATTCTTCATTCCTTTTTCATCTTCATTCATTAATGATTATTCAAAATTTTCTTTCTCATTACATATCATTTGGGAAAATTATTATTATTCCATTTAGAATGTATAAAACATTCTTATTAGATCGACATTTCTTCTTAGGTGTTCTATTTACCACTTAAGTCCTTTTATTTTTTTCATGGACTAGTTTAATATTATGTTGATTAATAATTCTTTCATTAATTATGATGTACAAGTCTAGATTGGAGTGATCCATTGTGTGAAATCTTTATCCACAAAATAGAAATATTATTCTCTTCCATGTTGTACCCTTATAGATCTAGTTGTGTTTTTATTAGAATCCTTCTAATTTCACCCATGGTTGACATAATTTTATTCTTTTTAAACCTCTTGGGAATGTTCTCTTTAATTATTTTACCCTAATTATTTTATATGTTTTTCTTATCTTTAGTTTTTATCTTCTATGATTTTTTCATGTGATTTTTTTATTTGAATGCTTGAATAATTTATACATTCATACCTATTCACTATTACCAATGCCATTGTGACTAACAAAAAGTTTATTCAAACTCTAAAATATATTTATAATAGTTATATTCCTCTATTGAATTAGTGGTATTTTATTCCTCACAACATTGATCCACCTTAATAAAGTCTTACTTTTATTTTCATATACTAACACATTAAACTAATAATCATATACCATGTGCCTGAATATTTCAAAACACCAAAAATAGATGACAAATCTTGTTGCCTTCATTTTAAAAATAGTCCAACTAGATTTAAATTATTTTTATGTTTTTTCCATTAACTCTTATTCTAGAAATCTTTAGCAGAATAGTTACTTTTATGATTATATTCCTGTACAAAAAATGTGCTGGTGATCACTTCATTTAATTTCTTCTTATATGTTTTCACATGACATTATTTTTTAACATTACTATGTATTGAACTACAACTAGTAAAAAATTATTTAATGAGGTTAATGGTACCTTATTCTTTGAGATTACTTGAAATTGAACTTTAGATAATTTTAACATGTACATTACACTATAAAAGTATTTTTATGATAATAATCATCCTTATAAGTTTATGTGGTTAAAACAATTATAGTAATAAAATATCATTTATCATTTTTTGAACATTGTGTTTGAGTATTTTTAGAATTTACCATTTTTTATTCAATCTCAATAAATGTCCTATTAATTTTATTTTTATCCTCCTCTACTAAATTCAATTTCACTATGAATTATCAATTTTTCTTTAAAATTTCATCATCATTCATTTTATTTTCATCATATAGAGAAGTGTAACTCTCTTTAATATTATTTACATTGATCACAAGCTGAGAATTCATGAAATTAATATTTCTCCTATAGTTTTATTATATTTCATGGAACTCATCTTCAATATTTTCAATGGTTTTATCTTTATTCCAAATTGATTTAAACTGATCCTTCCCTACTCTAGAACATGATTATTTGAGCTCCTTGATTTTCAGACATTTGATATTACATTGTTTGGTGAGATAAACACATTCCATCACTCATTGTTCCAATGCACTATCAATATTATTAGTTTAATATTAAATATATTTTTTCTTATCTTTTAAGGTATTCCTTAAATTTTTATAATTGTTATTGTTAGATTAATTATCATTAAAACTTGTGCCTGATTTGTTTTTTAAAAAGTCCTGAAAACAAATATATAATACCTCTCCAAATGCATATGAGGTAGAACTATGGTCTTTCTCCTTATAAATATATTAAACTACCAGATCATTGAATCAAATCCCTGATGAGTATTGATTAGTACAATGTATTTTGAGACCGATTCACCATCCTCTTTGCACAAGCGGGATTCAGAATTAGCCTTGCTCAATTATTTTTCTTTTTATTCAAAGTAATTGTTGAGAAAAAATTTTAATCTAAATTAGATACAATTAGTCCCAAATTTCATTGCATTTTTAGTGGATTACAAAAATTATATCTTCAAAAATTCATCAAATATGATAATTCAAATAGAGGTGTGAGCTGTCTCTTAGATATTAATTATTAGGATCACATTGGGATGATGACCCTAAGAGGGGGTGAATCATTGTGGGATGACTACTAACCTCTTTAAAAATATTATCTCTTTTTATACCTATATCACATATACATCAAGTTCTCCTATTTTATTCTTCATATGTAGTTAAAAAGAAATCCCATAAAATAGTAAAGTATAATATACATTAGGTTTTGTTAATGAGGTTCAAATTCAGCATGGATGACTAAATCCCTAGTTTAATGTGTTTATTACCCACCTCACATATAGATTTCCTTTTATTGTCAATAAAATAATAGGAAAGGGAATAAGCTTCAACCCACTATCCTTGAAACGACTAGTTATAATGATATCTTAAATAATGAAGAATAAGAATATAAAATATTGGTAGATCCCTTCTGAAGTGATCAAAAAAATTTAACAAGTCCTATTCAATAGACACTGACAAACTATGATTAAATTAATATTATGGAATTAATCTATTGGTATTTCTATATTTCATAGAAATAAAAACGATGGTATCAGATATAAAGAAATAATATATGTTTCCTCTTTTATTCTTTATCTATTCATAATATTATGAATATGTTGTGAATGAGATATCTCTAAACATTTTCTTAACCAAATTTATTATCAATTGAAAATAATATTTGTCAATATTCTCTTTTTATTTAGCTATTTTACATGTACTATAAGATATAAAATTATAATTTTGAAACTTACATTTTACATCATGTGAATAAATCACATGGGATCTAATCCTCCATTGAAACAAAACACAGAATCTCTGTATTAAAATTCAAGAAGACGTAATCATTTCAGAGCCACCCAAAATTTTTCCTTCACTTAACATGGCTGGCCCACATATACCTTCCCCTTCTCCACATAAACTACACTGATTACATGTTTCTTACTTCATGAACTCAATATAGTTTCATAGATATTTATTTCATGATACTAGGAAGGTTTCCACTATTTTGGAAAAGTGTTGTACATGGAACACCTTATTCAATTCATGAAAGAGACTTTATAAATTCTATATTTCTCTTCAAGATAAATGGGATATATAAATATTTTTCCAATAAACTAGACATAAATAACTCCCATGATATTTATAGATGAGGAACCTCCAACTCTCAATTTAGAATTGTGTTGAGTCAACCATCCTTATAAATATCTCTATTAAATTTCCACATTGAGGACCCATTCAATATGTCGAATATATATGTTTTATCTCAAAATTCTAAATCTTTTGGTCGTTTTCTTGATATCACACAAATATGAGTATTATTGAATCTTTACATTATTTGGAATCTTCTCACTTTCTATGTTTAGACTCACATGCATGCGATGATTATCTCACATAAGACTATAACTCAATCTCACCATGCTCTTGAATAATTGAATGACCTTATTCAACATAATATTTCCTTAAATAGAATAATATTCATCACATTACATAATGCATTAATATCAATTATTTAAACTCACCTAAATTTTTGTTCAGATAATCCTTAAAATCCCATTGAGACTCGGGATTCAATCTTCCACGAAATATATAAATAAATTTGTTCTAAAATATTCATTCCTTAAACACAACTAAAATCTCATAATATAAATGCAATAAGTTATTTCATTGAAATTGACTACATCACAACGGGTTACATTAAAATAATATATGTCTTTCACATTGAACTCTATCTACATTTTTTGAACAGCTACATAGAAATAGGCTACAAAGAAATTTGGAAACGATGCATAATCATCTTTGTGTATCACATTGAAATTTGGATACATTACTAAAGTGTATATGTGGAAATCGGTGAAAAAAATGGCTATGTCTTCCAATCAACAATGTGGATAACTATATAATTATTCTCTGATAATGTAATAACTACATGGAAATTGGATACATAAAAATTGGATATATCGTTCTCAATTGACAACATTTCTAAAATAGATATGTGAATTGGGAATTTGGTTGAATCAGTAACATGAATTGGCTACATGGATTATTTGGAAATAAGGTTGAATTGGATATGTGATTTGGCTATGTGGATAAGAAAAATTTCATACCTCACTCAAATAAATGTTAAACATAAAAAATTAGTCTTTATTAAACATTCATTCATGAAAAAAATTAATGTTGTTACACCTTCCAATGTTGTGGTAAAACTATGTGAAACAGATTTTTTTGTGTTCTTAAACACTATATACCAGTCCCTCTATCATCACACTTAAATTTTACATCATTGAAAATATAATATGTGACCCTAGATCTCCATAAGGATGGATCTTCTTCAACAACACGCATAAGATCTCTAGTACACCTGAAAGAAATTATTCATTTTCAATAAAAATTAGAATTAAAGTCATTCAAAACGTAATAACTCATTGATAAAAAATACAAAAAAACACAAATAAGTGTCAAAAATCTTATGTATTTGAAGAATGGATCCGCCCATGAGTGCTCTCAAGTGTAATGAAACTGTCTCCTTTGGGACTCCTTCCCACATGGTTTTATACCCTAGGTCGTCGCATATATCCAATTTGGAAAATTAATATTTAAAGGGGTTGGATAACTCATATTTCATTAGGAATTTGTGATCCCCCATTCCCTAATTTTGTATTCATGAATTGCTAGAAAACCACACCCAATGACAGAGTGGTTTGTCCCTTCTCGTGAACCCAACGGGACTGCTACATAACCTAGGGTGAAAAAATCTCCCCATCATCACTATCCACAAGATTCAAATATTCTCTTAAAATAATGAAACCCTATGTGGGAAGGCTCGATCAACCCATAAGTGCTCAAAAATTTAAGGAAACTATTTTTTTTAGGCCTCCCAGCTACAAGGTTTTCTCCCCTTAGGTAATTACACCCATAAAATAGGAAATATAACTTGTGATAAAGGTTGGATCACTCTAATCTCTTTAAGTTGACATGATACTCCACATGTACCAATTTGGTAATCCCGACTGACAAGTAGATCGCACCCAAAAGCTGGGTGGTTAGTCCATTATCTTGAATCTAAGGGGATCACTACAAAACCTTAGGTGAAACACATGCTATTGAAGTCATAGATCCCATTATTTGGTTTTTCTATTATATTGGATTTAAATGGGTGATCCTAGAAACGTAAATTCATTACTATTATTTTTTATTTCTAGAAGATTCTATTAGGACCATAAGAAGTTCCTAGTTATATAGATGGGTGAGCATCGTGTTCTGAGGTCTTCAGCATTGGCCATAGTAGGATTAGTTGATATCAGGTGGCATCATAGATAAAAAAATTTGAAAAAATTATACAATATTATATTTTTTTATAGTTGTTTATTTTCTTATCCCAACTATTCAGCTAGGCTAGGAATATCATGTGTGCACACACATGCATATTATAACAGATAATTGGATCATTATAAGTGGTATCCTATGGTGATTTATTTCTCACCCACTACATCATCACATTAACATGTGTGTAGAACCCTATTTTTCTTTAAGGTTGATCATATGATGCATAGTGGAGAGTGTAGAGAACCAGTGTTGTGTGATAAAGTAGGGCATCCCATGTGGTGTGTGAGAATAGGCCGGAGCAACATTACCAATGCTGGAAAACAGGTCAAAACTGTGTATTGGGGTGGAAATAGAGCCTTTATATTTTATTTTATTTTTATTTATGTCGTGGAATGAGTGTAAATTAGTTAATGTATTCTAGAATGTTAGCACGTCAGTATAAAACTCTCTATTTATTATATAGTTCTTCTATTTTGTAATTTTTTTTCATAGTATAATGATTATGGATGTTTATGTGTTTATCTATTTTCTACTATTACTAAACTACGATTTAGGGTAATAGTATCCCCATTTTATGGATCAATCCCTAAATGATATTCATCTTTCTCTCATATACTGGGAGGCATGCTTGATATCTTGTGTTTGGTCGAACCAGGTGGCATTTCAGGTCGAAATAGGCCAGTTCATGACAACATAACATCATTATATGACCATGATTATCATTCCTAAGAAATTTTATAGGAATATATAGATAATATGGATTTAGGTGTAACATTTTTGATACACTAGTAATACATATTTTATCAATTTCTACTTAAATAATCTCTGATGATAAACGTCTTTTAATTTCACCCATACAAGGAATTTCACACCCAATCCCCTAATTTTATTATTATTTTATTTAATTAATGATTTTTTATCATTTCATTGAGTTTTAGTTGAAATAAATTAGTTACGTTGAAATTTTTCAGTTCTAGTGTAGGGAGCACAGTTGTGCATAGTTAATACTAACAATTTGGAAACCACATGAGGGGCCTATAGTTTTTAATAAATCCATTTCTCATTGTTGGAACATTTTTTTCAAATTGTTTGAATAAGATCTCTGAGTTATTAGGTGTTTCCCAGGATTTTATGATCTGAATAAGGATATACAACCATCAGACACCCAATCCATCCCATGACATACCCCATATGTGTTTCTTATCATCGAGAGCTAGAAACAAGTGATGGAGTCTCAGAGAATAATCAATGGGAATATATCACCCTGATAAAAAAATAAACAAATCTATAATAAACCATAATATTCGATTAAATAGTATAAATAAAATGAGATCTTCAATATACAAAGAGAAAATAAATAATAACATCACACACATAAATTAAATAATAAAAAAACAAAAAAAACAGAATAAGACTTGGTCAAATGTAAACATCATAATAGAAAAAAATCAAACCGAATAACTACCATAATCTCTATGTGACCCTGATTTACACTATGAATCCCAAGATATCTATCACCACATAACCCAAAATGATTAAAATAACCTATAGGGTAGGAAAAAGAAAACCATATCAGCTATATACAATGATTAGTGCATTCGGGGTGTGAGAAAAACTTATCCTAGTAGGTAATTACTATATAATTGGTATAACTCATTTAAAAAATATCATATTACACTATTTTTAAATACAATACCGAATCATCAGTTTTAATATATAATTATATAAAATTAGATATCAAATTAAAAAAATTTAAAAAATTACATTTTTTCTTTAATGAATACATTCCCTTGAAAACAATTACTCAAGCCTCCACCCCCTTTAAATAAAAAATCATAATTTAAACCAAATTTGAAAACTGATTTTTACAAATACACATTTTAAATATCTTGTAGAACATTTTTAAATAAAATATTTAAAATTTATAAACAACAAAAAATTACTAGGGCACCATGTCATAAAAAAAGTAATGACACATGTTTCCCTAGAGAAAATAAATATAGGTTGCATTATAGTAAGAATATTACATATGGGTAATAATTAACTAAACCTGGTAAATGCATAAAAATATTGTGAGATGATTCTGGATGTGATTTTTTCCAAACCATCCATGGGACTTTTGATTCATTCCTAAGCCTAAATCCAACTAACTTCCCTCAACTTGCCTCACCAGTGAAACTTTCTCAAAAGCTTAGGTACATTCATTACCATGTTGATCTTGTGTATCTAATATAAAGTTGGTATTAACCATCTATCATCCCTCATTATTAAGATGAGGATTTTCATGCATGTTAATAAGTATGAGGTTCTCAATCACAAGAATAAAATAATCAAAATTATTAATTATCAACTCATCCCATCCACCCTCACAAGAAAATAAACCCCTTTCACTTTTCAATTATATAACAAAATAATAATTATCATTCCCCCTGATCCACACTTTATGTCAAATCGAAAAACAACACCTCATTCAGTGTCACAATACAATAAAGAAATCAAGAGTGTATCATATTCATACACACCAAATAGAAATCATTTTAATGTTACGAATGATATTGTCATTAAAATATACTTATAATTATATGAAAATTCATCAATGGTTTTAAATTCCATTTTAAACCATTATTTGAAAAAACCCTTAAAATAATTTTATAAAATATTTTCTAAACTACACAAAAGATCCATTTATAAATTAATCAAAAGAACCAATTCACCCTTTTTTTCAGAAACCCCCAAAAATATCAAGAATATAATTTATAATTCAATTCAATACCTAAAATATTTTCCAAACAACTCATATTATCCATATAAAAATTAATCAAAATAACCAATTCACATTTTTTCTAAAACCCAAAAAATATAAAAAAAAATTTATAATTAAATTAATGAACAAAATAGAGTTAAAGAATTTAAAAAAAATATATAATTTAATATAATAATTATTTTAATGTTTGTAAATGTTTTTAATTTCAAGTACTTATTGAAATTCTTACTAAAACCTTTATTCTAAAAGAAAACCTCCATTAAATCCATTAAAAACTCATTATAGCTATAATATATAAATTTATATAATGAAATAAAATATTAAAAATCACCAAAAATGTGATGAAAAATATAAATTAATGGAAATAAAAAAACACCCACCTTAATTTAATTACAATCACGCTGAAATCCATCACCTACAAAGGAAAATTCTATAAGAATTGTCAAATGACCCTTCTAAGGACCTAAAAACATAAACCCCTTAGAATATTTCATCTTGAACCCAAAATACTAAATTAGAATCCTTGTGGATCATTGTTATGAAATAACCACCAGAGGAAATACATAGGGGAAGCTAGAATATTAAAAAAATAGCGGGGGAAGCATTTTTACCTGATAAATCGGAGTGAAAACTAATAAAGAAGGTTGGAATCATCAAGAGAGGTATTTTGGGACACTTCTCATGATTTAATAGGATTATGAAAGATAAATTAGAATAAAATAATGGAAACCCTATTAACATTAGGGGATGTAAAAAAGGTAAAACCTCAAAAATTAAACACCTGGAAAAGTCACATGGTTTAGAAGCATAATTTGTAAAATTGTGAACTAACAATACGATAGATACAAGAAGGACAAAACATCACTCCATATTTTTATTAAATTGTTAATGATAACAGTGCACCAACCAAGAACCATTAAACTACCATATAAGGTTAAGAATCAATTATTTAACTAGGATTTTTCCAATCTATGTTCGTAGAATGTCCTTTGAAACCGTTTCACTTTCTTCGCTAAAAAATTCCATATAAATAGACATAGTACATAGAAATAAAAAAACCATCACCATAAATCAATTTGAGTTATATGAACATAAAACTAGTGAGAATATATAGAAGGAAACCACTAAGCATTTATGATTCATTTTAACCCAAAATAATTTAAAAAAATAATGATATGATTCTTGGAGAAAAATTACACAATTAAGAGGAAAGAGCTTAAGATCTAAGAATATTGAGCATAGTTCTCACTACCATTTATAAATTATGTAAGTAGTGCGGCGTGAATAAGTTAATATATGAGGCCAAATCATCAACCATTAGAGTGGATATCCAAAATTCTCCAACATCACCAAAATATGTTAAGCACAACTAATCATCAAGGAACCCCCTCCAAATCCCATAGGGACCATGATCCAAAGAAAAATCAACGTCCACAATGTTAAATCACCACCAAGATCATAAATAATTCATACCCAAGAGGGGAATTTTACAATAAATGAACAATAATAAAAAAACATGGGATCTCAACCTATGTTATTATAATCAATGAGTAAATTAGGAATTCAATATTTATACACCATCCCATAAAAACCCAAAAATATAGCAACCTTCAGTGCTTAAATTAATAAGGGAAGTATCCATCCAAATTTACCAAGTAGCTACCCAAAGTCACCCATGCTAAACCGATCATGAAACCAACCTTAGAACTTCCCGAACACAAAAAACACTTCAATAACTAAGAAAAGGAAACAAAAAAACAACAATTTATACATAAGAACCAAAACCCATATCCATTCAAAGATACACCAATAATATATATGAATAAATTAATCACCCATAATTACGTAATTCACCATAATAAAAAAATTAAAAAACACAAATTTACTTGGTACGAACCAAAAATAAGTCTCCTAAGCTAGAATCCATCTAATACTAACAAATGTGTCACCAAAAAGACACCTATAAGACATCAATACCCAAGATCTGATCCAAACTACTTCTCTCTAATAACTAATTCCTCCAGAAAATATGCGTAGAACCTATTGAAGATTTCATAGAGTGAAATAATTACAAGTAACCCAATATATATAAAGTCTTAGAAATGCCACCTACAAAGAGGGGTATACCTATGAATAAAAAACATCATATAATTCATTATAACAATTCTAGGAGGCATATAAAAATTATCACGTTACATAAACTCAATTTTTCTTTCTCTACAATCAAGTTAAACAACCCCATTATGAAAGGGATATTCTAAAACATCAATTTGTTCAAAATAAACACATTACCAAACTAAAAATTATTTAAAATAAACATTCCTTCAAATGATAAATATTTTAACGATTTTTTCAATGATCATTTTAAAAAAACCCTTCTAATTACTGTTTAAATTAAAAAAAAATTCATTCTAAAATCAATTATCACATCAAACACTCAGATATATTAATTTAAAAACATCTCATTTTTAAATTAAATAATTCACCAATTCCTATTTTAAAACTAAAAATCATTATCATGTTACATACATCCTTTGACCTCATTTTATATAAAATATAACTCAAATTAACTAACCTAATTTCCAATAATTGTACACAAAAAAATTTTGAAAGTCAAATATCAAAGAACAACCAAATATTTCATAATAAAAATAATGAATCTCCCCATAAATATTTTAAAAAATATTTTAAAAACAAATCATTTAATAATTTTTTTCATCCTAGAAACTATTATACATACACATAACACCAAGTATATATGGAAAAAACCAAGAATTTATGCCAAAACCTCAATCAAACCATAATAAATCATCATAAATTAACTTAAAACTCCCTTAATTAACATCACATTAATGGTAATATCTATTAGAAAAAATATTGAAAGAAATTAATGTGAAAAAACATTATTTTATGAGAGTAAATTACACTATTCATGGTTAGGCCACACTGACTCGTAAATGATGTGATGACTATGTGATGACAAGAATCATCGTTATAGATAAATTATTTATGTGAACTTTATGGTTTACCAGACTATGTGGGAAAACCATGAATCACAAGTTCATTCCCTAAATCCACTTACAAAGATAAAAAAATTCACTAAAACAATTAAATTACTTTTTAGAGACCACGATTCAATCACAACACATAAAAAACATTCCAAGATATAAAAAATAAAACTCAAAACCAGGATTCAAGTCCCAAACAACCATGGAAAGTCAATGTTCAATATAGAGAAGAGATAGATAGGAACTTTCTCAGGCCCACCAAAAAAGTTTCAATAATGATCCTAGTCACTAAACTACCTAGACACACTAAAAATAATAATAGCAAAATCATAAATATCATTTATTCATGAGCTGGTCTAAGACATCCACCCATTGGATGCCCAATCTGGCTCGTAAAATACCAAAGTAAGTTTCATGATCACCCTATGATAGACAATTGATCAAGAATATATGAATATAATCAATGGGAAACGTTTCACCTTTAGTTAAAAATTAATACATCCATAATAAAACATAAAACCAGTGTGATATGTGTAAAAAAGGAAACCTTACATAAACTGGATGGAAATAAATAAGGAGTATCACACACATAAATTGAATAATCATAATATAAAAAAAACTAATGGAGATATAGGAACACATAAACATCCCAATAAAAACAAATAAAAATCAAAACCAAATGTCTACCATGATCACTATACAACCCATGATCACACTCCACATCGCAATCCATCCATCACAATATAACCTTACTTTTATGAAAACAAACACTAAGAAGCATGGAAGAAGACCACATGTTCTTTAAACAAAGAATACTGTATATACCATTCGAGAGAAACAATACCCAGTAGGTAGGAACTATATAGTTTTTATAAATATTTACCTGTTTCATTTCATTTTATTCTATTTTGAAATAAAAAATGGGTTTTCACTTATGATTATATAATATTCAATATCACATCCAAAACATCTTATAAAATTTAATTTCAATTTAATAAATAGAAACAATCACTTAAAATTTATTTTCCATGACTCACCCCACTTTTAATCAAACCCCCCAATTTAAATCCATATTTTAAGGCCATTTTTATAAAAAAAATTAAAATATTTTTAAAAATATTATTAATAGAAAATATTAAAAATTTGTAAACAATAATAAATAAAAAATTCACCATGCCACAAAACCAAAAATGACACACAATGAAAAATTTCAATTTATTCTAGGGAACACAATATAATGAATGTTACCTAATGTGAATCAGGAAGTAAACATATGAAATTATTAAACATATCTTGAGGTGTTCCAAGATGCACTTTATTTAGAACCATTTACAAGATTCTTAATCAATTTCTATGTATATATCTAGCCAACATCCCACAACTAGTCTCACTAGTTTTAACCACCCTTTGTCCTAGGTATATCCATATATATGGGGCACCTATTATATATAATCATGATTAGGTAGTAATCATTTGTCATCACTCATTAAGATGAACAGGGTCCCTAAGGATGTCACTAAGTACAAGGTGAGAAATCACAAAAAACAATTAATCAAAAGAAGTAGATCTCACAACACTTCCTACACCCTAGAAAGAAACAACTCCTTTTCCTATTTCAATCACATTAAAATATAAAAATAATAATTCCTCCCTTGTTACAATTTTTTTCTTAGTAATAAATAAAAACCCAATTATAGTTAAAGTCCTTCAAGGGTTTAAATAGGGTCTTACACACGCACACACCATTTAGAAATAATTTTAAATATTCAAATGTGTCTTCCATTAAAATGGATATGGAATGAAAAGTAATTTCATCAAATATTTGTAATTAAATTTCAAACCATTATCTGAAAAAAAAAATCCTTGAATTCATTTTCTAAAATATTTATAAAAAACTCACAAATGTAATTTAAAAATTTATTATAAGAACAAAATCATCCTTTTTATCTACCCCCACCACAATCTCAAAACTCAATTTTACAATTAAATTTATCAACTAAAAGGTATGAAATATTTTTAAAACAACTACAATTTCTTAAAAAAATAATTTTATTTTATAAAAATACTTATCATTTAAAGTAATTCTTGAAAATTGAAGTAAAAATATTATGTTAAATGAAAACCTCCTAAAAACATTATAAAAATCATTATAACTATCACATATTATTTATTTTTTTCCAAATAAAAATTTCAAAATCTCTTGCAACATTATGAAATTCCAAATTAATGGAATGTAAATAAAAACCTACCTCGGATAGGTGTAAATAAAACTCAATGTTATCACATATGATGGAGAATTGTACCAAAATAATCTATGTACCAACTTAAGCCCTAAAAATAAAAAAACACTTAAATAATGAAATTATGAAGAAAAAATAAAATTCTATATTCCTTAGGGTTTTTAGAATTGGAATAAACAAAAGAGTAGTTAAATAGGTGAACGAGTATGAAAAGAAACAAGAGTAACGATGGAGGGTTACCTAGAGAAATCATCTGAAACACAAAGGAAGGATCTTAGAATCATCAAATGATGGTGGCATATAAAAACTCCAATGATTCCTAAAATTGGATAAGGATATGGAGAAGAAAATAGGGACACCGCTATTGAAATTGGGGAATGGAAAAAATTGGAAAACCCAAAAATTAAACACTCGGTAAACTGACAGGGGTTGTCTTCCTTATGTGGTACAATGTACACCAATCATGTATGAGTTACTGGATATACAAAAACATCCATGAAGTTTGGATTCATTATTACTCATAATATTGATCCAACTGTGTGCTAGATAACTCCTACAAAAAGTTAAGATGTACTATTTATACAAGGATTTATGCAAGCCATACCCCACCCATTCACTTAAAACCATACATGTTAAAAAGGAACTTAATCTATGGGTAGTGAAGGGCCATGTATGGTTCATTTCATTGTTTGTTATAAACTATGATCCCAAAAAAATGTGCGAGATTAAAATTTTATGAAAAATAATAAATTAAAACCAAAACATATAAAATATTAAATTAATCAAACATTAATTAATATATTATGCAATAAATACCTTAATATTGGCATTGGTTGTGACAAGTAAGGGATACATGGTTAAAAAATAGTTTGGTAGTCCATGTGTCTAGAATTTGTGACTTATCTAGTTTTCTTAAAATATTGAAATGTATAATGTACCCATCTGAAAATAAGGTCCCAATCAGCCTCTCTACCTCCCCACTCGAATTATATGCACAAGGGGGGACTAGAATATCCCTAATTATCTCTTAGTTGCATTTGAGGTTTCTTATCTTATGATCTCATGTGTTTCTTTAAAGCTAATTCTTTCTCTTCTTGCCTAATTTCTTT
This sequence comes from Viscum album, assembly GCA_963277665.1. Taxonomy (NCBI): domain Eukaryota; kingdom Viridiplantae; phylum Streptophyta; class Magnoliopsida; order Santalales; family Viscaceae; genus Viscum; species Viscum album. The sequence goes on from OY728141.1 coordinate 1,793,582,337, forward strand.
TTCTGTTTTATTTAATTCGTCTTTTTACCTTTTACACTTTTTACGAAAACCCTAGGGTGAGTATTAGTCCTAATCTAATTTGATTTTTTATTATTGGGTTTGAAGATCATATTTTATGTTCCTATCCCATTATATTTATGTGTTTTTAAACATACACACTTCATTTGAGGTAGTTGGTTTAGTGAATTTAAAGTTACTTGATATACTACAAGTTCTTGGGACCATAAAATTTGTTTGATTAAAAAATAAATAAGTTTTATGACACTTTTATATGTTTATAATGTTTTAAAAAACTATACAAACTCATGTATTGATTTTAAAAAATAATATACATATTATAGGTGTTTGATAAATATATAGAATAGTTTCTTTGGGGTGTTTGGTTTTTTATATATTGTTTTTGACCTTTTTATGATTTCATGTTATTTAAATTGAGGTTTTGAGTTATTTTTTAACATGGATTCCCATTTCTCATGGATTTGGATGGGTTTATCTGGTAAAATATTATTATTTTTCAGGGGTGATATTAGTAACTTAATTATTAATTTTGTTTTCATCATACATTATTTTTATGATTAATCTATGAGGGTATTTTTAATTGAGTCATTATTTCTTAAATAAGAAATAAGAATTTGAAACATATTTATTTTTCATATGGTCTCTCAAAATAATATTTTTTCTAAAGTATTTTTAAAATGAAACATTTAGGCCAATTTAAAACATTAAAATGGTATTTTTCTTAGGGGTTCTCAATCATGGGAATTGTTTTGATGGAGGTTTGGGGATGTGTTACTTTTTAAAAATCTTGAGGCTTGGTTATAACCTTATAAATTACATTTCAATAAATGTGATATTCCATTAATAGAATCCCATACTATCTTGGTATATTTTATATTGATGATTGATAAGATTTATGTTATTATTATGTATTCTAAAAAGGTTCCTTCCATTAATGGGCGTAAGGAGGTGTAATAAGGATTTAATTACCCAAATTAACCATACATGATATTTGATAAGTGTTACCTCACCTCAAAACTCTATCATCATGGGGATCCCAGGTGACTTAATGAGATATTGGGAGGTAGTTACTATATATTCACAATGATATTGACAATATTCTCTTAGGTATTGAATCCCATAGCGGAGTTCTACTAGTGACTCTTGGTTAGAGAAATCAGTTGGTTATAGACTAGCGATAAATTGATAGGCTAAAAGAGGATTCCATCTGATTACATTTAAGATCAAATAATGTGATATTTAGATGTTTCCAATTATTTTCTATCTTCTCAAATTTATTATTTACTAAAATAAGTTTCATTTTGATGTTACTTTATTATTTCTCTCTCATTGTATGTTCTTCTAATTCTAGATTTCTATTACATGTCAACATTTATTTAACTATGTAATATTATTTCCCCTAATTTATTATTATTTTAGACCCTATATTTTTAAATTTTTTAGTTTAAATAATTAAATTATTAAGGTTTTTTTATTATTTTTAGGTTTTTATTAGTTCTTCTTTGATTCATTTCATTTATGGTTATTGTGGTGGTTTTTTAAGACGTTTTAAGGGATGAATTTTATAATGAAAATTAAAGAAACTATTTTATAAGGGTTTGTTTAAAAAAATTGGTTTCTAAAAATGAATTCTAGGAAGTCTCATATATTTGTTTTATTCAGAGGATAAAAACCTATCTTTTTCTTTTATTTTCATACTATATCTTAGGGTTTTTTGTTAAAGGGACCACATGGACCCTTTGGTAATTATCTATTGGGATTTTATGATCATAACCCACACATTCCTATCACTATTATAATTCCTATGATTATTTTTATGGTTTAGATTTAGTTTTGGAATCACTCATGGAGTATCCTAGTTTTAATTATAGATATTGACTTTGAGTTCACATGGAAATGTGTTGGGTATTTTGGTTTTCATTTTCCAGCATACTTTTATCAGTAATATATAAACTCCTTAATTATATATTCTTTCTCAGTTAAATTATTATTATATAGTTATTATGAATTATTTAGTATTAATTTTTATGATAAATTTGTTTTTTTATTTTCTGGTATTTTCTTTTTGATGTTGTGAATGTATCTCTATTGTATGGTGGTCAGGTTAGGATTTCAGGGAGAACCTCCATGTCTATTATTATTTATTAAGAGAAATCATTCAGAATAGTTATATTTAATTATTTTATTCTTATCATTTTCCTAGGTTAATACGAACTACTCTTCATGTTATTTCATGGTCCGAATTTGGTGCCTACATTAGGGGTGTCTCATATTGGGTCATAAAAAATATTATCAGATCCTAGGGTTTTTGAGAGCTATGTTCTTGGAGAACTGTTTATTATTTGGGAGAGTCTTGTAGATAGGATCTAAAACTTTTGGGACTTGACTGGTATGCATGGAATGAGTCAATATAGATCTAATACATTCTACAACCATAGATTCCATGAGATGATAGGTTTTTCTTCTTGAATTTTGATGTATTCTCTATTTATTTCTTATATATTGATATATATTGATGGTATATTAGCTTGTAATAATGTATTATGGGTAATTTAAATGTTTCATATACTTTGGAGATAAATGTGGGAGAAAAACCCAGGGTACACATTGATCTCACATGACCTGGTAAACCATGTAGTTCACGAATACATGGTTTTTAAGTAACTGTCTACGGTAGTTTTATTTTTGGAACATGCCCACCAAACCATGAGGCCGAGTCTTTCATAGTCACTTATCCCATTTTGGATTGTTTTACATTTTGTGGTGTAATTTTTTTTATTTTTTATAATTCTAGATAAAGTGGATTTTATGGTGTGATGGTGTTATATGATATTTTGGAATAACTAAATGTGGATTTAGTTTCTAAAAGAATTAGGGTGTTTTGATGATGGATATTTACATTATAAAAATAGTTTTAACTTAAATTTTTAATATTTTAAAATCAAAACATGTGATTTGAAATAATTAAAAAAGGTTATTTTTTAGAGATTTATTTTAGTGGGTTTTATAACTTATAAATTTTTTTTGGAAGGATTTCAGTAGTAATATATGATAAAAAAATCATTTTTATGTAATAAAATGATTATAAAAATTTAAAAAGATTTTTTACAAAATTTATTGAAATGAATATTGTTGTTGGAGATTTATATATATTTTGATGATTAATATATAGGGTTTTATAAAGGGGTTTTTAAATAGAGATTTAAGATTATAAAATTTAAAGTTATGGTTTTTAAATAGTTAGAAAGTAGTCTTTTGAATTTTTTTGTCTTTTGATTTCTAGGGGGTGTTTTTGATTTATTTCATTGAATTCTTATTGTGAATTAAGATATGATTTTGGATGAGATTTATTACAACCTTGGACACGATTAATTAGGTTTTCTTATCTCTATTTTTATTTATAGTATACCTCCAATAGAAAATCAATTGCTTTCAAATTTGGGTGGTTATCTATTTTTTTGTTTTAGTTTATCACGTTTTGAGGTGTTTATTATTTATTTTTCTTCCTTATCCCCCCATCCTATATTACTATTTTTACTTGATTTTTTCTTGAAACCTATTTATGTGGATAAGACTTATTAGGGTCTTGTGTGGATATGCTTGTGAAGATATTTTTTTTAGGATCATTGGTCTTGGGAGAAATCATAGTTGTGTGGTTTAGTTAACTAAGATAATGTTAAACCAACAAAGATTATGCATTGGATGGATTTATTGTAAATTTCATTTGGATCACTAAAAGAGGTGTTCTGGATATGGGTTCCAAGGTTACCCTTCATTATTATTTCACACAAGGTAAGATCCCATGCTATTTTTATGGGGAATTATTTCATTTTATACCTCAAACATTATCATTATTGGATAGATTTTTTGATGCATAAATAAATAGTCATTTTATAGGAATTTCATGATTTATTATAATGTTTTTTATCTCTTGGGATGCTTGAATCCTTGTGGTAATTTGTTAAATGATTTCATCTTTATATGGGATCATGGATATGACTCAGTTAAATATTTTAACTTTATTCCATTTTATTGGAGGTCTGGGATGTTCTTATGTAATTATTTAGGGTTCTCTAATTTAATGATCCATAAATCTATATGAATTCTTAAATAAAGATGAGACCCAATATGGGTCTCCATTCCATTATCTTTTTTCTAGAATCAGATATGTGTGAGTTATGTTTAAGAGATATTTTTTTTGGGGAGCTTAAATTTGGATTCTAGTGTGGTTCAGAGAGGAAGTGGTAATTGATTTTTATTATTTTAAATTCATATATCATTTTTTATGTATTTGTTGAAGTCAGTGAATTTTTTAGGGAAGAAAGTGTTATGGTGTAGATAATTTTCACACATCAGCCTTAATATTTATTATTATTTTATTTAATTATTTATCTTTCTTATTTTCTTTGGGTTTTGAGTTGGATTATCACATCATTTTGAAATTATGACTTTCAGTACAGGGAACATAGTTGGATGATGATTAATACTGATCATGTGGAACTTTTAAAAGAAAAATAAATTTGTAGTAGATCATTCTTTAATGGTTGGTGAATTGTTTTTTCAACCATGTGGTCAATCCATGTGGGTTCCAAAGTGTTTCCAGTTAGGGACACATGGTTTGGTAAACCATGAATTCAACTAGTGGTACTTATATTGTTTTCATAAAATGTTGAATTTACTAATCTACCCTAATAAAAATAAGGCCCCTGTGGCATCCACACACACTCCCCACTTGAATAAGATGCAAAAGGGGTTCCTTCGATGCACCGACATTCTCTACCCCATGGATTTGAGTTCTCCCCTCTTTTAGTTTAATGTTTTTTCTTCCTGGGTATGTTTTTTTCTTTTCTCCTATTTATTTATCTCTTATTTTCATTCTTGTACTAACATTAATATCTTCTTATAATTACCCTAGGGAAAGGGTTGTCTCAAATTTGTTTTTATTCCTAGTTTTATGGTGTGTAGGTTATAATTTCCATTCTTTTCCTTCATTTTTTTTGGGTTCTCTATCATCCACACTCTGTTTGAAATAGGTGGTTTTATGTATTTTAATTAACCTGATATATAATGTGTATTTTTTTTCTTAAAATTGGTTTTATTAAAAAATATATCATGTTGAGAATTACATTATGTGTTTATAAGGGATTGAAAAAGTATATAAACAAATGTTTTTTTATAAAATTTAAATTCTAAATTCAAGAGTTTTGAAAAATATCTAAAATGGGTTCCTTGGTTTTTTTTAATTATATGATGATTTGGACCCTTTCATGATTCCATGTAATTTTAATTGAGGGTTTGAGGTATTGTTTGACTTCCCATTCCATTTATTATGGAATTGTTTCATCTTTAATGAAATTATAATTTTCATGGGTGATATTGAAGAATGAATTCTTGATTTATGATGCTTGATAAATTATTGATATGTATATTTTGTGTAGATTATATTGAATTCTGGTGTGTTTTCATACAAAATAGATGAGGAATAAAAATGTCTTTGGTTATCACATGGTTTTCCAAAAAAATAATTTTTCTATGTAATTTCTAAAATTAAACATTTAGGATCATTTAGAACTCTAAAAATTTTGTTTATTAATTGAAATAGATCTTGGGAATATTTTTAAATAATCATGGAATGTTTTTAATATTGTTAAAATTTGTGGCATGATTTTCACCTTCAAAATTAATTTTCAATCACTTTTTTATGCCCTTATTGAAATCCCCTACTATAAGAATAAATGTGAGATTGATGATTGATATGAAATATTTAATTATTGGGTTTTTTAAATAGGGTCTTGTAATTATTGGTTACAAGGTAGTTGGATGAGGATGTGATCTTATATATTAATCATGAATGATATTTAATAAGTTTTACCTCACCTGTTATTACTATCATCATTGGGATCATAGGAATCTCATTAAAAGACTGATAAGGTGATACAATATAGTCATGATGAGACTAACTAGATCCCCTGTCATATTTAAGTATATAAGAGTGTTCCACTAGTGAGGGAAGAATAAATAAATCAATTGTTTATAGACTAGGGATGAATCGATCATCTAGTTGATGATTCAACTTAAGTATGTAGTGGATCACATCAAAGGATGGTTAGAAATTTTCTATGATTATCTATTATTTATTACTTCCAATTTACAACGCTTAGTTTTATTATGATTTCACATCATTATTTTTAACTCATTGTATTTTATAATGGTTAAAAATTTATATTAAATTTCTCAATTACTTACCTCATTTGCTCTTATTCCACCTTTATTATTATTTTTGCAGTCCCTTTCTTGTTCTAACATTTAGTTTCATGTTTTTTTAATATTTTACAATAAATTTTACGTTTCTATTAGTTCTTATTTTGTTCTATTAATATTTGTTTATTGTGATAGTTTCAAAATAACTTTTAAGGGATGTGTTTTAAAATGATCATTTAAAAAGGGGGTTTAAAAGTATTTCATTAAAAAACATTGGTATTAAAATATGGATTCATAGAAAGATCAAGTGTATATTTATAAAAAAGAATCATTTATATTTTTTACTTTTATTTATAAAATAAAACTTATGGTTTCTTTTGGAAAAAGAATCTAATGGAGACTCTCGTGATTATGTACTAGGATATTCTACTCAGACACAACATATTACATTAGTATTGATAGACATGAGAATTTTTTCAGGTTCGTGTTCAATTTTGGGACCACACTTAAAGTGGTATGGTTTGGATAATGACTGGTGATCATGAGGTGACATGGATTTCGTCACATATTTTTGTTTTCACGTTGTATCATATTTTTATTATCCATGTTGACCCTATATTTTTTGAGTTGTTTTCCAAAATGTTTTTCAATATAAGTATTCTGAGTTATATGGAATGATTTTATTACTATTTTATTGTAAATTTATTTTCTTTTATTTTTCTATTTGATGATATCAATGGATCTATATTGTATGAGGGTCGTGTCAGGACTTCAGGTGAAAGATTTTTGTCTCTTCTTATTTATTGGTAGAAATCATTACCATGAGTTGAATTTGATGATCTGGTGTTTATTACCTCCCCGAGGGAATTTTGAATGAACCTAATGTCATGTAACAGACCATATCATGTACTCAATTCATGGTTTTCCCGAGTTTACTCCTAATAGAAAATTATCCCACTACTTTTTCTTCACATAAGAAAAATATTTCCTCCCTCAGGCTTGGAAATAAAATCATTAACATTTTTTATATCCATCATATCTATATCATCCTTCACTTCCATGTTAACCACCTTAACATATGTAGTAAAATTATGAAAAGTCAACCCCAAATCAGATCTATCGATGAATGGATATCTCAAAGATTTACACCAAGAAACTTTCATAAGTTATTAGATCTACTAGGAAGAAAACCGACTCTACAAAAAAAGAAGTATACTACACCACTCTCTTATTCCCTTTCTCTAATTCCAAGAACACTTTATCATTACATATCTTAAGAATTAACTGATATAATGACTGAAAAAAATATTTATGAATCCATCCAACAAAAAATCCCCAGTTAGCCTCACTTCCATAGTTAGCTCTAACCACTTATAGGAAACTACGAAGATCAGGTAACTACAAAAATCTACCATAAATGACTCAGGGGTATTAAGAAGCTAAAATATTTGGTTCATCTTATCCAAACAGTATTTTTCTACTTATATTAAATAATCATCTATAAATATTATACTATTTTTCTATGTAACCCTAAACTATTATAAAATTCATTAGGCTTATCTTTATCTACCACATTCACAAGAACATTGATTGATTAAACTAATATGTTTCAGAGATAAGGAGAACTCTCTATATTGTAGGCCTCATATGTAAAATTAGGATCATTTAAATTTTTCATATCCTCATCTCATTGAATAATAACTCTATGTAGAGAAATATTTACAAAAATATAATCCATAATACAAAATCACATAAGGATATGTGTTGAAGTTCCCACAAATAAAATTACATTACCCAAAATAAAGGATCTAAATTATATTCATTAATATATATACTTATATTTTAGATGTTTATTCCTTCATAGTAAATTTTAATGTTAGTAGTAACAAATAATTTTAATCAAATTAATTATGAAAAAATTAAAAAATCACTAAATCAATTTTAAATATATGAAACCATTTTTAAAATACAATATACATCAATGTTATCTAAATATATTTCGACAATGATACAATAATACACTTCTAGTACAAATAAACCATGGATGTAGAAACATATAAGTCACAGCTAACCAATATACTATAAGGGATCTATTAATCAAATTCCAAACCTATAATATAAGTATATATAGGATACCCATAATGAAGTTATATGTGATATTTTATGCGTACATACTATGTTTCAACCAACCTAGTCTCTAGACATAACAGAATACCAAATAATTAACTTTAAATCCCACCATAATATAATATTATTATGATCCTTACATAGAAGCTCAAACTATAAGATCCATGTCGAGATTCTTTTATAGACTTAGGAATATTCCTGCATTACCAAAGACTGGAAACTTCTACTGAGGAAAAAACACAACTATTAGGGAATGTAATTCCTTTGATACTAGGTAATAGATACATTACACAAATTCATTATTTTATTCTAATTAGAAATCCAAAATAAAATTTAAAACACATTTAAAATTACACTAAAACCACATAATGTGTATGGGTAAAAGTTGACTAGTTACAATCCTAATAAATCAAAACCACCAGTTGATAACTCTCTTTAAATGTGAATTGTGTCCCTCATCCTCCAACACATAGAAGTACTCCAAAAAATTTACTATAAACTTAACTCCCAAGATCCATCACTAATGAACATAATATCCATTCCAATACACAAATTATGATATAATAAATATACACACAGACAATGAGATGCATCTATAGGGGTGATTATAATAATATCTTATGTGATTTACCCAAGTCACTCTCATAAAATCCCTTACAAGGTAAATTCTATGATATTTAACCAATTCCATTAAAAATAGGTTAACACATTTTAAAACAAAATATTTTATTCACTATGATAAATAAATGTGAAACACATTATAAAAATAATACAACCTAATATTTACCCCAAAAAAGGTATACATTCCTTGTTCAACCCAGAAAATTACCCCTAAGATATAAAAAATAAAACAAGGATACTTGATTAATAAATATAACATTTAATTTAAAATTCATTCCTAGGATCATAGAATATAGCTAATTTGGATCACCCCTTTCCCAATTATTTCTCAAATATCATCACCATCCTTATTTTTATTACACACGTGATGGAAATTTTCATCTATTATAATTAATTTTCCCTTTAATTTATTCTTAATACTTAATGTTCATTTCTCATTCCAAAATAATTCAATTAATATAACCATTTTTCATAAAAAAATATTTTACATAAAACCCCCCATAAATACAAGCCTTAAATTCAACCAAATTAATTTTCCCAAAAACATGAGTATTATGAAACACTGTTTAAGAAACCAAATACCATGGTATCTAACAGAAACATAATTCACCAACCATTGTAAAATCCTAAATGAAATAAATATATCAAACAAATTCTAAATAATTATTGGATAAGAAAAATAAATAAAAGAAAAATTGGATAAATCTATATTATTCACTTTAAATGGAATAAAAATTCTATAAGGGGTGAATAAGAGACACCAAAGATTTATTATGAATACACAATGATCATGAAACTGTGGGTCTGATGTCTATAATAGTGATATGATAAGTGAAACCCTATCAACAAGTATAGAAAATTAGGATTCATTCATTCATGATATTAATCCACAATTCACATTCCCTAGTTTTAATATAAAAACATATATACATATGAAGAGGGAAAACAATATAATGAAATAAGTTTAATCAAAGAGTACATAAGTTCGTTGAGATCAAACCTCTAATATGATATTGAATTGATCAATCCTTGAGAGAAGAGAGTTTTCATATGAAAGAAAACCTCATATCTTTTCTCTCATGAAGCCTCAGGATTATCTAATATTGACTGAGCATGTCTAATTGGGTTTATGGGAGTATAATTAGTATTTTAAAAGTAATATCACATAACCCAAAACTGTTTGTATGGTGAGGATTCATAGTCACTAGGACTGTGCACCAAATTTTAATTCCTATCAACTATCCAAATCCCTAATACAATGTCATGATGTATGGTAACCTGGGACCATGTACTAACTATATATATCTCACCACCTCACTCAAAAGACCTTTAATGTCCCACTTCAAGGTCACATGAAACCTTCCACTAAATATGTATTCCCTAATATATAACATGGATCAATTTAGCAGTCCCACTTCATAGAACTAGGGACAAATAATCTACCATAAAACCAATATTGGACTTCAAAAATCATTAAATATAATATAAAAAACCTAAAATAAAGTTTTTACTTACCCATCAAACATATGAGGCTTCAAAATTTCTAGTTTGGATTGTATATTCCATATGATGAATCACATTTTCAATAGTCTTATCCCAATTATTTCACTATAATTTGGGTTGAGAAGTCTCAAAATACCCCTATAAAAATGAATCATCTCTCTAAATTAATCATCCAAAAGGTATAGAGTTATCCAGATTCATTTTTACCAAGTCTTTATCAAAATATTCCATAATTTCACCCTTATCCAATAGATTCCTCTCATAAAATTTATCATGCATGGATTCTTCAAAAAATATTTTTCTCATGTTAATGATAAGTTTTGTTTTTTTGTGGGTTGAGTATCCCAAAAACACCCCTTCATATAATTTTTTATAAAACTTTTTCAAGATATCATTATTTTTATGTATAAACATATTACAATATAACACTAAAAAATAACCAATCTTATGATTTCTTACCTTTTATAATCAATATGGTTACTTCTTAATAATAGGACTTAGTAAGACTATATTGATAAAATAGATATATATGATAACAATATCTTACCAGATGTACATATAAATATTAAACTCATTCAGTATATCCCATCCATATCATGAACAGTCTTCTTTCCTTTATCAACTACAACATTATCTTGTAGATTCATTAAAGAAAATAAAATTTCTAAATAAAAATTATCCAAAAAAACATCTCAAATTCCGTCAAAATGGGACTATACCCTGTGGCCCCTGCATATCGATACAATCATGAAAACCAATTAATTTTGAACCAAATAAGATTTGTTTGAGAAATTATAAAACATCTCACTATTTTGTGTTATTAAATATACTCATATAAATATTTTGTAATCATCCACTATCTCAAAATTATTACACATTCCTCCAATCCTAAAATCATAATTTGATACAAATATATTTAAATATATGATTTATTGAGGTCATGTGGTGCTCACATCATTGATTGGCTTGAAGGATACTTTATATTTCATACCTTTAAATCAAGGATCACAAAAGACATTCATGTTCACATTTGAATAAATAAATAATAGTCAACACACCAAAACCATCGATTTTTCATTTGTAATTGATTCTAATATAACATAGAATCCACCAAAATTTATATATATTTTTATATTTGATGAATCAATTTATCAAGTTCCTTGACCGTCTAGTATAAAAGTTCAAAATTTTATTCTTGATACTTACATGTAATTAATCTTCAAATAATCAAACTATATAATATTTTGGTACCCATTAAACTTTAGGCCAATATTGATTAGTAATTGATGACTTACATACACATATTAATTTAAAAATATTATTATAATTTTAATAACCAAAAAATATTTATAGATAAAATATTTTGTGTAAACTATAGACTAGGGATTCTTTAGTGAACATTCCATTGTATAATAATATTTCATGCAACAATTGAAATGTGTAACAAAATAAAAACCACTATTATTGATCTTATCAAATAAATTCTTAAAAATCATAGGATATTTTTGACTACAAAAAATTACATTTCTTTTAAAAGTCCTGATTTAAAGAGACATCATCTAATAACTATTCTCACTTTAAATTTTGAATTTATCAGGGGCCACATTTCACCTTCCATTTTATAAATGAAGTTTTTCAACCGTAATATATTCTAAAAGTTAAATAATATAATTCGTATTTATTAAATCTTTGGCCTCTTAAATCTACATAATATTATTGTAATACTCCTATGTCACTTTTGTAATAAATATTTTTTATTTAGGTTTATCTTGAAATTTTCGGATGTTTCCAAAAGATAGAGGAGTTTTTTTATTTTATATCTTTCCATTTTCAACTAAATGTACGCTAAAACAGGGAAAAATGTTATTATAACTTGATGGTCTATGTGAGTGAATTTTTTGTTTACATTTATCAAGGATCACATCATATCCTAGTTGTATCATGACATAGTGGGTATTTATTTACTAGTGATATTATTTCACTACTTTAGTGTGGGGAGAGATTTCCACATCATGTTCATGAGGAATCACACTGTGATGGGTTTCTAAGAATAAATATTTATAAAATTACCATTTTTAAGAATATTTAAGTTAGTATTACTTATGGACACACCTTTATGTGATATTTTATATCTTTTTGAAAATTCAGGTGAGGATGAAGGTCATGTCATGTTAGGGGTTTCCACTTTACGATGTTTCAAAAGGTTTCTTAGAATATAAGTAAGAATTTTTTCTTATGTGATGTTTTTTACATGTTTAATTCATGATGTTTTTACTCACTGTGATGGCTGAGTTTCAATCCATGGAGATGAATATTATATATCCACTACCTTTGTGAAATTTCATGATTGGAGTTGATCATTCCATGAATGAGATATGCCACACTATGGTCTCCTTGGGATCGGTATATGTGGTTATTCCTAGAGGATTTTAGTAATTCCATGACTAAGAGGGTCATTCCTTGGTATGTTTCCTAAAGGGGTGTCACATCATGACCAGTAAGGTCACCTAATGAGGTTGCCTACCCAAATTTTTTATTTTATGAATTTCCCTTTCTATCCTGGTACACTTAAAGTCTATTTGGTAATTTATTTTCCCCCATTAAAATGTATAAACCTAGATAGATAAGGATGTTAATATACTACTTTTATACTTCTATATTTGGTATTCTATCGTGGATTTCAAGCAGTTTTTGAATGATAAATTCCCAATTATCCATCCTTCTTTGTATCATCTTATCTCTACTTACATTTCCCCTCAGTTTTCTTTTCTCCCATTAACTCCAACAGAATAGAGGTTATAATATAGTGTTTAGGATTAAATAATGTTGTTTATGTTGTTTTCTAGTCACCATAGAGGTAATTCCCTTAGGATTTGTGACATACACCTTTGAAGGTGAGTGATTTCTACTTTCATAAAGTTGGTTTTTTTAAATGATTATTTTTTCACTTTTTATTATATTCTTTATTAAGAAACCTGTTTTTCTTAAAATAAATACATTTTATGAATATCTTGTATCATAAAAAATGATTAACTAAAATGATCCAAGATATATTTTACAAAGTAATTTAAACATTCATTCATTATTGGAAGAAAATGTAAAATGTAAATATAAAAATTACAAGAAGAGTAAACCCTCTTGTAAAAAAGATATTTTAAATTACTTAATTTTTTATATAAATTTTATTATTATTATTAAGAAGGATAATTTTATAGGTTCTAATACTAAGGAATTGAATAAATTAAATGGTAATGTGTGACTAAAATCATTTAATTTTAATAATTATTAATTTTTGAAGAATTTTATTTTCATGTATATTTGATATTTATATATTAATAAATTAAATTGAAAAATGTTAAAGTATAATTATATTTAAATGATTAAATATAAAAAATAATATTTTATAACTTGTTAATTTTTTAATTAAAATGAAATATGGTAGCGCTCTGATCAAGAAACCTAGAGCAGGGCCATTTTTTTATTATATTTTCATTATTACAAGGAATCAGATCTCAAATATCTAACCAGTTTAGTAGTCTTGGAAATCCAAATTACATACATGATAAAAATAATACACTGGGACATAAAAAATAAAAACATGATACATAATAGAAATAAATTAGTCAAATCCTTGAAGGATTATTAAAATATTTTATCTTCATAACCATGGGAAATAAAACATAATAAGGTAAATATCAAATACTCAATAAGGGTATGTAAAGAGGTAGAAATAATTAATCAATAGAAAAAAATTAATATGTAAAGGTGCGTAACTAATAACACATGCCATTAAAAAACTAGATAAGGATATATCAATATTTTAAGGTAAGAAACTGAATCTCATTCCATATAAATCAATAAATTGATAATTAAATGAATCCATATGTATTTCAAAGAAAAATATCATGGATGAATAATAACTAAATCTAAATGAAGGGATTTATTAATTATTTGATGCCACATTTCCTATGTACATGTTACCATTACCATAAAGACATTTTACAAGACATTTAACAACATATCTAGTAAAATAACATCTAATTTTCCAAAATGATTCATCTCATGAGACTACCAATGCATCGAGGGGATATCTATAATTGGCCTCCACCTGAGTCCTACCAGTCTAAAGAATTCCTCATATTAATGAACAATGTTTCTAATAAAAAATATATTCATTGAATAAAAGATACAGATCTATCAATAATTCCCCATATATAGTCTAAGTAACAATTAGGTTTGTTGACATTAATGAATGAAAATACCATAAAAATCTCAAAAAAAATCTTGAGGGAAATGACATTTTAAACATTCCAATGTTCCCCTAAACAAATTGAAACATTTGAATTTTAAACCCCATGATGAAATAGTAAAAAACTGAAACATATAATATCATGACAGTAAGAATATTCATGGTATAAAATTTTTATTTTTAGTCAATAAACCAAAAAAAAGTTATTTGGTTCATAATAGAAAATAAGTCTCAATAGAATGTAAATTGATAATAAATACATTAACTCAACCTTACATTTATTATGTTTCCATTATCCTCATTTATAGTGATTTAAAATATGTTACTAACTTATAATATGACCCTAATAATTTTTATAATATCATATATTAACTTCTTAAAATATTTTATTTCCCTTTTGTTAATACTCTTTCATTATTTTAACTATTTCTAGTTTTAATTTCCATGATTTCTCAATTGTGTTTTGGCTATTCATTTTTTTTCTTATTAACTAGATCATTATTTCTTCATATCAAAAATTTAAACCATGAATAAATTTTCTTATATATTCATTAAATTTTTATTTATAATAGTCTATAAAATTTTGAGATAAGAAATGTAATTCGCTGTTCATGGATACGGTGGGTTGAACATACGAATTAACGCTTCTTTCATTTCATTGTTATATAAAAAGAATGAAAAATAAATTATTTATGTTTATAATATAATTCCATAATAATATCTATGATATATATGTTACATAGTTTTATTAAATTCATACTTAATATGATCCATGTATAGCACGAACGAATCACATCGCTTCATGGTGGCAGTAGACCACAATTCCTCAAACTATGTTGTCGTATAAACCCAAAATGGTAAGTATTAATGTTATGTGTTATAAAAGTATTAAATAAGTATAAATACATAGTAAATATCATATATAAACATATTTTCCATCATAATTTCCATCATGATAGGTGGTAACAGGAAAAATGAACAATCATCATTTCGTGAGCTAGTATAGCACTATATATAGAAATAGTATGTATGTTATCCATTAGATGGATATGTTTGTAATTTTAGGTAGAAATAATAACATAAAAATATACTAGTATATTTTAGAAACTATTTTTTATGTTATAATGGAATAATAAGGGTATAAGGGGTGGATAAGAAAATGAAAGAAAAGTGATCGTTGAAAAAATGATAACTTAAAATCAGGTAACTAGTTTTGGTTTATAAAAAATAATTCCTTGGAAGGATTTCACCAAAAATGGAGGATTCAAGGTCCTGGTTAGGGATTTTTTTAATCTATTTGGGTATATCTGGTCCTAACCTAAGTGGTTTAATGTGTATTAGTAAGGGGTAGAATACATTCCTTTTTATAGTGGAGGGGGAGTGGGACTCTTATAAATACCAAAAGGTATTCATTAATGGGTGGTCTAACATACCTAAAGATACTAAAAAAGAAAAAATATTGTATTAATTAAGAATAATTTTCTATTAAAACCTCCACCCCACAACAATATGCTCATTTTAATTATATGGTACCTTAACTACTTAGATTCCCCAATTTTATTACTATGCTTTTTACTAAAGAAACTAATTTTACAATCTATGTGATTTTACCATTAACACTTCGTTAAAGTTATATTTATTATAAAATATATATACATTTAATTAATAATATTATATCTAATTTAATAAATAAAAACCCTTGTGTTTTGGAAATTAATTTTAAAATAGGTGCATGTGACTTGCTAAAACACTACATAAACTCGAACCATGTTTGTAATGTTTTTACAGTATATGGGTCCATATGTTAATAAAAAAAAGATCATTTTGTCCATTAATAGACCATATTTAATATTTTATAAAATTTTAGAATCACATGGCCAAATAGTGGGTTTATATTATTTTTTAATCATTTAATAAAATATTAATTATTTTAAAATAACAATAATGTAGATTTTGACATAATTTATTTAATTTTAATCTTAAAATATAAAATGGGTATTAAAATTAAAATATAATAAGTTATCATATGTGTAACATGTCATATTAGTTTAAAAAATAATTAATTATGAAAAATCAATAAATATATTTCACTTTTAATATTTATAGTGTTGTTTATTTTAGTTAATTATTATCTAAATAATCACTACATTGTAATTTTTTAATCATTTTATGTAACTAAATCATATCTAAAAATTATTGATAAATTGTTAGGATTAAAATAACTGATAAACCTTTAAAAATTATTTTGATAAGAAAAAATAAGATGTTTTTTACATATATCAATGTTTTGTAAATATTAAAGGTAAGGAAAGTTCCATTTTTGTCTTTATCTATACTTAACCTTTTATATAGCACACTTACATTTAATAATATCCCAATAACCCATAAAATTTGACCAAGAGTTTATATGGTCGAATTATTGGAATCTAATGTCTTTTAGACATGATTACAAGTCATTTTGGTCCTTAAGATTAAGGTTTAGTCCCTTATTGTTCATAATTTTACCTTAATGACCGTAATTAATTTTAATCACATCCACTATTTATGTTGGTAAAAAAATTAAGTGAATATTATTAGACCAAAAATAGTATACTCATTACATAATTTTATTTGTATTTTCCAAACTTCAAATCACATAAGTGGGAAAAGTAATAGTATTGCTAATCTCGTAGACATGGCAGGGAATCATGTTATTTATGAAAAAACATTCAAAAGTTAAATAAGTTTTTATATCTAATTTAAACATAAAAATTATTTCAATGACCTACATTATATTGAAATTTTCATAATTTATCTATTGTGACTCTAAAAAAGAAAATTAAAATATAATTTACCTCTAATCATTATTTAAATTAAATGATGTTTCTAAATATATTGTAGTAATTTTTATTATTCATAAAAAATGAAATTTCTTAGGAAAATTCCAAAATTCACCCTAAGTTAATTTTGACATTTTGAATTCAAAAATGATGTTTTTTCAAAAATCATTTTAGTGTCAAAACATTGTTTTAAAAAAATTTCACCATTGAAAGGTGGTAGAACACGGTCATGCGTGTAATGCAAGTTACTTCATAGTTATGTGTAGAATAAGTTTAACTTTTGGTATCAATCATACTAAATAAAATATTATTTATTATAAAATGAAAATATTTTAAAGTATTTTGATGTAACATTCTCCCCGCATTAATTAAATTGTGTCTTTGTAATTTAAACTTAATCCTAGTAATCAAGGGATTGATATTTGAAAATAAAATATTATTTAAAATCCACATCATAAATAGGTAAAATAACACATCTTTATAATAATAGAGACATTAAATTACAATGGTCACGTAAATAGTTTCTCTAGTAGGAGAACATAGGTGGGAAATAGAAACAAGGACACAAAGGAAAAATATAACAACCATGTTTTGATGAAGAGTGATAGAGAACATGGTTTGGAGAAATTTAACAATTTGGAGGCCATTTGATTAATCTGAAAAGTAGGTAATATGACAAATTTTTTGGTTTCAATATCATTTATCTTGGAGTTGAGGAATTCTTTCACCCTGTAAGAATATAAGTAAATATACCTACTTTGTGTGTTTCAATATGCACAATCTTATCCGTTGGTTATACCTTGAAATAATTATACTTTAGAACAAGATTCTTAATATAATATATAGATCTCAAAAACTACATTCAAAGTTAAAATTCATCCATTTCAGAAATTGTTGACCTTTATATAAAATTATGGTGCATCACTTTGGAAATAAGGTCATTGAATTTTCAAGATGAACATATCATTAAATTTTAATCAATATGGAGCACCTCTAAATTTTTACATTCCAAACATGTGAATAGATTAATCATTTATCCTCTTGAAATATGGTAATAACTTTAATCATCATAAAACCTTACTACAAACATGCATTCTTACTTTTTTATTATGTAAGACACATATTATTGGATATTCACTAAACACAACAGTGTTGTAAACTCCATCAATGATATTGTATACCACTTTTCAACATTTCTTTAATCAATATCATGTTTCTTATAACTTATCCAATAAATAATTTATTGATCATTAATATTAAATTAGGATCACATTAAGGGTTTTATTTTCCTAAACATTGTGTTTTCCAAAAATATTATCTTTCTATTGAATAAATTTTCTTATTACCATTAAATATATGATCTCAAATACTTAATGGAAAAGTATTGCATTACAGTCTTCATATATTTGATTTTTCATATAACCAGTATATCGTTGATTAGATAATTAAATGACATAGTTCTTGAATTTAAATTCATAAACACGTGTATTATTCAACTCCACCATTAATCTATTAACAACTATACCTCATCCTTTTTCTTAATACCAGTATCCTTTCAAATTTCACCAGTTGTCTCATCATCATCAGCAATATAACTATTAATTTTACAACCTCGCCGATTATCATCATGATATTTCCACTTAGAACATGTATTTTTATAATGACTATTCATTCCACACTTAAATCATTTAACTATTAATGTTTTTTATGGAGGCCAATATTCTCATACAATGAATCAATAGACCTCTTATTTTATCCTTTATAGTTACTTGATTTTTTTTCATTATATTCCATAGTCAAAACATCTTCTTGACCCACTAAGATGCTAACTTGGGTGGTCCTTTCAAAATTATAGACATGGATGAAACTGAATCTAATTTCTTCTATGTTCTCCATCACTGAAACTCTCAGTGAACTACTTCTTTATCTTCCTTAGTGAGTCCAATAGTAAATTAAGGTACACGTTGTTAATCATGTTCCATGAAATTTATTTATTCATGATCACAATATACTTCACACTAATAAACATTCAATTTAACTTCTCATCAGTATATTTTCCATCACATTCAATGTAAACCAAGTTCCTTTTGGTTCCCGTCATTGATTAAAACTTGAAAGTAGATTATGATCAACAATTATGAAAACAAAAAAAACACATAATCATCAAAAATTACTTATAGGGCGCCTAAATCATTGATCTTACTTCTTTAATATATGATGCCTTAGGTTTACCCAAGATTATTCATGGAAACATTCTACATAAATCCTTATTGGTGTTTTTCTTAATGATAAAAGTGAATTATCATAAACATATCCCTTGAGTGAGTCAAAATAGGTGTGTAATAAGGCTTTCTATCATGTACTAGGTTACACCAAGTCAAGCCTCGAAAACCTTTTTAGAGTTATTACTTCTAGTTACATATGTTGTCAAACCATGCCCACTTTTAGTATCTATAAAAGGATGTATTTATACAGATAGACACATAATATCTACCATAAAAAAAATTATGATGTTATTATACACTAATACTCAATTTCTATCTTGTTTTTTCTACCAAATCTATGTTTTTAAAATCTAGTTTCCAAGGTTACTGCTAAAATTACTTTGATACCATCTTTAATGCCATAACCAAGAAACTCAGTGCTGGTGAATTATTTATTTAAATTATCATGAATACAAGGAATCAAATCATGAAGGTCCATTCATTTTAGAGTCCCTATAAACCTAGATTACATAAATGATACCCATAATAAATATGGAAATAGGAAATTCAAACATGATACATAATAAAAATAAACAAACAACATCCTTGAAAACTTTTTCAAATACTTATTTTTCATAACATGGGGAAAGGAAACCTAATAAGGGTGGTCTCAAGGGCTCAGTAAGGGTTATTAAATAAGATCCAATATTGAATCAATAAGAATAAATTAACATGGAAAGGAAAATAACTACTAACACATTCCGTTAAAATAACAAGATAATGGACTATCAATATAGAAATGTAAGAAACTGAAACATGTTCCATCTAAATCAATAAAATGTGAATTAAATGTGTCCTTAGATATGCTGATTAAAAACATTATGGATGATTAATAACTGATTTTAAATGAGGTAAATTTTTAATTATTGGATGAAATGTCTTAGGTACATGGTACCTTTACCATCAATACTTTTCAAAATATAGTTTACAACATATCAAGTAAAACCCTATCTAATTTGGCCAAATTATTTGTCGAATGAGACTACAGATGCATCGAGGGTCTATCTATAACTAGTCCCCACCTGTTTCGTACCACTCCAAATCATTCCTCATATTCATGAAAAATGTGCCTTATCAAAATATCAACTTTTAATAAAAGATATGTGTTTTTCAATAATTCCCACTTGGAGGCTATGTAACAACAAGGTTTGTGGACATTAATGAATTTAAATACTCTTTTAATTTTATAAAAACAATCTTAAGGGAAATGAAATTATAAACATTCCAATGTGTCCCTTACCACATTGAAAATTTTAAATAATAAACCCGATGAATGGATAATATTAAATTAAGCCTATTATATTATAAGAGTAAGGATATTCATGATATAAAATTTTATGGTTTATTAAATACACAAAATAAAATTGAACTGGTTCATAATAACAAATTAGTCTCAATGCAATATAATTTCGAGATGAAATCTCTTACCTTAACCTTACATTTGTTGTGTGGTAATTATCCCCATGTATATCGGTTTAAAATATGTCAATAAATTATACTATAATCATAATAATGTTTATAATATATTATATTTAATTATTTAAATATTTTATTACCCTTTTTTAATGCTCTTTCATTATTTTAACTATTTCAGCTGATAATTGCCTAGTTTTCTCAAGTATGTTTTGAATTATCATTTGTGGTTCATACTAAATATATCATGATTTAATAATCTCTATAATGTAAAATAGAAATTTATAATCTTATATATTAATTACATGTGAATTTATTATATCCGATAATATTTGGATATGAGAAATGAAGTGTACGTTTCATAGATACGGTAGGTCGTACATACGCATGAACGCTTCTTTCATTTCTATGTCATATTAAAATAATGAAAAATAAATGATATATAATTATATAATAATTATATTTTATTATATATGTTATATATTTTTCATAGGTTTATTAAAACCATCCTTAACATGTTACATATATAGCATGAACGAAACACATTGCTTCAAGGAGTGGAAGTCCACACTTCCTCAAATGATGTTATCATATTAACCAAAAAAGTAAAAGTATTAAAGGTATGTTTTATAAAAGGATTATAAAATTATAAATAAATAATCAATATCATATATATATATATATATATCATATATTAATATAGTGTCAATCATAATGGGCTCCATGAAAGGTGGTAAAGGGAAAATGAACAATCATTGTTTCCTGAGGGAGTAGTTCACCGTACACAAAATCAGTATGTTTGTTACCCATTAGATGGAGGTGTATCCAAGTTTAGGTATAAATAATATCATAAAAACATCATATTATATTTATGATACTTATTTTTTAAAGTTATAATGTAATAATAAGAGTATAAAGAGTAGAGATACAAATGAAATAAAAGTGATCATTGGAAAACATTACCTTAAAATCAAGTAACTTATATTTTTTTATTCCAAAGGGATTACTTGGAATTATTTATGCCCAAATTGAGGCTTCAAGGTTGATTTTAGGTATTTTGGGAAGCTATTTTAAATATATTTTCGTTACCTAAGTTGTTTTATGGGTGTGAGTAAGGGGTAGAGTTCATTCTTTTTTATAGTGGAGGGGGTGTGTAACTCTTACAAATGACAAAACTATTAATTAATGGGAGGTATAACTAACCTAATGTTCCAAAAAATTGTGATAATAATGGATTAAATGATAATAATGGTTGACAAGCACCTCAAACACACAAAAATATGTGTATTTTAATAATTTGGATCCTTAACTTCTTTGATTCCAAAAATTTATCAATTTGGGTTTTATTAATGCATATAGTTTTATAATATAATTAATTTAAACATTAATACTAATTTAAAGTGAGATTTATTAGAAAATATAGGCACCCTTAGTTATTAATAAATTTATAAAATAAAAAACCAATGTTTTTTGAAAATTAATTTTAAAACAAGCACATGTGATGTGCTAAAACACTACTTAAACCCAGACCATGATAAAAATATTTTTACAATATATGGGTCAATATATTAATTATGAAAGATCAATTGGTCCATTAATAGACTATATTTAATATATATTAACAATTAAAAATCACTTTTAAGAATATAGGATTTTTTAATTTAAAATCTTTTAATAAACTATCTTTTATGTTAAAAAAACAATAATGTTAATTTTGTCATTATTTATTTATTTTTAATTTTCAAATATAAAGACAATATTGGGATTATAATATATTAATTTTAAAGCTGTGTAAAATTATAAATTCATCTAAAAAATATTTTATGACAATAATTCAATCAATATATATCACTTTTAATATATATAATATCATTTATTTCAATTAATTATTAACTAAATAATCATTGCATTGGCATTTATTTAGAATTATAAGTAAACTATATATAAATTTCTTTATAAAATTATTATGATAAAAATAAATCATTGATATTTAAAAAATATTTTTATGACCGAAAATATGATGGTTCTTACATATCTCAATGGTTTATAAATGTTAAAGGTAAGGAGAGTTCTGTTTTTGACTTTTTCCTTACATAATTTTTTTATATTTTGTACTTACTTTTAATAATATCCAAATAACCCATATAATTAGAATAATGATGGTATATGGTTGAATTATAGGTTTTCAATGGATTTTGGACACGTTTCTAGATCATTTTGGTCATTATGATTATGGTTTAGTCCCTTATTGTGCTTAATTTTACCAGTCACTATAATTAATTTTAATCACAGTCACTAATATTTTTGGTCAAAAATTATGTTTATATTATTAGATTAAAAATATTATACTGATTACAACTGTGTATGTTCTTTTTAAAAATTCAAATCATAGGTGAGGGGAAGTAAATATTAACACTAATATTAGTGATGTGATGAGAATTTTGGTTTTTAAAGTACAAATGTTTTAATGATCAATACATTTTCTATCTAATTTAAATATATAAATGGTTCTAATGAAATAAATTGAATTAATATATTCATAATTTATCTATCGTGTCTTTAAAAACAAATTTAAAATATAATTTAACACTAATCATTATTTAAATGAAAGGGATTTTTTAACTAAATTGTAGTAATTTTTACTATTTAACAAAAAAGGAAATTTCCCAGAAAAATCTCCAAAATTCACCCTAAGATAATTTTGACATTATGAATTCAAAAATTATGTTTATTTATAATAATTAATTTCATAAAAGTTGTAGAATTTAGTTTTAAAATAGGTTCACCATTGAAAGGTTAAAAAACTCAGTCTTGTGTGTAACTCAAGTTACTTCATTATAGTCTTTAGCATAAGATTAATTTTGTGTATAAATCATGTTAAAAAAATAATATTTATTCTAAAAGGAAAATATTGTAATGTATTTGGGTTTAGTATTCTCCCCATCTTAATTAAATTACATCCTGGTAATTTAATCTTGATCTTAATAATTAAGGGATTGATATTTGAAAATAAATAATTATTAAAAAAACCCACATCATAAATAGGGTTAATAACACACCTTATTAATAAGGTAGAAATGAATGTATAATGGTCACGTAACTAGGTTCTCTAGTAGAAGAACATTGGTTGCAAATAAAAACATGGATAAAAGGAAAAACCTAATAATAATGTTCTGATGGAGAGTGCTAGAGAACGTTGTTTGGAAAAATTAACAATCAAGAGTCCATAAATCTACAATGGTTTAAGAGGACTTTTGATTAATTATAAAAGAGGGTTCATGGGAAAAATTTTGTCTTAAGATCATTTCTCTTGGATTTGAGTAATTATTTCACTCTATAATAATATAAGTAAATATTCTTACATGGTGTGTTTCAATAAGCACAATCTTATCATTTCGTCAAACGTTGACCTATATCTACTTTAAAAAATGATTTTTCATATAATATATAAATTTCTAATACCACATATGTTGTTTAACTTAATCCAATTCAAAAATGGTTGACCTTTCTAAAAGATTATTATCCAACACATTATAAAGAAGGTCAATGAATTTCCAATATGAACGTTTCATTATCCTTTAATAAACAAGGAGAAGCTCCAAATTTTCACATTCAAAACATATGAATAACTTCAACATGTATCCTCTTGAAATATGGTAACAACATGAATCACCATAAAACCTTATTTTAAATATTCATTCTTCCTTATTTATTATTTATAACACTTGTTATTGGATATATTACATATATCCAAAAGTGTTTTAAACTCCATCAATGATATCATAAACCACTATTTATAAAGTTACTAATTATTTATAAGTTTGTTAGAACTCATCTAATAAATCACTTATTGATAATTAATATTAAATAATAAGCATATTAAGGGATTTATTTCCCCCAACAATGTGTTTTCTAAAAAAACTGCTATTGAATATCTCTTCTTAGTACCATTAAACATTTAATCTCAAATCCTTAAATGAAAAATTACAACAGTACAATCCTCATATATTTCATAATTCATATACCCATTAAATCACTAATAATATATTCAAAAGAAGAAGTTAATGCATCCAAATACATAAACACATAAATTATTCAACATTACCCATAATCCATTGACAAGGATACCTCATCATATTTCTTAATACCTATCTCTTTTTACATTTTACCAATATTCTCATCATCACCAGTAATATAACCATTACTTATACTACGTTTATAATTATCTTTAAGATTTTTCCACTTGGAACATATATTTTCATAATGACCATTCATTCCTCACATAAAGCATTTAACCGTTGATGATGTCATAGGGAGGAAAATATTCCAATAAATTGAATCAATAGAAATCCTCAATTTTCCTTTTCAGTTACTTGATTGGGGTCCTTCTTTTCCATATTAAAATAATCTTATTAAACCTATATTGAATTCACTTGGGTGGTTATTTCCAAATTCTTAACATAGAGGAAAATGAATCTGATTTTTTCCATGGTCTCCATTACCCTAACTCTCAATAAAATTGATCCTACTCTTCATGGGTAAGTTCAAGCATAGGTTAAGGTGTATTTAGTTAATAATATTCGATAAAAGATGATTATTCATGATCATGACTTCCTTAACTCAATTGAACATTCAATTTAACTTATCATCACAAAATTTTCCATCACATTCAATGTAATTCATGTTCCCTCTAGTTACCTCCATTGAATAAAACCAGAAAATATAGTATGAACAACACTTTTCAAAATAGAAAACCACATAATCATTAAAAATTACTTCAAGGATAAATAAATAGTAGATCCTACTTATTTAATATATGAAAACTTAGGTTTATCCATGATTATTTATCTTTATCTTCTACTTAAATCCTTCTTATGTTTCATAAAGATAAAATGTGAGTTATAATAAACATATTCCCCTAGAGTGTCAACCCAGGTGCGCAGTAAGGATCGTTGTTCTGTACTAGGTTACCCTCAGTAAGGCTAGGAACACATGGTTAGAGTTATTACTTCTTGTTAGATCTATTCCAGTATCATGTCCACCTTTAGTATCCATAAAAGCATATATTTATTGAAATACCTATATAATCTCTACCCTGACAAAATTCTAGTATGTTCTAATATACTAATCCTAAAATTATATCTAGGGGTGTTCTACCTAATCCAATTTTCCTAAATCTAGTTTCCAATATTACTACTAGACTTACTTTGATACTAACGGTAATTCCCCGACTAAGAAACCTAGAGATACAGAATTACTTTATTTTATATTCATGATTAAAAGTAATCAAATCCCAAAGGTCCAATCATTTTAGAAGTCCTGGAAATCTAGTGTACATAAATGATACGCACAATACATTCGTATATAGGAAATACAAACATAATACATAATAAAAAGAAATAAACTGAATCATTGAACTCTTATCATATATTTCTTCTTCATAACCTGGCTAAAGGAAACATAATAAGGGTGCCCTCAAATTCCCAATAAGGATAAGTAAGGAAGACCAAATAATGAATCAATATGAATAAATTAACTTTTAAAAGTAAATAACTAATAACATATGCCATTAAAATAACTTTATAACGAAATATTAGTATGTAAAGGTGAAAAATTGAAAGTCATTCCATCTAAATCAGTAAATTGGGAATAAAATATATCCATAGATATCTCAGTGAAAAATCTCATGGATGAATAATAACTAAATGTTGATCAGGGAAATTTTTAATTATTGGACGTCATGTTTCCTAGGAATATAGTAACTTTACCAACAATACCCATAACAATATTGTTTAAAATATATCGGGTAAAATACCATCTCATTTGGACATATTATTCATCTCATGAGACTACTGATGCATCGAGGGGCTATCTATAACTGGGCCATACCTCTGTCATACGAGTCCAAAGTATTCCATATATTCATAAACAATGTGACATATCAAAGTATCCAAATTGAAGAAAGGATATGGATTTATCAATAATTCCACAGTGTATTATAAGTAACAATAATAGTTATTTACATTAATGAATCTAAATACCATTGAAATGTCATAAAAAATATTGATGGAAATGGCATTTTGAACATTCCAATATGACCCTTACCACATTTAAATATTTAAATAATAAATCTCATGAATAAATAATATTAAATTAAACATATACTATCATGATATTAAGTAGATTCATTCTATAAAATGTTAAGTATTATTAAATACACCAAATAAAATTGAATTGTTGCATAATAAAAAATAAGTCTCAATGGAATGTAAATTGAGATGAAATATCTTACCTTGAAATTCCATCTATTTTTTGGAAATTTTACTATTTTATAGTAATTTATAATTTGTTACTAACTTATACAAGAACCATAATAATGTTTATAATATCATTTATTAACTTATTTTAATATTTTATTACACTTTTGTTAACACTCATTCATTATTTTTAGTATTTCGGGTGTTAATTGCCTAGTTTTCTCAAGTATGTTTTGAATTCTCATTTAATGTTCAAATTAAATAGATCATGATTTAATAATATCCAGAATGTAATCCAAGAATTAATTATCTTATATATTCAGTACATATGTATTTATAGTAGTCCATAATATTTGGAATATGAAATGGAGTGCACCGTTCATAGAGACGGTAGATCATACGTATGCATGAACGCTTCATTCATTTCTGTGTCATTTTAAAATAATGTATAATAAATGATACACATGTATATTATAATTATTTTGTATCATATATGTTATATATTTTATAAAGTTTTATTAAAATCCTATATAATATTTTCCATGTATCACAATGATGAATCATAATGTTTCGAGGGGGAGGTAGTCCACACTTCCTCAAACGATGTTGTCGTATTAACACATAATGGATGTATTAAATTTTTGTGTTATAAAAGTATTATATAAGTTTAAATGAATAATAAATATCAAATATTTCATACATTAATATATTTTCCATCATAATGGCCACCATGAGAGTTGGTACAGGAAAAATGAACAATCATCATTTCGTGAGACAATAGTTCACCGTACAAAAATAAAATATGTTCGTTACCCATTAGATGTAGGTTTGGGTAAGTGCAGGTATAAATCATAACATAAAATAATCCTGGTATATTTAAGATTCTTTTTTATGTTATAATTTAATATGAATAGTATAATTAGTGGATATGCAAATGAATGAAATGTGATCGTAGGAAAACATTACCTTAAAATCAAGTAACTTATTTTTCCTTACACCAAATGGCTTACTTGGAGGATTTATTCCAAAATTTAGGATTCAATCCTAAGTGGAGTGATGTTTTGAATCTATTTTTATAGATATTGGATGAACATATGTTTTTTTATGGGTGTGAGTAAGGGGTATATTACATTCCTTTTAATACTGGAGGGGGAGTGGAACTATTTTAAATACCAAAATCTATACATTAATGGGAGGTCTACCTTACATAAATTTCCTCAAAAATATAAAATATTGGATTAAAGGATAATAATGGTCTATAAAAATCTCAAACAAAAAAAAATATGTACATTTTAAAATTTTTGTTCCTTAACTTCTAAGATTCCCCAATTTTATCATTTTTGTTTTTATTAAAGCATCTAGATTTCCCATCTATGTAAGTTTACAATTAAGAATAAAATAAAATGATATTTATTATAAAATAGAAAAATAATGAATTATAAATATTATATCTAATTTATAAAATATAAATCCCATGTTTTTTGGAAAGTAATTTTAAAAAATATGCATGTGACATGCTAAAATGATTCTTAAACCCAGACCGTGTTAACAACGTTTTTACAATATATGGGTCAATATTGTCACGACCCGTCCTCAGGGCCCGTGTCGTGACTACCCCAAGATCGCCTTCCATAGGCCAGGGGCTGGCGACTAGCACCAAGGCGTAATTCCCGGTAAAAAGGGAAGGCATTGCCTTTTTAAAGTAAACAAACACCACATAGCAAGCAAGAAGAAGTAAAAACTAAGTAAAAACTGGGTACAACAGTAAGTGCGGAAAAGTAAGTGGGCCAGAATACAAACCCACACCGAAAGTAAAGTACAACTGAAAAAGGGAGTACAACAACTGAAAGGTAAAGACGCAGCCTCGAGTCCTCCACTGGAATTCCCACCTGAAGGGTGGGTACAGATAGCCTCCACAGCTCCTCGGGTCCAGCCGTCCGCTCCGAGTACGTTCCGCCCAGTGGTCCACCTCTAGGTACCGTCCTACTCCGCAAGCCTCAACCACGATCAGCGCTGTCCGTTGTCTGCAACCAACACAATGTAGTGCCGGCATAGCCCGTGCATGGGTGAGTATACGCTACTCAATAGGGACCCCAAGACCCACGAAGGTCTCCCAGAATCCACAATGGACAATCCACAAAGGAAAAATACAATCACGAAGTAACATCCGACTCTACTTAGGTATATGCCCATACATATACCTAAGTCATCAATTCTCATTCAGCTCCAACATCTGAGATCAAGTACAACCCGGTCCACACAGGAAATCAAAACCCAATCCACACAAGAAAGCATAACGTAATCCACACAGGATATCAAGTCAATCTTATCGAAGATAAGGATTGAATGTCAAGAATCAGCTCACACAAGATATACTTCTTCGTAAGATGATAAAGATGACCAGATGTAGCCACTGATTCATCTAAGCTATCAGACCCACACATGATCGATAGGTACTAACCCCCGCAATGACCCACAAAGGATCGATAGGTAACTAACCCCTACAATGACCCACACAGGATCTGACCCACAGAGGATCGATAGGTAACTACCCCCCGCAATGACCCACACAGGATCGGACCCACACAGGATCTGTAGGCGCTAGCCCACACATGACCGCTGAGCACTGACCCACACAGGATCTTACCCACATAGGATCGGTAGCACTAGTCCACGTAGGATCGTTGAGTGCTATAGTCGTCGCAGTCAAATCCATGGAGGATTTCAGTACAGTCGTCATCGTCGTCGCATTCGCAGCCAGCTCTAGGGATCCCGCACATAGCAAGCTCGTTCGGGAGGGTCTGCTCCACGATCCGAGGGGCTGATACATCAACTGACACATAGTCTGGAGTTGATGTATCCAAAAGTTCTGTATCGTCAATAGGAACTCAACGACACAGACGGCGCGTCAATCAGACGCCCGGTCTAGGAGTTATTGGCTTTTTCGTCCCAGGGGCCCGGTTGGTTTTTAAGTCAAAACCAACCCGACTGTAATCCAAATGCGTCCAAACCTCGAGCGGAGTAAGCGAAAAGGTCTGTATCACTAAGAGGAATCCAACAAAGTCGATGGCACGTCAATCGTACGTCCGGATCTCAAGTTATAAGTGTTTCCGCTGCGAGGGCCCGGTTGGTTTCGTGTACGAACCAACCCGGCCGAACCCAAGGTACTTAGAAAACTTGAGTGTAATATACCGAAACGACCGTCTCGATCCAAGGATTGCATCGCAGTTGACGATGCGTCGATCAGAGGTCCTCAACCCATGTTATGTGAAAAAGACCAAAAAATGTCTGGGAGTGGGGGTTTCGGGCCTGGACCGATCCGGCCCGCTTGGGCGTGGTCCGGCCTGGCTGGCGCGGCCCGGCCTGGCGGCTCGGCCCGGCGCGCCGGCGCTGGCCAGGTGGCTCGGCCAAAACGGCCGAGCGTTGAGGGGGTGTGGGGGGCACGCTGCCCCCCGCCAGTTCGTAACTGCGGCCCCCACGGGGGGCCTCTCTTTGCCAATGGATGCGGCATAACCCCGCGTCCCCACCTCCTCGGTCCCGCGCGGTCGCGGGACCAGCAGCCTGCCGTCTTCGCCAGCGGTCCTCCCAGGATTCGCTCTTCACTGCGAAGACCTCAGAAAGCCCTTGTGGCCTGCTTCGTCGTCGCCCGCCGATCCGCACCCCAAGAATGAAGAAACGGTGGGTTCAGACTTGTTCATTGGTCCGCACCCACCGTGTTAGCGGTTTGAAAGGCTTCTGACAAATTTTAAACACATTCCGAGGATATAAATCACATAGATTTAATTGAACCAAACCCCCTACCTCAATCGGTTGAAGATTCGAAGATTTTCACGGGATAAGGAACGTCACGAAAGAAGTGTCACGGAAGGAGGATCATTGCGTCATGGAGAAATGATTCATCGGCGTCGCGTCATCGATCTCTGAGGATCTGGAGTTCTTGTCGACCTTCGTCGGAGGTCGGCATTCTTCGCGTTCGTCGCGTTCTTCACGTTCTTCGTGTTCTTCGTTGAGGAAGGAGTGCTTCATGGCTTGAGTGATTTCTCCCAAACCCTCTCGCACAACCAACCCCTAATAAAATAAGAGTTGTCTTATTTTATTAACACACAATCCAATGCTTTGAATTTCAAAAAGAAATGAAACATTCAATTAATGAATTAATTGCAACGTTTAAACTGCCCAAATTAATGAGGCGTTTATTATCCAGATTAAACGCAAGGGTTGACTTCACTTAATAAGGATGCGGGTGCATTACCTTATTAAAGGAAGGGGTTTAGGAAGAAAAGAAATGGTGGGGATCTTGTGGGTCCCACATCACAATTATCCTACCTAGTGGGTAGGATATTATGGGTCCCACTTCATCCACTTAGCTAGGTTAAACAAAAATAAAATAAATTGGTTGCCCCATTTTATTTTATTCATTTACTTAACCCGAAAATTTAAAAAACACACCCGAGAAAACGCAACTCCGGAAAAGGTGTTTCTAAGAAATTACTGGCGCTGCAATTCCATCGGTGCCCTCGGAATTCGATTCCGAGCACCGGTTCAAAAGTTAGAAAAACCCGCTCGTTCGTTCACTGAACGTACCCGAGCTAAGCTTCATAAAATGACTCCGGGCACACCGGGCCTCGGAATCAGGTGCCGTCAAAAACTGCGCTCTTGTAAAATTCCCAAGAAAATTAACAAAAATATTTCATTGAATTTTGTGGGTCTTTACATCACTCCCACCTCAGGTATTTACGTCCCCATAAAGATAAATCATAAACCAGGGAAACAAATGTGGGTACTAAGCACGCATTTGAGCCTCCCGCTCCTAAGTGATCTCCTAGAGGTTCTCATGCTGCCATCTGATGCTCACTAGAGGAATCGACCGTCCACGTAGGACCCATTCCTGTCGTTCCTCAATCTCCAGTTCCCCATGGTCAATGATGTGCGTCAGGTCATGCACGTACCTCCTCAGCTGAGATACGTGGAAGACGCATGCACCCGGTGCAACTGAGGTGGTAGAGCCAGGTGATAAGCCACCTCACCTATCCTGCTGAGGATTTGGAATGGTCCAATGAAGCGCAGAGATAACTTTCCGCCTCAGCCAAGTCTCTGTAATCCACGTCGAGGTAAGACCTGCAAGAAGACGAGGTCGCCATCCTCGAACTCCAGTGGCCTCCGCCTCCTGTCAGCATACGACTTCTGTCAGCTCTGAGCTATCCTCATCCGCTCCTGGATGACCTGGACCTTCTCTGTCATAGCCTGGACCATCTCTGGTCCCACAAGTGCTGACTCCCCAAGGTCTGTCCAGCACAAGGGAGATCTGCAAGGTCGGCTGTACAACGCCTCGTAAGGTGCCATCCCAATGGTGGAGTGGTAGCTGTTATTGTACGCAAACTCCACCAAGGGTAGTTGGTCCTCCCAGATGCGACCAAAGTCGAGTACACATGCGTGAATCATGTCCTCGAGAGTCTGAATGGTCCTCTCCGTTTGACCATCTATCTGAGGGTGAAAGGCGGTGCTCAGGCGTAGCTGTGTCCCGAATGCCTCCTGCAACCCCTTTCAAAGCCGGGAAGTAAAGAGATCATATCGATCAGAGATGATAGATGTTGTCACACCATGAATCCATACAATCTACTGAGCGTAGAGACGTCCCAAGCTCTCCACTGAGCCCTGCTCTCTGATGGGTAAGAAGTGAGCCGACTTCGTGAGTCAGTAGAAAATCACCCAAATGGAGTCGTGACCTCTGGAAGTGTGTGGGAGTCCAGTCACGAAGTCCATAGATACGCCATCCCACTTCCACTCTGGGACCTCCAAGGGCTGCACCAAGCCTGCTGGTACCTGGTGCTCCACCTTCACCTGCTGGCAGGTGAGGCATCGAGAAACGAACTCTGCCACAACCTTCTTCATGGCCGGCCACCAGTGCTGTCATCTGAGATCCTGGTACATCTTCACTACTCCTGGATGTACCGCCAAAGGGGAAGTGTGAAACTCTCTCAGCACCTCCTCTCGTAAAGAAACTGGTACCAAGGTACATCCTCTGAAAAGGATGCCATGCTCTCCTCCTATAGAGAAACCACCAGGTGCCTGTCCTGAGGATATCATCGCACACTGTGTCTCACAGTCGGCGTCCCCAGGTTGTGCCTCTCTGACCCGCTGCAGTAGTGGAGGAGTGACTATGAGTGACTGAAGTAAGGATGCTCCATCTCTATCCATGAAGGATATCTTCAAAGCGGCTAGCTGCTCTGTCGCCACCACAAGTAGCAGAATACCCGTCCTCCTGCTGAGTGCATCGGCTACTACGTTCCCCTTTCCAGGAGTATAGACTATCTCAATGTCAAAGACCTGGAGGAACTCGATCCTTCACCGTTGTCTCAGGTTCAGGTCCTTTTGCGAGAATATGTACCTGAGACTCTGATGGTCAGAATAGACTGTAAAGTGCTCACCCATCAGATAGTGTCGCCACATCTTCAGAGCGAAGACCACTGCTGATAACTCTAGGTCATAGGTAGCGTAGTTCTTCTCATGCTGCCTCAACTGATGGGATCCGTAGGCGATCAATGCCCTCTCCTACATCATAACACATCCGAGTCCTGTCCCTGATGCATCGCAGTAGACTATGTACCCTACTCCCTCCTCTGGTAGCCTCAAGATAGGGGCACTGGTCGATCTCTGTCTCAGCTCCTGGAAGCTCTGCTGACATCTGTCTAACCAAAAAAAGGGTTTCCCCTTCTTCATCAATGCTGAGAGTGGTGCCGCAACTCTGGAGAAGCCTTTCACAAATCATTGGTAGTACCCATCTAGACCCAAGAAACACTGCACCTCTGTCACACTCCTGGGTGGCTCTCAAGCTAGCACTGCCTCGATCGTCGCATGATCCACCGCAACTCCCGCATCAGAGATGACGTGTACCAAGAAGTGGACCTCACGTATCCAGAACTAACACTTCGACAGCTTTCCATAAATCTGGTGCTCTCAGAGTGTGTCTAGTACAACCTTCAAGTGGTAGGCGTGCTCCTCCTCAGTCGTCGAGTATATCAAAATGTCTTCGAGGAATACCACGCCAAATCGATCGAGGTATGGCTGAAAGATCCTATTCATGAGGCCCATGAACACTGTTGTAGCATTGCTTATGCCGAATGGCATAACCAAGAACTCATAGTGGCCATACCGACATCGTCTTCTGCACGTCCTCGTCCCGAAATCTGAGCTGATGATAGCCTGACCTGAGGTCTATCTTCAAGAACCACCATTCTACCTTGAGCTGATCGAAGAGGTCATCAATCCTCAGTAGCGGATACTTCTTCCTCACTATCACCTGGTTCAGGCGATGATAGTCAACACAATGTCGCAAGCTCCCGTCCGCCTTCTTGGCAAACAATATCGGGGAAGCCCAGGGTGAAACACTGGGTCAGATGAATCCCTTGCCCTGCAAGTCCTCCAATTGTACCCGTAGCTCTCGAAGCTCAGCGGGGGCCATTCTATTTGCTGGAGTGGATATCGGGGCTGTCCTGGGGTACAGATCAATATAAAAGTCTACCCCTCTGCGAGGAGGTTGTCCTGGAACATCGTCGGCGAAAACGTCCGCATACAGATCCACCACTATAGGAAAACCAGGACTCTGCACATCAACTGCTCCTAGGATGAGGCTAGCCAACTGATGAGTGATAAGTTTTCCTCTCCTTTGCGAGAGTCTATCCTGTGCTACAAAGTCTCCCTTCTCACCGGTGAAGGTGAACCTTCTCCCGTCGGTGCGTACACACCGCACTTTTCCCCTAATACAGTCGATCTGAGCATGGACTGTAGATAACTAATACATTCCCAAGATGACGTCGTAAGGCCTCGATGCCACTACACAAATATCCCAGCTGAAGCACTCGCCTCCTAGAGTAAGTTCTCACTATCGGAACTAGTGCATAATCATTGAGTCTGCTCCCGTAGGAGTATCTAGCCGTAAGTATCGAGCCAACGGCTCTGTCGGATTCTCCGAGCTCCGAAAAAGGGCAGCGGATATGAAAGAATGGCTCACTCCTATGCCTATAATAACTGAGTCAAGGGTGGAATAAACACAGATAGTACCTTGAATCATCTCTGGCGCATCGTGGTCATACGCCTATGCTGCCTGGAGCTGTGCCTGTCTCTGCCCGCCAGCTCCCTATGGTTGGGGTGGACCTCCTGGTGGTGGTGGTGGTAGAGCCTGAAAGCATAGCCCACCA
The DNA here is from genome assembly GCA_963277665.1 of Viscum album. Lineage (NCBI taxonomy): Eukaryota > Viridiplantae > Streptophyta > Magnoliopsida > Santalales > Viscaceae > Viscum > Viscum album. The sequence goes on from OY728141.1 coordinate 1,793,618,007, forward strand.
CCTGCTACTCAGCCAGCTCCTCTGCCTCGTCCGCCTGCTCCCTGCGGACCACCACGGTCGACCCTCTTCCTCTGCCTGGGTGGTCCCTCAACCGTTTGTTGCTCCTCGGCACGGCGGGTCGGGTAGTCACGAGCCATGTGGACCTGCCCGCCGCATGCGTAGCACTGTCTGCCTCTTGAAAGATTGGATCTGCGCTGAGTGCCCCGCACCTCTGAGCCAGTGTCTTGAGGTCGTCTGCCTGAGGGTCTGGTCTGCCTAGACCCATGAGTCTTCCGTCGACTACCAGCTGCAGAAGACTCTGCTACGTGCCGCCCTGCGGTAGGCCTCGCTACTGATGTAGGCTCAACAAGGAAGTTCTCGATGAGAAGGGATCACTCCAGTACCCCTTCCTGTGTCGGAATGCTGAGGGAGATCGGTGATGCCCTGATCTCCTACCTCAATCCCTGCTCGAAGGTCTGGGCCCGGAAGAATGGGTCTCGTACCATGTCCATCGAATAGCTCAAGAGATTTGTAAATCTCGCATAGTACTGGGCGACCGTCAAGCTGGCATGCCGCAGTTGTAGTATCTCCTAGATGCGCACCACGCGGAGGGTGGCTAGGACGAACTCCGAGTGGAAGAGGCTCTCAAAGACCATCCAGAGGATAGATGCCTCATCGTGCACCTGGTGCATCAATCTCCACCATCTGGCTGCTACCGCGTGTAGGAGGCTTGCTGCAAGGATCACCATGAGGTTTGTTGGTGTCCTCACTAACCTGAAAACTCATACAACTACCTCCAGCCAATCCTCGGCTTCCTGAGGGTCCATCTCCCCGTGGAACCTAGGCGGTCGCTAACGCTGAAACTCGTGAAGTGCACTAAGGTGACGTGCATCGTCAGCAACTGGGGCTGGTCACATCGGTGGTTCGGCGGGTAGAGGTACCGCTGGTGCCTCTACTGTCAAAGGGCCCTGTACCGAGGCCACGTCGCTCGGTGGGCTATCGTCGCGCACAATGCTTGGAATCCTAGCTGGCTGCCGTCGTGGGGCCATCCTAAAAAGAAACAGGTGTGCCACGGTCAGACAGTATACTTGGTGAGCTGACATAAAGTAATCACAAAGAAAACACGAAACACGCATGCAATCAATGTTTTCGTGCATTATGTTGGAAATCAGAAGTCAGGGACCTGGTGTACGGATACGTCGGCCGCCGCACCAACACTAGACTCCCTAGACTGATAACCACACCCAATACTCTTAACACTATTGCTTCACATAGAAAAAGATCAGAGTCCTTAGTTCTGCTGTAGAACCGAACTCCTTTGATACCAATTTGTCACGACCCATCCTCGGGGCCCGTGCCGTGACTACCCCAAGCCCGCCTTCCATAGGCCAGGGGCTGGTGACTAGCACCAAGGCGTAATTCCTAGTAAAAAGGGAAGGCATTGCCTTTGTAAAGTAAACAAACACCACAGAGCAAGCAAGCAGAAGTAAATACTAAGTAAAAACTGGGTACAACAGTAAGTGCGGAAAAGTAAGTGGGCCAGAATACAAACCCAAACCGAAAGTAAAGTACAACTGAAAAAGGGAGTACAACAACTGAAAGGTAAAGCCGCAGCCTCGAGCCGTCCACTAGAAGTCCCACCTGAAGGGTGGGTACAGATAGCCTCCACAGCTCCTCGGGTCCAGTCGTCCGCTCCGAGTACGTCCCGCCTAGTAGTCCACCTCCAGGTATTGTCCTCCTCCGCAAGCCTCAACCATGATCAGCGTTGTCCGTCGTCTGCAACCAACACAACTTAGTGTGGGCATAGACTGTGCAGGGGTGAGTATACGATACTAATTAGGGACCTCAAGACCCCCGAAGGTCTCCCAGAATCCACAAAGGATAATCCACAAAGGAAAGATACAATCACGAAGTAACATCTGACTCTACTTAGTTATTTGCCCATACATATACCTAAGTCATCAATTCTCGTTCGGCTCCACCATCCGATCTCATGTAAAACCCAGTCCACACATGAATTTACAACACAATCCACACAGTAAATCATAACGTAATCCACACAGGATATCAAGTCAATCTTATCGAAGATAAGGATTGAAAGTCAAGACTCAGCTCACACAGGATATACATCTTCGTAAGACGATACAGATGATCAAATGTAGCCACTGATTCATCTAAGCTGTCGGACCCACACAGGATCGATCGGTACTAACCCCCACAATGACCCACAAAGGATCGATAGGTAACTAACCCCTACAATGACCCACAAAGGATCTGACCCACACAGGATCGATAGGTAACTAACCCCCGCAATGACCCACACAGGATCAGACCCACATAGGATCTGTAGGCGTTGGCCCACACAGGACCGCTGAGGGTTGACCCACACAGGATCTTACCCACACAGGATCGGTAGCACTGATCCACGTAGGATCGCTAAGTGCTGTAGTCGCCGCCGTCGAATCCACAGAGGATTTCTGTACAGTCGTCATCGACGTCGCAGTCGCAGCCAGCTCTAGGGTTCCCGCACACAGCAAGCTCGTTCGGGAGGGTCCGATCCAGGAGCCGAGGGGCTGATACATAAACTAACACATAGTCCGTAGTTTATGTATCCAAAAGTTCTGTATCGTCAACAGGAACTCAACGATACAGACGACGCGTCAATCGGACGCCCGGTCTGAGAGTTATTGGCTTTTTCGTCCTAGGGGCCTGGTTGGTTTTTAAGTCAAAACCAACCCGAATGTACTCCAACTACGTCCAAACCTCGAGCGGAGTAAGCCCAAAGGTCCTTCTCAAAAGGAGGAATCCAACAAAGTCGACGGCACATCAATCGGACTTCTAGAGCTCAAGTTATAATCATTTCCACTCCGAGGGCCCGGTTGGTTTCGTGTATGAACCAACCCGGCTGCACCCAATGTACTCCAAAACCATGAGTGTAATATACCAAAACGACCGTCTCGATCCAAGGATCGCATCATAGCTGACAGTGCATCGATCGGAGGTCTGAATCCCATTTCATGGGAAAAAGACCAAAAAAGGTCCGGGAGTGGGGGTTTCGGGCCCGGACCGATCTGGCCCGACACCCCCTAGGTCGGCCCGAACCGTGTCGACCCGACCCGGGTCCGGGTCTGGCCCAATTGGGCACGGCCCGGCCCGGCCTGGGTGCGGCCCGGCCCGGCTGGCGCGGCCCGACCCGGCCTGGGTGCGGCCCGGCCTGACGACTCGGCCCGGCGCGCTAGCACTGGTCAGGTGGCTCTGCCAAAACGGTCGAGCGTTGAGGGGGTGCGGGGGGGGGGGGGAACGCTTCCCTCCGCCAGTTCGTAACCGCAGTCCCCACAGGGGGCCGCTCCTTGCCAACGGATGCGGCATAGCGTCGCGTCCCCGCCTCCTCGGTCCTGCGCGGTCACGGGACCAGAAGCCTGTCGTCTTTGCCAGCGGTCCTCCCAGGATTGGTTCTTCACTGCGAAGACCTCAAATGGACCTTGCGGCCTGCTTCGTCATCGCCCACTGATCTGCACACCAAGAATGAAGAAATGGTTGGTTAAGACTTTTTCGTTGGTCCGCACCCACCACGTTAGCGGTTTAAAAGGCATCTGAAAAATTTTAAACACATGCTGAGGATATAAATCACATAGATTTAATTGAACCAAAACCCCTACCTCAAGCGGTTGAAGATTCGAAGATTGTCGTGGGAGAAGGAACGTCACGGAAGAAGCGTCGCGGAAGGAGGATCGTCACATCGCGAAGAAAGGATTCGTCGGCGTCGCATCATCGATCTCCGAGGATCCAGCGTTCTTGTCGACCTTCGTCGGAGGTCGACGTTCTTCGTGTTCTTCGCATTCTTCATGTTCTTCGTTGAGGAAGGAGTACTTCACGGCTTGAGTGATTTCTCCCAAACCCTCTCGCACAACCAACCCCTAATAAAATAATATTTGTCTTATTTTATTAACACGCAAGACAACACATTGAATTTCAAAAGGAAATGAAACAATCCATTAATGAATTAATTGCAATGTTTAAACCACCCAAATTAATGAGGCGTTTATTATCCAGATTAAACTCAAGGGTTGACTTCACTTAATAGCGGCGTGGGTGCATTACCTTATTAAAGGAGGGGGTTTTGGAAGACAAGAAACGGTGGGGCTCATGTGGGTCCCACCTCACAATTATCCTACCTAGTGGGTAGGATATTGTGGGTCCCACTTCATCCACTTAGCTAGGTTAAACCAAAATAAAATAAATTGGTTGCCCCATTTTATTTTATTCATTTACTTAACCCGAAAATTTAAAAACCACACCTGAGGAAACGCAACTCCGGAAAAGGTGTTTCTAAGAAATTACTGGCGTTGTGATTTCATCAGTGCCCTCTGAATTTGATTCTGAGCACCGGTTCAAAAGTTATAAAAACCCACTCGTTCGTTCACTGAACGTACCCGAGCTAAACTTCAGAAAATGATTCTGGGCACACCGGGGCTCGGAATCAGGTGTCGTCAGAAACTGCATTCTTGTAAAATTCCAAAGAAAATTATAAAAAAAAATTCCTTGAATTTTACTGGTCTTTACAAATATATCAATTATAAATGATTAATTTTTACATTAATAGACAATATTTAATATTTATTTACACTTAAAAATCACTTGGAATAATATAGGTTTTTTTAACTTTAAATTGTTTAATAAAATATAATTTATGGTAAATTAACAATAATGTCAATTATGACATTATTTAGTTAATTTTAATTGTATAATATAAAAATACTATTGGGATTAAAATATGTTAAGTTTAATGATATGTAAAGTGATATATTCATCTAAAAAAATAATTAATTACAATAATTCAATGAATATATTTCACTTTTAGTATTTATAGTATTGTTTATTTTAGTTAATTATTAACGAAATAATAACTATGTTGGCATTTCATAAGATTTTTTTGTAACTAAATAATATATAGAAAATATTGATAAATTATTTTGATAAAAATAACTTATTTATATTTCATAAAAATTTTATATCATAAAATATGTTGTCTTGTACGTATTTCAATGTTTTATAAATATTAAAGGTATGGAAAGTTCCTTTTTGGTCTTTTTCCTAAATTAACATTTTATATGGGGAACTTGTTTTTAATAATATACCAATAACCCATAAAATTAGAAACAAGAGGGAATATGGTCGAATAATGGTCATCCAATGGCTTTTGGACAACTTTACAGGTAATTTTGGTCCTTAAGATTATGGTTTAGTCCCTTATTATGCTTAATTTTACCTCAATTACTATAATTATTTTTAATCACTTTCACTAATATTTTTGGTAAAATATTATGTTAAACTTATTAAACCAAAATATTATAATTATTACAACTTTTAATATCCATTTTTTAAAATTCAAAATAAAAAATTGAGAAAATTGTGATTAATGCCAATCCTACATATGTGGCGAGAATTCGGGTTTTTAATGTACAAATGTTCAAAAGTTAAATACATTTTTATATCTAATTTAAATTTTAAAATCATTCTAATAACATAAATTGGATAAATATATTCGAATTTTATCTATTTTTACTTTAAAACATATTTAAAATTTTATTTAATACTGATAATTATTTAAACGAAGTGGACATTTTTAACTAAATTGGAGTAATTTTTAAAATTCATCAAAAAATGAAAATTTTCAAGAAAATCCAAAAAATTTACCTTAATATATTTTCTACATTATGAAATAAAAAACTATTTTTTTAGAATAAAATTCTTAAATGTATCGAAATTTCGTTCTAAAATAGGTTCACTATTGAAAGTTAGTAAAACTCGGCCTTTGGTGTAATGCAAGTTAATTCATTGTTATGTGTAACATATGTTTAAATATGTGTACAAATCATGATAAAAAATAATTATTATTATAAAATTAAATTATTTTAATTTATTTAGGTGTAACATTATTCCCAACTTAATTAAATTTCTTCCTCGTAATTTAAACTTGATCCGAGTAATCGAGGGATTGATATTTGAAAATAAACTATTGTTGAAAACCCCACATCATAAATAGGTTTAGTAACACAAATTCTTAAAAAGAGAGAAAGTAAAGTACAATGGTTAGGTAAATAGGTTCCATAGTAGGAGAATATAGGTGGGAAATGGAAATATGGATACAAAGAAGAAATCAAGAAATCAAGTTCTGATGGAGAGTGATAGAGAACATTGTTTGGAGAATATTAACAATCAGGAGAGCATAAATATATTATGTTTTAATGGGAAATTTGATTCATCAGAAAATAAGGTACTAGGAAAACATTATTTGTTTTAATATCTTTTTTCTTCGAGTTGAATAATTATTTCACTCTATAAGAATACAAATAAATATACTTACATTGTGTGTTTCTATAAGCACAATATTTTCCTTTGGTCACTCATTAACTATTTATTATTTAAAACTAGATTCTTCATATAATATATAAATCCATAAAACTACATATGATTTTAAAGATAAACCATTTCATAAATGGTTGAAATTTCCAAAAGATTATGATATTACACTTTTTAAATAAGGTCGCTAAATTTCCAAGATGAACTTATCATTAGCCATTAATCAACATGGAACAGCTCCAAATTTTCACATTCCAAACGTGTTAATAACTTCATCATGTATCCTCCTTAAATATAGAAATAAAATTAATAACCATAAAAACTTATTTTATTCATTAATTCATTCTTATTTATTATGCAAGATATAAGTTATGGGATATATTCCTTAAATCAAAAAGTGTTGTATTTCCATAAATTATATTAGAGAACACTTGTCAATAATTCATTAATCACATAAAAGTTTATTATCACTTATTCAATCAATTATTTATAGATATTTAATATAACATATGGAGAATGTTAAGGGTGGTATTTCCCTAAAACCATGCATTTTCTGAATATTTTAACTTTCTACTGAATAACTTTTCTTGGTACCATTCAACATATGATCTGAAATACCTAATGGAAAGGTAATACAGTATAATCCTCATATATTTCACAATTCTCATAACCAGTACATCACTGATATAATATTAAAATGACATTGTTCTTGAATATAAATACATATACACCACAGTTATTCCACTTCACCCTTAATCTATTGACAATGATACCTCATTCTATTTCTTAATACCTATCTCCTTTCACATTTTACCAGTAGTCTCATCATCATTAGCAATATAACCATTAACCGTACCACCTTTCTGATTATCTTCACGATCTTTCCACTCAGAACATCATTTTTTATATTGACCATTCATTCTTCAATTAAATAATTTAATAGTTGCCGACGTCTTAGGGTGACCAATATTCTCGTCAACTGCATCAACAAAACTCTTTATTTTCCCTTTGTAGTTACTTGATGTGTGCCCTTATTTTCCACAGTCATAATATATTTTTGGCCTTCTAAGGATTTCACTTGGGTGATTATTTCCAAATTATTAATATAGATGAAATAAAATCTGATTTCCTCCATGGTCTCCATTGCCCAAAATCACAGTGAACTCCTTCATTTTCTTTAATGGTGAGTCCAAGAGTAATTTAAAGTACACGTTTTTAATCATGTTCCACAGGCATGATCACAACATACATTACAATAGTAAACATTCCAGTTAACTTCTCATTAGTAAATTTTCCATAACATTCAATGTAAACCAAGTTCCTTCTGGTTCCCTCCATTTACTAAAACTAGAAATTATGTTATAAGAAACACTTATCAAAACATAAAACTAAATAATCAGGAAAAATTTATTATCAAATTTCTAAATCATGGATCCTACTTCTTTAATCTATGACACCGTAGGTTTGTCCTAAATTATTCATAGTCATATTCTACTTAAATCCTTATTGATGGTTCATAAAAAAATGTGAATTATCCTAAACATAGCCCCCTTTAATGTCAGAACAAGTGTATAGAAAGGACCATTAATGTGTACCGGGTTACCCCGAGTCATGCCTAAAACACATTATCAGAGTTATTACTTCTTCAGACAGTTTTGATATAACCATTTCCAGTAGTAGTATCTATATAGGGATGTATTTCTACAAATACCCACAAAATATCTACCTTACCAAAATTATATGATGTTCTTATATACTAATCATAAATTTATAACTACGGTTGTGCTCCCAAATCTGTGTTTTTTAAATATAGATTTTGAGGTTTATGTTAATCTTCATTTAATACCAAATTTAACACCCCAACCAAGAAACCTAGAGTTGGTTCATTATTTTATTACATTTTCAGGATTACAAAGAATCAAATACAAAAGGTCCAATCATTTTAACAATCTTGGAAAGCTATATTACATACGTGATACCCATAATACATTAAGAAATGGGATATACTAACATAATACATAATAAAAATAAATAAAAATCATCCTTGAACTGTTATTCAAATATTTCTTCCTTATAACCTGGTGAAAGAAAACATAATAAGGGTGACCTAAAATGATCAATAAGAGTATGTAAATAAAAACCAATAATGAATAAATAAGAATAAATTAACATGGAATGGTAAATAACTGATAACACATTCCATCAAAATAAATAGATATGGAAATATCAATATGGAAGGGTAATAAACTAAAACACATGGCATCTAAATCAATAAACATAGAATTAAATTTATCCATAGATATGTCGACACAAAATCTCATGGATGAATAATAAAACAATCTAAATGAGGTAAATGTTTAATTATTGGATACTATGTTTCCTAGGTACATGGTACCTTCACCGTAATTACCTTTAAAAGGAAATTTTAAAACATATTAGGTATAAACCCATCTGATTTGGAAAAATCAATCATCTCATTAGACTATCGATGCATCGAGGTGTTATCTATAATCGATCCCCACATGTGGCATACTAGTCTAAAGAATTTTTCATATTCATAAACATTGTTCCTTATCAAAATATACACATTTAATAAAAGATATTATTTTTAAATAATTTCCCAGGGGAGGATAAGTAACAATATGGGTTTTTGACATTAATGAATGTAAATACCATTGATGTGTCATAAAGAAAATCTTGAGGGAAATGACATTTTGAACATTCCAATATGTCTCTTACCACATTGAAACATTTAAATAATAAAACCAATGAATGAATAATGTTAAATGAATATTAGAATATCATCAGAGTAAATAGATTCATGATATAATATTTTAATTTTTATTAAATACCCAAAATAAAAGTGAATTGGTGCATAATAATAAATAAGTGACAATGAAATGTAAATTCAAAACAAATATCTTAACTTAACCATAATTTTGGTGTGTGGTTATTATCATCATGTATAGTGGTTCAAAATATGTTACTAACTTACACTAGAAACATAATAATATTTATAAGATCATATATTATTTTATTACAATATGTTATTACGCTTTTTTTAACACCCTTTCATTATTTTAACTATTTTAAGTGCTGATTACCGAGTTTTTTCAAGTATGTTTTGACTTATCCTTTATTATTCCTATTAAATATATCATTGATTAATAATATATAGAATTTAAACCATGACATAATTATTTTATATATTAATTACATATGTATAATAACTATCCATAATATTTGGAGATAATAAATGAAGTGCACCATTTGTGGACATGGTAGTCCATAAGTACGCATGAATTATTCTTTCATTTCCGTGTCATATTAAAAGAATGAAAAAAAGGATACATATGTATATTATAATTAAATTTTATTATCTATGAAATTAATTTTATATAGTTTTATTAAAATCATCCTTAATATGTTCCATGTATAACATGAACGAATCACATCGCTTCGAGGGCGTGGTAGTCAATACCTCCTCAAAAGAGGTTTTTATATTAAATCAAAATGAGAAGTATTAATGGTATTTGTTATCAAAGGATTAAATAAGTGTAAATAAATAATAAATGTCATATATGTCATATGTGAATATAGTTTCCATCATAATGGCCACCATGAGAGGTGGTAAAGGAAAAAATAAACAATCACCGTTTTGTGAGATAATTGTTCATAGTACACAGAAATAGTATGTTCATTACCAATTATATGGAGGTGTGTTTAATTATAGATATAAATAATTGTTGATGCTCCGTTTCATCACAGATTCTAAACGAATGCAAAGGGAAATGCCTTAGCATAAAGTGATTCGTCCTTTGACAAAAACATCAAAAATTAACAAAGGCATGAACAAGGGTTCTTTTCCATTTGGGTCGCGCAAGTTCCCTCAGAGTCGCGCAAGTACACTTGCGCGTCACCTAATGGTTGCGCATGTGACTTGTGCGCCCTTTTTGAATATTCACCCAGGGTCTCTCCAGCCTATAAATACCCCTGTGGGCCCCCCATTTCGGGGATGAAAAATTCCAGAACCTCAAATTTAAGCTCTCGGGGCCCTAGTCTCTTCTCAAAGCTTCCAAACACTTCTAAGGTAATTTCTTACCTAGAACAGAAGATCTAGAGAGTGGGAGGAAGGCCTAAGTGCTGAAATTCATCAACACCTACATGCCTGAGTGGCCAGCCCTTTAGGGAAATGGTCACAGTTGTGCACCGCCTTACTCCTTCACCAGAACTTGCGCGCCACACTTCTGTAAGCCCTCAGGGATAGTACTAAGGGCTTGAGCCAAGTCTCTCTCAAGTATTACCCCAAGGGATAAAAGTCGTGCAAGTACCCATGTGTCGCGCAGGTATACCTGCGCGACCCAAACTTGCGCGCCCACGCAGTACATGTGCGGACACCAGGACTTGCGCACCCCTCTCTTTTTGGGAGCCCTTCTTTCCCATTTCACCCCTCTTACACCTATCCCTCTCTTCTCTTCAGGATTAAACCTTCAAAACTCACTCCAAAGCCATTTATGGCCTGATTTACTTGTTGGCTTCCTTATCTGAAAGGAATTATGTGAGACATCTCTCAAAACCTAGTGATTTACACATATCTACATCACTAAAGTTATAGAGTTCATTCATTCAACCTCATCCTTTAATAAGAGACAATCCTTAACCTGGGCCTCCTTTTTAAGAGTAATCTTGAGTCCAACATTTCATTAACTGTGGCCTCTTCTTCATGAATAAGCCCTAAGTCATCATTAATTTGGGCATTATCCTTATAAGTAAGCCCCGGTCTCCATGTTTCGAAATATGGGCTTCCTTTTCAGGAGCAAGCCCCAACGGTAATTCTCTTAATTTGGGCTTCCTTTTCAGGAGTAATCCCCAATCTCAAAATATGGGCATCATCCTTAGGAGTAATTGTAACCATCTTGGTTACCTTAAAATTTGTAACCCTCACGGCTACCTTACTTTGTGTAACCATCATAGTTACACTTGGAATAACCATACGGCCGACCTCCAACTTACTCATACCCAATGCATTGGAGGGAAATATAGGTCCCACCCTTCATCATAAACAATGCCCAATAGCCAAAACATAATCATTCAACATAAATAATAGCATAAAAACATTGCCTTTGAATCTTATAAAACAGAATTTTAAAAGAGGATTTTAGAAGAAAAGTCCCTTATAAACATCATATACGTGAAGTGATACTTAATTGAGTGGATGGAATATGTATATACTCTGTAAATACACATAATTAAACATAATATAAACAGAACCCATCACACAAACAATTTAAATAGCACATAAATTATAAAGTAGAAGGTTAACCCAAAGAATGGAAATCGGGTTAAGAATTCCCTTACCTTGGGCTTGTCCTACTTCAAAATTGTTGGAACCTCCTGTATAATGGTTAAAGGAGTGTTAATAGGATTTTAAAGAAACGTGTTCATGTTTATAACATCTTATATGGTCATTTCATAACCTCATTTCACCCCTTATTTGTTAGTATTTTGTTCCTTGCATTATTTTGGGTGAGGTCTTTTGTGATTTTCACGATCGGTTCATGATGAATCGTTCTTGTTGATTGGAAGTGAAACTCCAGAATTGGAATGGAGTATTAGTTACATAACTCCAGTACCATAAATTATACAATTCATCACTTTGGTGCCTTATATGATGATGATTTATAAGTTAAAACATTAATTATGTTCGTTTAGATAATTTAAGTGGTTCTTTGATAATTACAATTTCATTTAGTCTTATAAGTTTGAATCATGAGTACAAAAGAATTACAGAACCTTATATGATTCATAAAACATATATTATAACCTGGTTCAACCATATAAATGGTTTCATGACCAGACTTGAAATAATTAATGGAAATTGAAAATACATCGTCCACGATATCGGTAATTCGACACAAATGGACAATGTTTTTTGATTCTTTAAATAAGTGAAAGAGGAGAGGAATAATGATTTGTAATTTTCCATAAACATGAAAACATCCAGAATATACATGATTCTGGAGATTTCATGCCTCTTGGATAAGAGGGGGTGAAGAAAGAAGTGGAAGGAATCATGAAATAAAGAAAACATGAGAAATTTCTTACAAAAAATTCGGCAGCCTAACGGCGCCTCTAAAAATTTCATAAAAACAAGATTGATGAGAGGAATGGAATATCTCATCAATCATACAAAATTTGGACTGTCAGGGAAAATATTTAATGAAATATCCCAACAAAAGACAAAGGGAAAGGAAGAGAATAACATAAAATGGATGGAAAGAATGAAAATGAAAGAGGATGTTTACCTCTTGATCTCTTCTCCTTGAGATCCTTCTTAAGGGCTTTGATTTTGGTCTTTTGGTGAGACCAGCAGCTCTAGGACGTGGGGAAGAAGATTGAGGAGGGAATTTGGCAGAAATTAGACAATGCTCAAGGCTTGAGAGGTGTGGGAGGAAGAGGGGAGTGAGGGTGGTATTTATAGTGGAGGAGGGGAGGTATTTTAGATTATTTTAATTATTATTATAATATTTTTATCAAGACTATGAATAATCTCAAATCAAGTGGCCTTAATTAGTGAAAATATCATGTGATTTCTAAGCAAGTGGCCTTGCATCACTTATGATGTCATAAATAGTGCATTTTTACTGAAAAATTGATTATACGGTATTTTACCGTATTTCACTATTCACCGAAAAATCAAGAGTTTCAGAAAAATACCAAAAATTTACCCCAACCATTTTTCGACGTGTAGAATTCAAAAATGAACTCCATTTTTCAAAAATAATTTTCTAAATATTATTAATTTAATTTTAAAATAAGGTCACAGTTAATTCGAAAAATAACAAAATTGAAGTGCAATTAGTTTTATGTGACATTGGAAAATTAATTAAGATCCCATTATCCTATTGCCATGGGAAAATAAAATAATAATATTATTTACTATTCATGAGGTCATATTACTATTCATATTACTATTCATATTACTATTCATAAGGGCATGTTACTATTCACCAAAAAAACAAGTTTGTTCCATCAGACTCGAAATAACATACTGAACACAATTGTAGATGATAGTTTCTTGAAATTCAAAACATAGAAGAAATAAAATTATGTTTAAAGGATTCTTATAAATATATACCTTAAACAAAATTTCAAGCATTTTCAATTTATTTTTAGAAAACCTTGGGATGTTACATTATCCCCACCTTCTTGAAATTGCGTCCTCGCAATTTTATTTACTTATTAAACAACTGAGGGTATTTTTCCCTCATAGCATTTTCAGACTCCCATGTTGCTTCTTCAACCATGTGGTTTCTCCAAAAAACCTTTACCTGGTGGATAACCTTATTCCGCAATACCTGTTCTCTTCGATCAAGAATCTGAACCGGTTTTTCTTCATAAGAAAGGTTCTCTGCTAGCTGAACTTCTTCCGGCCTCAAGACATGTGATGAATCTGGAACATACTTTTTCAACATCGAAACATGAAAAACATTGTGTACCTAAAACAAGCTCGGAGGCAAAGCTACGCGGTACGCAACTGTTCCAACTTTATCCAAGATTTCAAAAGGACCGATGAACCGTGGACTTAGTTTCCCTTTCTTACCGAAACGCATCACACTTTTCCAAGGAGATATTTTAAGGAAAACATGGTCACCTACCTTGAAAGAGAAGTCTTTCCTTCTGTTATCTGCATAACTTTTCTGCCTGCTTTGAGCTATCCTCATGTGTTGGTGGATCATCCTCACTTTCTCAGCCACTTCTTCTACTAATTCTGGCCCCATCAACTTTCTTTCACCGACTTCATCCCAAAACGCAGGAGTCCGACACCGCTTTCCATACAAGGCCTCAAAAGGTGCCATCTGAATACTGGAATGGAAACTGTTATTATAAGAAAACTCAACTAATGAAAGATGCTGATCCCAACTTCCCTGATAGTCCATTGAACAAGCTCGAAGCATATCCTCCAAAGTTTGAATCGTTCGCTCTGACTGCCCATCTGATTGAGGATGAAAAGCTGTACTGAAATTCAACTCTGTGCCCAAAGACTTCTGAAGTCCCTTCCAAAATTTAGAAGTGAACCTGGGATCTCGGTCAGACACAATGGAAAGAGGAACTCCATGTAACCTGACAATCTCTTTGAGGTACAATCGAGAAAGCTGATCTAATGTCATTGTATCTCGAATAGAAAGAAAATGAGCAGACTTTGTTAGCCGATCAACAATAACCCATATCGCATTGTTACCTCGAGAAGTCTTTGGTAGTCCCACCACAAAATCCATGGATATATTCTCCCATTTCCATTCTGGCACCGGAAAAGGCTGAAGCATCCCCTTCGGTAACTGTCGCTCTGCTTTAACCTGCTGACATGTCAAACATTTCATTGTAAAATCAGCAATATCTCTTTTCATCCCATTCCACCAGTAATACTCTCGAAGGTCTCTGTACATCTTAGTACTTCCAGGATGAACAGAAAATGGAGAACTATGAGCTTCACACAACAATTCTTTCTTCAGCTGGGAATCACAAGGCACACACAACCTTTTTCCAAACCTTAAAACACAATCTTTATCAAGATTAAATTCTGGAAACTTACCCATTTTAACCAATTCTACCTTTTTCTGTAGCTCTCGGTCTTCCCTCTGCACTTTCATAATTTTGTCTGACAACGAAGACTGCACTGAAACCTGAAACAAAACAGATATATTCCCTGCACCAACAACTTCCAAGCCAAAATTTATCAAATCATTAATCAAGGGATCACGTTCCAAACGTAGCATGGTTAATGATGCATGATTTTTCCGACTTAAGGCATCCGCTACTTTGTTTACTTTTCCAGGATGGTAATTAATCGTGTAGTCATAATCCCTTATCAGTTCTATCCATCTTCTCTGCCTCATGATTAATTCCTTCTGAGTGAATATATACTTAAGACTTTTATGGTCAGTATATATTTGGCATTTGGTTCCGTATAGATGATGCCTCCATATTTTCAAAGCAAAAACCACAGCTGCCAATTCCAAATCATGTGTGGGATAATTCAGCTCATGAGGTTTAAGTTGTCTCGAGGCATAGCCAATTACCTGATCATTCTGCATCAAAACACAACCAAGTCCCTTCAAAGAAGCATCACTATAGATGACAAACTCACCATTCCGGGAAGGTAAGGCCAAAACTGGAGCATTCACCAATCTCTTCTTTAGTTCCTGAAAATAAACATCACATTCCTCTGTCCAAACAAATTTAACCCCTTTCCGTGTTAACTTAGTTATTGGGCTAGATAACCGTGCAAAGTTCTCAACAAAGCGTCGGTAATAACTTGCTAAGCCCAGAAAACTACGAATCTCTGTAACATTTGTGGGTCTTGGCCATTCATCAACTACTTTTGTTTTGGCAGGATCAACTGTTATTCCATCCTTATTTACAATGTGCCCAAGAAAAGAAATCTGTTGCAACCAAAAATCACACTTGCTGAATTTTCCATATAGTTTCTTTTCTTTAAAAGTTTGTAAAACAACCCTTAGATGTTTTTCATGCTCCTCTTTATTTTTAGAAAAAACCAGAATGTCATCAATAAATACCACCACAAACTTATCCAAGAACTCATGAAATACTCTATTCATAAGATTCATGAATACAGCAGGTGCATTATTTAACCCAAATGGCATAACAACAAATTCATAAGGCCCATATCTAGTATGAAAGGCTGTTTTCGGGATGTCATCCTCCTTCACCTTCAGCTGATGGTATCCGGATCTCAAGTCAATCTTGTAAAAGTACTGAGCTCCCTGGAGCTGATCAAACAAGTCATCAATATGAGGCAAAGGATACTTGTTTTTAACAGTGATGT
This sequence comes from Viscum album, assembly GCA_963277665.1. NCBI lineage: Eukaryota > Viridiplantae > Streptophyta > Magnoliopsida > Santalales > Viscaceae > Viscum > Viscum album. The sequence continues at coordinate 1,793,634,196 of OY728141.1, forward strand.
TATTCAAAGCTCTATAATCAATGCAAAGTCTCATGGAACCATCTTTCTTTTTAACAAACAAAACAGGGGCTCCCCATGGTGAAGTACTGGGACGAATGAAGCCTTTGACAAGCAAATCCTGCAACTGATTTTTCAATTCAAGAAGTTCTATTGGAGCCATACGATATGGGGGTTTTGAAATTGGCTTAGCATCAGGAACTAAGTCAATTGTGAATTCAACTTCTCGTTTAGGTATGACACTGGGTAACTCCTCAGGAAAAACATCAAGGTATTCATTTACCACTGGCACATCATTGATTTGAATAGTTCCCTTGTTTTCAACAATATGAGCCAGATAACTTTCATTTCCATCTTTCAGTAGTTTCTCAGCTTCTTGATATGTTATCAATTGTATGGGTTCATTCTTGTATACAAACTGAAACTCTTTCTGAAAAACAACTTCTTTAGCTCTACAGTCAATCTTAGCATGATAACCAGAAAGCCAGTCCATCCCCAGAATAACTTCAAACTCGACTAAGGGTAAAACAACAAGGTTTGCAGGTAAAGTCTTTCCACATACCACAATAGAAATATTCTTATAATTCCTCTTTGCTATAACATTTCCCCCTGGTGTTTTAACAACAAGTTCGGGTATCATTTGTTGAGGTGATATTTCCAATTTACTAGAAAATTTCTCAGAGATGAAGGAATGTGTAGACCCCGTATCAAACAAAACTTTAGCAAAATATGAGTGAACAAACAAAGTACCTGATACAACTTCATTGGATGGCCCAACATCTGCTGACGTAGTCGCAAAGGATCTCACTACACCTTTCTGCTTGTAGTCTGGCTTCTTTGCATCATTTGGATCCCTCTTTGGACAGGCATTTGCATAGTGACCCATCTCACCACATTTAAAACACTTTATAGTTTGCTTATCAGGATTAGTCTTTGGATCATTTTCATTGCAATCTCGGGCCATATGTCCAAACTTACCACATTTAAAACACTTCCCAGTTTTGATAAGACATTCCCCAGGGTGCTTCTTGCCACAATTTTCACAAACTGGAAACTGTATTTTCTTACCATCAGATTTCATTGGTTGATTCTTACCCATTGCTTTCCAATTTGACCTCTTCTTCTCTTTGTTTCCAAATTGCATGTGATCGTCAGCAAACTCCATCTCTACCCTCTCAGCACATCGGACAAGTTTCTCATAACTTTTGAATTCACGGGAGGCCAACGCCCTTCGATACCTTGGCTTCAATCCTGAGTAAAAGCGGTTGATTTTGCTATCGAGATCCAGAATAAGATTCGGAGCATACCTCGCCAGTCGGGTGAAGTTCGCCTCATACATAGCCACTGAATCTTCCTCCTTTCGTTTCAGTTCAAGGAATTGTTTCTCCATTCTAAGTCGCACCACCTTAGGAAAATATTTTTCAAGAAAAAGACTTTTAAATTCATCCCATACTAAGGCATCAAAATCCTCTCTACCCCTGATATTCCTTACCATTGACCACCACTGATCAGCTTCCCCTTCTAAACGATAAATGGCAAGACTTACCTTTTGATTATCTGAACATCCCATAACATCAAATATCTTTTCAAGGGCCTTAATTCATCCTTCTGTTGCCATTGGGTCAGAAGATCCACTGAATGCAGGAGGATGTTGTCTCATAAAATGTTCCACCACTGTCATGTTCCGTTGGGGTACATCTATTTGTCCTCTTGCATGGATGCCACCACCATTTATTGCCTGTGTTAGCTGAGCCATTACTGTCACAAACTGCTCGGTTCCAATCCCTACCATTCCGGGCTGTTGATCAGGAAGGATGTCATTCTGTCGGTGCCTATCCTCTTCAGCATCCATGTTCCTTCTGCGGACAACCATTATAAACAAACATTTCTTAGATGAAGCAACATGGTAATCTTTAAATGATATAACAAATTAAACATAGGGTGAGAATTATTTATGGTTTTCTATTAGCATCACCTTAACCCCTAAAGTCATCTAAACCATCCTTTGATACCAACTGTAAGGACCCGCACTTATTTCATACATAATCTTGAATTTATTCAAGAAAACACTTCATTTTACATTGAGGATATTTTCAAGTTTAGATCTTTAGAGAATTAAGGCAAAATATTCATAACATTACACATTGTTACATAGTGGATACCATAAAATCAGTTTCCATTTTCCTCAGAATATAAAACATTAAAACATAAAACAAGACTCCTTGACAATTCTTCAACATTTAACATGTCTTCCTTCCTTGTATTATTCATCCATTAACCTGTAAAAAATCATTTAAAAACTTGGGATGAGCACAAAAGCTCAGTAAGGTATGAAAAAGAAGGAAAAAATCTCATTAGTCCATGAATACACAAGACATATGGAAACATTTTCAAAATACATGATTTACACCCATAAAATCTTACTTAGCGTAACATGAGATTTACACAAGATCCATACAAACATAATTATAATCATAAAGGTATATTGGGGTATTACTTACATAATCTTGTAACCATCTTGGCTACCTTAAAATTTGTAACCCTCACGGCTACCTTACTTTGTGTAACCATCACAGTTACACTTGGAGTAACCATACGGCCGACCTCTAACTTACTCATACCCAATGCATTGGAGGGAAATATAGGTCCCACCCTTCATCATAAACAATGCCCAATAGCGAAAACATAATCATTCAACATAAATAATAGCATAAAAACATTGCCTTTGAATCTTATAAAACGGAATTTTAAAAGAGGATTTTAGAAGAAAAGTCCCTTATAAACATCATATACTTGAAGTGATACTTAATTGAGTGGATGGAATATGTATATACTCTGTAAATACACATAAATAAACATAATATAAACAGAACCCATCACACAAACAATTTAAATAGCACATAAATTATATAGTAGAAGGTTAACCCAAAGAATGGAAATCGGTTTAAGAATTCCCTTACCTTGGGCTTAGCCTACTTCAAAATTGGTTGAACCTCCTGTATAATGGTTAAAGGAGTGTTAATAGGATTTTAAAGAAACGTGTTTATGTTTATAACATCTTATATGGTCATTTCATAACCTCATTTCACCCCTTATTTGTTAGTATTTTGTTCCTTGCATTATTTTGGGTGAGGTCTTTTGTGATTTTCACGATCGGTTCATACTTCACCCGACTGGCGAGGTATGCTCCGAATCTTATTCTGGATCTCGATAGCAAAATCAACCGCTTTTACTCAGGATTGAAGCCAAGGTATCGAAGGGCGTTGGCCTCCCGTGAATTCAAAAGTTATGAGAAACTTGTCCGATGTGCTGAGAGGGTAGAGATGGAGTTTGCTGACGATCACATGCAATTTGGAAACAAAGAGAAGAAGAGGTCAAATTGGAAAGCAATGGGTAAGAATCAACCAATGAAATCTGATGGTAAGAAAATACAGTTTCCAGTTTGTGAAAAGTGTGGCAAGAAGCACCCTGGGGAATGTCTTATCAAAACTGGGAAGTGTTTTAAATGTGGTAAGTTTGGACATATGGCCCGAGATTGCAATGAAAATGATCCAAAGACTAATCCTGATAAGAAAACTATACAGTGTTTTAAATGTGGTGAGATGGGTCACTATGAAAATGCCTGTCCAAAGAGGGATCCAAATGATGCAAAGAAGCCAGACTACAAGCAAAAATGTGTAGTGAGATCCTTTGCGACTACGTCAGCAGATGTTGGGCCATCCAATGAAGTTGTATCAGGTACTTTGTTTGTTCACTCAGATTTTGGTAAAGTTTTGTTTGATACGGGGTCTACACATTCCTTCATCTCTGAGAAATTTTCTAGTAAATTGGAAATATCACCTCAACAAATGATACCCGAACTTGTTGTTAAAACACCAGGGGGAAATGTTATAGCAAAGAGGAATTATAAGAATATTTCTATTGTGGTATGTGGAAAGACTTTACCTGAAAACCTTGTTGTTTTACCCTTAGTCGAGTTTGAAGTTATTCTGGGGATGGACTGGATTTCTGGTTATCATGCTAAGATTGACTGTAGAGCTAAAGAAGTTGTTTTTCAGAAAGAGTTTCAGTTTGTATACAAGAATGAACCCATACAATTGATAACATATCAAGAAGATGAGAAACTACTGAAAGATGGAAATGAAAGTTATCTGGCTCATATTGTTGAAAACAAGGGAACTATTCAAATCAATGATGTGCCAGTGGTAAATGAATACCTTGATGTTTTTCCTGAGGAGTTACCCAGTGTCATACCTAAACGAGAAGTTAAATTCACAATTGACTTAGTTCCTGATGCTAAGCCAATTTCAAAACCCCCATATCGTATGGCTCCAATAGAACTTCTTGAATTGAAAAATCAGTTGCAGGATTTGCTTGTCAAAGGCTTCATTCGTCCCAGTACTTCACCATGGGGAGCCCCTGTTTTGTTTGTTAAAAAGAAAGATGGTTCCATGAGACTTTGCATTGATTATAGAGCTTTGAATAACATCACTGTTAAAAACAAGTATCCTTTTCCTCATATTGATGACTTGTTTGATCAGCTCCAGGGAGCTCAGTACTTTTCCAAGATTGACTTGAGATCCGGATACCATCAGCTGAAGGTGAAGGAGGATGACATCCCGAAAACAGCCTTTCGTACTAGATATGGGCATTATGAATTTGTTGTTATGCCATTTGGGTTAACTAATGCACCTGTTGTATTCATGAATCTTATGAATAGAGTATTTCATGAGTTCTTGGATAAGTTTGTGGTGGTATTTATTGATGACATTCTGGTTTTTTCTAAAAATAAAGAGGAGCATGAAAAACATCTAAGGGTTGTTTTACAAACTTTAAAAGAAAAGAAACTATATGGAAAATTCAGCAAGTGTGATTTTTGGTTGCAACAGATTTCTTTTCTTGGGCACATTGTAAATAAGGATGGAATAACAGTTGATCCTGCCAAAACAAAAGTAGTTGATGAATGGCCAAGACCCACAAATGTTACAGAGATTCGTAGTTTTCTGGGCTTAGCAAGTTATTACCGACGCTTTGTTGAGAACTTTGCACGGTTATCTAGCCCAATAACTAAGTTAACACGGAAAGGGGTTAAATTTGTTTGGACAGAGGAATGTGATGTTTGTTTTCAAGAACTAAAGAAGAGATTGGTGAATGCTCCAGTTTTGGCCTTACCTTCCCGGAATGGTGAGTTTGTCATCTATAGTGATGCTTCTTTGAAGGGACTTGGTTGTGTTTTGATGCAGAATGATCAGGTAATTGGCTATGCCTCGAGACAACTTAAACCTCATGAGTTGAATTATCCCACACATGATTTGGAATTGGCAGCTGTGGTTTTTGCTTTGAAAATATGGAGGCATCATCTATACGGAACCAAATGCCAAATATATACTGACCATAAAAGTCTTAAGTATATATTCACTCAGAAGGAATTAAACATGAGGTAGAGAAGATGGATAGAACTGATAAGGGATTATGACTACACGATTAATTACCATCCTGGAAAAGCAAACAAAGTAGCGGATGCCTTAAGTCGGAAAAATCATGCATCATTAACCATGCTACGTTTGGAACGTGATCCCTTGATTAATGATTTGACAAATTTTGGCTTGGAAGTTGTTGGTGCAGGGAATATATCTGTTTTGTTTCAGGTTTCAGTGCAGTCTTCGTTGTCAGACAGAATTATGAAAGCGCAGAGGGAAGACCGAGAGCTACAGAAAAAGGTAGAATTGGTTAAAATGGGTAAGTTTCCAGAATTTAATCTTGATAAAGATTGTGTTTTAAGGTTTGGAAAAAGGTTGTGTGTGCCTTGTGATTCCCAGCTGAAGAAAGAATTGTTGTGTGAAGCTCATAGTTCTCCATTTTATGTTCATCCTGGAAGTACTAAGATGTACAGAGACCTTCGAGAGTATTACTGGTGGAATGGGATGAAAAGAGATATTGCTGATTTTACAATGAAATGTTTGACATGTCAGCAGGTTAAAGCAGAGCGACAGTTACCGAAGGGGATGCTTCAGCCTTTTCCGGTGCCAGAATGGAAATGGGAGAATATATCCATGGATTTTGTGGTGGGACTACCAAAGACTTCTCGAGGTAACAATGCGATATGGGTTATTGTTGATCGGCTAACAAAGTCTGCTCATTTTCTTTCTATTCGAGATACAATGACATTAGATCAGCTTTCTCGATTGTACCTCAAAGAGATTGTCAGGTTACATGGAGTTCCTATTTCCATTGTGTCTGACCGAGATCCCAGGTTCACTTCTAAATTTTGGAAGGGACTTCAGAAGTCTTTGGGCACAGAGTTGAATTTCAGTACAGCTTTTCATCCTCAATCAGATGGGCAGTCAGAGCGAACGATTCAAACTTTGGAGGATATGCTTCGAGCTTGTTCAATGGACTATCAGGGAAGTTGGGATTAGCATCTTTCATTAGTTGAGTTTTCTTATAATAACAGTTTCCATTCCAGTATTCAGATGGCACCTTTTGAGGCCTTGTATGGAAAGCGGTGTCGGACTCCTGCGTTTTGGGATGAAGTCGGTGAAAGAAAGTTGATGGGGCCAGAATTAGTAGAAGAAGTGGCTGAGAAAGTGAGGATGATCCACCAACACATGAGGATAGCTCAAAGCAGGCAGAAAAGTTATGCAGATAACAGAAGGAAAGACTTCTCTTTCAAGGTAGGTGACCATGTTTTCCTTAAAATATCTCCTTGGAAAAGTGTGATGTGTTTCGGTAAGAAAGGGAAACTAAGTCCACGGTTCATCGGTCCTTTTGAAATCTTGGATAAAGTTGGAACAGTTGCGTACCGCGTAGCTTTGCCTCCGAGCTTGTTTCAGGTACACAATGTTTTTCATGTTTCGATGTTGAAAAAGTATGTTCCAGATTCATCACATGTCTTGAGGCTGGAAGAAGTTCAGCTAGCAGAGAACCTTTCTTATGAAGAAAAACCGGTTCAGATTCTTGATCGAAGAGAACAGGTATTGCGGAATAAGGTAATCCACCAGGTAAAGGTTTTGTGGATAAACCACATGGTTGAAGAAGCAACATGGGAGTCTAAAAATGCTATGAGGGAAAAATACCCTCAGTTGTTTAATAAGTAAATAAAATTGCGAGGACGCAATTTCAAGAAGGTGGGGATAATGTAACATCCCAAGGTTTTCTAAAAATAAATTGAAAATGCTTGAAATTTTGTTTATGGTATATATTTATAAGTATCCTTTAAACATAATTTTATTTCTTCTATGTTTTGAATTTCAAGAAACTATCATCTACAATTGTGTTCAGTATGTTATTTCGAGTCTGATGGAACAAACTTGTTTTTTTTGGTGAATAGTAACATGCCCTTATGAATAGTAATATGAATAGTAATATGAATAGTAATATGACCTCATGAATAGTAAATAATATTATTATTTTATTTTCCCATGGCAATAGGATAATGGGATCTTAATTAATTTTCCAATGTCACATAAAACTAATTGCACTTCAATTTTGTTATTTTTCGAATTAACTGTGACCTTATTTTAAAATTAAATTAATAATATTTAGAAAATTATTTTTGAAAAATGGAGTTCATTTTTGAATTCTACACGTCGAAAAATGGTTGGGGTAAATTTTTGGTATTTTTCTGAAACTCTTGAATTTTCGGTGAATAGTGAAATACGGTAAAATACCGTATAATCAATTTATCAGTAAAAATGCACTATTTATGACATCATAAGTGATGCAAGGCCACTTGCTTCGAAATCACATGATATTTTCACTAATTAAGGCCACTTGATTTGAGATTATTCATAGTCTTGATAAAAATATTACAATAATAATTAAAATAATCTAAAATACCTCCCCTCCTCCACTATAAATACCACCCTCACTCCCCTCTTCCTCCCACACCTCTCAAGCCTTGAGCATTGTCTAATTTCTACCAAATTCCCTCCTCAATCTTCTTCCCCACGTCCTAGAGCTGTTGTTCTCACCAAAAGACCAAAATCAAAGCCCTTAAGAAGGATCTCAAGGAGAAGAGATCAAGAGGTAAACATCCTCTTTCATTTTCATTCTTTCCATCCATTTTATGTTATTCTCTTCCTTTCCCTTTGTCTTTTGTTGGGATATTTCATTAAATATTTTCCCTGACAGTCCAAATTTTGTATGATTGATGAGATATTCCATTCCTCTCATCAATCTTGTTTTTATGAAATTTTTAGAGGCGCCGTTAGGCTGCCGAATTTTTTGTAAGAAATTTCTCATGTTTTCTTTATTTCATGATTCCTTCCACTTCTTTCTTCACCCCCTCTTATCCAAGAGGCATGAAATCTCAAGAATCATGTATATTCTGGATGTTTTCATGTTTATGGAAAATTACAAATCATTATTCCTCTCCTCTTTCACTTATTTAAAGAATCAAAAAACATTGTCCATTTGTGTCGAATTACCGATATCGTGGACGATGTATTTTCAATTTCCATTAATTATTTCAAGTCTGGTCATGAAACCATTTATATGGTTGAACCAGGTTATAATATATGTTTTATGAATCATATAAGGTTCTGTAATTCTTTTGTACTCGTGATTCAAACTTATAAGACTAAATGAAATTGTAATTATCAAAGAACCACTTAAATTATCTAAACGAACATAATTAATGTTTTAACTTATAAATCATCATCATATAAGGCACCAAAGTGATGAATGGTATAATTTATGGTACTGGAGTTATGTAACTAATACTCCATTCCAATTCTGGAGTTTCACTTCCAATCAACAAGAACGATTCATCATGAACCGATCGTGAAAATCACAAAAGACCTCACCCAAAATAATGCAAGGAACAAAATACTAACAAATAAGGGGTGAAATGAGGTTATGAAATGACCATATAAGATGTTATAAACATGAACACGTTTCTTTAAAATCCTATTAACACTCCGTTAACCATTATACAGGAGGTTCAAACAATTTTGAAGTAGGACAAGCCCAAGGTAAGGGAATTCTTAACCCGATTTCCATTCTTTGGGTTAACCTTCTACTTTATAATTTATGTGCTATTTAAATTGTTTGTGTGATGGGTTCTGTTTATATTATGTTTAATTATGTGTATTTACAGAGTATATACATATTCCATCCACTCAATTAAGTATCACTTCACGTATATGATGTTTATAAGGGACTTTTCTTCTAAAATCCTCTTTTAAAATTCTGTTTTATAAGATTCAAAGGCAATGTTTTTATGCTATTATTTATGTTGAATGATTATGTTTTGGCTATTGGGAATTGATTATGATGAAGGGTGGGACCTATATTTCCCTCCAATGCATTGGGTATGAGTAAGTTGGAGGTCGGCCGTATGGTTACTCCAAGTGTAACTATGATGGTTACACAAAGTAAGGTAGCCGTGAGGGTTACAAATTTTAAGGTAGCCAAGATGGTTACAAGATTATGTAAGTAATGCCCCAATATACCTTTATGATTATAATTATGTTTGTATGGATCTTGTGTAAATCTCATGTTACGCTAAGTAAGATTTTATGGGTGTAAATCATGTATTTTGAAAATGTTTCCATATGTCTTGTGTATTCATGGACTAATGAGATTTTTCCTTCTTTTTCATACCTTACTGAGCTTTTGTGCTCATCCCAAGTTTTTAATTGATTTTTCACAGGTTAATGGATGAATAATACAAGGAAGGAATACATGTTAAATGTTGAAGAATTGTCAAGGAGTCTTGTTTTATGTTTTAATGTTTTATATTCTGAGGAAAATGGAAACTGATTTTATGGTATCCACTATGTAACAATGTGTAATGTTATGAATATTTTGTCTTAATTCTCTAAAGCTCTAAACTTGAAAAGATCCTCAATGTAAAATGAAGTGTTTTCTTGAATAAATTCAAGATTATGTATGAAATAAGTGTGGGTCCTTACACCTTCTCAGGAGTGAAACCCAATCATAAGTCCCCTCCTAACATGGTCATCTTACATAGAAGTAAGCCCAAAGAATAAAGTATTCAAATCTCCATAAAGCATATATACCTTTATGGACCCTGTTCCTAGATTTCTTTACTAAAGTAAATCTTAATCTTCATATATTTGGGCAGTCATACATACATAAGCCCCATATCATTTCTTATTATTGCATCTTTCATGGAACAATTGTCTGGTTTTAACCATACCTCTTGTTTCTCACATCGAGCATGACTCACGTGATCTTAGAGTGTAAAAGTAATTATGACATCCTTCTTTGATCCATCAATCATACATAAACATCATACTCCCTTACTCGAACTACATGGGTTCGGATTTCATTTCTAAACAAATGATACATAGGTAGCCCATCTGTGGGTACGATCCCAATTCTGAAATAATCCATGTCCTTCTGAATAACAATAAACTTCAAGTGCCCCACTGAGTGGCTTTAAAACCAGTATGGTCATCATAATGATCAAGATAATTTTATGTATTTAAGGATACCATTGACTAAGAATCTCTAACAAATACAGATAATTCTCTATCGATGAAGAACCTTGAATACATATAAAATATTCTCTAAGTTTCCTACATATTTAATCATTGATTGTCATATCTAAATAAAAACTCATTTTATACTTGGTAATATAATAAGGATTCACGATCATAACATAAATCTATAAAGAGAGTCCCGGAGTAGATAATAATTCCCCTCAAAAAGATGTGATGAGTCCGACCTCCCATCTTCTCAACCAATGCATATTCCCAAGTCTTATCAGTTCAAAACTAATGATCACCTACCTTTGAAGAGTAGGTCCAAATGGATATGGAATCATTGGATGTTTTCGGTTCTACAAAAAAACATGTTAGAAAGCACTTTTAATGTTTGAATCTTAAATCAATGAGATCATCCCAAATTCCAGAGAGAAAAAAAATGGTGAACCCGACGTGAATCCTTAACCAAGTTAAAATGATGTTTTACATATTTGTTAGGCCCCTATTTAAAACTCAATGAGAGGGACAACAAAACAATCAATAACATATGTGTTTATCCAAAAGATGTAGTGGCTGGACTTATCTTGATTGCGTCTATTATATCAAACAGGCGCTCTTTTCCAAGATCTTCTGCATTACGAGAATGGATTTTCTTAATTCTACATTTGTGAATACATCTACTGTTAAAACCTCTATTGCGAATTCCACTGCTGCTACTCCTGCGGGATCGTCGTCCGCTCTGAGGACGGCATCACCTACTCAGCGTCATCATCACTGGGTATCAAATGCACTGGTTAAGGAGCACCGTCAAAACGGTACTATTCTGAATTTGGAGGCTACCCGACAAGCCCTCCAAGTAAACAATTCACCCCGGTCATCCAGACAGCGACGACCAGTGATCAAGAAGCAGGTGGTTCCAACCACCATTTTCAACCATTTAGGGTCGTTATCCCTGGAATGTAATCACCATTCACTCTCGTATTCTGGGGAGGTGAATGAGCAGGTCCCTCAGGGCCTTAATTCAAGGAGACAGGAGTCCTTCCTGAGGGCTCCCATCAACAATCGTTTCCAGACTCGTGCGGCAGTATGCACTCAACATGATGAGGGTATCAACTCCAGGCGTTCAGCTCAGGTTTCTCGAACCCGAGTAGGCAAGACAAACTGCCAGAGGCAAAATCCAGTTAACAGTGAGAAAGTTCTCATATCTGTCATCTCCGGAGAAGTCCAACAACCTAACTTGGTGGAAATAAACGAGCGAGCACACAGACTCTTCTGTTTTAATTCTGCTGTCCAGCAGACTAGTTTGGCAGCATCACGCCAATCTCGCTAGGCAATTCTTATGGAGTACTATAGACAGGAACATACACCTATTTATAAATCATCAGCTAGTCAGCAAGCTCGGCTGACTACATATGATGGATCTCATCAACTACGTTTGGAAATATGAAATCAGCAGGCACATACACGTGCTAGTATTGATCAAGCCTACCAACAATCTCATTTGGTAGCACTCAGAGAAGTCAGTTGGAAAGCTCCAGTGACAAACAGGAGTCAGACTCAACTCTCTACCCCCACACTTGAGTACTGTCAGGATTCACTAACAGGAAAAGGAGGACAAGAGAAGGAACACACACCTAATCCAATCACGGAATGGACGTATATCCTCGTTCTGGCAGCTGAAGTCAAAAAGCATATTCTATCAATGGTGAAAGAGCAGAAGCAAATCCCTGCTCATATTCTGGATGCCTGCCAGGATATTATAACAGCTTCAGCAGCATCTCAGGGAAAGACACATAAATCTATCCTTACCAGTGGAGTGACACATCGACAGTTCACTCTGTAATAGACACACACATCTTTTCTAGTCCAAGAGGGTTGTGGGGCGTACTCCCCATATCATACGAACAACCAAGTCAGACACATACACTTGGTTTGAGCGGAGATAATTAGCCTAACCTAATCATTTCTCCTAAGCAGGCACACACACCGGCCAAATTGAGTAAAAAGGCATCTAAGATGACGATCCGCCCAACACAGTCAAGAAATCATGGTCCAATCTATAACAAGGCCTTACTCGATGCTAGAGTTCTTGAATCCCTCAGACAATTATCTTTTGGAATTCAAGATTCTACTCCCTCAGTTCCTAATAGTGAGAACATTAATTCCAAAGGTCTGCATCAGACACTTCCTCATGAAGGCTTGTATCATGACATTTCGATCGATCTTGAAGTTTTATCTTTAGATGAGAGCCACAATAACCCTCTATGTGGCCAGAAGATCAAGGAACATGAGATTTCATCTTTTATTGTAACCCATCATGGTGGTCCTACCCATGATGAGGAATTTAGATGCGAAAGCCCTCTCCGTAGTAGTAATTCGCATTTTCTGGAAAATTCTTTAGAAGAAAATGCAGTAAAGAGAAAGACCTCTTATCTTGAGGCACTTGAAAAAGTAAATCCAGTCATGTCTGATGCTTTACCATTAGCAAGTGAAATACTTTCTCAATCAGAAGATAGCCTGGGGTGTAGGTCATTCTCTGAACCACCCCTGGGTCATTCATCTTCTAGTTTGATCAGTGGATACTCTACCAATCTTGTTGAATCCGATGAAGAAACAAGAAAGCACCATCTCTAGTCTAAACTGGTAGAATAATCTTCATTTAATGATAAAGAGGAAATGCTGAACATGAGAAAAAAACTGGCGAAAGGTGAAGTGTCAGTCATGTTTTGTCCTTTGTCCAACTCTCAATATGATATTCCAGAGATGTTGATGGAAAATGGAATACATGATATTCATATCAACATATGGAAAACTCTTTGTAATTTGAAAAAGAAAGTATTATCTTATGATGAATATGAAAATCATGGTAAGATCATAAAAGGGTTACAATGCCAAATTGACATGGCATCTCTATCAGTCTCTCGATATCTGAAGGTTGAAAAGCAGAAGAGAGCCCTTCAGCATTCATTCCTTGGCTCACTAAGAAGATTGCACCAGTTAGTTTCCAATGCCCCATCTGGTATTCATATCAGAGGATGGGGTGTTCATGGATCACTTCATATTACTGTGCTCTCTAGTCAGCAAAGCCCTCCGAAAATGGTTTCGTACAATGTTATTGCCCATGGCCGGCCATAGTCAATAGGTTTTGTTTGTAATCAAAGGCTTTCCCAAGAATAGGATTCAACTAGTTCCTCTCAAAATCAAGATTAAAGAAAACAAGTTGTTGAATTAATCCTGCATCAAGCAAACAAGAATATTGAACATGCTTCTTGTATGGAGCAAGCACGTCATCAAGTGACAGAAGTGTCAGAAATCATCCAACGGTCTTTTGAACGAGGTGATAAAAGTGGATGTCGATGGATGCATCCAGCTAATTTCCGGAACAAGGTCTGCAAGATCAGGATATCTTTTAAGAAAGTCTCAGACATAGCATGTTAAGAGCCACCCCGGCTTGCCAGACTGGGGACTCTTTTAAACCAACCCTCAGAATCAACAAATAGGATTCGAGGAGTTGAGAGGGAACAGAAAGAACAACCCCAGTCCACCGGACTAGAGACTTTTCCAAATCTTCAATCCCTTCCTCAGAGAAAGTCAGTCATATGTCAATTTGGAAAGAATCCTCAAGAAGAACGAAGATCCAAATTATCAGGAGATTCTCTCCAAATTACGGTTCTCCAAGAAGTTCCTGAGGGATCAAATCATAAAATGGTAATGTATCATCAAAGACATGGAAGACGACAATATCATAGAAATGCTGATAGAAGGGATGTGATGCGTTATGCATAAATTAATGTCATCAATGCTGTTGTTGCTGATCCACCAGATGAGGCTCATTCATAGGGATCAGATGAAGAGGTTCCTGCTCAAGAAGTTGTATGCACAGAAACATATGAAGAAGGTGTGCGTACACGAAATCAAAGGCTTACTCAGAACCTAGGTAATCCTTCAAGTAACCCACTTCCCCCTCTCCAAAAGGGATCCAATAAGGGGAAAGGAATGAATCAGGTTACATACCCTTCCTCTGTAGAAGGCCAATCGCTCTCACTAGAGAAAAGATTTGCACAACAAGAGGAAGAAATGAAGGAATTGAGGAGGATGAATGAAGAACTACTTCAGAGTAGTCTTCCTCCTAAGCATGCTGGATTCAGTCAGTCAAATGAATTTGTTGTGGCTATTGAGATGGATCAAGAATATCCTCCTTTATCAGTACACCATCACAATTCTAATCCTACAGGTCAAGTGAAACAACAATTGGCGGTGCAACAATCAGTTTCAGTATCAGCCACTACATCTGTACCAGCTCTAGTCATTGCATCTGTTCAGGTCCAAGCTCAACCGGATGTTTCTCAAATGTTAATAACTACAATTGAGTCATTAACAGCTCAGTTGGAGGATATGGAAGGGAAGCATTCTCAAATTCAACCAGAAAAGAGATCTTACCCTGAGTGGGTTGATGTAATTACTCCCCCCATCAAATTTTTCAAGTACCACATTCCCAATCTTTAATGGTTTGGGAGACCCAGAGAAACACTTAACACATTTTGTTTCTTGTTGCGATCCTATGATGGAAACCCTTCAGTAACAAGAAGAAGTTAAGATCATGTGTTTTGTATAGTCATTACAAGGACCTTCTTTTGTTTGGTACTCAAGCTTGTTATCCCGGTCAATTACCAGATGGGAAGATCTTCGCAAAAAATTCCTTCGTCAGTTTATCTCAACATTTCCAAAGACAACAGTTTTTGATCTTACAAACTATAAGCAAATGGAGAATGAAAGGGTCTCATATTTCACTGCTCGCTGGAAGGGATTAACATATTCCCTAATCTTAGAACTCCCTCAGGAGGAATTGTTGGTAATTTATGTGGAAAATTTGCGTGATGAATTACACACGCCATTGATTCATGTGAAATACACAGGAGGTTTTCAAGACCTTACTTTGAATTCTCAGCAGATTGAAGATTCTCTTACAAAGACTAAAGATAAAGATCATGTAATTCCATCAGCTCTAGGAAATATAATGGGTAAAGTAGATACTGCTACAGTCATGATTAAACAGACACATGTACCTGCTTCTACTTCAAATCCTTTATCTTCCTGAAGGGTTCCACCTCCTAAGCGTCCGAAACAGAGGCCATTTCACCAAGACGATCAAAGAGATCAAAGATGAAAATAGTTTGATGAGTTGAAAAACAAATTTATTCTTTCCAAAATGAACAAGTTCCTGGTTACTTCATTTTGGCCCTGGAGAATAATTTATTTTAGCTGCTGAGGCCCAAGAGGCCAAACAAGGAAGGAGATGAAGATCATCCCAATTATTTCCCATTTCATCAGATGTTGAAGAATCCCATTCAGGAGTGTTTTGTTTTCAAGGACCTTCTGCAAAGAATGGTAGACTTGGGAAAAGTCAAATTTAAGGGTTCTTCAGCTCAGGTAGCATGTGTTACTGCTACAGATCTAGAGGAAGGAGGTGAGTAGTAAGAAGTCAAAAGCAAAAATATACAGAAATATGATGATTGGATGGTCAGAAAAACGATCAAACGAACTCATGAAATTTTGAAAATGCAATTGAAGAAACCAATTGTGTCTGCTGCTGTAAATGCTACAGTGAAACCTCTATCAAAAGAAAAATCCTCAAAAGAGCAGCATAATTTAAAGAAAGAATAAAAATCAAAAGATGATGAATATGTGTCAAAGCCTAAGCTGTCTTTGACTCTGGAAGATTTCATGCCATCTACTTCAAAGCTACGAGCACTGTCCCACCAAATAGAACGACCTAAATAGGATAATCAGGCATAGTCTTCATCAGATGAAGAGTTAATCTTTGGTTCTGTTAATATGATTCACTTAACAGATCCTTATGCCAGTCACAGTTTCGAATTCGATAAATCTGGGTTCTCCGTATGAAATAGAGGAATTAGAGGAAGATCCAGAGGATCAGGATATAGGAGAAGACGTGGATATTTCAGAGGCCATTACTCCAATTCTACCCCTTCTTGAACTGTGTATGTGATAGAAACTCGTGGTAGAGCCCTTCATCGAGCTCAACAAGAACAAGAAAGTTCTTTTACACAAGGCAGATTTAGTCCTGCCACAGTTATTCTGGAAGATCGGTTGGAGGTTCCACCTTATTCTTCTCAGCAAGTAAATAGACCTAATCGGTCTAATATTCCAAATCCATAAATATTTCCAACTCCTATTCCGATACAAGATGCATCTACTTCGAAATCATCAACTTCCAAGGCACCTGCTAAACCACATGTTCCTGTTGGGAAACGCAGACCATTGGATCAAAAGTATGATGTATTGATACACCTGGCCCATGTACCGACCAAGTTATCAATTCTGGATGCTTTGAATCTATCAAAGGATCTTATGGAGGCACTCATCAAGGCTTTGTCAAGTCCTTAAGAGATTGAAACTGAAATTGTTGTAGCTAAAGTCTACCATATAGAGAATAATCCTGCAGAATTCCATGTAGTGATATCTTTCATAGATAAAGATAATTTTGATGTCGTGCATGTGCATATTAGACCATTGTACTTATCTGGAATGTCAATGGTGTAGAAATCTGAAAAAATTTCATTTATAATGGTCTAGGAGTCAACCTCATGCCCATTCGTACACTTCATCGATTAGGCCTCATGAAATCTGATTTATCTCCATCTACCATGATGTTACAAGGATATGATAAAAATGAACATGAACCACTGGGCAATATTACACTCAGAACTCAGTTTGGAGATCTTGTATCCAATTCAACTTTCATAGTTGTTTATCAAGACTCAGCCTTCAACATCTTTCTTGGAAGACCCTAGCTACATCAACATGCACCTACCCCTTCATCATACCATCAATGTCTCAAGTTTTGTTTCTATGGTCAAGTTGGGACATTATATGGTGATAAGGTCGCATTCAAGACATGTGAATCTCAATACATTGAGGTGGAATTCTACCACATGAGGGGAAAGGAGGAATCCACAACAAGGGAGATTACCAAAGTTAATGCTCTATATGGTTTGAAAAAGATTCTAGTAAATCCATTTACACATGTGAGTATAGATTTTGTGTTTCCTATCAGTCAAATTGATTGGATAGACTCAAATAAAAACACTCTCATGGAAAGATCCATAATGTCAATTACGGCAATCAAGTCAGACAACATGGGAGAAAGTGGTGATTCACTAAGCAATGACAAAAGCCCAAATGGAGATGTCTTCATTTCATCTGCTGAAAACGAGTAAGTCTATACATCACAAACCAGGCTAGAAGAAGTTATATCAATGTTAGAGTTAAATGATGATATCGATTCTCAATCCATCATCTCCTCTGTATTACCCAAAGAAGACCCTTCATCAACAATCAGGTCATAAATGGAAGCTTCTTCTTCAAGATGTTCAAATTCTAACATCTCTTCTGATCATGGAAATTTTTCTTCATCATTTACTATGAAAGTAGAAACAGAGGAAATAACACATGTTGAAGAAGAAGAAGAAGATCTCAGGGATGCTCCTCCAGCATTTGAAGAGGGTATCTCTACTACCGTGGATGAACTCAGCGAAATAAATCTGGGTACAAAAGAAGATCCACGCCCCACTTTAATTAGTGTGGCTATGACTCTTGAATAGAAAGAGATGTATATTTACTTCCTAAAGAAAAATCGAGATATATTTTCTTGGAACTATACAGAGATTCCAGGGCTTGATCCTGATGTTGCCACTCATCATTTGGGTTTTCGAGAAGAACATCGAGGATTCAAACAAGCTACTAGAAGAACACACCTAACCTATGCTTCCAAAATTGAGGCTGAAGTGGATAATATTATCAAAGCTAACTTCGTCAGAGAAGTTAAATATCCCATGTTATTGGCTAATATTGTCCCAGTGAAGAAAAATAACTAACAAATTAGAGTTTGCATCGATTTAAGGGATCTTAATCGGCATTGTCCTAAGGATGATTTTCCAGTTCCGATTATGGAACTATTAATTAATGAAACAGCTGTCTATGAAGCACTTTACTTCATGGATGGATATTCCGGATATAATCAAATCCTAATGGCTCTAGAAGATGAAGAATATATAGCCTTCAAAGCTCCTTAGGGTGTGTTTTTTTATCGGGTAATTCCCTTTGGATTAAAGAATTCAGGCACAACATATTAGAGTGACATGCATTGTATCTTCAAACCCTTTTTAGGGAAGTTCGTTTAATGTTACGTGGATGATTTAGTGGTCAAATCCAGGAAACGTTTTAATCACTTGGATGATTTGGAAATCATATTCCACAAACTTTGGCAACATAATTTTAAGATGAACCCCTTAAAATGTTCTTTTGGGTTAACCTCAGGGAAATTCCTCATCTTTGTTGTACGCATCGTGGTATCGAAGTCGATCCTGAGAAGACAAAGTCAATCCTTGGTATGTCACCTCCTCAAAATTTGAATGAATTGAGAGGACTTCAAGGACACTTAGCCTTTATTCGGCGTTTCAATGCCAATTTGGAAGGAAAAATATTACCCTTCACCAAATTGATGAAGAAGGGAGTCACTTACCAGTGGAAAGAAGAATGTCAAGAAGCATTCGATATTCTCAAGAAGTATCTCTTGAGTCCACCGGTGTTAATGCCACATGTTGAAGGAAGACCACCTATCCTCTATGTAACAGCTCTATAGTGATCATTGGGTTCCTTTCATGCTCAAAATAATGATGTTGGGAATTAAAACAGCCTCTACTATCTCTGTCAGACTATGCTTGAAGTAGAAACATGATATTCATGTATTGAGAAGTGCTGACTAGCATTAACATTTGTAGTTTAGAAGTTGAGACACTACCTGCAACATCACAAGGTCCAATCGGTATCCCACAATAACCCGCTCAAATTCATCCCTAGTCTTCCAATGCTTACATGACGTCTGGAAAGGTGGGTAGTTATCTTGCAGCAATTTGATATTCAATATGTGTCTCAAAAGATAATAAAGGGCCAAGCTCTGGCTGGTCTCCTGGATGAACATCCTTCAGTGGAAGACACATCTTCAGATATTGAACTCCCTGATGAGGAAGTATTATCTATTCAATAAGGTCTTCAAACATGGGAAATGTACTTTGATGGTGCTTATAGATGTCCAACGAGGAGGAAAATGGAAAATCCTAAATTCAAGCTCTCATTGTAGGCTTGGAGTTGGCACTTCAAGCACAAGTGAATCACTTAAAGGTGAAAGGTGATTCAGACCTGATAATCAAACATGCCAATGGGGATTATGAAAGCAGAAAAGAAGAAATAATCCCTTTTTATGATTACGTCAGAGAGTTAATGGAGGAATTCCCTTCAGAACCGACATTTTCTTATATCCCAAGATCACAAAATGCTCAAGATGATGCACTGGCTAATATAGCCCCAACTATGGATGATCCAAATCTGGACGATACAACTATCATTATTGCCCACCGTCGTACAATTTCAACTTATGTTCAAATCATAACAGAGGAAATCAATGAAATCAGTCCCATTCCTCAACCATATGGTCATACTACAGTATGGATGACACCTATCATGGAATATATTCAAAATGGAATACTTCCACCTGATAGAGCCGGGAAAGAACAAATGTGGAGATGTGTGGTCAATTTTACTCATTATGATGGCCCAGATCACCTAGAGAAAATTTTCTACAAGCATGGTTTTGATGGAGTTCTCTTCAGATGTATTTATGGTGAAGAGACAATGGCTATCATGAAAGAAGTGCATGCAAGAGTTTGTGGTGCCCACCAGTCTAGACACAGACTGTCTGATCAAATTCAAAGGCTTGGGTACTTTTGGCCTTCAATGATACAAGATTGTGTTGATTTGACAAAAAGGTGTCATTCATTCCAAGTACATGCCAATTTCATTCATCAACCCCCAGAATTACTTCATACAGCTATATACTCATGGCCATTTTCCACATGGGGTATGGATGTGGTGGGACCTTATCCTTTAGCTACAGCCAAGCAGTTTAAGTATATTCTTACCGCTACTGACGTCTTTTCCAAATGGGCAGAGGCAATACCTCTCAAGGAAGTCAGTTCTAAATGCATTGTTAGATTCATCAAGTCTAACATTATTACCAGATTTGGTGTCCCTCATACCATATTGACGGAAAATGACACAAACTTTTGTTTATTCGAGGTGAAGAAGTTGTATCAAGAATACAACATCAAATCCAATCATTCATCTCGGTATCATGCAGCGGCCAATGGCCAAGTAGAATCCTTCAACAAGACTCTGTCAAATATTCTACAAAAGATGGTGGATAAAGATAAGAGGTCATGGCCTGATAAACTCTTTCATGCTTTATGGGCTTATCGGACCACCACCCACACTGCAACGTAGTCAAATCCATATTCACTGGTATATGGAACGGAAGCAGTCTTTCCCATTGAAGTTCAATTACCTTCGCTCATAGTAGCCATTTGTGGTCAATCATCTACAGATGAAAAATCGCAAAAGCGATTGAATGAATTGGAACGGTTAAAGGAGAAAAGATTGTGCACCCTGCACCGCTTGGAAGTCTATCAGAATCGAATAGCACGAGCTTTCAACAAAAAAGTTCATCTTCGTTCATTCGTTCAGGGAGAATTGGTATTAGTTCTCAGAACTCCAATGATACTAAGAAAGAAACCTCCCAATCTTGAACCAAAGTGGGCAGAGCCTTATTTAATAGATATGGTCTATTCCAATGGAGCTTATTCTTTAATCTCAATGGATGGAGAACTCATAACTACTCCAACTGATGCCATATTTTTTAAGAAGTATTTTGTATAAACCCAAAATACACTATCAATGGTCCATGTATATGACCTTAAACTATTTTCATGTCCCTTACGTCCAGCACGACGTTAAATTGTATCGTCCCTTTTTCGTCCAACATGACGTTAAACTATGAAAAAGTCCCTAATACATCCTACATGATGTTAAAATGTGTCCTATTTTGTCCATACTACATGACATTAAAATGCACAGTCCTCTTTTTGTCCAACATGACATTAAACTATATTGTCCCCATCATCCTAACTACATGATGCTAAACTGTATAGAAATCCCTTAATACGTCCTACATGATGTTAAACTGTATTTTTGTCTCTGATACATGACACTAAACTGTGCAGCACCAATAGTCATAACTACAAGACTTTAAACTGCATAGTTCCTTCATATGTCTTATATGACATTAAACTGTGCATCATTAAGGTTGTTGTTACCTCTTTTTTCTCACACCGAGTATGAGTCACGTGATCTTAGAGAAAATTTCAACCATAACACCCTCTTTGGGCCGCTAACCACATGTAAGTCCCAACATCATTTTTAGGTCGTTGTCCCCAAAAACAACTTGATCACTAATTAATTCTTTAATTGAACTACGCGGACTTTGATACTTGCCTTCCAGGATGGGTACGTAGGAAACCTCCCAAGGTTCAATCCGAAAACCAATCTCTTCACGTTAGTTCACCTCCATCTCATACGATGTTGATTCATGAAACCGCCCCCAGAATCAATATCTTTACATTGGTTCACCTCCGTCCTTTCTATACGGTGTTAAACTATACAAAATTTCTGTCTTGTATGATAATAAACTACAATATTCTTTGTTACCCTCACCTGAGAGGGAATCTTTATTTACATTGATTTTCAATCATGTTATATTTTAAAAAATATTATGTGCATACATGGAAATACATAAACCTTTTATCTTGGGTTAAACCATCATTGAACTAAAGTCCCCTTCACCCTTCACATGTACGAACCATATTTGTACAGAAGGTATTTCTAGAACTACGTGGGCTTGATTCCCAACCTTATGGGATACGTAGGAATGTTCGAGTGTCCCTCGAATCCAGCCCCAAGTCTTTTGGGCCTAACCCCAAATTCCACTTTCAGTCCCCTGGATAAAAAGTCCCCATGAAAACACACACTGTGTATTTCTTATAATGGTCCAAGATCTATGACCCTAAACTAAGATCTCTCATACTTTTTTCCCACACGATGTTAAACTGTATTTCAAGAACTATGTATTGCTTGATTCCCATCCTTATGGGATATGTAGTGAAGTCCAGTATTTCAATTCAGGACCCAGCCACAACATGAGTATGGTTATCATTGATCTATGTATCTTTACATACATTGAACAACACCCATTTTTATGTGTCATAATCTTAACCTTAAATATTTTCAGATCTTCATAACCATTTTCTTAGCTTCTAATCACAAAAGGCTTGATACTCGAGAGTTCTTTTACCTGACTATGCAGCACATGCCCTTAGGCGGCCATACGTAAGTAGTCTATATAACGGACATGTCAGCCAAAAGATTCTATTATTTTACTATGAAGCCAATTCCCTTAGGTGGCCCTGCATAATTCAACCCCTTAATGGGTTTGTTAAATAGTGGTAACTTCATTCTTGGGAGGAAAACCCCTTTCTTCTTTATTTGTCTTAATGAAAATATGTCGGGATCCACAAAAATAGACATCCTTAACAAATTTGTCCCATATTCCTTTTCATGATCTGAAAGTATTCAAGTCTATGGTTTATATTTTCCTTCCCTACGTTTGGGTCAGACCTTCATAGGAGTAACATTCATCTAATTCTTAGACAATCTTGATTGAAAATATCTTCTCCATATTCAAGTACCTCTTTCCATATAGAAAACTCTATACTTTGGAAAAGTTAAACCCACATAAACTTTCACTATCTTCTTATCAGTATAAAAGTAAATTTCCGAGAGTTCTTTTGCTTGACTATGCAGCACGTTCCCTTAGGCGGCCTTGTATAAGTAGTCTACATAATGGACCTGTCAGCCAAAGATGCTATTTATTTGACTATACAGCCAATTCCCTTAGGTGGACCTGCATAATTCAACCCCCTAATAGGTTTGTTAAATAATGCTGACTTCATTCTTGGGATCTACTTATTCTAATGCCTTTTAGCTATTTTTCATATCATTCCTCAAATTCAAATTTTCTTAAGTCGTAGTTTACATGTTATCCCTCATACTTGAGTGTGGTAATATGTTTTCAGATAAATTGTTAAGGAATTGAGTCAATTTTAATCCATTTTTGTCAAAGCTATTTCTACCTTAAACATTAGCCTCTTTATGTCCGACTTGCATGACTTTAAACTTCAGACAAAAGACAAGGGAACTTTGAGTAAAAGTCATGTTCCAGCCCACTAAACATACATTTTGTATGATTTAGGTAATATTGAGCAATTAAATGATTCAATGTTTGTAGGGTTATTTATAATAATCCTAGTAAAAAATAAAACTATGCTTATTAGGCCCATTGAATTAGGTAAAAATCTAAATCAGGTAGTAAAGGAAATGCGTTCATAAATGATTGAAGATGAAAGTATTTTTTAGTGATGCACAAGAGATTAGAAGGACATCCACAGATTGGAGTCTCTTCTCTTTTCCAGGAAATTACAAGAGGCTATCAACATAAGTCTTCATTTGATGTACAACATCCCGAGATTCATCAACAGCCACATGAAGCTCATGCACTCGACCAAATTCACTCTTTTCAGCCTGGTGGAGAGCTTTTTTAGCATCCACGATGGCTTTCATCACTTTTTTTTTATCTCCCTCCAATGAATTATTGAGTTGGTCAAGTTCCCCAAGAACAACATCTAACTGTTGCTGGAGGTGCATCTATTGGATGACTTTATCTTTGATATTATGCTTCAGCTCCTTCATTTTGGAAGCATAGTCAGCCTCATATCGAGATACTGCAGCCTCAAATTCACTGATGTTGGCTGATAGCTACACCCTAGTCAGATCTTCCTGACACTTTTTCTCCTCTTCCCTTCTTAAAATGACCTGTTTTACCGCGGCATGGATATTTTCATATCCAAAACCGCCAAGTCCCAATATGACGAATAGGGATGACAGCCGGGGAATCTTCGATGACAGCTCCTCCAAAGGCACATTAGATATGATTTTCCATATGTTCTTCCATGCCTTGCATCGTGAAAATTGGATCACCTTTTGAACTTCCGGGTCCGACTCAGCGTCACTATCATAGGGGGGAGTATAATCTTGGATTAATACACTTAGGGAAGTTCCCTATTCTGCTCCTTCCCCCCTGACCCATGTTTCTTTACTTTCGATTCCCGTTGGGGTAGAGGCTGAGGCCTCACCTCCAGATCTGGCCACTACAATTGATGGCCCTGCATAATCAATTTAACACTTTGTTTAGTTTCAAAGGGTAACAAAAGTTAATTGGTTTTCTTTCAAATTAAGTACACTCAAAAATAATGTTATTTATTACCCAACAGTAGATCAAAAAACTGAGAAGGCTCCTCCCCATCTTTCCTAGCTTTGACAGGATTTTTAGGATGAGTTTGAGGAAGCCCTACTGGGGTCAACTCCACTTTTGTTAATGTCTCTACAATGGTAGGGTTTTCTGTAACCCCTTTAGGCATGGGTAGTTCAGCAGCCTTCTTAGACAGAACTGCACATTTTAACCGATCATTATTAGACATGTAATAAGAAGTTATTCTTAATAGGAAGAAGGATAACACTCACGTCCATAATCTTCTAAATTACATGGTAATTGAACATGATTTATAAAATCTTCTAAAGATGCACCACATTACATCATTTCATATAATGTCATATCAGAATCCTGGTTAATCTCACCAGTGGGAGCATTTGATGTGTCTTCTTGGAGACCCTCAACCTACAGTTCCTTACCCTGGAAAACATCTTTAGATAAGATCGCAACATCAGTTTCAATAGTCTCAAAAAGCTCTAATGTAGTGGTTGAACATGAAGTATCCTAGAATGGAAGTCAGTCGGTGTTTCATTCAACATTTTATGAAGCATTTTTAACTTACCAGAAGCAGGTTCTTCCCTTCTTGCAACAGTAGCAGGAGGGATACTGGGAACAGTTGCTGGATCCTCTCTAGAAGCAGCCATGTCAGCCAAAATTTCTGATTTTTTCACAGCACCCTCTGTGGTCCTCAAAGGAGGATCAGTCCTCTCCCTAAGAGGGTAAATTGATGAAGCCCCTGCAATCCCAAGGAAAATGAGAAACCTTTTAATGGGTTAAGACTCATGATTATCCGAAGGACTTACCATTACTTATGAAGCATTTAGCTGTGGACTTCTTCCTTCGATGACTTTGTCTCTTTGCATTTTTGGGAGTGTCAGTAGTCTCCCTTATAGCCACTTGAATTGGAGAATGGAAGGCCATGTCCAACTCCTCATTCATGGCCTGCTAGCCTGGAGATATCTCACCCAACTCATGAGCAGATTCAGCAGCAGCCCCAATGATAGTACCACCAGGGCTATACTGTGGCGAAGGAACCTCATTAGTTCCTTTAATTTCAAACAAAAAGATGAAGAAAATAACATCCTTGAATAAAAAAAAACTTCTATTGAAATCAAGTTGCAAAGAAAATAAGGAAAGAAAACTTACATCTTCAAGGGCCACGTAATCGTGCCACTCCTCATCAGTCCCCTCAGCGGCGCCACGATCAATAATTTCCTTCACCCTTTTTGTGACAGGAAT
This sequence comes from Viscum album, assembly GCA_963277665.1. Taxonomy (NCBI): domain Eukaryota; kingdom Viridiplantae; phylum Streptophyta; class Magnoliopsida; order Santalales; family Viscaceae; genus Viscum; species Viscum album. Next base: position 1,793,660,185 of record OY728141.1, read on the forward strand.
GGAATCATCTGTGTCATATATAAGCATTTCCATCTCTTTGATATAATCTCTCACTTCATCGGGGCTATCTTCGAAATTGATATCGGTAGAAGCCAGAAGATTCCCTATTCCAGGGAGGTGCAACCCCTTGCATAAATCCAGCCAGACAGTTTCAATACCACAGTATAAAATTTTCCACATATGGACTGCCTTTGGTTGTAGATATTCAGTACGTGTACCAGAAGGCTGCAAGGAAGGTCCTACAATCTTGGACTTCAATTTCTTCCCATCTCATGCACCTATTGATAGAGAATAAGAAAATAAGACTTATTGGTTTATAATGTAATGGTGATTAAATTTCCACAATGAAGTAACTCACCAGGATTTGATGGAGTAGGACTTTTGATTCTGACCGGAGGAATATATCGGGCACGAGGCCTCTTTGCTGCTTGTTGTGCCTCATCATCCCCATCTTGGGAATTCGGAGAATCAGTCCTAGATGAGGAATCTGGCGAATCTGCTTCAGGTGGGGAAACATCACCTTCATGAGGAAATGTTTCTTTCTCTACAGTCCTATTCCTTTTCCCCACCTGATAAACTGGGTGATTCAGCACCCCTTTAGGGTATGATGCTATTCAGTGCTCGGCATACCATGTAGTCAAGTTATATGCTGCTTTTTCAACTGGTAGATCAAACACTGCCCCAGTCCTCTCCCTAGATGTCAGAAACCATAGTTGATGAGCAACCATCAGATGTTTCTCTAACCTGACATGTACAGGGGGAGATAAAACAATCTTCTGTAAAAACTTGAATTGACGTGAAAATCTATACGGAGCATAGGCCTCGCATATAATCTCTTCGTCATTTCTGGCGACCAGCACACCATCTCTACAGGCCAGCATGTATGCCCTCAAATCCAGGCTGGCTGTTCCACCATCAAAAAACCACCCGGTTGGTGGATTTCCATAAGTAAAGAAGTTTAATTCCTTATACATCCTTAGCCTCACCTTCAAGTCATATTCATTAAGAATTAATGGAGCAATTCTAGAGAACTCCTGCACTGATGGCCTGAAAGAACATCCAGGAATATGTACTCCATTCTATACATTATATGTCTTAAAGTGAGTGGTGATCCATCCCCACAAAACATGGAATGGTCCCAATATTCTGAAATGAGACTTAACCATGAAGAGATGGAGTAAGATCCTGTGAATCTTTGCTAAAATGGGGGTAGCCAACCCAACCATTTTCCCCTCAGCCAACTTGGCAGAAATAACGAAGGTCCCTGGCCTGATGCCTCCCTTCGAGTCCCTGAATGGAAAAAGATAAACGCTAAGCCACAAGTCCAAGAAGCCCTCCAGATGAGTCTTCTTTGGGATTCTTTGATTCACTTTGTATCCCCACTTCTCAAATTCCCCTACTTCTAGAGTCGGCCAGAATGTGCCTCAAGCACCCCTCTTATTTGTTTTGGGACATGTGGTAGGACGAGTGGGCATATTCTCCTTGGGCTTCTTTTTCATGGATCCCTTCTCCTTCGGCTCCTTCTCCTTCGGTTACTTCTCTTTAGTTTTGGTAAGAAGCATATCCATCCACTCCTCTGGATGAATATCCTTTCTGGAATGAGTTAGGGAGGTCTCTGAACACTTGAGCTTGTGGAAGATTTTAAATAATTCCCAAGCTAAAGCTGTAGTGTTCTCCGAATCATTCCATGTCACCTTGGGAGGGATGAATTAATCATACATATCACCCAAAATTAGAGCCCCTAAGATCTTCTGGACATCCCACAGACTGATGCCTACTTCTCCATGAGTCAAATGGAAATAATTGGTTTCTGGGCTCTAATGACTGAGTATCTTCGGCATGATGTTATCATGTCTATAAACATATGTTTTCCCAACCCAGACGACTTCATATATTGCAATTCCTTTCAAATACGCAACAAACTCTGCACAGGTTTGTCGTACCTAGTATGCCCACATCCAAGTTGGTTTCACACCTCCTCCAGGACGGAAGTCCCAACTTCTATTCCAACCTTTAGATTGATCTATCTGAGAGTTTCAGAAAATTGAGGGATAACAATGTGGTTGCAGCTCAGGTTTATGAGGTTTCAGATCTGGCGTACAAGGGCTATGATGCATCATATGGGCCTTCTCTACTATTCCAGTAGTTAAAAATTATCCCCCACATGAAATATTTGCTGAAGAAAAGTTGGTATAATTCTGAAACCAAGAAATTGGGAGATAGTTCTTTTCCTCTGGAATGGTAGCTTCTCATAGATGACCATATCCATACAAAGGCAGATAAATGCTCTGTGGGAAGTCACAATGACACTTCTTCAAATACGTATCCCAATCCGGGAGAGGGATATCACAAACTATATAGTAATCATGGCCAATGATTCTCATCATATCATCAAGGTGCTTGATTCCCAGTTCATCAGCCATTCCTATTTCCTTGGGAGCCATTGAATCTGCACAAAAACTGAATAAATTAACTCTTAAATGGGTTTAGTTTTTCATAAAATTTGTGAAGAAATTCTGAAAAAATGACTAAGGCATTAAGGCGCCCAAGTCTAATCTTGGCGCGCAAGTATGAAAATGTCGTGCAAGTGAGGATGTTCCTCACAAGTGTTTGGAGCGAAAATATCACCGTGCAAGTCTAGATACCTTGACAGCAGCATGACAGCGAAGAAATAGTAGAAAAAAGAGTAGCTTGCGTGGCGAAGGTAACCTGCGCGGCGAGGTCTCGAAAATCCAAAATTCTGTGCTATACGCGACAAATGGTCACATATATATAGTCCTAGCCGCAACCATGTGTGCCTAAAGCCAACGCGCTCTTCAGCCAGTGTGATCAGCACTTGCGCGCCGCCCTCTGCGCGCTCAGTACCTGTGCGCCGAAGTCTCCTTGGTTTTTCTTCTTTCCTAAGAGTTACATCCTCATGTTCTTTCAGATCCAACTCTGTGGGGGACTTTTTTTACGCTTCTTTTCGTCACAGAGTCTAAAAAAATTCAAAGGAAAATGCCTTAGCATAAAGTGATTCATCCTTTGACAAAAACATCAAAAATTATCAAAGGAATGAACAAGGGTTCTTTTCCATTTGGGTCGTGCAAGTTCCCTCAGAGTCGCACAAGTACACCTGCGCGCCGCCTAATGGCCGTGCAGGTGACTTGTGCGCCCTTTTTGAAAATTCTCCCTGGGTCTCTCCAGCCTATAAATACCCCTGTGGACCCCCCCATTTCGGGGACGAAAAATTCCAGAACCTCAAATTTGAGCTCCCAACACCCTAGTCTCTTCTCAAAGCTTCTAAACACTTATAAGGTAATTTATTACCTAGAACAGAAGATCTAGAGAGTGGGAGGAAGGCCTAAGTGTTGAAATTAATCGAAACTTGTGCGCCTGAGTGGCAAGCCCTTAAGGGAAATGGTCACACTTGCGCGCCACCTTACTCCTTCACCAGAACTTGCACGCCACACTTCTGTAAGCCCTTAGGAATAGTACTAAGGTCTTGATCCAAGTCTCTCACAAGTATTACCCCAAGGGATAAATGTCGTGTAAGTACCCATGTGCCGCACAGGTATACCTGCGTAACCCAAAATTGTGTTCCCACGCAGTACCTGCGCGCCCACCAAGACTTGTGCGCCCCTCAATTTTTGGGAGCCCTTCCTGTCCATTTAACCCCTCTTACACCTATCCCTCTCTCCTCTTCAGGATTAAACCTTCAAAACTCTTTCCAAATCCATTTATGGCATTATATCCTTGTTGGCTTCTTTATCTGAAAGGAATTATGTGGAACATCTCTCAAAACCTTGTGATTTACACATCTCTACATCACTAAAGTTAGAGAGTTCATTCATTTAACCTCATCCTTTAAGATTAGATAATCCTTAACCTGGGCCTCCTTTTCAAGAGTAAGCTCGAGTCCAACTTTTCATTAACCAAGGCCTCTTTTTCAAGAATAAGCCCCAAGTCCTTATTAATTTGGGCATTCTCCTTAGAAGTAATCCCTAGTCTCCAAGTTTCCAAATATGGGCTTCCTTTTTAGGAGTAAGCCCCAATGATAATTCTCTTAATTTGGTCTTCATTTTTAGGAGTACGCCCCAATCTTAAAATATGGGCATCCTCTTTAGGAGTAACCCCCAAGTTCCATAATTTTCTTCAAGTCCCTTAACCTGGGCCTCCATCTCAGGAGTAAGCCCCAGTCTTAATTTCTTTTAACTAGTCCTAATATACTTTTGATTTGGGCTTCCTTCTTAGGAGTAAAACCCAATCATAAGTTCCCTCCTAACATGGGAATCTTCCTTAGGAGTAAGCCCCAAGATTAAAGTATCCAAATCTCCATAAAGCACATATATCTTTATGGACCCTATTCCTGGATTTCTTCCCTGAAGTAAATATTAATCTTCATCTATTTGGGCAGTCATACATACATAAGCCCCACATCATTTCTTATGATTGCATCTTTCATGGCACAATTGTCTGGTTTTACCAATACCTCCTGTTTCTCACATCGAGCATGACTCACGTGAGCTTAGAGTGTAAAAGTAATTATGACATCTTTCATTGAGCCATCAATCATAAATAAACATAATACTCACTTACTCAAACTACGTGAGTTATGATTCCTTTTCTAAACAAAGGATACGTAGGTAGCCCATCTGCGGGTATGATCCCAACTCTGAAATAATCCATGTCCTTCTGAATGATAATAAACCTAAAGTTCCCCACTGAGTGGCTTTAAAATCAGTATGGTCATCATAATGATCAAGAGACTTTTATGTATTTAAGGATACCATTGACTAAGAATCTCTAACAAATACAGATAATTCTATATCGATGACGAACCTCGAATACATATAAAAGATTCTCTAAATTTCCTACATATTTAGTCATTGATTGTCATATCTAAAGAAAATCTCATTTTATACTTGGTAATGTAATACAGATCCATGAGCATAACTTAAATCAATAAAGAGAGTCCCAGAGTAGACAATAATTCCCCTCAAAAAGATGTGATGAGTCCGACCTACCATCCTCTTGACCAATGCAAATTTCTATGTCTTATCATTTCACAACTAATGAGCACCTAACTTTGGAAAGTATGTCCAAATGGATATGGAATCATTGTATGTTTCCAATTTTACGAACAAACTGATTAGAAACCGCTTGGAATGTTTGAATCTTAAATCAATGAGATTGTCCCCAATTCCAGAGAGAAAAAATAATAACATAACAAAAACCTTGAGTTTTTTGGATAATGTTTTTTATGTATGACTTCAATAAAAACAGTATAAGGAGTGGAGATGCAGATGAAATAAACATGATCATTGGAAAATTTTACACAAAAATTGGGTAACTTATTTTGGTTTATACAAAAGGGATTCCTTGGAAGAAATAATTCCCAATGGAAGGATTCAATGTTTAGTGGAGGGATGTTGGTAAGCAATTAAGATATATCCTTTCCAAACCTAAGTGGTTTTATGGGTGTGAGTAATGGGTAGTGTTCTTGAATTTTATAGTTGAGGGGGAGTGGAAATCCTGTAAATACCAAAATATATTCATTAATGTGAGGTAAAACTTACCTCATATTCCAAATAAAATGAACAAATAATGCATTAATGGATAATAATGGTGATCAAAACCTCAACCACACAAAAATATGTTCATTTTAATAATTTGGTTTTATAACTTCTATGATTCCCCAATTTTATAATTTTAGTTTTTATTAATGCATCTAGTTTTACTATATATTTAATTTAACCATTAATAATAAATTAATTTTAGATTCATTAAAAAATAGATACACATATAATTTTTAATAATATAACTAATTTATAAAATAAAAATCCCATATTTTTTGGAAATTAATTTTAAAACAAACGCATGTGAAGCGATAAGTAATATAAATAACAATACAAATCTAAAAATATATTTATTTGAAAATAGGGATACAATGAATTATTAATATTATATATAATTTATAAGAAAACCCATGTTTTGTGGAAATTAATTTTAAAACAAGCTCATGTGACGTGCTAAAACACACCTTAAACCCGAGCCTTGTTAGCATTGTTTTTACAATATAAGGGTCAATATATCAATTATAAAATATTAATTGGTCAATTAATAGACCATATTTAATATTTATTAACACTTAAAAATCACTTTCAATAATATAGGATTTTTTTAATTTTAAATTATTTAAAAAAATATCCTTTATCGTAAAATAACAATAATGTCAATTTTGACATAAATTATTGAATTTTAATTTTAAAATATAAAAATTATTTTATGATTAAAATATAATAAGTTTAAATCTATTTAAAATGATATATTTATCTAATAAATTAATGAGTCACAATTATTCAGTCAATATATTTAACTTTTAATATTTATGGTGTCATTTATTTTAGTTTATTGTTAACTAAATAATCACTACATTGAAATTTCTTATGAATTTTAAGTAACTAAATCATATATAAAAATTATTGATAAATTATTATGATAATAATAAATAAAATATATTTTAAATAGATATGTATTACTGAAAAGATGACATTTTTTATATATCTCACTATTTAATAAATGATAATGGTAATGAAAGTTCTCTTTCTGTGTTTTTCCTTACGTAACCTTTTATATAGGTCACTTACATTTAATAATATTCCAATTACACATAAAATTAGAACCATGAGGGTATATGTTCTAACTATTGGAATCTTGTGTCACTTGAACATGTTCCCAGGTCATTTGGGTCCATAATATTATGGTTTAGTCCCTTATTATGCTTAATTTTACCTTTGTCAACGTAATTAATTTTAATCACTGTAACTAAACTTTTTTTTTCAAAAATTAAGATGATACTATTAGACCACAAGTAATATAATGATTACAACCATGTATGTTCATTTTTTAAAATTCAAATCACATAACTGGGAAAATTAAGATTAACGCTATTCCCGCAAATGTGGAGTGAATTCTGGTTTTTAATGTACAAACGTTCAAAAGTTCAATACATTTTTTATATAATTTAAATATAAAAATAGCTCTAATGACCTTAATTGGATTAATATATTCATAAAATATCTATTGTGTCTTTAAAAACCAATTTAAAATATAATTTAAAAATAATCCTTATTTAAATGAAAAGGTTATTTTTTACTAAATTGCAGTAATATTTACTATTCATCAAAAATTAAAATTTCTAAGAAAAATCCAAAAAAATCAACCTAATCTAATTTTTTCATTATGAATTCAATAACTATGTTTATTTTTTAAAATAAAATTTATAATAGTTTCAAAATTTAGTTATAAAATAGGCACACTATTGAAAGGCAGTAAACGTGTTTTATGAGCAACACATGTTAACTCGGTGTTGTGTTTAGCATAAGATTAAATTTTTGTATAAATAATGCTACCACCAAAATTATATTTATTATAAAAGTAAAATATTTCAAAGTCATGGGGTGTTACAAATCTGTTTGAAGACACTTAATGTTTAAAATGTCACTTGCTTTAATAAAAACATTTTTCCATTATATTATATGATTTAATTTAAAGGATAAATTAAATAAATATTAATTTTATAAAAATTACCCCATTTTTTATCATAAAATCTAAATAAGATCATTGTTTATTTTTTTATTTTTCTAAAGAATATTATTTTTAGTGAATATTGAAAATTACAGTTTTTACAAATACAGTAACATTAATGACATCATCATGATATAATTATGACATAAAAATCTATGAACCCTTTTTTAATGAAATAATATGTTTTTGGAAAATAAATAATTTAGAAATTATTTTTAATTTAGAAACTTACATTTTACATTTTGAAACCTAAATTACATTTTATCATAGTAAAATTTATTTTGGGTTCTTCGCATTTAAGGGAATGGGTGGAAGGTTTTCTTCGGTTTTATATATATTTAAATGTAAAATAAGACATTATTTTATTTAATAATACATCTAATTTATTTGGAATCAATGTAGCCTAATATTAGTTGTCTTAAAGAAATGAATAATTTAACACAAAACCCCCTCTTCAGGTATAAATACAATGAATTTCTCCCATTACACTCCACTAAATAAATGTTTCTAATTAATTCCCTCTATTTACCTCTCTTGAGTCCTAAAAAGTACTTTATATGGTTATCATGTGTTCCTATCAAGCTTAATGTAACTAAATTTCAAGGTAAAGCTTCATAAACTCTTCTCTGTATTTATTTTCACAACCAGTCCCATTCTTTTAAATCATAATGAAAAATGTTCTTATGATTTGTTATTATAAATTCATTATTTTATTTTCAATGATATATCAACATTTTATCTCATTATACAACTTTCATAATCTGTTATAATTATAAAACACTCTCATAGCAATAAAAACCAAAACATTTTTAAATGTAAAGATTGTATAGTTTCTTAGTAATGACATCCCTATATGGATGTAAAAAAATGGATGAAATATATGAATTAGATACACCTAGGGGTAATAACCGCAAAAAGGTTTGTTTTTTTACTCTTCCTTTACTCATTGAAAACTTAATCGGACTATATATACACATGGGTTGACACTCCCCGGGGATATTATTTGGATGATTCATGAGTTTTTTATGGACCCAAATGAAGGATTATTGACTATTTATACCACCTACATGGATGATTACTATATAATTTGTAAATTTAAAGTATTTGAATATATTATAATATTATGTAAATAATTTTACAAAATTATACATTATAAATAATAAAAATTAGTATATCAAAACATAAATGGATAATTTAAATGAATATGTTTTGTCATTAATTATTTCTATAAATGAAAATTTTATAAATATATTCCTATAATTATTTCTAATTAATAATGATAAAAAGGATTAAAATTCACTTCAATATTCATCTGTTAATAGACAGAAGTTTATTATAAAAATATTTCAAACATAATAAAATAAAATGTGGCCTATGGTAAGTTTTATTTGTATCAATTTCCATTCAATGAAACATATTTAAAATTATGCACCTATTATTCTTTGACATGATGTATATATTTTATATTAAATTCTTTTATCATAAATAAGGTTTTCATGTATTTTAAAATTTTATTGAATGTTCTATTCCAATGTGCTTTTAGTTCATTAGAAAGATGATAATCTGATTTGTAACTCAATTTACATTCATTAATTTATTTCATTACTTCATTTATTATGTTTTTCTAAAATTATGTTAGCTATAAATACTGATTGTTTCATGTTTTATTTCAACTTATTTTATATCGATATGCATTCTTTCACATGGAATCTTTATTAATATTTTCTTGCTTTAATTCCTATGCTTTTGGTAGGGGTTTCCATTCCATGTCTCCACTCATCTCAATTGTTGTCCATAAATTCAATATTGTTTCTATAATGTCTCATATTTAGTTCCATCAACGTTTAACTTACAATTTTTCCTTCATTTACGATGAATTTAAGGTCTTATTTCCTTATGTATTTATAGTTTATACATTACATTATTCATAATGGTTCTTTTCCCTTATTTAAGGATAGAAATATTCATACTCCATGACTATATTAATTATATTTTCAAAGAATATTATTTTATAATCTTTAATTACTACTTAAGAATATTTTAAAATATCATTTACTTTCTATATATATTTTAAAAACAATAATTTTAACATATTATACATGAATAACATTTTATTTTTTATAAATTTGTGGAAAGAATATTTTTTAAAATGTTTTCATTATGAATTAGTTTTCCTGTTTTTATTGTTATCTATCATTATAAATCATTCATTACAAATTTTCAGGGTTTTACAATGTAAATTCTATTCCCATTATTCTAGGAATGTTATTTAAAATTTTTAAATCCCATGATTCAAATATGGTATGGGAAATTTTTATTATAAATAAATTATATTAAAATAAACATTTGTATATTTCATAATGATAAATTTTTAATTTCATAGGTTGACAATCTCTTTTTATCTTACTATGTCAAGAAATATCCATGAATGATTTTTTGAAAATTTACCTCAAAATGAATTTTTTATAATAATTTACAATATAGTATTAAAATAATTTTTATTTAATTATTATAATTTGTTAGAACATATATAATTAATTGTACCACTATTATCATTTGGTTATAAATAAGGATAAATTAGTTGGAATGAGAAAAGAGAAATTTTTTCATAAAACTATTTTTAAGTGTCAAATATTTTTATAAATTAAAATAATCACAATTGATGAATGATTATAATTAATTGAGTATATTATATATTCATTAAAGAATTTATTTTCATAAAATTATTATTACTATGAATATATTTAGAATAAAATTTTCTTATTCTTGAAAAAAACATTTTTACTAAAAAAACGTTTCTCCCTTTTTTGGATTTATTTTTACATTAATATATGCCACTTATAGGAAAGGAATTTGATAGAATGTTTTTATGATTTTAAATCATAGTGTATAATTTTTTCAAAATATGTGAATTTCTTTTTTGGTTATAATTAAATGTTACTTAGATTATGATCTATTACTAGGGTAAATGTTAAATATTTTTAAAAAGGGGTTAAATTTAAATGATATGCATTAAAATAACCTTATATAAATTATATTATTTGATCACAGTTATAACTTATCCCCCGAATATTCTATTTTTTTTACAATTTTTAGCTAAATAATTTGAGTATGAAATGTAATATATAATAAAATTTCAAGTATTTACAAGATTTCCACCCACCTCACATATAAAATGGAACCACCTCTACACTCTTATTCACAAACCATGAGCCAATTATTTTAGAATAATAATGCTAAAATACATTTATGTATTACTTCCCCATATCCTAGATCTTTATTATTCTCCTAATTCTATCCTAATAAAGTCTATTTTTTAAGCCAATGGTGGTCCCTCAAAGAGGTTCTAATAATCTTAAATGGATCTTTCCAAATTTATTTCTTCTTATAACACCTTAAAATATATTTTATCCATCCTTATATAATGAATCAATTTTAATAAAAAAACATAAATTTTTTTATTCTTATGGAATAACCTTTATCCACCTCTTTTCTGTCAAATGAGAAATGAATGCATCTTCTATGTGTACGTGCGGGCTACCTTCTCCACAAATCATTGTATTTCAATTTTCATCAACATTTTCATAGTTAGTTATTATGATAGATATATATGTATGTATTATATTTATAATATAATTATTCCTCTAGGATAGATATACAGATGGATTTAAATAATATATATTATAATTTTGATATAAAACTGATTATTAAATAACAAAATATTGTTTGCAATTCTTTTATTTTTTTCATTAGAAAGTGAAAATAGTGTTCACATGTATGTATGAACTACCATCTCCATGAATGGAATATTTTATTTTCTATTACTCTCATTCATGGAATATTATAACAATTTATATAAGAAATAAATATTAAATTTATATCCACAATTATATTCTATAAATAATGAATTGACGACCATTTAATAATAATAGAGACTTCCTAATTGAAACTAAGATAAAAATAGAATAATTAACACCTAGAAATACAATGTTAGGGAATAATTGTTAATGAATGGGTTATGAAATGTGGTATGTTAATAATATATGGTATTTTATTTATGTTTATGGTTTTGGTATGAGCGCTTAACAATTATAAAATCGTTTTATAGGAGGATAAAACATGTATGTCTAAGTAGAGACACAAGGAAATGGATTTCTTTTACAATCTCATTTCATGACATGATTGATTCTCTTATGATTTAATTTGATAAAATTATATGATCATAACATATTAAATATCATATATTTTCTTATAATATTATTAATTTTTTTAATTATTTATTTTCTATTTCTTCTCTTATTGAATCAAGAATCAACAAGTACATTATATGTATTGTATATCAAGCTTATCTCTTCTTTGCAGTAAGGAATAATTTTCCGCAATATCAATATTATTCATATTGTTTCCTGAATTTTCTTTTATAAACTCCAATGATTATTTGATTTCATATTAAACTAAAATTTAATTTATTTATGATTTTTTTATTAGAATTATTTTAATGATATTTTTTATTTTTTATTTTTTTAATTTCTTTATAAAAGTATGAGGAATTATTTTTAAAGTATATAATGTGAATTGATTTTCCCACATCCATGACCATTTTTCCTTATTAAATATTCCTTTACATGTTTCTTTGGTTTCTTTTTATTGAAAATATTTTTATATTAATTTTCAATTTAAAATAAAAGGGTATTATTTTCTTTAAGGGATGAAAAAAATTAAATGTGATTTATAATTTCATTCTCACACAATGTTATAAGGATGTTACTTTTAATATTTTACTTTAATTTTTTTAAAATTTTAATAGGATTTATTTTACCGTAAATCCTTATTTTATAATTAATTTATGGCCTTATTTAATCCATTAATAATTCATGTTTTTCGTTATTAACTTTCTTATGACCACATTTATTATCAATCCCTATTATTTCATTAGATATTACTTTCACCTCTGTGTCCATATTTTAAGTATCATATATTTATATGTTATCATTTCAAAAATTTATGGTTTTCAAAATTGCATACATAATTAGTTAAAGGAATCTTATTAAGAAATTTATTTCATTGATTGGGTAAATATTTTTTACTCTTTATCTAATATGGATAATTGTTGATCTATAAAGAACTTTTAGAATGAATTTTATTGACCATTCAATATATGAGTAATGAATTAGATTACAAAGAGATGTGCATGACCCATTTATGGTTGACCCCTTGATGCATCGACTTGTCGTATGGTAAAAAATAACATACATTTAATATTAGACTAGAATCTGATTTACACCTACCCATTTGTTAATAATGTCTTACTTGAGGCCTTGACAGTAAGATTCATGATATCTTGGATGAGACCCTGGTGGTGGGAATGTAAAAGTATATAAATATGAATTTCCTTTATTGATAATTTATATTCCATTATCCATGTGATTTTTATGTTGATATTAGTTAGGGATATTCATTTAAATCAAGTTGTTTCTTGAATGTCATGTGTTTTGATTATCCACTCTTCCATAATGATTATGAATTATTAACTCATGATAGTTTACACTATTTGTAACCCTAACTATGACAATGAAATCAATATTTATCTTTTAATTTTCCCATGGATATGAAGAAGGATTATTTGAATGATTTCATGAAATAAAAATTATTTCTTACACAATGGTTTTATATATCTAATCGAATATGGGAATCATGAATATATATATATATATTTCCAAGACTTTTAATTTAATATATCACTCATGGTGTGATTCCTATAATCTTATACTTATGTAATAAAGTAAAAATTTGATCTAGGTTACTGCATATGGGTTTATTATATCTTTTTTAGAAGGAAGCTTAGTAGAAAACTTTAAATATGGATTTTAACTGAACATCAAAAACATGAGAATTATGATTATCCCTTAGGTTATTTATGAAATTTTACCATCATAGGGATTTTTTATTATCTGACTTAAAATTCATGATGATTATCAGATAAATCAGTATATTCCATTGTTTAGAGTTGTATCCTAGTAAAACAAAGGGAATCAAGGACCATAGTCAATGTAGGGATTTCCCTACTGATCAAGCCAATACAACAAGTGTAAGAGAAGAGCATATCATGACCATATTAGGGAAGCTGACCTAGGTTATAATGGATAACATTACCCATATTGAAAAACATATGTTATATATAATGATTCACATATTTAAGATAATTTTATGATGCATAATCCTCCATATTGTAATGGAATAATTAGTCCATTGGTAGCTGAACAATGGATTTTGACCCTCGAAAAGATATTTTTTTCCTTAGGAAATAATGAAATTGAAATGGTTATTCTGTTAGTGTATTTTCTAAAAGGGTATTAAGATCAATGTTGGTAATTAATCCAGGATAATATATATAAAAAAAGACATATGTAATTTTAAACATCTAAATTGATATTCTTTGAAAAATACTTTCCTTGAGAGAAATGAAATGAAACGAAGAGGAAGTTCCTATTTTTAAAGAATAAGTAAGATTAATGTATTTAATATTATGATACTAACTTTACTAGATTATCGATGAATTCTAAAGACTACTAATGTAATCCAAAAAATATATATTGACCATTTCTTTCATTGGATTATGTCGTGTCTCCAATTGGTACGGGTTTCTCTAATGTTTTCATTATATGATGATATAGTATCAAGTTCCATAAAAATAAAGAAATAACTCTCTATATATTTTCTATTTATGGAAAATAATGAAAATAAGAGAGCAATTGAGAATTATGTGAAAAGAAATGTTTCAAATAATAATAAAGGGAAGATAATATTTCCCACATGTGATAATTATGGAAGGAAATACCAAAGGGATTTCTTAATGGGAACATGAGTCCATTTCAAATGTGAAGAAAAGGGTCATAATGATCATAAATTCAATGGATAGAATGAAAACACTACTATCTAGTTTTTTAACTATAAATAGATGGGAAATTATTCAAAGGAATGTCTCAAGAATCAAGAGAAACTACCAAAAATGAGAATAATGGGATAATTATAATCTTATGCGATAACTAAAGTTGAGGTTGATATTATAAAATATGTGGTATCATGTAATAAAAGTAAGTTATTTCAATATTTCATACTCTATATTAAATACCTTTTTTAACTTCCATGTTTTTTAACAATATTAAATCATCCCCCAGAACTCTAAGAAGATAACAATAAATCAAAAAACCTAGTGGGAATCCTATTTCATCGTGTATATTTCATTATATTCCCATTATGATGCCTAGAAACACCTTATTTTCAATTTTTTTATCATGCCCAGATTTAATCTTATACTATGATTCTTTTGGATTGGATTTAAAATTATAATTAAAAACTTTACTTCCAAGTTAATGATATTATGATTCAGGAAGGAGATGTGGAATCCCTTATATTTAGAGGGGAAACTTCATCATTTGAGTTGTTTATGGATCAAACTGCAGTAGTTCCCCAGAATAACTTTTTTGTCAAAAAATATTAGACAAAACCTATGAATGTGAATGTTAACCATATAATATAGGATATAAATATTTTATAAGAAAAAAATTGATGTATTTCAAGAATAAATACTTTAAAATACACTTGATCATTAATTTTACTTTTCAATTGATATCATCCTTGATGAAAAATTTATATCTTATACTCCATATAGTATGGCCATAGTGTAATTAGTGGAACTGAAGAAATAACTGCATGAGTTTTGGGATAATGGGTTTATTCAAACTAGGGTTTCACCATGGGAACCCCTTATTATTTTTATTATGAATAAATATTTTTCTATGGGGTCCCACAACATTTATAAGGAAAGTAATGTTATTACTATACATAAAAAGTATCATATTTATTAAATATATGAATTTTCCGATCAAATTCAAGGAGATAAATATTTTTCAAATATTTATTTTTTTTGTTATCATTAACTACATGTAAATAATGAAGATATTTTAAAAATGATTTTTTATACAAGGTATATACATTATGAATTTAGAGTAATGCCTTATGAATTTACTTATGTACCATATACTTTTAGGGATATAAGGAACATATTATTAATGGGTATTCATGATTGTTTCACTATGTTATTTATTTATGATATATTAGTATAAAATAAAATCAATTATGAGTGTAAAAGTAATTTTGAATCATTCATGGGACTGTTGAAGAAATCAATATATATGGAAAATTTTGAAAATGTAAATTATAGATTTAAAAAGACTCTTTTTAGGGTATATTTTCTCTAAGGATTGAATATAGTTGATTATTTAAAGATAAATATAGTTCATTTAAAGATAAACCTGGTTAAGGAATATCCAATGCTAACAAATATAACCAAGTGGTATATTTGTTTTGGATTTGTAAGTTACTATCAGTTATTTTTTCAAAAAAATTCCAAACTAGAAAATTTTGATCCAAGTTGGAATGTAAATGGTTTAATATCATATATATATATAATAATGTAATTATTATTTTAAATAATTATATTGGATATTAGTCAATTAACTAATATTTAATTTACCATATGGAAGAGATGGATTTGTGATATATAGTGATGCATCTAAGAAAGGAATTGGATGTTTCCTCATGTATAAAAATAGAGTTTTTCCTATGTATCAAGGAAATTAAAGATATATTAATAGAACTACACAAACCAAGATATTTAATTAGAATCTGAAATAATTACATTGAAAATATGGTGGAATTTCCTTTATAGTGTAATATGTTAAATATATAAAGATAAAAAAAATAAAAACATCTTCTCATTGAAAGGTATCAACATACGGGTAAGGTGACGCATCGAACTACCCATGTATTTTGAAAACTCAATACACTACCACCCTTGGTAGGAAAATAAGGTGGTTGATTCATTGTGTAAGAAAAAACATAGGGTTTTGACTAAAATTAAGATTAAAAAATATCATATATTTGAGGATGTTGCAATGTTTGGCAGGGGAGTCATTAAGAGGAAACATCACATTTATTCCAAATTATTGTCAAACCATCATTACTAGAGAAAATAAATAATTTATAGATTTATGAAATGAATTTTCAAAAGAAACTTAAATATTTGAAAGATTGTAGTTTAGAAACAATCATATATGAAGATGATATTTTGATATTTTAAAGGAGGTTGTGTGTTCTAGTAATTAATATGTTAATAGATAATTATTATATTAATCTCATAGTAAAAATTTATTTACACACCTTGGGATCACTAAAACGTCTAGATATTGGAAGGAAAATTTTCTGTGGGATAAAATGAAATGATATATTGTAGACTATATATCAAGATTCGTGGTTTTTTTGGTTGGTAAAGACTGAGAGAAAACAATATAAATGATTCATACAAACTCTAATTGTTCCTATGTAAAAATTGGATGACATTACTATCATATTTTTCACAATACTTCCAAATACACCTAGATTGAATGATGTCATGTGGGTTATTCTTGATATCCTTACCAAAATTTCAGATTTCCTCACAATAAAAAAAAGCAATACCTCTTGAGAATATCACATGAATCTATATTAATGAATTTTTGAGATTTAATTTTTCACCTATTTTGATTTTATCCAGTCAAGATGCACAACTGAAATCAATATATTTGAAGTGTCTCTAAAATACTCTCGACAATGAGCTATATATAAGAACAAATTATCATACACAAATTGATGGTTAGGCTAAAAATTATTTTTATATATTATAAGATATATTAGTATAATGATAAGTTTACTTTCAAGGTATATGACATAATTATTTACCTTTGGTGAAAATATCATATAATAATAGCTTCACTTCATGCATTCAAATGACACCATATGAATCACTGTACAGAAATTGGTTTTGATCTTAAACATGGTGGGAATAATTTTTTGAAAGGAAGATTTTATGATGTGATATCATGGAACATATAATAGTCAAGGTGGATTATATTCATAATCATATCAAGTGAGATTAATTTTTATATAAGAGATATACCAATAACTGAAAAAATAATGAATAATTTCAAGTGGGAGATCATGATATCTTGAAGCTTTATTTGTTTAATGGTTTTATAAGGTTTGGTAAGAAAAGAAAATTGAGACCCATGTACATTGGTCCTTTTTAATAAATTAAAAGAATTTGAGTTTTGTCTTACCATTTATAAATTCCACTTATCCTCTCAAAATTTCATGGCATGTTCCATATCCCATTATTGAGGAAGTACACTCCAGATCCAATGCATGTGACCACCTTTGAAGAAATATAATTAGAACCTAATTTACCTTACACTAAAGAGCCTATCTAGTTTTATAAAACTAGAAAAAAAAATTGTGGAGTTGGAAATATTTATTAGTAAATATACATTGGATAAATAAAAATATAGAATAGGAAACTTGTGAACCTGAAGAAGTAATGATTAATAACAACCCACATTTTTTTATGAATGGATATCCATGAAAATTTAAAAGATAATTTTTTTTGGAGGGATGAATATAACACTTGAGGTTCATCAAAGGTAAGTAATAGTTTAATTCTAATAAAACTATAGTGAAATTAACATTTTAATATTTCATAGCTCAAAATTTCTAATATGATAGTATGAATATCACTTTTAAACATACTATCAAAAAATAATCCTAAAATGAATATTTGAAATTTTTCTTTTATAAATAAGATTTTGTGAATAATTGACTATATATAATTTAAATTCTTTCATTTAATTTATAATAATGTATTTGAAAATTAATAATTAATTATTCATTTATAATCAATTGGTTAAAATTAAGATTAAATAATTTTAAAGTAAAAAACGAATTATTTTTTTAGAAAACGATTTTTATGTGCATAATGTTTTTATAAATAAAAATAACCCTTATTAGTTTTTGGTTTTAATCATATATATAGAGTACATATTCCATTAAATAAATGTACATTCATCTAATGGTGGTCACTAAACAAATATTTATAATAATTTCATCTTATTCTTTAAAATGATATTTTCATAAAACTTATTTCCATTGTGGTTTAAAGGTTTTTGTTAAATTAATTTATATATTTTATAGGAATTTAATTTGAAAAAAAATACCAAATTTAAAATGATAATTTTTTAATTTGGTAAAAAGTTCAATTTCATTTTTTTGTAGTGAATTGTAACCAATGTAAAAATTCATTACTTTGGTAATGGTTAAAATGAGTTATAAGGGGGTCATACTAAATAGGTAAGGGTTAAAATAAAATAAAAATTATATAAATTATATTGGATGATAAAATGTAGATCATATGACTCTAATCATTGAAATTGTAAAAATTTGTATCCACTTGACTTGAGTAAGACATATAACATATAATAATGTTTAAAGTATTTACAAGATTACTGCTAAACTCACTTATAAAAGGAACCCCATATTAACTATTATTCACAAACATTTATCCACTCATATTAGAAAATACATAAAAAATACCTTCCTATATTCCTTACCCATGTCATGGATCTTATGTTATTCCTCTAAGACCATTCTAATAAAGCTTACGGTTAAATGACCCAAGTATTTATAGAATGATACATTTTCATATCTATTAAAATTTATTAATAAGATATTATTTTCATGTTAAATATAACACTTTTTTTCTAGATCGTACTCAACATGCAACAACGGGAATCTCTGAAATCTTACATTGCACACAACATTGAGTTATACTGAAAAATAATACAATAAAATTATTATTGTTTTGAATGGTAGTTAACGTCTAGAAATTGGAATAGAGGGAATGAACAGTATCAAATAAATTTTGAAATATGTTTTACAAATGTTTAAATTATGATTCATTTGTTACCAAATTTATTAGAAATGGAAATAAAAATTAATTGATTATAATGGATGTGTTTTTATAAAAACCGATTTAAAAGAGAATAATTATGATTTCATATCACTGTTTATGGATTTTTATTTAATGGAAAATATATGATATATATTCATTGTAATGTTTTAAATTCATCTTATATGTTTTTTACAAATTATATAAGAATAAATTCGTTTTTTCGGATAAAAAAAGTATTTTTCAAAAAATGCAATTTTACTGTGTTTGATGAAAAACCCTTTTTAAATATAGTTTTTATAACTTTTATATGCTCCATTTGACAAAATAAACTTAATATTTATAATAGGGACTTATAAATTTACATTGGGTAATTTTTTGGAATTTTTCTGATAAAGTTCATTTTTTAATGAATAGTTATAAATTATGCATTTTAAGTCAAAATGGTCTTTTCATCTAGTTTATTTATATGATTAAATTGTCCTTTTAATTGTTTTTAAAGTTTAATTAGATTATATTTTTACCATTTAATACAATATTATAAATTGGATGTAATTTGACAATTTAATTAGACGTAAACACATGTCAATCTTTTAATAGTTATTATTTTTTAAAAACATGCCCTTTGATTTTGACAATGGGAATTAATTTTAAATTAACTTTTTCAACTTATTCCTTTTGAATTTGGAAAATTGGTTCCATAATTTTAATTTCTAGGTTGAAATTTTGTAAATAGGTAAATATTATTTTTATACATTATGAATAGTAACTTCAGTAAATATTTCAATTACCTTGGTAATAGGATAAATCAGGTAAAAAAGGGTGAAAAAATAATATTATAATAATAATAAATTACCCTAACAAGTGTCCTAACCCTATTTTATAAGATATTTCCGACCATGGTCATCCTTGGATATATTTTAGGACCCCATGGAGCCACTTGTGTTTGAAAATGACATTAAATTATTTTTGATTTAATGTTAAGGAAAATATAACCTAAACATATATATTTTAATAAACATTTTTTATATGGGGTTATATAAGTTATATCTTCGACTATAGATATTAATTTGAAATATAAAACGATTTACTAAATTATTTTATTTTATTTATAGCTTTTAGAGATTAGATAAATTAATTTAATTATTACATAATGATGATGCAATGATTGGTTCATTAATAAAATATTCAAATAAATGATATTATAAATGTTAAAATAATTATAATTTGGTTATTTTGATGTCATCCATGAATTTTATGGATGATATTTTAATTTATATTTTTATTAATGAAGTGTTTTTGAATCAATCAAGTTGTTATGGGTTTTTAAATAGCCGTGATATGAATAGTATCTAAATTGACATAATTCATATTTTAAAATATAAATTTTTTTGTTAAATATTATAAAATTCAAAAAATATAAGATTTATAAAAATGGTTATAATAAGTCTAATATTTTATTAATGACTCTTTAATTTGATATTTTTCATGTTTTGCTGACTATTTTGATTCTCAAAGTGTTAAATGCTTGATAAAACAGTAAGAGTAAAAAAGGTTTAAATAAAAATGATAAGGATTAAAAAATATCAAAAATCTATATAATTATTATTGGATGATTTTATTTAGACTTATGTTCTTATTATCTTATAATTTATTTATTTTTGGACCTTTTG
This sequence comes from Viscum album, assembly GCA_963277665.1. Classification (NCBI taxonomy): domain Eukaryota; kingdom Viridiplantae; phylum Streptophyta; class Magnoliopsida; order Santalales; family Viscaceae; genus Viscum; species Viscum album. Next base: position 1,793,681,245 of record OY728141.1, read on the forward strand.
AAACTAAAAGTAATTTTATAATAAAATAATACTTTCAAGCTTTCCTAAAGTGCCCCTCCCCCACTTATAAAAGGCCATCACCTTTATCCCTTAATCACACCTCTCAAGCCCCCTTGGATCATCAAACCACTGCTCAAAGAAGCTCCCAACATCCCTAGTTTCCTCCTGGAATCCTTCATATAGGTATAAGTCAATTCAAGATAGCCCTTTGGCTCAAATCAATAGAAGAAACCCAATTTAAAGGCAACGTCTTCTCTCATGTTCTTTTCTTTTATTTTCATTCTCCCGTACCTAATCTATTATTATAATTTGATTACATAAAAAAACTTGTATACTCAATATACTAGGATGTTTTTATGATAATTATTCTAAATACACTTAAACAAACCTCTATCTAATAAATTTAGAACATACTGTTTCTGTGGATGATGAACTATTGCCTCACAAAACGACGATTGTTCAATTTCCCATGCCACCTATTATGGTGGAAATTATGATGGAACTATAATTATATATTATATATATGATATTTATTTTACCTCTATTCTACTGTAATTATCATTTATAACATACCTTTATGATTTTTATGTTGTATAAATATGATAATTCCATTTGAGGAAGTGTAGACTACTGCTCCCTCAAAGTGATATGACTCGTTCATTCTATGCATACAACATATAAAGGATGAAATTAATGAAATTATGTAAAATATTATCATATATATTATACTGGAATTATAATATAACTATTTATCATTTACTTTTTGTTCCATGAAATATGAAAAATAAATGAAAGTTGTGTTCATGCGTACGTACGGCTTACCGTCTCCTTGAACGGTGCATTTCATTTCTTATATCCAAATACTATGTAATATTATAAATACATATATACTTTATATATATGATATATATGATATCTAAATCATGAATATCATTCTGTATCTAATAGAAATTTGACCACATAGACAATTTATAAAAATAAAACGTTCATTTTTTACTCAAGATCCGAACATCGACAAAATATCCGATACGAACTCAAATAATTAAGTAACTGTTATAGAAAGGTAATAAGTGATAGAAAAGGAATAATAAACATGGAAAATTTTCTGAATTAGGTATAATATAACTTATGTTTATTATTCAGGAAATTTAAGAATGAATGAGTCAAGCCATACATGAGGTAAGGGAACGTTTCACCCTCCATTTTTAGTCAAAGACTTCTTTAATGTTATATATTTTAATTATGATTTTCTTATGTTGGGAAATGTTATTATATATACTTATTTCTATAAATTTTATTTCCCTATTATTATATTCCCTTTTCTCTCATCAAATCATTTTATGAATTTTTAAGTGACGTCGTTAGGCTACCTAATTTTCGTAAGGGAACTTCTTAACCCGATTTCCATTTGTTGGGTTTTACGCATACTTCGTTGATTATATTTTTTCAAGATTATGTGTGGAATTGATATTTTATTTATTTATGTTTTCATTTCCACTTCTGTTTGTGTGTATATACTATTTCTATATATAATCACCGCATTGAAAAATTCTTATGTCATTGATATAATCTTTGTAAGGGACTTTGTCTCAATATCTTTTCACTAAGGAATATTTTTGTTTATACAGGACTTGATTTTGTACTGTGTGTAAACCCCTTTGAATTTTAATTTCAATCACAGTGAATCTTTTTTATATTTATCATTTTAATAAATGAAAAATGGAATGTTTATTTTTAACATATGTGGTGACGACGACCTTTCCACCACCATGAACATTATTTGATATTTGGTTTCCTTAACAAGGCATGATGTTTTTAATTGGAAAATAAATACCATATCCTCATTTTATATATTTTGGTATTGAAAATGGTTTTGAAAGTGTATTTACAATTTCTATATCTTGAAATTATTATTATTTTATTTCAAATTAAATTTATGTTTGAAATGTTGATATTTTCAATCTTTTAGGTGCGATGATTATATAATGGTACTTGGACATTTTATGGGTGGTTACATGATAAAATAAATGAAGGGTGGTTCCATGATTAACCAAGGATGGGTGGTAACATTATAACCTCCAATTCATTGGGTATGGAAGTCAGCTGTATGGATATTCCATTTGAAAGAATGATTGGTGGATGTTGACTATATGGTTATTCCATTTAAGTATGATTATGTCCCAAGTTTACCTTTTATCTATTATGTGTGATTTATATGCGTTTTAAGGTAAAAATTTTCTTACAAAAGGGTATTAAATTAGCTTTTATTCAGTGAAGATTATTTACTACTTCCAAATAATGAAAATTATTAATTATGATAAAGTATTCATGGTTTACATGTTTTTTTTAAACTAATAGTTTTCTTTCTTTATGTATCCATTACATATATTTTTATGCTCATCCCAATATTTTAAATGTTTTTTATAGGAATTATAGATGAATAGGGTCAAGGATGGGATCAATTAAAAGTCGTGATGTCTAAAACATGGAACTCGACAGGTTTTTTTAGAGTGTTTATTTTATGAAAAAAATGGATACTGAGTAGAAGTGTCTACTTATAATATTCAAGTTGTTATGTATATGTTATGACCTAATTATATAAAGCTCTAAACATGAAAAGTTCCTAAATGTAAATTATTAACTTAATTAATGGTCATGTAATGTTTGAGGCTGGGTCCTTACATATGGTGTAAGACAAAGGAGGTATCCCAAAGAAGAGGTTATCATTTTAACTAAATATTTCCAAATTTTTTATTCTTATAATACCTTAAAATATATTTTATCCAAACATAAATAAATAATTTATTATCACCAATATAATTAGGTGTTATTATTATTATGTAATATCCTTTATCCACCTCATTTCTATAAAATGGACAATGAAAGCATTTCTCATGTGTAGATGTGGACTATCACCCCCATGAAGGGATGTATTTCATTTTTCAAGACCACAAATAATGGTTGGATATTATGATATGTAGAATGTTTATGTAGTATATTTATGATATAATTATTCTTATTTAGTTATAATATATAATCTATCATCTTACTCTTCTAACTAATGGAAAATTAAAGCATCAAATGTGAATACTTACGGGCTATCATCTTCATATTGAAATGTGGTTAATTTTACATCACTACCTCTCCTGACATGATATAATGATCAATATAATGATTAAATATGATAATTATAAAATAAATATTATTCTTTAATGATTAAATGTTATTCACCCTTATTTTATTCTTTTTATTTGAAAATAAAAATAGTGTTTGTGTGTACGTACGGACTACCCTCACCACGGCTGGTTTAATTTATTTATTTTATTACTTTCCTACATAGACTATTATAGAAATATATATAATGAATAAATATTATATTTTGTTATTAATATTATGTAAATAATTAATTCATTAACATGATATAAAAACTAATATTGTTAAACTAAAATATAAATTAAAAATGGAATAGTAAACACTCAAGATGATGATATTAATGAATAATTGTTAATTAAAAGGTGATGAGATATCATAAGTTAATATTATATGGTATTATATGAATTAATATGGTTTTTTTATTACTGATTAAAAATTATAAAATCATTAAAAATGAGGATCACGCGTGTATTACTAAGAAGAGACCCAAGGTAAGATATTTTTGTTACAATCTAATTTTATATCACAATCGTTTATGTTGATATTTCCCATTAGAAAATTTTATTATATTAGTCTCTTATGGAAAATATATTTTCTTCTCCATTGGTTATTTTTGGGGTTTTCATGTTTATTTTTAGTTTTTTCTCTTCTTAGATTATGAATCAATAAAAAATTTACATTTAAGTGATACTGACCTTATCTCTTCTTTTTGGTGAGGAATAATTTCCCTTCATATCCATATTCTACATATTGTTTAAATAATGTTAATATTTATAATAAAATAATTATTTTAAGATTTTTAAACTGCATATAACCTTCTTCACAATGTTTTAATAAGGAATATTCTTATGATTTTTTAAAAGTTTTATTTTTGAATTTATTTATAAAATTTTGAAAGGAATGTTTTTTAATATATACGGCATGAACAACCTCTCCCACCTACATGAACAATATTATCTTTTTAGATAAATCAATAATATTTTGTGTTTATTTAATAAGAATCTTTTTATATGAATTTTTAATTGAATATAGTAGGGTTTAATTTTTGTTAAGTAATGAAAATAATTTTTAATATTATTTATAACATCATTCTTATATAAATTTGCTATGAAGTTATTTTTAATATGTTTCATATATTTTATTTTCTATTTACCAAAGGATTAGTTATACTAAAAACCCATAATTTCTAATTAATTGATTGTATTCTTTCAAAATTTTCTAATTCATATTTTTGTAGTCATTAACATTCTCATTATCAAATAACTTATCACTCTCCTTCATTTCATTAGACATTATTTTCTACTCAATGTCCATATTTTAGGTATCATGGATTTATATGGACTCATTTAGGCAAATTTTCTATCTTTTTAACCATATGTGATATCATTTCATGGAATAATCTCAAGAAAGCTATTTAATTGACAGGGAAATTTTTTTATTGATTAAATATGAATAATTGTTGATTTAAAATTAATTTCAAAAATGGATTATAATGATAAATAAATATATATGGTTTTTATTGAATGTGAATGTTATGGGTGGGTCATAGTTATAGATAGTCACTTTTTTCATAAACATGTCTCATGAGATAAAACAGTAGGCATGAAAAATTAAATGGGTATCTGGTTTGCATAGAACCATTTATTAAGAATGACTTGGCCAATGACTGGATAGTAAAATCCATGATATATTTATTAAGGCCTTCATGGTAAGATCATTAATGTATAAAATTTTTCATTTACTTTATATATAATTCATTATATATTAACATATGATTGATATATTGATATTATCTGTGGATATTCTCTGAAGTCAAAATTTTGATTGATTGGAATGTGTTTTGAGAATCCAATATTTCATATTGATTATACCTTATTTACTCATGATAGTTTCCATTGTATGAATCGCTTACTGAGATTCTGAGCTCGCCCTTTATTTTTTTACATTCCCTAGGATGTGGATAAGGATTCTTGGAACTATTTCAAGGATGAAATAATGATTCTTATGCTATTTTTTATATCCAATTTATTATGGTAATCATGCATGTATATAGTTTTTCATGAAAGTTAATATGATTGATCCATATTCATGTGATACCTTATATATTATAACAATGAAATAAAGTAAATAATGGATATGGGTTACTAGATTTGGTTATGTTAAAATTGGTATCAAAATAAAATTATTTTTTAAGTGATTTTATATTGTTATTATAATATCATTTTTCATATATATTGAAATAATACCTTGATTATTTACCTATATTCTTTCATATATATGGTTTAATAAATATAATATATATATATATGACAAATGATCTATAAATTCCATTTTATTTCCAAAATAATCCATTTTACATAAATATATCTTTTTTTTAATTCCATTCTTCTTTGAATATCATCTATTTCATTATTTTGATTTAAGTTTGCTCAATTAGAAACATATACATCAATCTATTATGGAAATTATTAACTAAATAATATAACCATTATGTATAAAGTATAAATTTTTTATACTTCATTATCATAATTCATTAGTATTTTCCTAGAGAGTTATGTAAGTTCATTATATACCCTTTTAATTTCAATAGATTTATCATGTTGTTATTATTTATAGAATTATCTATATTTTTCTTATGTGGAACACATATGTGTGTATGTATTATGATGTGATGGATGGAACCATAATTATACAACCCTCTAATTCATTGGGTAAAGTTTTATGACATGGGAGATGATTTCTAAGGGATTATAGAGTAAACCCAATCCACCATGGGATTTATTCCACTGTGTGATGATGGTTTTGGTAGTGATCCTTGAAATATTCTTATAATGTCAAGATTTGTATTTTTCCGCATTATTATGATACCATAATCATATGATATATACTTTATTAATCTAAAATCCTTATATTATTATTCATGTATTATGATCTATGATTTATCGGGCATGTTTTCCATATGATGTGTTCTTATACCATGATTATTTTATCATACCCACATGTTTATCTTATTCACAGTTATGATAATTTATTACTATAAATTATGGTTTCCATTAATGAATTTTTCAAATCACCCATATTATTTTTCATTTTCCCGAAGTTTTTCATATGACTATTTCATATTAGATGTCTAAATGGGTATCATGTGTAGATTATTCTATGGGAGATTATGAATAATAATTAATCCCTAGTTTAATGAGTAAATTGACCGACTGATGGGAAAATATGTTTTTTAGTTAACAATTTTTACTAATTCTCTAAAAATATAAAATCAAAAGTAATTTGGTATGTAATTGAGTCAATATTTTATATTGATATTGTAATAGTGGATGGTTATGTTCAGGTCACTTTAGTTAATATATAAATATGTATGTAAAAGACTATGTTTTAGCACTATATCGATGAGTGCGGGTATTAGGCATTACATTCATTTTGAGTTTAATTATTTATATAACAAGTGTTTGTAGAAATTACCAAGAGGATCTTTAAAATAATTTGATTTTTATAAGAAGAATCGTGACCTATTTTTGACTTCCAAAAAATTTAACCCATGTTTTAATGGTTCATTTAAATTAAATTGATTTTTTCTTTTCAATTTATTCATAAGAGAGGATTTCACTATTTTTAAATCGAGGATTCTAGTTATATTTGAAAGGAAAGTTTTATATAAATCTTATTCCATGTTGTTTTTTAATTTTTTTTATCACTTAATAAAAAGTATTTTTCCAAAGGATTATGTACCCTTGTTGTGATCCCCTTTATGTTGCACCATGTAGAGTCTTTTCCCCATTATGGGATTTATTTATTTATTTTTTAATTTTATTATTATATGAATATGAGAATGGGGATATTTCATGAGAGGGTGTTACTAGGGAGATGATGTTTATTACTTATTATTTACTATTAATTTATAATATGACCATTCTTTATTGATTCCACACCTCCGCATTGGATACATCATGGGGACCCTGGGCTGCTAAATAGAGGATCATGATGAATACTCCACTTTAATATATTGTTCTATTAATAGATTCATAGTAATAATAGTTCTTTTCTTGGGTTACGACACAGTGGTACCAAGAGGGTTCTTAAGTCTTGGAATTATTATTTATTTTACAATACATCATAAAATTATTTTGTGTTTCTTAGTGATATATAGGGATCATTCTTTTATATGACCTAGTAAATTTCCCATCAATATTGTTCCTTTATTAAGGATTAAAGTATATTCTTATTTAAAATGTGTTTGTATCACCTTATTCTTTTTTTAGTTAGGTGGCCCCGTCACATTATTAGTTATAATCATTATTATGATTCTTTGATATTATAGTTCCTACTTGAGATTATATATTATTTACCTAATGGTTCATTTTCACTAATATTTTTTATGAAAGTAGTTTTACAAATAAATATTTCAAAGGAAATACTACCTTTTGTTTTACTTTTATAAATTATAAAAGCTTAGTCTCTAATATATAAAAGTGTCATTGGGTTCCAAAATTATGTTTACGTTTGGGATTAATAAAAAGTGTTTTGAATAATTTTTGTAATGTTAATAAATACTTGTTGTAATTTATTTCAAAAAATAATGTCTTATCTTCAGTACATTAAAATATTTCATTAAATTCATGGTTCCATCCTTTTTTATATATAATGGATCAAAGTTTTCTTTAATAATGTAAGAATGTTACATTTTTTATTTACATTACATTATATAGAAAACCCAATTGTTATATATTTTCAAGCAGTTATTTATGAAACATTTCAAAAAAAAGTAATTGTGTATACTATTTGGTGAAATCATGTTGGGACTATATATCTTACACCCTATATATACACTTGTATGTGTGTATATAGATATTATGTTTTTATAATGGTAACCAATTTTTTATATTTGGTTGTACATTTTTCAGGTTTTTCATTGATGTGTGTTATTGATGTGGTGATTGAACATATGTCACATGGTAATTTCTCATGGTATCTTGATTTTTAATTTTTGGTTTATTTCAGGATGCTTACTTATTGGATAGTTCATCCATATATTGTATTTATTTTGAATATTTTATTTTAATTATAATAAATTAGTTATATAATTCAAATTGATTATGACTCATTTGGTATTTTATTTATTATTACATGTTTTTAATTAATTTATTTCTTATAGATTAATTATATATTCATGGAAATCTAATTTATATATGTATCATGCCCGTTTTTTTGTTTTTTATTTGGTTACATTAGTATTATTTTTATTTGATGGTAAAATAATTCCCCTAGTTATAGTGTGACACTCTGGTTCTTCACACCAACCTGAGGTGATTTGGAACACTCTTTAAGCCTCGTGGTAGATAATTTCAGTTGACATATCAGTTTTACCAATGTCAATTCCTTATAATGACCATAAATATTTTTATTTTGATTATCTTTTATATTCTTATAAAAAATAGTATTGTATTTAACTATATATTTTTTTACAAATATCTGTAAATTAATTAAAAATATGGTTTAAAAAATATAAATCATTCATACTTTCTGTTTCAATACATTCCATGAAACCCAAGTTTATCAATTACATCTTGGGTTTATATTATTTACTTGAGGAACTTTCCTCACTACTACATTATAAGGATTTCATTTCTATTTTCTTATTTATTTTTTAGTTTTTTCCTTTTTCTCAACCTTATATTTGGGGGAATCAACATTGATGTGAAATTTCATCATGTACTCATAACAATAAATACCTATATAATTATAATTTTTTTAAAGAGTTAACTTTCCTCTCCTTAATTTTATCTTCTTCTAATTGTCTCTATTTTTTCATTTTTGGGAACTTTTTATCTTACTTAAAAGTATATTCATACATTTTGAAATTTTTTCTAGTTAAAATTTACCCATTTTTATTTCAACATCAAATGATTCAATATATTAAACATCAGTATATTTAAAATCTAATATTTTTCCTTATTGTTTTCTTCATCTACTATATTCTACTATTCAAGTTCATAATATAGATAGAACCAATGAGTTCAAGTATCATCTTTGTCAATTTCCTCATAAGTAATAACCTTATTTCAAATACACGTCATAGGTAAGGCTCATATAATAATTTATATCATAACTAATCTATACAAGTTTTCACCTAAATCACTCATATCATTCATGACCTTAGTGAATCTGAAAGAAATTTTATCCACTATCTCATTTATGTATATCTTAAATTTTTTTATTATACCCCATTATTATTTCTACAATTTTTTTTATCCCATAATATTTTATTTAGTTAATTATTTAAACGTAATAGGTTTTATTACAAGAAAAAACTTGAATAAAATAATTTATACTCGTAATATATTGATGAATTTTCATAATTTTATAATCTAAAACACATATAGTAACATAATATGTAGTGATTGTATCAAAATAGACATAATAAAGTTTATAGGGTATTTCCACAAAAGAAAATGACAAATTATATAATTATATAATGAAGATTGATTTCATTATACCAATATCCATAGTCATTACAATTGAAGTAAGTTTCCCTCGGTTATACCCAACCATCATTATTTCCTTAAACATCCATAAATAATAATATTTAACATAAAATTGTTTGTTTCTATGATAGGTTTAGTATAAAAAATATCTATTTGATCCAGATCCTATGATACTAATCGCTTTCAAAGATAATATCATTTTTAATAGTTGTGTGAGGGGTAAATTAATGTTTTTTTAAATTATGGTGAATAATAAATAAATATAGATAACAAAATATTTTTGTAGTGATTAAATTGAAATTACTGATCTAATATTCATAGATCCTACAACACTTCAAGAGGTATGTATAATATTAATAAACACTAAGATTATAGCATAATTTCATGATGGAGATATAGAAAAAATTATATCACAGAATGAAGAGTTATATTTGAATAAAGAAACATAATCAAAATTTTAACATTTCCAAAGCATAAAAGTGAAGAAACATGAATATATCATGAATTATTACTATTATTAGTATTGTATTTTTGCAATAATAGTGGACCAAATCTAGTATCCTTGTTCTTTTTTATGGTAAATACATGAAATAGTTTTATCCTTGATTTCAAAAACATGATGTTCCAAGATGGATCATAATGGAAAAATCAACATTGATTTCATATATTCATTCATCCATCAAAATATTAGTTCAGATTAACATTTTTGTCTTTGTTTAACATGAATTTATAATATTAACACTATTTGGAGATAAAATTTAATAGAGGATAAGTTATAATTTCATTCTATGTTTATACCTGATATGATATTTATCATTGTATTTAATGGGCCATTGAATAGTGATCACATTCCATCATAGAAAATTTTAATTATTTCCATATATAATTAACTTTAAAACATTATATCTTAATAAATCTAAAATGTTAACTAAATTAATGGCTCTGTGTAGTCTAAATACTCAATAGATAATTGGTGTGAGATTGTAGTATGTACCACCTTACAAGTATAATATCTTCATGTTCACTATCTACTTTTGAACATAATCATTCATTTTATATATCATAATTATTTATTAGAAACACGAAGGAATAAATAAAAATAAATTTATATATTTTTCGATAAAATGATCTCAAGATAAGTCCTGAGATAGTGTTGGTTCACTATTTTCTCTATATCAGGGTTGCTCATCTTCTCAAAAAAATTCAAATAAATTTTAATTCAGTAGGGTTCTAAATGAAATATATTCATTCAATACACTAATATTTATAAATAAATACATTTTGGATTTTAAATTTTTTAGTATAATTATAAAATTATAATATGAATATCAAACTAATAGAAACGGAAACATGTCATCATAGCGTAGGAAGATATATTCACTAACACTATCTGGAGTCCTAATGCAAGACTTGTTGGATCTAAACCCATACTGGGAAGTTATTCATATTGGATTATCTACTCTATACAGTCCTTAATATAATTCAATGAAAAATTAAACTAAAAAAATTATATATTAAAAAATATATTTTAAAATAAAATGATGATTTGATCATGGATAGAACAAGTATACAAAATATGACTAAACTAGAAAAAATAGTTTTTTCTAAAAACATGACGTTTTAAAAAAAAAGTTTTGATTTATGAATATTTCCAAAACAAATATTTAATTCTAATAAAATAGTCATGTTTTTATGAAATTTAATTAATTATGTTGTGTTTTAGTAAAAATAATCCTAAAAACTAATTTCAAAAATATAGTAGTACAAAATGATTTTTTTTATATTAATATTTTATTAAAAATGGTCATAGATCTTTTGGGAATGATATTTTCATAATGAAACCACAATGTGGACGAAAACACTATGATGTGTATTAAAAAGAATAACTATTGAAGGTTATTCCCAAAAAAAAAATTTCTAAAAAAAATGTCCATGGTTATCTAATAAATTATTATCACCTGTTAAGAACCATTCTTTATTTTTAAGAAAAATTTCTATTTTTTATTTTTAACGATAAATAATTTTACTTAATATTTTAAAAAACCATCATTAGTAATGACCCAATTTGAAGGCACATCTAGGAATAACAAACATTGTTTATATGTATGTTATTTATGTTTAAAAAATTTTATTTATTGTATATATTAATTTATAATGTGTATAAAAATTATAAAATCATTTTTAATATTAAATATTTTATATTTTTTATGAAATATTCATATTATTGGACTTATTTAGAAATTAATTTAAATATTGAACAAAATATTTTTTGTGTTTTTAATGAAGTATTAAATAAAAATAAATATGTGATATTTTATTTCTCTAAAATTATTATATAAAATATGAAATGTTTATAAGATTATAAAAGTTTTCATATATATCATATATTTGAAATATAAAGATGTTCATATTGAATGCCTTGTAAATTAATGATATGAAGGTGTTCATATTAATTTAAAAATGAAATTTTAATGTTTATTTATATATGTAAAGTCTATAAATATTTTCATAATTATAAAATGTATATATTTATTTTTTTATAAAATTTTCATAAGTTATTAAATCAGGTTTAAATTTATGAATTGTTCATTAATTTATTTTATTCCATTATTTATTTATTATTCACGATTATATTGTGTCTATATAATTAATATATGTATGGTATATTTTAACATTTAAAACTATTTTTATATATTTAATTCCATGTATATAAGGTGTTACATGAAATTTACAAAATACAAATTAGTTACCTTAAATCAAGGCTATGATTTTTTTTGTGTGTTGTAAACAAAAATGTAATGGTAAATTATAATTTAAACATATTAGGTTTTATGAATGTATTGAAATTTATGTCTTAATTGAGTATTAATCTATGGATTGTGGGACTTTGGGTTAGATTTCTCGTTGTATTTGGAGATTAAATTATATCTAAAAAATGTGGTAGTTGGATAACTATCAAATCATATTATCACTTATGGGAATTTAGGTTTCATAAAATATTAAGTATTTATATGAATGTGTTTTGTATAAATTACATATGTGATGTTTTTGGATATGGTTAAATATAATTTAATTTTTTTTAAGTTATGAAACACAAATCATAATTTGTATAAAGTGTTATATATTAATAATTTTTGAAAATATTATTTTGGATAAACATATATAATATTAAAATTAAATCATTATAATCATATATACATGAAAGGAATACCTGACATAATATATTTATTTTTTTAAACCATATAAAAAACTAAGCATTGGATTCCTTGGAAGGTGAAGACTTTTCAAGACCTCAATCACTTAAACAAGTAGGTTCTTCTAACAAAGTATTCATTAGATTATCTTTCGTTTGGTAAGTAGGATATATATCACCCTAATGGTATTAGGTGTCTTTATCTAGCGTGTTATTTAAGTTAAACTTAATTTGGAATCCTTACAAGTTACGATACCAATGGAATAAGACAATATATATAAATGATTGGAAAATTAATTTTCCATGTAATTATCCACCATTCATATATTAAATGATTGGAATAATGGTAAATGTTAATAACTATATGTTGGGAAAAAATAAAATAATCCCAAATCTTCGTGATATAGATCTTGACCCAATAATTAAAAAATTTAATTTAAATTTATTCTTCATTTTATTACAAGTAAATATTCTAATAATAAATATTAAATAATTGTAAAACAAGATACTCATCTGATAAGAAAATTATAGTACATAAAAATGGAATCATGCTTATAAAACATAACTATTAGATAAATTATGGAATAAAATAATATTAATGGAATAATATTCTTATAATGGTATATAAACTTAAGAATTATTCTTAAATAATAAATGAAATTCAATATTTTATAGTAGCCTCATACTTAGTAACTGATGGTAAAATATTTTTAACAAATAGATCTAAGAGGTTACAAAAAATATATACATATTCGCTTGATGGTTTTAGAAGAATTATTCAGGTTTAAGACTAGAAGAAGAAATTCAATATCTAATCATGTACTTCATATGGTTAGGTATATTAGGATTTAGATATCTCGGGGTCTCCTTTCATGCTTGATCTAGATATAGACATCATTTTATAATCACTTCCAAAAAGGGTCTAACAATATGAATAAGTTCAATAAAATTTTCCATGATATCATTAAAATGATGAGGGTAGATAATTAGGACAATAATAGCCATGTATATTATTTGTTCTAAGAGTATATAAGGGTAAGATTTTATGTTTAAGGAAAAATATTGGAGGATCCAATAGTCATCGTATGTCATTAAAATATAAAAAATATTTCAGGATGGATGTAGAATGTTTCAATTATAACAAACAAGGTTATTTTATATGAAATTTTGCCAAAATATATGACCTTTATTATAAAAAACTATGGATATTACACTTATGGGTTTAATGTTATAGAAATAAATTATTATATTTTGAATGATTTATGATATAAACTATATATTAAAAAATTGAAGATATAAAAAATGTTCAATGTTGATGTAGAATCAATTGATGGAGCTTAATTTATATAGTACATTGATGAGGTAATGGGTTTCTACTTATAGAAAGTGGTAGTAAAGGATTACTTAAAAATTTGAATAATAAAATATGAGAATGGTATATAATTTTAGTTCTCTTACATGATAATATAATGATTGAAAAAAATAGTTATTTTGAATAAAATGAGATAATATATTGATCCACATGATTATTATTGATCAAATTGTATGGAATGTTTGAAAATAAAGTAAGGATAAAAATTTATTTATCTATGATAATCCATTTTATTTATAAAAATGTGAGGGGAAGGGTTCCCACCAGCCAAAAATGTAATATTTTAAATAATAAAATATTTTTTCCCAAATCTATTTATAAAAATTATCATTATATAATACATGGATATAAATAATTTATTACTTAAAAAATAATCACAAGGTAATTTTTTTACTAAAACAAATGACTTTTTGCGTTATGAATTTATTTTAGAGACATCATAATTTTAATTTTCTTCTGGGAGTATGATTGATCTTGAGAAAATTAATAAAAATTAATAAATAAATTTTCTTACTGGTCTAATTTAAAGTGAATTTCAATTTATGTATTAATTTTATTTTATGTTATGAATAATTATTTTGATGTAAACAGATTCAATTAAAATTTATTATCAAATTATCTCATAGAAAATGTAATGATTAAAATGTTTAGAAGTTGATTATTAGAATCATAGAAATAGTTATTGGTTTTTAAATAACATAACTTATTAACATCATAACATTTTTATGTTATAAAGTAATGAAGTTTGAATATTATATTAAAATAGTTGAAAAAGAGGGTTTTTAATCCTAATTTAATCATTATTTAAACAATATTTATTTATAAAGGTTAACTAATTAAACTAATTTAGTGGAAGGATTTACCATATTTCCACAAAGAGATGTGGGAAAAATTTCATAGTGATGTAATATGTTGAAAAAAACCATAAAAGTATAGTAAACATAACACTTATCTGGTTTTCTACCATATATTATAATATTATACTATCACATATATATGATTTATTTTTAGTTCATAATCGAATTTAAGGATATCGATATATATTGTGATATAAAATCTAATCTCGAATTTATCATACTTTTATATTGGATACATATATTACATGAAGTGAAAACACAATTAACCTATCAAACTATTACTTTGAGTTATCCCTAATACATATCCATCATGAAGTATTATAGGTTTTGATAACATATGTGGGTTAAAATGGGTTAGGTATTATATCGATATAATGATTTATCTAATGAGACACAAAAAGAGTTTTAAGTGTTGGATAACTAGAAACTTATACCAAATAGAGTACAATACAATTTGGATTTGGTATATCAGGGGTCTATATTTCATATTTATTCCCCATTACCTATGGTTAAAAATTCATATAGTATGATAACATTGATACTTTTATGCAATTATTATTGTAACCTTGGGGATGAGAAAATAAAAGGATGGTTGGGTATGTTGATGAATAGATCACCGATTTGGGTTTAATCTAGATGGGATTCATCGCATTATATTGTGAGTATGACATTTGGGAAATCAATTAAGATAGATCGAAGAATTTTATGTTCACACCTTGATAAGTGATTTGATGTTTTGTTATTATTATTGATAATTTTTTGTGATGTTCAATTCTTTTAAGTGAAAAAATGTGATTTTTTCATCTATATAGTCAACCAATACTTAAAAAATCAATAATTTATCATTATGATTTGTGGGATTGACATAATCCATGTATCATGGTGATTGAATGTATTGGAAAAATGTATTATATCAGTATTCATATTTTATAGGATATTGAAAGTGGACCCAAGTATATAGATTCATGTTTTTTATAATGATAATGCCAAATCCATTTGAAGCTAGAGTAGAATTAATTTTTATAGATAAGATACTGTTGAATTTTTATTATATATTAGAGAGTTTATAATTATTTTATTAATAAAAAAACTTATGGTTCCAAAATTTAATATTCTATGAATATCAATTATCTTTTGTTAAAAATTATTTGAACAAATATTTTAGAGTTATTCCAGAAGTTTTTTAGAGTTTATCAAAAGGGTTTTTTCTATATTTTCATAGGTTATTTCATAACATGTAACATGTGGTAAAAATAAATTATATATTCTCCAAAATGTTTTTTAATGGTTTTATAAAATAATATTTGAATTTTTGTCAAATTTTATACCTATTAAATAACATTAAAGTGAATATCAAATAACTCTATAATGCTACTCTATAAGTCAAATATTGAAAGATATATACACTATTAAACTATAATATGGTGTTATAAGCAACATCATGGTTTATACTATAACAAACAATGATATATTGAGTGACATTACGTCATGGTTTAGTGTGTGGTAGTGTATTGGTTTTTCAATAACATATTTTTATTATTATTTATTATTTTTTATCCCATTATAAGCTATATTTGATAGTTTTGAACATTTTATGATGATATAAAAATGAGTTTGAATTTATAGGTTTATTTTTTAAATGTTAAAAATTCAATAAAATATTGAATAATAAGTTATAATTTCTTGTAATAGGGTGATCTTTTTATGAAATAGTTCATAGATAGCCATATAATTTTGAAATTTTTGGGATTCCAATGGTTGTTATTGGATGTATATATAAAATAGTTTTATCCTAGATGAATTTGGTATATTAAAATTTAGTGTAATAACATTGTGAATCTCCAAAAATAATAGCATAATCTCTCTCTCTCTCTTTCTGTCTCTGAATATAGTAATGAAAAACTATGAGGCATAGGGGGTCCTTCTAGAGAATTGGGATACACAGTATAGCTTTTGGATAACCTATCAGGAAGGAGGCCTTTTGAATATTTTTATATATATCATTAATGATACTATGGAATATCATGGATAGATTACTAAAATAGATAAAATATACACTACTTATTTATATATATTAAATTGCATCAAATTGATGGATAATTTGGAAAAAACATAATTTTTTACCTTCTTTGTTACACAATTTGAAAAGTGTTTCCCCTCTAAAACCATTCATAAATAACTCAATAAATTTTTTATAAACATAATTAGTTTATGGTTTTAAGTTCCATAGGAAGTGTTTTATTGAAAATGGAATATTGTTTTTGATGAAGCTAGAGTGGATTTGATGTGAGTTATTAGTGTTTAATTTTCTTGTCTACACATTAAATCTTTTTCTAATATTTTAAAATTCAATTAACGACATTCAAAATCAGATTAAATCAAGTATTTTAGATGAGGTGGAGGCATATTTGGAGTAAATAATTTTTTGGGTGAGGGGTGATGTTAAAAATTGATTTTTTGGATGTTTTTGGGTATTTCATAATAAATCACACCACAAATGAAATTTTTGGAATTGTGAATTGGTTCTAAAATGTAAATATGCACGAGTTCATTTTTCATGAATCAAGGATAATAATATAATATGGAATTACATTATTTGTGGGTTATTTTTATTTTTTTTAGTAAGTTAATTTGTTTGATGAATGAGGTGGTTGTTTCATATCCCTACATATCATTCCACTATATAGGGGTAAATGAAAATTTTTTTCTTCTATATTAATGAAAACATGATATTTCATGTCGTAACAGGTCATGTCAAACTAGAACATTGAAGAGTTTTTTGAGATAAATTATTATTAACTTCCTTGGTAACTACATGATTGAATTATGAGGATTGTTATTATTATATAAAGGTAATTCCATTTCTATAATAAATGTATCCATGTTGTTATTTCTATAAAATATTTCTGTTTACTGCTTTTGATGATATAGATTTATTAATGACTTAGTTATGACCAAAATAAATCCCCCTCTTTCCTTAATTATAGTAATGTTGGAAAAGTTGTTCAGACTAATCTAAGGGATTATATTTGTGTGGGTGAAGTTATAAGAGAAATTTTTTATTGAATTATGAATAAATTTTTTAAAATTACATAGTGAGATATGTTTTTTATTATGGTGTGTGGATAAGAGAATAGTTTTTTATCAATTGGGTAAGGAGTAATGAAGTGAAAAAAATAATAATACGACCAATATTAATAATAAGTTATAAGGATCTTAATCCATAAATTTATATATGTTGAAACACTTGGATAAGAAGATATTGGATACTAACAAGAAAGAAGTGTACTGTTATATATTGTTATTACTTGAAGTTCATAAGTTTTATTTTCATTAATATTTCTCACTGAGTAATTGAAGAACAATTTGGGTTATCAAAGATTAAATTTTATCATTGCTTGATATAAAAATAAATGTGTGAAAAATAGTTGGGTTGTTGGTACTCCTATACATCAAAGAGGAGTCTCTTGGTAATGATTGTAGATTCCTCATGATTTATCTTTGAAGATTATTTATTGTTTTACTATGTGGAAGGATGTTATATCACTCATGAGATATATGTATATAACATTAGTTCAAGGTTAAACCATACTCATTATAGATATGATGATTAGTAGATCATGTGATATTGGGTTTTTTAGATCATGATAAGGAAATAGAATTTCATTTTGAGTGGTGAACCATGTGGATTAGTTTTTATCAATATGTTTATGTTTCTTAAATTTGGTTTAGAGTTGAGATACTACATAAATAAATCACTGTAATAGTTGATGAAGGATTTTCAGTGGTAGGATATAAAATAAATTGATTCATGGATTCACACACACACACCCCCTATCAATGAATATATGATTAAACTAATAAAATTTTTATATAGGTATCACTAAAAACATTTATCATATTATTGTTCTGGTATTATTTAATGAATATAATTTTTTAATAATTAAAAGTTATTATTTTTTCCCAATTTTGTAATGTTGTGTTGGATATGAAATTTTTATCCAAAATAGATAACATAAAACAAATGAATATAATGGGAGTTATGATATTTTATGGAAATAAATATCATATATGGGAATATATATTAACCTCATACATATTATCCATTGTTTTAGATGTTATAGAAGTTAAAAAATGTTATTTAATCAACGTGAAATTTTTTTTGATGACGACAAATTACTTGAAAGAATAATGAGAATGATGGTAGAGATTTGATAAAATTATTCTTCATATTTAAATAAATAATTTATTAAATTCAAGGGGATTTAGATAATTAAAGGATTAATAGATAAGTTAGATAAAATTAAAAAGGTAAATTTGAATGTGAAATAATAAAAACAAAAAAATTAGTTCATTAAGTGTAAAGATATTTGAATATAATATGATGAAAATATTAATAAATTCATGAAAATATTCATGATGTGGTGAAAACTATTATAGTTTTTAGTGAGACCTGATTCCATGATAATAAATATGATTATATGTAATTTTCCAAAAAAATTGATTTCAAGTTTTCAACTCATGAATATTGTGATCCTACCATGTTTTCCTTGGATATTTTTCTTGACATATTTATTAATTATAAAATTTGGAATGAAAATTTTCTTAAAAATAAGAGTATTTCAAAAATAAATTGTTATACTTCATATCCATGATGTAACAATAGTGTACTGACCTTGGCTTTTGTCCCCTGATCAAGACATAACTCATATTTTAGTTCCAGAATCATGGATCCTCTAATGGAATTAAATGGTAATTTTACCAAAGAAAATGAAATAGAAAAAGATTATAATGGTTTTTTTTAATATCAAGAATATAAATTTACCCCTAAGAATTGTTTTCTGGAATTTTGATCATGTTTGATTTTAAAATATTTTGAATTTTAATTAAGTGACATAATATTTCTCCCATGAATGTAGATGGTGATATATCCTAAAAGAAAGCTCATAAAGAAATTGTTTACACTAAAATTGTTTTATAAGTGGGGTGTTTCACATATTGATGGTATATATTATCCTCTAGGGTCTCTGTACATGGACAAAGAACCTTTTATGCTTTAATTAAAAGGCTGGTTTTTAACAAAAATGATATTACAAAATCCTTCTTATGATTTCTATATAGGGTTATCCACTCATTCCATAGGCAAAACTCCAATATTGAGAGAGTAGAGAAGGGATAATATTAGAGTATTTGATGATGTTAGGTAATCAACATCACATTAGATTAGAGTTTATATTGTGAAAGTGAATAGAAAGTTTCACATTATTGATCAAAATATTCAGAACTACTGTTGGAAATCAGAAGGATGTTAGGATTTAAATTCCAAATTTAATGTCATGTTCATCATTATTGATACATAAAATTTCTCCTCAAGTTATTGTTTATGGTTTATTTCCAAATTTTCAACTACATAATATTTATTTTCATATTATTTCTTTAAATATTTAATTATTTCCCCATTATTCATCATTTTAAGACTCATACCAAATAGGCGGTGGATATACCTTCATATCTGACGCAAAAAGATTGGTTTCCACATTATCCTTCTATAATATATTTTTTCATTCACTAGTGTACTAATGAAATGTTCCAAATTTTATGAACATGGAATATAATAATTTATTAAAGGTATTCAAGATCATGAGGAGATAATTTTCATATGGAAGTGTGGAATTAGGTGTTGTTGAGTGATTGATAGGTGGCGGTGGGATATTGAAGACAAAGATGTGTATGATTCTAGTGGAAAGTCCGAAGGAAAGGAATAATATTCTTCTATAAATGTAAATATTCTAAAAAAATTATAGAGGATGTAACTGACTCCCGTATATTTGACGGTGGTGTTGTAGGATGATGGAAGTGTTTTAGGTGAAATTACAGGTGATAATGGAGGTGGAGGTGTAATTTTTAGTAATTAGTATATCACTATATTAAATACATGATCACTCAATGTGTGATTTTCATTGATATTCCATGTATCATTATATATATGGAGATTGGGGTTTCAAGGCTTGTTAAATATAACATAGGGTATACCTGAGTTACACAAACCATGTAGATATATGGTACATGACATAGGATAAATAATATCATGTTATATAATGCCACACTTGACTTCTATTCAAGGTGTAAAAATATTGTATAATTATAATAAAATGACTTGAGGTATATTATAATACCCTTACACTCATAGAATGTTTCATATATGGAATGTAGTGGGAGTACACACCATATAATAGATACATAACCTGACTTGGGCCAAAATGCACACCTAGAATGACATCATGGGATGCATTTTATTTGGATATTGAGACATGTTGTCTAGTTTATGACAAAATATCCTGAGAAACAATAAGTATATATTAAATATCTCATGGGTATCACATGAAATATTCTATTATTGACACACCAAATATCTTAACCCCGTATGGAAAGACAAATGGTAGTACACAACCTGGCTACACCTATGCAGTCACAAACCACGTTCCCTACCATACATGTTGTGTAGTTTCTAGTATTTGTTTATTTATTTCAAAATTTCATGCCCATGAAATAGATTTTGGTACATATATAATCTATTATGATGATTTTTTTCATATAGATCCGGAGGGTATGGTCCAATTTTCCATCAATGACCATTCATAAGGAATCTTGGGTAGTTTAAGGATCACTAATCTATAGAGATGAGGATAGGTTTTAGAGGATGTGTATGGAGTATTACTAGAGTTCAGGTAATCTCTAATGTTTCAAAGGTTGATCACATATATGTGGGGTATAGGTACTCTCATGGATATATACTTATGGAAAGGTATAGGTACTCAATATAGTAGTTATAATACAGTTACTTCTCCACAATTCCAAATTGTAGGTCGTCCGTATTAGGGAATAGGGTATGTAAAAAAGGGAATATGACCTAAATATATGAGATATTATATGGAATGATATGGTACATCATAGAGTATTATATACAAGTGTAAAAGGGATTATATTTAGGTTTTGGGTATATCTTACTTTCCAATATGGGATGTCATATGCAGGTAGATTGAGAATGGTGTATTATATAACATGGTTGAGCTGTAGTGTCTTGAATAAAATGTTTTGATTAATTTTACACTTAAATAGCTCAATCATAAATATTACGTCTATGTATTTAATATTCAAATATCATATATTTAGGCTATCATTGACAATCCATTTCATAATATGAAACATATGGAAGAGTGTTTGGACAGGGGCTAAATGATATGTAGGTCAAGGAATTCCTCATAAGTTAATGTAATTAATGAGTAGATTCATGGGTTCCAAGAGTTTCCTAATTAAATATTTAAAGTATTTCAATCCATTGGTCTGATATGTGTATGTTTATATGTTATCCACATCAAATTTATAGCTTAAAATCTCTTCCTCTTTATGCTTTCTTCCTTCATCCTTATTTTAATTTGAGATAAGATCATATCATAAAGTTTGGAAGGTCCTGCACAATTTTTTTTGGGAATTTATTGAGGTATAGGGATACGCCTATGAAGGAAGATCCTTTCAATTGTTTCTTAGTGATCTTTATCAATTACATAATGAAGGAGAAGACAATGATATCTTATGGTGTAAGGTATAAATTTTTCCTTTCTAGTTTTTTGTTGTTTTAGTTTCAATGGCATGGTTATATTTGGTTTTTTAGGTTCTATACACATATACTACTTTTATTAATCATTAATTATTCCTTAGAGACCTTTTTATTGTATCAAAGAATTAATATATTTTTTAATTTTTGAACTCATATTGAAACAATGTTTTTGATACCGTACTTCATAACAAATTCTCTGTTATAAAATATCAATTAGGATTTTTTCTACCAAATTTATTTCTAACATACGATATAGGATATCATAATTGGCGATTTAGTAAAATTCCTTAGGTTTTTACAGGTTATAGAATATAATATCATGATATTGTATTAGAAGATATATTTGTGTCATGGGATCCAAAATAGAGTATCATATCACCTTAGATATATCAATAAAATTCATAAAATGTTATATGATACATAAGGTTTTTTCTCCTTCGTGTGAAAAGATATGAAAGATGTTATGTAAGGGTTATATTGATGTGTAAGTATTATTTCCTTTATCATAGGATTGGAAAAAACTTATGCATTCCACTTTTCATAAGAGGTGTTAACAGTGTTGGTAAAAAAATATAACTTATAGTTCCCATATTGTTTAAGTGTTAAGACCTGTCAATCATAATATATGATTCACTCTATAATATTAAATGTATTTTGGTTATAATTTATTTTTCATAGAATTAATCTATCAATTGAATTATATCATTTCTATATTATTTATAAATTATAATAAAAAGTATTTTCAGATATTTATTAATATATAATGTGTTTAAAAATTTATCTATTATAAAGTGTCTATAATTAATTAATTAGTTTCACATGAATCATTTATTAATATATATTCAATAATATTAACTATTAATATTAAAATACATTGTTCAAAATAATATTGTATGACATATAATTTAGATATAAAATTTTTATAATATAGTTATTAGTGTAATTTATAAAGTATTTATAAATTACAAAAATAAATAAAAATATAAAATCATTATTTTAAAAGTTATTCAATGTTCATAATGTTTATGATGAATCATTCAAATTAAAATTTCTTTATTTGGAAATTATTTAAAGCATATAAAATGATCATTCATAAATGATTTAATAAAATATTTAAAAAATATTAATTCAGGTTATTTATATTAGATAAAGTGTTTACATAATATACATTTATATATTAAATGTTTTTATTTTGTGAAATTACATATAATGAAATTAATGTCATATAATGAATAATATGAAGGAATTCAAATTAAGGAATAAATATAAAATTTATATTTATTTATTTATGGATTTTTTATAATGAAATTCAAATTATAAAGTGTTTATAAATTTTTATTTATGAATTCTTCCTTGATAATTTATCTCATGTTAAATTCATCAATATTTCATATATTTAAAATTAAATAATTAATTCATATATTTAATCATTTTATTATGAACTTTTGTGCATGAATTATTTTAAATCGTTAAACTACTTATAATTTATCACACTTGTTTATAAGGGGTTTTATTCTAGTTATGATAATGGACTTAGTTTTATTCTAGATTGACTTCAACTAATATTGAGTTATGAGATTTTATTAAGTAGTTAATTATGATTTATACATGTTATGTTTTATAATTATTATGAAATTATAGTCACTCTAGAGTAATGTATTCATGGGTAAAGAGACTTTTCATCGAACTACCCACTTACCAAAGGGATTATGTCTTGTTCTAGAAATGTAGGGGTTGAATACTTGTGGCTTGAGGCTTTCTCATGTAGTGATTATTTATTTAATATAATTTTAAACCATTACATGAAATTTTTTCATGTACCTTATGAATTTGAATTTTTTAATATGATTTAACTTTAATTTAGGTTTGTAATGCATTATTGGAGTTCTGTAAAGAGATACACATCAATACATTTTGAAAATATTGATTTAGTGTAAGGAATATGATTCAAAACTAAATAAATTGAAAAATTCATACATTATGGTAATAACATGAGATAATATGGTGAGATTAAATACTATTTAAAATGCTATGTGTCATATTCCTTCCAAAGAAGCACTTTTCAATACCTCGATCATCCAATTGAGTGGGTTAATGCTAAATATGGGATCTCTTAGATTAGATTATATATTATAATAAATTAATGGGTGACCCTAATTGGATTTGGTTTTTGTTTATGGAATTTTAATTATGTTAAAATTATCTTGGTTACCCTATGATATAGGATACCAGATAAATCAAGTTCATATAATCTATATTGTAGTTTTGATAAAGATTTATCCACTCAAATATCTAAGAATCATATGTGATATGATTGACATAATGGCGTAAAAATATGTGGGGAGAGATGATTAATAAAGTTTAATCATCACATAGTGAAATATGTATCTTTTCCCATGAATGGATATGATTAGATTAAAAGGAATAATCATTTTAATTGGACCCCATTTAATAAATTACCATATTAAATGAATATAAATCAAGTTACTCATATGATAAAATATTATGTTGTATTTAATGTCATTAGCAATATAAATCATTACCTTAATATATATATTAGATATGGAAATAATAAATGTTAGTAATTTCCTTTTTTGGTACAAAATCATAAGAATAGTATTTAAGAAAAAATAAATATTCTATATGTATGAGGAACCCCTTACCAAGAAACTGATTGGTCAACCCATTCAATAAAAGTATATAAATCCCTGTGATAAGAATCTAAAGAATTCAATATATGTATATATTCTCATGATTATTTCCATTTATTCCAAGTTTAGAAAAGAAAAATGAGACCATGGATTCATGCAAGATGATAAAATACCAAAAAAAGATCTTTTAAACATAAAATAATAAGTGGTATTAGTTGTCAATGGTTATCTTTCTATGTAATTTGGATTAAGGGACATAGGTATCAACTCATTCCCTCGATATTATTGGGTACAAAAATGACATATAGAGGCTAGGTTCTCCACCTTAGATTTATTTTTACATTTTATTCATTCTAAAATATATACTAGGAAGGTTCTAACAATTTATTATGAGCTATAACGGGAATAAGTTCAAAAAAATATTTGTTTATATTCTCAATATTTTTAGAATAGTTGATAATGTCATGGTATTTCTAGGCTCAAGTTCCAGCATGATGGTGTAGACAAATAATGGTAATTTTTTGGCCATAAATTAAGGTAAATAGGTTATATAGAGTTTACATTGCCTAATAAACCAAACTAAATGAAGGAGGAATAAATAATTAATTACAGGAAAAAAATTACATTATGGAAGTGACTATCCATAATAATTGATGGATTTTGTGAAATCTCTTACAGATTCCACCCTAGATATAGATGTTATATAATTAAATTAAACTATTATTAAGGGTATATAATAACTGTAACACCCCAAGCTTCCATGGTACGCTTCTCTTTAAATAATAGAGCAGCGTGTGTTGTACGCAACCTCGAGTTCTAACACAGCGCGACCATTCAAAGTAGCCGTTATGAATAGTAATACCCAGTTTTTGAAATTATATAAATTATATATTTCAAAATGGACTTCTTATTTGTATTGGAAATATCAAAATTATCTTAAGTTGAATTTTTTGTAATTTTCTGATAAATTCCAATTTTCTATGAATAGAAAAATACTTAAAAACAAATTTTTTAATAAAAATAATTTATATAGAAAAGTTATACTATTGAGTGGTTTTAAATTATAATTAGAATTTATTTTTACCATTTTATCCAATGGTGATCTTTAGAATTAATTTCACTTTGAAATTGGACATAAACAATTGTGAATCTTTTGATATATATTGTTTCTTAAAACCATGCTATTTGTTGAGACAGTGGGAATTTATTATTAAATTAATTAATGAAACATATATGATTGTAATTTTTTAAAATATACATTATTTTTGAATTCAGAATATCAATTATTGATTAGGGTGAATTTTTGGTATTTTTTTGAAAAACTTCAATTTTTAATGAATAGTGAAACCACTAAGTGGTAGTTAAAAATTTGATTTTTCGTTTAAATGTAACTTTACCACTTCTGTGATTTGATTTTCAAAAATCTGACATACATGGTTGTCATTATGACGTAAAATGTGGTTCAATGGGATTAAAATAATTTTTTTTGGTGAATAGTAACTTTTAAGTTTTATTAATCGTGATTAAAGGTAATTAGTGTAATTTAAGGTAAAAATAATATTATAATAATATAAAATTACCTTGACACGTGTCCTACCCTTATTGGATGAGTCATGGCCGACCAAGAAAATCCATGGGTCAACATGAGGACCCCATGGAGCCACTTGGGTAAGAAAATGACATTAATACCTTTTATTTAATGTAAAAATAAAAATGTCTCAAACATGCATTGTTTTACTAAAACAATTATTACATTAGGTTATATAAGTTAAATATTCGACTATAAATATTCATTGGAAAGATAAAAAGATTTCCTACATCATGATATTTTTTAGACATTAAATAAATTAAATTTGTATGACACTATGATGATGCAGTGATTACCTCATTAATTAACGATTTAAATAAAATGAAAAGATAATGTAAAATCTAAGACTTACACTTATAAAAAACATATTGTATGAGTTGATTTCTAACCCTTATCATCTTATCCTAGAAAAATATAATTGTTGGACCTTTAAAACCCGAAACTCATTATATAATAATGTAACATTTCATGACTTTCCAAAAGAGTGCCCCTCCTCTCCTTTTATAAAAGCCCCCCACCTCTACCACCTTATTCACACCATCAAATCCATTTGGCTCGGCCAACATCTGCCAAAATACTCTCTAAACTTTCCTCTCTTACTCCTAGAAGCCTCACATTGGTCAGAAGTCTTCCCAAGGAAGCCTTTGGCTCAAATCAAAAAGAGTTACCCGATTTTAAGGTAATGTCTTCTCTTATGTTCTTTTGTTTTATTTTGCTTCTCAAACCCCTTAAAATATTTTTATTCCTTTCTTTTGTAACAAAACCAGTATATTAAATATACTAGGATGTTTCTATGAGAAGTATTTTATTTAAAATTACACATACCTTCGTTTAATGGTTATAGAACATACTGTTTCTATGGGTGGTGAATTACTGCCTCACGAAATGATGATTGTTCAATATTCTTTTAACACCTCTAATGGTGGAAATTAAGATGTCACTATATTTATATATGATATATATTATGTTTATGTCTTCCTTATTCTTCTGTATTTTTCATTTATGGCATACCTTTATGATTTTTATTATGGGTAAACGCGTTAATTTCATTTTAGAAAGTGCGGACTACAGCCCCCTCAAAGTGATTTGAATCCTTAATGCCATATGTGGGATGTGTAAAGGATGGATTAAATGATATTATATATGATATTATAATGGAATTATTATACACCTTTATATAATTATTATTTCATTCCGTTAAATAGGAAATAGAAATGAAAGTAGTGTTCATGCGTACGTATGGCTTACCGTCTCCATGAACGGTGCATTTCATTTCTTTCCTCTAAATGTTACGTAATATTATGAATGAATGTATATACTGGAAATATATGATATATATGATATCTAAATAATGAATATAATTCTGTATATAATGGATATTTTACCACATGAACAACTTGTAATTAGAAAAGTTTATTTTTGACTCAAGTACCAAAGATCGACAAAACGACCGTTATTAACATAAATAATTAGATAATGTTCATAACATGGTAATAAGTGATATAAAAGGAATAATGAACTTGAAAAAGGTTCTTAAGCAATTATAAATTAACAATAGTTTAGAATTCAGGATGTTAAAGAATGGTCGAGTCCAGTCGGACACGAGGTAAGGGACTTCATCTCAATCTCCTTTCCTTGAAGAATATTTTGTTTTATACACAAATTTTTTTTATACGGTGTATAAACCCCTTTGAATTTTACTTTTAATCATAAGGAATCATTTTATACAAAGTGTTTTTACTAAACGACGGAAGGAATGCTTTGTCTTATGTATGCGGCGACAATGACTTATCCTCCGCCATGACCATTATTTGAGTTTCAAATTCCTCTACAAGCCATAAATTCATTTAAATGAAAAATAAATACAATGTTTTACTTTTCTTTTATTTTGGTATTGAAAATGTTTTTGATAATGTTTTTATTATATTAATGTGTTTTATTGATATCTTGTGATTGAAATGTGGAAATATTATGTTTCCTTTATGCATGTTTTATGTGATACGATTATATTATGGTTTATGATATGTTTAAACATTTTCATATAAGGAATTAATTGGACTTATAAGTGACGGGTGGAGCCCGCTATAGCTCCTCGATACATCGGTAGGTCTCATGAGACGAACTACTATCTTGTTATGAGTACTTGACAAAATCTTATTTGTAGTCTTGGCAAGAGGCCTTGGCTACGTGGTTATGATAGTCTGGCATTATTCATTCCATCATTATAAAATTGGTTATTGATATTGCATGTGATTATTTGACTAATAGAATATCCATGTGAAGAAGTAAATAGCATTACTTCATTTTATTTTCCCCATATTATGTTGAAGTTCATGTTTAAAAGTCTTTTTATAGTTGAACATTTCCTTAAATGTCTATGTTTATTTATAAAAGCTCCCGCTGTATTATTATCCTAACTGAGCATTTGAGCTCACCCCTTTTTATGTTTTATTTTCTGAGGATATGAAGAAATATTTTATGACTAACCTACAGGGATAGTCTGAAGGGGGTAAGAGTGTGGACTATGGAGACTATGTTATTGTGATTTTCCACTTTATGATGTAATGTAACATTTATGAAGGTATCTAGTGTGTCCAAGGCTAAAAAACTAATCGTTATTTCGAGACATGATCTTTTTTGATCATGCCAATGTTACGTAATAATGCACCGACTCTGGGTAACTGGGGTCGGGGCGTTACAGTTGGTATCAGAGGAACTTTAGTACTAACCTTGGAAGCAAGATTTAGATAAACTCTTATTATAGCACATGTCCCTAAGATATACTTTGAGGATTATTATATAAGAACATCCTAGAATTTTGGTAAAGTATAGATTTTGTATATTTTCTGAGCAATACAACCCTATCTAGATACGAGCAGGTAGAGGTGGCTCTGGAACAGATGTACCTAGGGGTAAAACCCGAAAACACTGCTTTGAGCTAGACTCGAATGGGTTCTAGTGCACGATAACGGTCCTTGTTGTACTCTTGGTTACGACACTCCCGGGGGATATGCTTAGGACAATTCTCATTTTCTTTACAAACCATTATGAAGGGGTTATGAGTATATACTTTCTCAAAGAAAACATCTTTATGATTGTGGATTATATCCATAAACCGTTCAATTTACATTATGTATTTTACATGTTTGGAATTATTCATTGCAATTCATAAATTGACCTAGTTTACGCCATTGTATAGAAATGGTGCCTAGTAGAAGGAATGTAAACTCCAGAAATATGTATGATCCAAAGAATAATAAGGATCATATCATTCATGGTATTAAGCCGGCATTTATAAGGGAAATAGTCTCCCATGTGTTCTCAATATACGAAGAAATACTATCATGTGTTAATAAGAAAAGTAAAGAATTCTATGAGTCCTATGGATTTGAAGGTAAGTAAGAGAAGAAAAGGATGGAAGAGAGAAAGATGGATAAAGAGAGGAGGGAAAAGAAGAATTTTCCAATATGTGATAACTGTGGGAAGAAACACCTTGGAACTTTCCTGAAGGGAATGTGAGTTTGTTATAAGTGTCGAGAAAAAGGACACCAAGTGCGTGACTGGAAGGGTAAGAAAAAGGTTTCAAATGTACAATGCTTCATCATCAAGAATTGGGGACACTACGCAAACCAATTTCCAAATCATCGGAGTATTCCCCAAATGATGCTATTGGATAATAATCATGTTATGATACTGCCACAGATGAGGGGGAATGATTAAAGTTCTTATGTTGTTATTAAAGAATTATTTCATTTGAGTGTTGTATCAATGATGTACTGGTTATAAGAATAATGTGATATATAATGATTGTACTACAGTACTTGTTGTTTTGATTAAGGTTCTAATATGAGAAGGTATTCATATTTTTAGTATGTGACAATAAGAGAATCTTTACTTTGTTTAGAGAATCTGATGTTAAAATTGATTTTCGAATTTATAGACCTTTTAGAGAAAGTCTGGACAGAAGAATTTTGGATTACTATAAAGGTTTTAATGGATTATATTTTACATTGGATACTATTGTTAAGGTTATTTTTGGATATTTATAAAGAGGACAACACGCAGACCGTTTGACAACTCGTCACATCATACAAAGTAGTGGGAATCAAACCCACAACCATAGTGTGAGTGGGATTTATCACCTTCCACTAGACTGTGTGAAGTCCCTGGAGTGTATAATGTAGTTTTTTAGTTCTGATAGTGGAATTATCAATTTATTTTTGGAACCCTATACGGTTAGGATAAATAGAATATTTTTGAGTTTTATTACCTTTTGGAGTGAAAGATGGTTTGGTGGTAAAAATTTAGTAAGGAATGAATGTCTACATGACAAGTAAGTATATTTCATTATGTTCTTAGTAAAACTCATAAATAAATTCTTCAACTTTATGAAAGTTAACTTAAAACAAAAAAAACATTGTCGATTAACTTTTCTTACTGGGTAATCAAAGACTGTTTAACCAATCACAAGTTTTTGATTTTCTTGTAGTTAAATTTTTCCTAATCTGGCTGTCTACAACTCTCCATCAGACCTTTATGGTTTGTTTCTCCTCTATATCCATGTTTTCATATAATCATAGTATGGTCTATCTCGGGTGACCTTTGTACTTCTCTTTATTTCTTTTAAAGTTATATTTTTATTAACCCTATTTCCGATGTGGGTTTTCCACAAAGGTACTTTCTATTTTCAACCTCTTATTTTCAAAGAAAAATTTCCAATTGGGAGGATGCAATTTTTTGAAGGAGGGGAGAATGTAACACCCCAAACTTCCATGGTATGCTTCTCTTTGAATAATAGAGCAGCGTGTGTTGTACGCAACTCGAGTTCTAACACACCGCGACCAATAAAAGTAGCTGTTATTAATAGTAATACCCACTTTTTGAAATTATATAAATTTTATATTTCAAAATGGACTTCATTTTTGTATTCGGAATATCAAAATTATCCTAAGTTGATTTTTTTTGTAATTTTCTGATAACTTCAAATTTTCTATGAATAGAAAAATACTTAAAAACAACCTTTTTAATAAAAATAATTTATATAGAAAAATTATATTATTGAGTGGTTTTAAAGTATAATTAGAATATATTTTTACCATTTTATCCAATGGTGGTCATTAGAATTAATTTCACTTTGAAATTGGACATAAACAATTGTCAATCTTTTGATATATATTGTTTCTTAAAAACACGTTATTTTTTGTGACAACGAGAATTAATTATTAAATTAATTAATGAAAATTAAATGTTTTTAATTTTGTAAAATATACATCATTTTTGAATTTTGAATATCAATTATAGCTTAGGGTGATTTTTTGGTATTTTTCTAAAAAACTTTAATTTTTGATGAATAGTGAAACCACTAAGTGGTAGTTAAAAAACTGATTTTTCGTTTAAATAATTTACCACTTATGTGATTTGATTTTCAAAAATCTGACATACATTGTTGTCATTAGGAATTAAAATGTGTTTCAATGGGATTAAAATAATTTTTTGGTGAATAGTAACTTTAAAGTTTTATTAATCGCGATTAAAGTTAATTAGTGTAATTTAAGGTAAAAATAATGTTATAATAATATAAAATTACCTTGAAACATGTCCTACCATTATTGGATGAGTCATGTACGACCAATAAAATCCATGGGTCAACTTAGGGACCCCATGGAGCCACTTGGGTAAGAAAATGACATTAATTCTTTTTATTTAAAGTAAAAATAAATAGGTCACAAACATGCATTTTTTTACTAAAACGATTATTACATGGGGTTATATAAGGTAACTTTTCGACTATAAATATTCATTGGAAAGCTAAAATTATTTCCTACATCATTATATTTTTTAGACATTAAATAAATTAATTTTTTTATAACACCATGATGATGCAGCGATTACCTCATTAATTAACGATTTAAATTAAATGAAAAGATAATGTAAAATCTAAGACTTACACTTGTCAAAAACCTATTGGATGAGTATATTTTGAACCCTTGTCATTTTATCCTTGAAATATATAATTTTGGGACCTTTAAAATCTGAAACTCATTATATAATAATGTAACATTTCATGACTTTACAAGAGTGCCCCTCCTCTAATCTTATAAAAGGCATCCACCTCTACCACCTTATTCACACCATCAAATACATTTGACTCAGACAACCTCTGCCCAAATACTCTCTCAACTTCCCTCCCTTACTCCTCAAAACCTCACTTTGGGCAGAAGTCTTCCCAAATAATCCTTTGGCTCAAATCAAAAAGAGTTACCCGATTTTAAGGTAATCTCTTCTCTTCTGTTCTTTTGTTTTATTTTGCTTCTCCAACCCCATAAACTCCTTTTATTCCTTTCTTTTGTAAAAAAACCAGGATCTTAAATATCCTAGGATGTTTTTATGAAATGTATTTGATTTACACTTACACATACCTTTGTCTAATGGTTAAAGAACATATTGTTTCTGTGGGTGGCGAATTACTGCCTCACGAAACGACGATTGTTCAATCTTCTTTTAACACCTCTCATGGTGGCCATTAAGATGTAACTATATTTATATATGATATATATTATGTTTATGTTTTCCTTATGCTTCTGTATTTTTCATTTATGGCATACCTTTATGATTTCCATTATGGGTAAATGTGATAATTTCATTTTAGAAAGTGCAAACTACCGCCCCTCAAAGTGATTTGAATCATTAATGCCATATGTGGGACGTTTAAAGGATAAATTAAATGTTATTATATATGATATTATACTGAAATTATATTAAACATTTATATCATTATGATTTCATTCTGTTAAATACTAAATAGAAATGAAAGTAGCGTTCATATGTACGTACGGCTTACCGTCTCCATGAACGGTGCATTTCATTTCTTTCCTATAAATGTTACATGATATTATGAATAAATTTATATACTGTAAATATATGATATATATTATATATACATCATGAATATAATTCAGGATATAATGGATATTTTACCACATGAACAACTTGTAATTATAAGAAGTTTATTTTTGACTCAAGTACCAAAGATCGAAAAAAACGACTGTTATTAACTTAAATAATTACATAATGTTCATAACATGGTAATAAGTGATATAAAAAGAATAATGAACTTGAAAAAGGTTATTAAGAAATTATAACTTAACTCTAGTTTATTATTCAGGAGGTTAAAGAATGGTCGAGTCAAGTCAGACAAGAGGTAATGGACTTCGTCTCAATCTCCTTTCATTGAGGCATGTTTTGTTTTATACACAACTTTCTTTTATAAAGTGTATAAACCCCTAGAAATTTTACTTTTAATCAAAATGAATCTTTTTATATGAAGTGTTTTTACTAAACGACAAGAGGATTGTTTTGTCTTACGTATTCAGTGATAATGACTTATCCTCCACCGTGACCATTATTTTAGTTTCGGCTTCGTCTACAAGCCATATCTTTTTTTAAATGAAAAATAAATACCATGTTTTACTTTTCATTTATTTTGTTATTGAAAATGGTTTTGATAATGTTTTTATTATATTAATGTGTTGTATTGATATCTTGTGATTGAAATGTGGAAATGTTATTTTTCCTTTATGCATGTTTTATGTGATACGATTATATTATGGTTTATGATATGTTTAAACCTTTTTATATAAGGAATGCATTGGACTTAATAAGGGATGGGTGGATCCCACTATAGCTCCTCGATGCATCGGTAGGTCTCATGAGACAAACTAGTGTCTTGGAACGAGGCCTTGACAAAATCTTATTTGTAGTCTTGGTACGAGGCCTTTGCTACGTGGTTATGATATTCTAGCATTATGCATTCCATCATTATGAAAGTTGTTATTAATATTGCATGTGATTATTCGACTAGTAGAATATCCATGTGAAGAAGTAAATGGCATTATTTCATTTTATTTTTGCCATATTATGTTTTAGTTCAAGTTTAAAAGGCTTTTTTAGTTATACATTTCATTAAATGTTTATTTTTATTTATTAAAGTTTCCGCTGTATTGTTATCCTTACTGAGCATCTAAGCTCACCCCTTTCTTTGTTTTATTTTCCCAG
The DNA here is from genome assembly GCA_963277665.1 of Viscum album. NCBI lineage: Eukaryota > Viridiplantae > Streptophyta > Magnoliopsida > Santalales > Viscaceae > Viscum > Viscum album. The sequence goes on from OY728141.1 coordinate 1,793,716,226, forward strand.
GATGTGAAGAAATATTTTATGACTGACCTACCGGGATAGTCTGAAGGGGACAAGAGTGTGGACTATTGAGACTATGTTACTGTAATTTTCCAGTTTATGATGTAATGTAACATTTATGAATGTATCTAGTGTTTCCAAGACTACAAAACTAATCGGTCTTTTGAGACATGATCAATTGTGATCATGCCAATGTTACGTAATAATGTACCGAATCTGGGAAACTGGGGTCCGGGCGTTATAGTTGGTATCAGAGGTAGTTTTGTACTAACCTTGGAAGCTAGATTTAGATAAACTCTGATTAGAGCACATAGCCCTAAGATAGACTTTGAGGTTTAGTATATAATAACATCCTATAATTTTGGTAAAGTATATATTTTGTGTATTTTCTGAGAAATACATCCATGTTTGGATACGAGCAGGTAGAGGCGGCTCTGGAACAGATGTACCTTGGGGTAAAACCCAAAAACACCGCTTTGAGCTAGACTTGAACAGGAACTGGTGCACGACAACAGGCCTTGCTGCACTCTTGGTTACGACACTCCCAGGGGATATGATTAGTATAATTATCATTTTCTTTACAAACCATTATGAAGGGTTTATGAGTATATAATTCCTCAAAGAAAACATCTTTATGATTATGGATTATATCCATAAACCTTTCAATTTATGTTAAGTATTTTAAAAGTTTGTAATTATTCATTGCAATTCATAAACTGACCTAGTTTATGCCATTGTATAGAATTGGCGCCCCGTAGAAGGAATGTGAACTCCAACAATACGTATGATCCAAATATTAAAAAGGATCATATCATTCAGGGTATTATGCCGAAATTTAGAAGGGAAATAGTCTCCCATGTGTTCTCAACATGTGAAGAAATAGTATCATGTGTTAATAAGTTAAGTAAAGAATTCTACAAGTCCTATGGATTTGAAGGTAAACAAGGGAAGAAAAGGATGGAAGAGAGAAAGATGGATAAAGGGAAGAGGTAAAAGAAGAATTTTCCAATATGTGATAACTGTGGGAAGAAACACCTTGGAACTTTCCTCAAGGGAATGAGAGTTTGTTATAAGTGTGGAGAAAAAGGACACAAAGTGTGTGACTGGAAGGGTAAGAAAAAGGTTTCAAATGTACTATGCTTCATCTTCAATAAGTAGGGACACTATGCAAATAAATTTCCAAATCATCTGATTATGCCCCAAATGATGCTATTGGATAATAATCAAGTTATGATACTACCAGAGATGAGGGGGAATGATTAAAGATATTATGTTGTTATTAAAGAATTATGTCATTTGAGTGTTGTATCAACAATGTACTGGTTATAAGAATAATGTGATATATAAGGATTGTATTGGAGTGCTTGTTTTTTTCATTAAGGTTTTAATATGATGAAGGTAATCATATTTTTAGTATGTGATAATAAGAGAAACCTTAATTTGTTTGGAGAATCTGATGTTACAATTGATTTTGGAATTTATAGACCTTTTAGAGAAAGTTTGGACAGAGGTATTTTTGATAACTATAAAGGTTGGAATGGATTATATTTTACATTGGATACTATTGTTAAGGTTATTTTTTGATATTTATAAAAAGAACAACACATAGACCGTGTAACAACCCGTCGCGTCAGACAAAGCTGTGGGAATCGAACCCACAACCATAGTGCGATTGGGATTTATATCCTACCACTAGACTACATGAAGTCCCTAGAGTGTATAATGTAGTTTTTTTAGTTCTGATAGTGGAATTATCAATTTATTTTTGGAACCCTATACGGTTAGGATAAATAGAATATTTTTCAGTTCAATTACGTTTTGGAGTGAAAGATGGGTTTCTGGTAAAAATTTAGTAAGGAAAGAATGTCTACATGAAAAGTAAGTATATTTTATTCCGTTCTTAGTAAATATCATAAGTAAATTCTTCAAATTTATGAAATTTAACTTAAAACAAAAAAAATGTTGTCGATTAACTTTTCCTACTAGGGAATCAAAGATCGTTTAACCAATCACAAGTTTGTGATTTTCTTGTAGTTAACTTTCTCCTAATCATGCTTTCTACAACTCTCCATCATACCTTGATGGTTTGTTTCTCCTCCATATCCATGTTTTCATAAAATCCTAGTATGGGCTATCTCGGGTGACCTTTGTACTTCTCATTATTTCTTTTAAAGTTATATTTTTATTAACCCTATTTCTGATGTGGGTTTTCCAAAAAGGTATTATCTATTTTCAACCTTTTATTTTCAAAGAAAAATTTCAAATTACGAGGATGCAATTTATTGAAGGAGGGGAGAATGTAACACCCCCAGCTTCCATGGTACGCTTCTCTTTGAATAATAGAGAAGCGTGTGTTGTGCACAACCTCAAGTTCAAACACACCACGACCAATATAAATTGCCGTTATGAATAGTAATACCAACTTTTCGAAATTATATAAATTTTATATTTCAAAATGGACTTCATTTTTGTATTCGGAATATTGAAATTATCCTAAGTTAAATTTTTTTTAATTTTCTAAGAACTTCCAATTTTCTATGAGTAGAAAAATACTTAAAAAATTCTTTTTTAATCAAAATAATTTATATAGAAAAATTATACTATTTATTGTTTTAAAAGTACAATTAGAATATATTTTTACCATTTTATCCAATGGTGGTCATTAGAATTAATTTCACTTTGAAATTGGACATAAACAATTGTCAATCTTTTGATATATATTGTTTCTTAAAAACACGCTATTTGTTGTAATAGCGGGAATTAATTATTAAATTAATTAATGAAACTTATATGTTTGGAATTTTGTAAAATATAAATCATTTTTTAATTCAGAATATTAATTATTTCTTAGGGTGAATTTTTGGTATTTTTCAGAAAAACTTCAATTTTTGAGGAATAGTGAAACCACTAAGTGGTAGTTAAAAAACTGATTTTGCGTTTAAATGAAACTTTACCACTTCTGTGATTTTATTTTCAAAAATATGACATACATGGTTGTCATTAGGAAGTAAAATGTGGTTCAATGGGTTTAAAATAATTTTTTGGTGAATAGCAACTTTTATGTTTTATTAATCACGATTAAAGGTAATTAGTGTAATTTAAGGTAAAAATAATTTTATAATAATATAAAATTACATTGAAACATGTCCTACCCTTATTGGATGAGTCATGGACGACCAAGACAATCCATGGGTCAACTTTGGGACCTCATGGGGCCACTTGGGTAATAAAATGACATTAATACCTTTTATTTAAAGTAAAAATAAAAATGTCACAAACATGCATTGTTTTACTAAAAAAATAATTACATGGGGTAATATAAGGTAAATTTTCGACTATGAATATTCATTGGAAAGATAAAAATATTTCCTACATCATGATGTTTTTTAGATATTAAATAAATTAAATTATTTATGACACCATGATGATGCAGTGATTACCTCATTAATTAACGATTTAAATAAAATGAAAAGATAATGTAAAATTTAAGACATACACTTGTAAAAAACCTATTGGATGAGTAGATTTCGAACCCTTATCACCTTATCCAAGAAAAATATAATTGTGGGACTTTTAAAATCCAAAACTCATTATATAATAATGTAACATTTCATGACTTTCCAAGAGTGCCCCTCCTCTCCTCTTATAAAAGGCCCCCACCTATACCACCTTATTCACACCATCAAAGCCATTTGGCTCAGCCAACCTCTGACCAAATACTCTCTCAAATTCCCTATATTACTCCTAGATGCCTCACTTTGGGAATAAGTCTTCCCAAGGATGCCTTTGGCTCAAATCAAAAAGAGTTACCCAATTTTAAGGTAATGTCTTCTCTTATGTTCTTTTGTTTTATTTTGCTTCTACAACCCCTTAAACTCTTTTTTATTCCTTTATTTTGTAACAACACCAGTATCTTAAATATACTAGGATGTTGTTATGAGAAGGATTTTATTTACACTTACACATACCTTCATCTAATGGTTAAAGAACATACTGTTTCTGTGGGTGGCGAATTACTGCCTCACGAAACGATGATTGTTCAATCTTCCTTTAACACCTCTCATCGTGGCCATTAAGATGTCACTATATTTATATATGATATATATTATGTTTATGTTTTCCTTAGGCTTATGTATTTTTCATTTATGGCATACCTTTATCATTTCCATTAGGGGTAAACGCGATAATTTAATTTTAGAAAGTGCGGACTACGGCCCCCTCAAACTGATTTGAATCGTTAATGCCATATGTGGGACGTGTAAAGGATGGAGTAAATGATATTATATATTATATTATACTGGAATTATAGTACAACTTTATATCATTATGATTTAATTCCGTTAAATATGAAATAGAAATGAAAGTAGCTTTCATGCGTACGTACGACTTACCGTCTCCATGAACGACACATTTCATTTCTTTCCTCTAAATGTTACTTAATATTATGAATGAATGTATATACTGGAAATATATTATATATATGATATCTATATCATGAATATAATTCTGTATATAATGGATATTTTACCACCTGAACAACTTGTAATTATAAAAAGTTTATTTTTGACACAAGTACCAAAGATCGACAAAACGACCGTTATTAACATAAATAATTACATAATGTTCATAACATGGTAATAAGTGATATAAAAGGAATAATGAACTTGAAAAAGGTTCTTAAGAAATTATAAATTAACTCTAGTTTATTATTCTGGAGGTTAAAGAATGGTTGAGTCAAGTCGGACACGAGGTAAGGGACTTCGTCTCAATCTCCTTTCATTGAGGCATATTTTGTTTTATACACAACTTTCTTTTATATAGTGTATAAACCCCTTTGAATTTTACTTTTAATCAAAATGAATTTTTTTATACGAAGTGTTTTTACTAAACGAAAAAAAGGAATGTTTTGTCCTACATATGCGGCGACAATGACTTATCCTCCGCCGTGACAATTATTTGAGTTTCGGCTTCTCTACAAGCCATAACTTTTTTTAAATGAAAAATAAATACCATATTTTACTTTTCTTTTATTTTGGTATTGAAAATAGTTTTGATAATGTTTTTATTATATTAATGTGTTTTATTGATATCTTGTGATTGAAATGTGTAAATTTTATGTTTCATTTATGCATGTTTTATGTGATACGATTATATTATGGTTTATGATATGTTTAAAACTTTTCATATAAAGAATGCATTGGAATTAATAAGTGATGGGTGGAGCCTGCTATAGCTCCTAGATGCATCAGTAGGTCTAACGAGACAAACTAGTGTCTTGGCATGAGGCCTTGACAAAATATTATTTGTAGTCTTGGCACGAGGCCTTGGATACGTGGTTATGATAGTCTGGCATTATAAATTCCATCATTATGAAAGTGGTTATTGATATTGCATGTGATTATTCAACTAGTAGAATATCCATGTGAAGAAGTAAATGGAATTATTTCATTTTATTTTTGCCATATTATGCTGAAGTTCAAGTTTAAAAGACTTTTTTTAGTTATACATGTCCTTAAATGTTTATGTTTATTTATGAAAGTTTCTGCTGTATTGTTTTCCTTACTGAGCATCTGAGCTCTCCCCTTTCTATGTTTTATTTTCCCAGGATGTGGAGAAATATTTTATGACTGGCCTACAGGGATAGTCTGAAGGGGATAGGAGTGTGGACTATGTAGACTTTTTTATTGTGATTTCCCATATTATGATGTAATGTAACATTTATGAATGTATCTAGTGTTTCCAAGGCTACTAAACTAGTCGGTCTTTCGAGACTTGATCTTTTGTGATCATGCCAATGTTACGTAATAACGCACCGACTCTGGGTAACTGGGGTTGGGGTGTTACTATAACAACTATATGTTGTAAAAATGTTGTAAATATAAATTATTTTAGAAGTGATGTATTATTTGAAGATGAAATCATATAGTTTTAAATAATCTCATGGATCATAGTGTTAAAGAATCAAGGTGTTGGATGAAATGGATTGCTTAAAAATTTTCTGAATCAGAATAAAGATTGTTTTTTTAACATCCTTTATTTCTTATGTGTTAATAATTTTATTGTAAACAATTTTATGTTATCAATAAAATGTGATGATTGATTTAATACAATTTTTTTTTGAGTGATCCAAATTATATAACATGCTTGAAAATGAGAAAAGGATAAAAAAAGTTTTTTCCATGATGAATTTTTTATCCATGAATATAAGGGAATATGATTCCTCTATCAATAGTGGAATTTTTGATAAAGTTTATTTTTAGTAAATATTCCAACCCCATATAATACCGTATATGATATGGAAATTATATTTCATTTTTCAAGTACTTCCAAAAAAATGATATAATGTTTATTTCCTTGACAAAAAATAAGTGTTTTTATGATATTCTAAAGGTATATAGTTTCAAAGAGTTTAGCATAGGTTTGTTTGTAATTATAGAAGTTCAAAGTTAAATAATAAAAAATATTGCATTCAATGATAAAATTATATTTCATTAAAAATCCCAAAATTTATTAAGGTATTGTGGTAAATAAAAAGGTCAAGAAATGAATTTAGTTTCCATAACAAAGTAAATTTCACTTCATATCCCAAAATATTTTTATATATATTGGTAAATATATAAGGTATTTATTGACATTTATTAGAAAAGAATTTTAAGGATATGTTTTATTGAAAGACATTCAAGGAAAAAAATTAGGAACTTAAAAATATTTTTATATATACAAAAAAATTTATTTATATCATATTATTGAATGATGTAAAGTTAAAATTTTTAAATATTTTCAAGGAGTTCACTATTAGGAATATGATTCCTAATTCTTTCAAGAATTCAAATTATCTTAATTTATAGATATTAATCAATAATATTTCAATTGGGAGGGTTTTATTATTTTTTCAAATAGATATATGGAAGGAATTACATAGAGATGTAATGAATTTAATAAAACCCTTTAATATACTGAAAACATAAGGTTAATCATGTCGTCTTTCATCTTTCATATGTTAGAAAGATACTTACTTTTGGTTTTGTAAATATATAATTAAATTATTGAACAATATATAAAACATATCATTAAATAAAAAATTTAAATATCCACTTTATTATTATTACACATCTAATATATATATTGATATACATTTCATGAAGTTAAATGATAATGTTCCCTTTAAATTATGACTTTGAGTTATCCCAAAATAATGTTATTATTGGAGTATTATCGGTTGTGTAAAAATTTAAGGATATAATGACTCTAATTCTTGTCTTGGGGTATTTAATATGATCAAGAGGAATAAAATGAGTTTTCAACACTAAATAGTCCAAATATTATACCATATGGAGTTTCATGCACTATGTTTTTTGTATACTCGGGGTGCATGGTTCGTATTTAGAGTACCCACTACATTAGGTTATAATGATTTCTATAATGAAAATCTTTTTGTGTTGATACCTTTCTTACACAATTCTTAAGGCTTAGTTAATTAGTGGGTAGTTTGGTATGTTGTTAATCATGTCATTAGTTGTAGCTCAACCAAGATGGTAATTTTACTCTTATATGATGGTTATGACAATTATTCCAAATATTGAGATAGAATAAGGAAAAATATTCTCATACTTATAAGTTATATATGATGTGGTTATCTATATAGATGAGGGTCATGTGATATGCTAATCTGCTAGATGAATAAAATGTGATGTATTTGATAAAACACTATTTTGTTGAATATTTTATTGATAATAAATGATATAAATTCCTCACATTATTCTAAATATGATCAATTATGAAATATTTGAGATTAGATAATTCATTTTCAAATTTGATGAAAAATCCAATTTTACCCTTTTAAAATTCAGTTTAGTATTTTGGGAATAAATATTGTTATTTAAAATTTTTTTACATAAAATTTTGTAACTGTGTTCCTGACTTAATGCGATACAAATTCTATTTAGGACATGGGAGCTGGATCGTGCATTTGAGGGGAGTAAATGGGCCATGAAGACAAAGGTGGATAGAACCATCCAGATTGGACCTTACTTCACCATTTGAGCCTTAGTATCTTCATCCGGGCGTCGATTGAGACCAACATTTGTTGAAATCTCAGGGAAATGATTTGGAACAAATCATCCTTCTAGAAGGCCGGCCAATTCACGCGTTTTGGAGGTCAACAATTTGATGAAACTTGGAATAAAATATTTGGCCAAGTTTTCATTTCACACTTAACAAGTTATGTAACCCTAGCCCTCACAAAATCTATTTAAAGGGGGTTTTCACTCTTTTGGATGGCGGGTTGAGGATTTGGTAAGGTGTGGATGAATGGGTGTCTCTTTGGAGCCCCTAAAAACTCTTGGAAGAAGTAAGGTTTTCAGCAAACCTCTCTCCCAAAAGGCTCTCCTCTCCCACCTCCTCTTTGTATTTCTTTTCTTTCATTTTTGTAGCTTGAATTTTTATTCAAATAATCTTTTGTGTTCATCCCTTTTCTTCTCCTCTTAATCTTCTTAATTTATGTTTTTAAATTATAACAAACTAAGGAAAAAATTGAACAATTAACACAAAAACACGCGAGGTCGAGATTTTGTGTAAATTGTGAGAGTGCGATCTTAATCGGTAATACAAGACCACATGGGATAAATTTTACAGTTCAAATATAATCCCTAAACACAATTCAACCTAATTTCCAGAATGGATATGTGCTCTAATTAACCACTGACCATAATCTAACCTTAGAACAACAATCAATGTAGGGTGTTGTGATTGTGTGTTCCAAAGCTAGCCTAGGGTTTAAATAATTTATCTTTGTGGTTAAGTTAACTCTCATAGGGTTCGAGGGTCAACAAATTAGGGGATCATAATTAATTGAATATTGATTTAAATGTTAATGATTAATAAGTAAATTAAGAGGTGGAGTTATATCGATTATGCATTTTAAAATATTTTCTTTAAAAAAAATCTTATTGTTGTGTCTTTTTAATCAAACTTTATTTCAAAATTAAAAACAAAAAAAATGAAATCTTCTTCCGAAAAACTTCTTCAAGTTTTATAAATAATAAAAAACCACCCCCATCCTTTAAAGTAGTGTTTTAATTCTATTCTATTTTACTTTTATAATATCTTTAAGAAGTTTTTTTAATTTACTTCTTACTTTGAGATATGACCTTGGTCAGCCACTGTGATGCACTTAAGTACCCCAAAATCACACTAATCATTTGAGGGAGCCCGCAACAACACCTTTTAAATTGGCGTCATTTCCTGGGAGGCAAGTAATTTATTCAACCATTTGTAAGTATTTCTTTTATTTTTTATTTTATTATTTTCTTCACCTCTCTCTTTCATCTTTCCCCTTTCTCATGTTTCCATTTTTTTCATCCTCTTATTTTCTTTTTGGACCATCAACTCAAACTTCTCATTTTTCTTATGGTCATATTTTCCTATTTTATTTTTTTGATTTATGACACGAACTAATCCCAAGGATCTCTTAGATATTGAACCTGAGATTGAATGTAGCCTTCGAGCTCGAATCAGACAGTCTCAGTCTACGAGATGTTTCAATATTCAACCAGTTGGTGAATTAGCCTCTTCTAGAAACATTGAAATTGGAAGCAATTAAAATTCAAACATAAAAGAAGAACCAATTGCTGGAAATAATAACAATGAGTTAAATAGAACTATTCGAGGATTGGCTACTCCTGATATTAATTATCAACCAAATTTTATTGCATACCCAAATCTCAAATCGGACTTGGAACTAAAATATGGGTTAATTCACTTACTTCCAAAGTTTCATGGCCTCTCTACTGAGGATCCCAATAAACATTTGAATGAATTTAATGGGGTTTTCTCAACCATAAAACCTAGAAATTTCTCTGAAGATCAAATCAAATTAAGAGAATTATCATTTTCACTTGATGGAGCTGCAAAGGATTGGATGTAATATTTACAACCTGAAGATGTAACATGTTGGAACGATTTGAAACGTCTTTTCTTGTAGAGATTTTTTCCATTATCGAGAACCACTTCCATTCATAAGGAGATCTCAGGGATCATTAAAGCACAAGGGGAGTCAATGTATGAGTACTGGGAGCGATTCAAGAAGTTGTGGGAAAGCTGTCCATATCACCAAATTAGTGAGAAACTCCTAATTTAGTACTTTTATGAAGGACTCACGCCTATGGAGAGGAGCATGGTGGATGCCATAGTAGGAGGGGCATTGGTGGAAAAGATACTAGTAGCTGCACGTGCATTGATCGACAAGATGGCCCAAAACTTCCAACAATTTGGTGATATAGGTACACCACATGTTAGGGGAGTACATCAGGTAAGTCCTTCTTCACTTGAAAGTCATTTGATTGATACCATGTTGGAAGAATTGACCACTATAGTGAGGCATATTTCTTTGGCTCAAAAGACATCCCAACCCACTCCTTCAAGGCCTTGTGGCATTTGCACTGAGACAAGCCACCCAACTGATTGTTTCCCCCAACTATAAGAAATATATGATTGTTCAGCAGTATTCCCTGGGAGACCATATCAGCAACAACAACAACCACATCCCCAAAAGAAGTATGACTCCTTTGCACCAAAATTCAACAAAGGGGGGAAGGATCAATCAGACATGAGGTATGGCTTTGGGAAACAACAAAGTCCCCCTTTTCAACCAAACTTCCAGTAGCCTCCTCCTTACCAACAGGGTTTCCAAAAACCCCAAAGGAGATTCGAAGCTCAAACACCAACAAGTCAGTAACAAGGGAATCTACAACAAAAGGAAGACTCTAACACTAATGATCTGTTGAAACATATTTTTCTTAATCAACAGAATGAGATGAAGAGTAAAGGTTCTGAGTTGAGGGAGTTGAAGACTCAAATGAGCCAGATTGCCACTTCCCTCAATGAACTGGTAAGTAAGAATTCTAGAAATCTTCTTTCCCAACCTACTCCCAATACAAAGGGGAATGTCAGTGCCATTGCATTGAGAAGCGGGAAGCAAAAAACTAATGCTTCTTCACCTATCATTCCACCGAGATTCACCTCAACTCTGGAGAAGCCCCATTCCATACCAACTGATGAGAAACCCATGGAGAAAGATAAAGGTAAGAAAAATATTGATTATGTTACTTTTAAACCTCTTCCCATTCCAAATAGGGTTGTTAAAACAAAGAAGATTGTTGAAGAGGCGATGCAAAAAAGAGGTTTTGGACACATTCGAGTGTGTTGAGATCAACATCCCTCTACTTGAAGCCATCAAAAAAATCCCAAGGAATACCAAATTCATAAAAGATCTCGGCCCCAATCGAAGAGGGATCAAGGGAAATGGGAGGTTCAACCTTGGAAGGAATGTCTCAGCACTCATTACACCAACTCTAGAAATTCCATCAGCATGCAAGGATCTCGGGACATTCACCATCCCATGTACCATAGGGGAGTTGCACTTCTCTGATGCTCTTTGTGATTTAAGAGATTCAATAAATGTGATGCCTCAATCTGTATTCTCTTCTTTACAGGTTGGTGAGTTTAAGCCGACGAGAGTAGTGGTTTAATTGGTGAATAGAGCTATGGAATATCCAGTGGTAGTCCTTGAGGGGGATGTACTTTTCTGGGTAAGAGACATTATCTTTCCAGCAGACTTCTATGTGCTCAAAATGGAGGATGATCCGGTAAGTTCTCATGCTCACATTATCTTAGGAATACCCTTCCTTGAAACTGCAAAAACTATCATAAATGTTCATGAGGTTACACTTTCCATGGATTTTGGAAATGAATTTGTAATTTTTAATGTTATGGACTCCATGAATTACCCCTCTGAGGACCATTCTGCTTTTGTTATCTCTGATTTTGAACCACCAAGTAAAAACTCCACGGATTTTGATTGTCCTATGATTAGGGAGATTATGAGTACTGGTTCTAATTTGATGTCTAAGAGTACTTCCACTCCTAATTTTGTTGGAAAAACCTTTCTTGGATTTTATTTTGATGTGGATTCAAATTCTGATCATATAAACTCTGATTATGACATGGCTGTTGAATATGATGATGGTTTTGATGCATTATTTTCTAATTTTGATGATTTTTATTCTGATACTAATGTTCATTGTGTATATATGTCTATTTTATCAATTTCTACATCCATACATCACCCCCTACATTGGAACTCAAGCCATTTCCCCCAAATCTTAAATATGCATACTTGCTAAGTGGTGATAGATTACCTATTATCATTGCTAACAATCTCTCTTTTGAACATGAAGAAAACATTTTGAACCTTTTGAGAGATAACATTAGGGCAATTGGTTGGACATTTGCAGACATATCATATATTATCCCCTCCATTTGCATGCATAGGATTCTCTTGGAGGATGGGGATAAACCGATTAGGAAACCACAAAGGAGACTTAATCTAACGCTTTTGGAAGTTGTTAAGAAAGAAGTTGAAAAATTACTTGAGGCGATGATCATTTACCCTATTTCTCACTCACAGTGGGTTATCCCTATCCAGGTTGTACCAAATAAATCTGGTTTCACTGTTATAAAAAATGAAAATGATGAGTTAGTTCATATGAGAGTAAAAAACAGTTGTTGAGTGTGTATTTATTATAGGAAACTTAATCAATCCCCTCGTAAGGACCATTTCCCACTTCCATTCATTGACCAGATGCTTAAGAGACTTGTAGGTAGGACACATTATTTCTTCTTGGATGGTTTCTCTGGCTATTTTCATGTTCCCATTACAGTAGCGGACCGGGAGAAGACGACATTCACCTGCCCATTCGGTACCTTTGCTTACCGAAGAATTCCATTTGGACATTGAAATGCCCCAGGTACCTTCCAGAGATGCATGGTGAGTATTTTATCAGATTTCATTGAGACCTGTAGGGAGGTATTTATGGATGATTTTACAGTTTATGGATCCTCATTTGATGAATGTCTCTCTATTTTGGGTGATGTGTTGCATCATTGTATTGAGAAATATCTGGTCTTGAATTTAGAAAAATGTCATTTCATGGTCTAAAAGGGAATTTTCTTAGGTCATATAGTTTGGGTGATGTGTTGCATCATTATATTGGAATAGATTATTCCATGATTCCCATGTGTTTTGTAAGTCATGCTCTCATTGCCAACACACTGGAAAAATTTCAAAGAGACACGGGATGCCCCAACAACCCATTTTATTCTGTGAGATTTTTGATGTTTGGGGCATTGATTTTATGGGTCATTTTCATAGTTCCATTGGTTTTTGTACATTTTTGTTCCTATTGATTATGTGAGTAAATGGGTGGAGGCTAAGGCCACCCGGACTAATGATTCTAATGTTGTTGTGGACTTTGTCAAAGTGGAAATTTTTTTTTCAGGTTTGGAGTACTGAAGCACATCATCAGTGACCAAGGGACACACTTTTGTAATAGGAATTTTTCTTCCCTCATTCAGAAGTATGGGGTGACACAAAAAACATCAACACCATACCACCCCCAAACAAATGGCCAAGCTGAGGTTTCAAATCGTGAGTTAAAACAAATCTTGGAGAAAATCGTGCAGCCAAATATAAAGGATTGGAGTAAGTGCATGGATGATTCATTGTGGGCTTATAGGACAGTATACAAGACCCCCATTTGTATGTCCCCATTGCGGATTGTTTTTGGTAAAGCATGTCATCTCCAAGTGGAAGTCGAGCATCGGGTATATTGGGCTATAATGAAATGCAACATGGAATTGGCCCAAGATGGAATTCAAAGGAATTTGCAAATTCAATAGCTTGATGAGATTCGACTGTCATCATATGAGAACTCAAGGCTCTACAAGGAAAGATCAAAAGTAGTTCATGATAAAATGATCCAGAAAAGGGATTTTCATGTTGGAGAGAAATTCCAACTCTATAGTTCACTATGGAAGTTGATGCCTGGTAAGTTGAATTCAAAATGTTTAGGTCCTTATGTTGTGTCTAATGTTTTTCCTTATGGTGCAGTGGAGATCACATAAGAGGAAACCATAAGGAGCTTTATAGTAAATGGGCAACGTTTGAAGAATTACATCGAGGGACTTCCTACCGATGCAGTTGATTTCATCAAACTGCATAACCCCATCATCAGCTGAGAATATCAAGCTGTTCCTAACCGTTTCACTTTTATATTACTTATCCAAAATAAAATTATGCATTTCATGTACACATATCATCTCATGGGTTCACATTGAGTACAATGCAATATTTTAAGTTTGGGGGATGGAATCTTTATAGTTTAGGATTTTCAGTTGTTGTTTTTTTTAAAAATTGTGTGTTTTTAAAAATATTGTGTGTTTCTTTACCATTTTTTGTGTGTTTTTTCTTTTCTTTAAGAAAATAGAGCTGAAATGATTATCATTGACATTTTTGAAACTTTTGTCAATGATTAAATCAATTTATTCTATAATACTAAGCTTCAATGAATGCTGAAAATGACTTTGTTTCAAGTTCAAATATTTAGTAATTTCATGAAAAGTACACTTAATTTTGAATCTCATGCCATATCTCACTATCTTTATATTTCAAACCAATTTCCTGTGAGGCTTCTAAACCATTATTTTCATATTATTTACATTCACCTCACTTCTTGAGAGAACCAAACCATTCGTGATTTGACCAGAATTTGATTTATTCCTATCAAAACTTGAGGGTTTTAGGTACTTATGTTTAAATGATTGAGGATTTTTTTGTATTAAAGCCCATGTTTCAAAGAATCCTTTTTATAATGGCCTACCTTGATCATTTAATCCTTTTATCCCTTATAATCCAAGAACATCTTGTCAGGTTAGCCACATTACAATCCAATTTTCCCTATCCAACCAACTATTGAAGTGAAATTGCATAATCTAGTTAAACTTAACTGTGGGGGAAGCTATCTTGTGTTGTACTACCACATTCTGTGATTCTTTGGGTGGAAAATTAAATTCTGAAGAGATGTGTTTGCTACTAAAGAAAATCATTATATTGAAAGTTGTGCCTTTTCTAGAGCTTTCATGATAAGTAATGTTGTGCCCTTTCAAGAGCTTCAAATTGATGTAGAAAGTTGTGCCTATCTGGAGATTTCAAGTAAAATATCGTTTGAGAATATTGGAATTTTTTGTGATGAAATAATTAAGGGTGTTAAATTTAATTGATTTTTTATACTGATTGAGATGACTTGCTACTGTGGTCAGTGAGGAGGAGACCATACTTGAGTGAAAACTAGAATAATGTTATTTCACTTCAAAAAGAGCCAAGCCCTCCTCATTCAGCCACAGAATTTTTCAACATCTAAATCCTACCAACCAAAATCCATAGAACAACCCTATAAAGTTCTCATGATAAAAATATGTACTTGACTCATATCAAGTGGAGATGTAGGAATTTATCAAGCCTATGGTGACCCTTTTATCAGTTTGGATGAGAAAGACATTGCAAAAAAAATTGTGTGATTAGATAAAATTCAAGCGAGGTAAGTGTTATGTGCATTAGAGGATAAATGAAGTGGAAATATATTGAATGATATCAATGGAGAACATAAAATAAGGTTTTTATGAGGCATGATATCTTTTTATTCTTGGTGTGGACTTGATGGATCACAATGATATGTGATTTAAAATTTGTTTTGATTTGATATTGATGTTTACTTGATATGAGGTTTTTCCCAAGAGTGAAAAATGGTAAGTTTGGGGGAGTTGATAAAACACTATTTTGTTGAATATTTTATTGATAATAAATTATATAAATTCCTCACATTAGGATAAATATGATCAATTATTAAATATTTGGGATTAGATCATTCATTTGCAAATTTGATGAAAAATCCAGTTTTACCCTTTTAAAATTCACTATAGTATTTCGGGCATAAATATTGTTATTTAAAATTTTTTGACATAAAATTTGGTAACTATGTTCCTAAATTAATGGGATAGAAATTCAATTTACAACATGGGTGTTGGATCGTGCATTTGAGGGGAGTAAATGGTTCATGAAGACAAAGGTGGACAGAACCATCCAGATTGGACATTACATCACCATTAGGGCCGTATCATCTTCATCCAAGCTTGGATTGAGCCCAAATTTTGTGTAAACCTCTGGAACATGATTGGGAACAAATCATCCTTCTAGAAGGCTGGCCAATTCACGAGTTTTGGATGTAAAATATGCTGTGAATCCTAGAATAAAATATTTGTCCGAGTTTTCATTTCACACATAAAAAGTTATATAACCCTATCCCTCACAAACTCTAGCTAAAGGAGGTTTTAACTATTTGAGAGGGAATGTAGAGGATTTGGGAAGGTGTTCCCGAAAGGTTGTCTCTTGGGAGCCCCTCAAAAATCTTGGAAGATGTAAGGATTTGTGCAAACATCTCTTCTAAAAAGGCTCTCCACTCCCACATCCTCTTTGTATTTCTTTTCTTTCATGTTTGTAGCTTGAATTTTTCTTCAAACAATCTTCTGTGATCATACCTTTTCTTCTTCTATTAATATTCCTAATTGGTTTGGAATCAAGAGTGGAGATGAGATTGGGTTCTACCCTTTCAATCCTTTGCTCAGGCAAAACGTCTCCACGATGACCACACCTCCCATGGAAGAGTATTTTTTTAGTGATCAATATATCTTTTACCCTCTTCATTTAGTTATTTTGAATCATTGAGATACATTAATTAACATAATATGATCCATGAGTTATTTTTTTAAATTATAAGAAACTAATAAAGCAATTGAACAATTAACACAAAAACACGCGAGTTCGAGATTTTGTGTAAATTGTTAGAGCGTGATCTTAATCGATAATACAAGACCGCATGGGATCAATTTATAGAGTTAAAATATAATACCTAAACACAATTCATCATCATTTATAGAATGGATATGTGCTCTAATTAACCGCTGTCCATAAGCTAACCATTGAACAACAATCAATGTAGGGTGTTGTGATTGCGTGTTCCGAAGCTATCCTAGGGTTTAAGTAATTTCATCTTTGTGGTTAAGTTAACTCTTGTAGGGTTTGAGGGTTAACAAATTAGAGGATCATAATTAAGTGAATATTAATTTAAATGATAATTATTAATAATTAAATGAAGAGGTATAGTTAGATCAATTACACCTTTTAAAATATTTTCTAAAAAAACATCTTCTGGTTGTGTCTTTTTAATCAAACTTCATTTCAAAATTAAAAACAAAAAACGGAAATATTCTTCAAGCAAAGTTCTTGAAGTTTTATAAATGATAAAAAACCACCCCCATCCTTTCAATTAGTGTTTTAATTCTATTCTATTTTACTATTAGAATACATTTAAGAAGTTGTTTTAATTTACTTCTTCCTTTGAGAGACGACCTTGGTCAGCCACTCTGCTGCACCTAAGTACCCCAAAATCACACTAATCATTTGAGGGCCCCCACGACAACACCTTTCAGTGTTCATAGACTAGTTTTGTATATAATAATATAGTCAGGAATATTTTAGTATGTTATATAGTATTTACATAATTTGTGTCCCATGGTCTCTTGATGCCTTAAAAAGGGGATCATATTAAAATTAATGGTGGAATATGATATTACTAGTTGACAATAGTATAAAAATGCATGTGTTTCAGGATGATCATACTAGATACCTTTTTATATTGAGTGGTATAGATTATTTTCTATAGGTCACTAATTTATTATATTTATGGATATTGAGATTAATATTTTTTTATGATAAAAATTCCCATGGGGTCAATATGTTTTTTGACTAAATGGGGATTGAGTATGAATCATAGAACTTCAAAAAAATTATTTTAGAGTTTTATCTAGAAGGGGTTTCGGATGGTTATTCACAAGGTATATAATATTATGTTATATATGGTGAGATTGATTATGGAATTAAAAATGTATTTTGAAATATATCCAAAAGTATTTTTGGATATGTTTCGATAATTTATAATATATGATATAATATAAGGTGAAATAAAACAAAGGTTTATTAATATTTAGTGGGAGTGGGAGATTGAATGGAATGTGACCTAAATCCACAAGATATTATATGGTATAGTATGGTATGTAGTCAAGTATGTAATATATATGAAAAAATAATATATTTACATATTTGGGAATATCATATCCTATGATAATAGATATCATATATTAGTTTCTTTAGCATATTGTGTTGTATGACATGGTTGAGCCATAGTTCCTTAAATTTAATGGTTCTATTTCATTTGGAATTTCAATGAATCCTAATGAGACGTTAATGTTAAATAGTTAATAGTATCATCCCTTAAATGTTTTTTATCATTTATTATCCATTTCATGAGACAAAAATGATGAGAGAGTGTTTGCATAAGGTTTACAAGGGATATAATTGACGGAAATACTCGTATGTTTGTGAAATGTATGAGTGATTTCATGGTATTGGGGAGTATCCTTATATAAAATATAATGGTGTTCAGTAACTAGGTTTGATATTTGGATATGTATGTGTGATATTCCTTGAAACCTCTATCCGAGACACTCTTCATCTTAATGCTCTCCATATGTTTCCTTCTTTTATTTTGGGATAATAGCATATCGAGATATTTAGAAGGTACTTCACAAATCATTTGTGTGATTTTTTTTGTGGCTTGTTGATACACCTCATAGGGAAGACCATTTTTTATGTTCCTTGGTAATCTTAACAAAGAAAAAATGAATAAAATTACAATTGTATACTATGATGTAAGATACATGTTCTTCATTTATATCTTCTGGAAATTTTAGTTTCAAAGGTATGATTATCTTAGTATTTGTGGTTCCTATAAGATTCTTATACTTTAAATAATCATTAATTAGATATTATAAACCCTTCAAGTACTCTCTTAAAATCAATGAGTTATGGTTCCTCTATACAATAATCAAATTCATTACTCTCCCACCTAATAGAGTGTGGGTCCTCCACCACTATAAATCAATGTTTTCACGACATAGATGATAGAGGTAGGTACTACACCACTCATAGGCTTAGCATCCTATATCCATGAAATTATGTACTCCCTAATCTGATACATTTAAATACACATTTTGTAATTACTTGATCAATATTGGTTACCCCTTTGATCGATACTTACCTTTAGTGAGGTATGGGTCCCACACTACTTATTCTATGAGGTGACATGTGTTTTTTCATGGTGGGTATTTATATAGAGACATTTTCAATACTCCCTTATTCAAAATCTATTCCCTACCAAAGTTATATTATCCTTATATATTCCCATAAAGTAATAATGGAAATAATATTACCAAATTTGTCTAGATGCTTCATGTGTTAAGATTCCTTGGGTAAGCATGGTATCCTTTGGGATTTTATTTATATTTGGGTTATTGACTTCAAGAATTTTTTATCCTTCCATTATTTAGGGAATAGATAATTCCTTGTGATATATAATCCCACAGGAAAATAAATCTAATATTACTAAAACATCTCTATTTCCCTCAGTGACTTATTATAATAGAGAATATTTGGAATAATTATTTCATTATAGTTTCTCTATTATCTCAAGGTCTGTACTGATAAGATATTTTTTCACTTTATGGTGTTGGGGTATCCTAATGAGTATTTTTACACTCACCAATGTATGGGATTTATGAAAAAAATGTGTTTTTTTAGCGATGTCACATAGTCTGAAGGTGTCCTTGCTTGGTGTGAAGATATTGGAGAAGGTTGTGATAATTCTTGGTGATGCTTGGTGGTTCATGATGGAGACAGTGACCACTATATTCAGAGGTATTTATCAATTTCATTTTAGAGAGGATGATCTTCTCCTTATTTCCTGTTAATTAGGTTAAAATACTTTTCTATATATATAGATCTTATGGTTTTTACCTATGTGGATATGTAATTATCATGTGATATCCCATTCATGCGTTGTATACATTTTAATTGTTAATATATATATATATATATATATATATTTCTGGTGTTTCTAGTTATTTTTTAATAATGGAGATATATGTTAATATTTGTTTGATGTAGGATAAATTCAATTGAAGTTTACATATTATTGGTGTTATTCACTATACCCTAGCCTATTGTAAGAGGGCTTCAGGAAGCACGTATGGATTACCAGAAAACTAAGAGGGGGTTAAATGTGTTGGTTTTTGATAGTGTTGTATAAAAGTGGGTCTATCTTAGGGGAAATTTTTGGAGTTAATGTTAATGTGAGGATTTTTTTGGATAATTAAGGAGACGGTTTTAAGTGGTTTTGTGTTTTTTATCATACAAGGGAATCTGGTGTAACTATGACAGAAAACATCTCCATTCACAAGTATTTTTATAATCTATTCGTTGACATGGTACTCTGAGGAACCCATTACGAGGTATAGTTAGGATGGTACAAGTATGATATACTGGTTAAATGTGATATTTCATTTTTATCATGTATCTCTTAATGTAGAAATTCTATAATAATTAAGATTATATCTTATCAAATGAATTATTCCACCCATTTATATTTTTCTTATATTTTGAGGATGGGTTATGATGAGCCTAGGATAGTGCTTGAGCCTCTTTCAACTGATTAATAGATTGAGGATTCATAGACTCATAGACTCCATTAAGATATATCATTTACCTACTGACAGATATTGATTATATCTTGTTTTTATTAGGGTATATATTTTTATAAATAAAATTTTAGATATAATTTATTTGGATAGGACTATCCATAGATTGATTATGTTTCATGAGTCCATAAGTAAACGCTTCCTAGATTCCATGGTGATTGTTATCCCTATTCGACAAAAAGTGATATATAGTTTAGAAGGTGTGGTGTGGTATATATTTAGTGGTGATTAAGACACCCAGGTACGGTGATTAGAGACATCCCTTCATAATTTGTAAAAAAATACCAAACTTATAATAAGTATGAATTTATGTGTTGTGAGTGTACTTGAGGGTTTTATCCTATTGAATGCTTTGAAATGTAAGAATACTTATGGATGATGACACGTGATATTACATCAATAGGAGACTGAAATATCGATTTTTTATCATTCAATATATTTTGTTCAAATGTTATTTTGTGGTATTATAGTGTCCCTTATTGTGTTTATAGAACACTTTTATTATAATTTTTCTTATTTAAATCCATCAGGATAAATTTTGATGTTTGGTATTCAAAGATTATTTTCTATATTCGATGTTGAACGTAAGTTAAATTTAGTATCTGGACTTTATAATGTTTGAGGTTATAGTACTTAATGAGATTAGATTTTTACAATAGTGGTATGGTGGTTGAAACCCTTAAAATATAATTCTATGATCAATTGATGTAGGTTGTTCTTGAAGATGTATCCTTGATGTAGATAAATATTGATGGGAGAGGGATATGTTTTGCCTTTTATCATAATTGGTTGTCCCACACCCTTACTTTATAATATATTGTCCCATATTAGGGACATTTATTTAATGGTTTTTCCTTACCCGATATTATCATGAAATAAACCTAACATTTTTTCTAGAAATTATGGAGTGAATCATCATATTCTGCAAATAGATAGCGGATTTTCTTATATGGCATTATTTAATATCATTATGGATGTTTGGATCTAGTATCGACCCAATTGAGTATGTTTATTGATAGGTAATGTCTACTCAATATTTTAGTATTTCTCATCGAGTAGCTTCTCTGGCTATATAGTGGAGAAAAATTCTTCAAAAGTTGTGGTTTTTGGTAAATCATGTTGTAGAAGGTGTTATCATGGGTTATGGAGATAACAGAGTTGATCCATATGATCAGCCAAGATTTTACGCGTTAGATAATGGTGGAATGGGTCATTGAGGTATTGTGGTATTAAGGTTTATTTATGAGAAGTTTTAGGAGGATTTTTTCATCTATTTTTATTCTTAACTGTACGTTTTATGGGGGGAGTGAAAAAAATTTAACCAGATTTTTTTGTAAATAGATGTGACCTTTTTTGGGGAAGAAGGTGGAGATTCAATTTTTTTTCTAGTTATTTAGTAAAGAATTATCAATAAGAAACATGTTTTTCCAACTCTTAGTTTCATTTATAAACCTTTTTAAAGGATAAAATGAAAATTTGAAGTATACCATGATGACTATTTTATCATTAAAATATTTTGGAGTTTTTAAGGAATATTTGTGTTATGCTTGGTAGAATAACTTGACATAGATATATTGTTTCCATGAGAGACACATTTGAAACACACTATAAATATGGGGAGATTAACTCTACAATATAATGTATCCTTGGTGATGAACCATTTTAAGGTGGATACCAATTCCTCTTTATTTATCACATTTAATGTACTTGAAGAAGCTTTGGGTGATAGGAGGTTATGGGTGCATAAATGTTGTGTGACACATATTATAACAATTATTCTATTTATTACACACTTAATAATGATTTATTACATGAAAATTCACTTAATTCAATTTTTATTATTGAGAGGTCTAGTGTCTTCAGAAATTAGGGACATCACATGACATCTTAAGATATAAAAATATAATATAATTATTGAAAACTTATTTTACCTTACCAAAACATTCCCTCATATGTTTCATTGCATGGGATAACCTGAGGACATATATGTGAAAATGTTGAGCTATAAAACTCATTACAGGAGTAAATAAGAAATAACATGAATAATACAATACATGTTAGGCAATAGGCATATCAATGGAGCATAAGAGACACATGAAAATAAAAGCATGATATAGCATGATTATCAAAACATGGAAATGTGAAAACAACATTTAACATGATTTTAGCATGATCCAAGGATCATTTCACATGGAGCATGATTAAACCCTCATTTAACATGAATTATCATTATTAAACCAGCATTTCACTTGATGTAGCATGATACTAATCTTTACCCAGTGCATTGGAGTGCTATTTGGGTGAACCCTTCTTAATCATTTCATTTCATGCATAAGTGTTCTACATGAATCATATAACATGGATTAATTAAACATCATCATTTATTCCATGATAAATGAATTAGGAATTAATAAATGAAACTATATAATCAATAAGTATATGTGCATAAAGGTGAATATCTTGGATAGAGAAATTGGATTGGTATTCACTACACAATGACTTTGGCTTTGAAAATTGTAATGCAATTCAGACAGCATAACAGTTTGACATAAGAATTCATAAAAATGGTTTACAAGAGATAAAGGGATGAATCATCATATTTACATGAAATTAAAATTAATGGGGTTATATAGACACATGTCCTAACATATATAATGGAATTTATATTCATAATACAAAATAATTGCCTGAATGTAAATGATAAGAGAGAAATTCCTTACAGAATTTCTGCATGGTAACATGTGTAAATGGGAGGAATTAATGTGAGAGAAAGGGTTATCCAATAATTAAAACATAAGGAGGAAAGTATGGGGGAGGTTAAAAATCATACCCCAACATATTTAATTGAAAAAAAATTGTATAACAATATAATGAAATTTGGAAAAAAAAATGAGAAAAGAAGAAATCCCTTACATGGAAGTGTGACCCAAAAGGCTTGGGAGAGGATTGAGATAGGCTTATTGGGAGATTGGGGAAAATTGGGAGGATTATAGAGATAGGATGTCAGAGGTTGGTCGAGCTCCAAAAGATTTTTGTGAAGATTATGTGGGAGCATGGGTGGGTCTATATGGGAAAAGGGAGGGAATTCTTTATTATTTAGGTTTTGGACCCTACACAATAAAATAATCAAAACCACAAACCATCCCATGGTTTTTGCCCATTTTTTTCCTAAAGGGGAGTGGAAAAAATATTTTATAATTAAAATGGATGAGCTTAAAATATTATGCTTTCTTATGTGGATGTTAGTCACACTCTCAAGGAAATCATTTTAAAAAGATAAAATGTTTTATAAGTCTTGGAGGGTCTACTAAGGATTTGTAAAAAAAATAAAATAAACTTAAAATAATATTATTATAATTGTAAAACATAAATTATCCGAAAAAAAACATTTATAGTATTTTATTATATCACTATTGGGTCATTATTATGTCATAAAATACATTATAAAATTTAATGGTATTTAATTTTTACCCAAAAATTCAATTGTCTTAGAAAATTAAGAAAAATTCATGGTTGGATAATTTAGACAACCAGATTCAAAAATTAATATTCATTTTATCTTAATAATTTTATAAATATATGAATTTTTACTTTTATAATAAAAACTAACATTTATCAATAATTAATTGGTTTTGACAAAAATGGCTTTCAAACCATAATAAAAACCACAATTATATTCATAATAACAATACGCTCATTTATATTGTTTAAAAATTATTTTGAAATTATATTTTATTAAAATAATATTTCATTCAAAAATCCATTGATTCTTCAAAATAGATTTCTTAATTGAATATTAACTAAAAAATACTATTTGTTCTTTAAAAACTATTTTCAAAGTAAAAATAATAAAATGAATATATATTATTTATTCTATAAAAAAATAACTCACATAATCATTTTTTAGGGTTTTTTACATAACCCCTTATAACACCCACATATGACCCAAGGGTAAGGTGTGTAATGGTGACAGACTCTTGGGGTGGCTCAAATAACATCGGTTGGGTCGTAAACTCTATCAACTTCCACTTCTCCCGTAGGCAGTTACATTCAATTTTAACGTGTTGAAGATTAGCTTGGGCTTATTCAAGAGTGGAGAACAATGACGTCACCTCCTTTATAAGCTCTGAAAAATGGGCTTCATTCAGAGAAATTCTACTGGATGAGGCCATCAGTTCCTTTGTCTGAGTAAATTTTATTTGTTAAAGCCCTATATTTATATTAATCATGTGATCATTGTTTAAAAAATATATTATCAATGGTAACAATTCTTAACAGTATTTTGAAATCCAAAAACAAAAAAAATATGGAATTTCATATGTCTAATATAAAGATTTTACATAATAATAAATTTAATTGGATCAAGAGTAATTTTCATTAATAAAAGTTTGGGTCATTAGAATATTCCCCCACTTAAGAAATTTCACCCTCAAAATTTTCAGTTCCCACACTAAAACAGATGTGGGTAACTATTCTTCATCATTCCTCTATTTCCCACATTGCTTCTTTAAACTTTTTGTTTCTCCACAACACCATGATGAGGGGAATGATCATATTTCGTAGAAATTTTTCCTTACAATCTAAGATCTTCACTATCTTCTCTTCATAGGAGAGGTCATTATCTAATGTTACCACCTCTTGATTGAGTAAATGTGATGTTACAGGTATGTACTTCCTCAATAGTGACACATGGAATACATAATGTACTTGAGATAGGTTTGGTGGGACTACTAGTCAATAGGACACTGGTCCAATGCGATCAAGGATGTCAAAAGGGTCGATATACCTTTGAATAAACATTCCCTTCTTCCCAAATCTCATAACTCTCTTCCACGATGATATGCAGAGAAATACCATGTCCCTAACATCAAACTCTTGGTCTCATCGATGATTATCAACATATATCCTTTGCCGACCCTGAGCAGCATTAATGTCCTGCTCGATTGTCTTAACCCTCTCCTCCATTTCATTGACCATTTCTGGACCTAGGAGTTTTAGCTCCCCAACTTCATCCCAACATGTTGGTGTTCTGTACCTCTTACTGTAAAGGGCTTCATAATGATCCATTTGGATGCTTGAGTGGAAACTGTTATTGTAGGATAATTCTACTAGATGAATATGTTAATCCCATCCTCCTTTCAATTCCATCGAACTTTCTATCAACATGTCCTCAAGTGTTTAGATTGTACACTAATATTCGCCATAATTTTGAGGATGATAGACCATACTGATGTTCAAATCATTATTCAATGCATGTTGAAGACTCTTCTAAAACGTAGAGGTGAATCTTGGATCTTGATCAGATACAATTGACAGTGGTACTCCATTAATCCTTACCACATATCTGATTTATATCCTTTCCAATTTATCCAATGATAAATCCACCCAAATTGAAATGAATTGTGTAGTATTTGTAAGATTATCCACAACAACCTAGATAGTATTATTTTATTTGGATGTCTTCAGAAGTCTGGTGACAAATTCTATGGTGATGTTCTCCAATTTCCATGTTGTTATGGGTAATGGTTTCATCATCCCCTAAGACTTCTGATCTCAACCTTTACTGACTTCCATACTAGGAACTTGGATGTATACTTAGAAATCTCCTTCTTCATGTTATCCTACCAATAAATCTCTCAGATATCTCAATACATCTTTGTGTTTCCTTGGTGAATGGAGAAATTAGAACTTTGTGAATCATCCAGAATTTCATTATTTAACTCCGTATTTGATGGAACACATAGTTCTATCCCAAATCTCACAATTTCTTCTTCATTAACATTGATCTCTGTGGATTTCCCTTTTCTAATAGTTTTCACTTTCTTCTAAATTTCCACATCATCCTTTTGAGAATCCTTTAACCTTTCAAAAAGAGACGCTTGAGCAATCACTTGTTGGTGCATATTCAAATCTTTCTGTGTGAATATATACTTGAACATCCATGTATATTTCACACTTATCCCCAAAGAGGTAATGCCACCAATTATTTAAATATAAGATCACTACAACCAACTCCAGATCATGTGTTGGATAGTTCTTCTCATGAAATTTTAACTTCCTTGAAGCATAGGCAATGAACTTGTCATTTCGCATCAACAAACATCCTTGGACCTTCTTCATAGCATCATTGAATACCACAAAAAGTTCTCCACTTGTGGGTACTATGAGCACATGCACAGTAATAAGCCTACTTTTCAACTCATTGAATATCTCTTCGCATTTATCACTCCAAACAATCTTGACTCCCTTCCGAGTTAACTTGGTAAGACGGTTTGAAAATTGTGAGAAATTTCTCAGAAATAAGCGATAATATCTAGTTAAACCCAAGAAGTTATAGATATTTGTTACCAATGTTGGCCTTCTCCATCCCTTAATTGTAGTTTACTTGGATTGATCCACCTATATCCCATTTCTTATGATTATATGACCCAATAATGAGACCACATTCAACCACAATTATCACTTTTTGTACTGTTCATATAGATTATCCTTTATCAAGGTATTTAGTACATTTATTAGATTCTCCTAACTCTCCAACATGGTTTTGGAGTATATTAGAATATCATATATAAATAATACAAAAAAAATTTCACAGTAATCTCTAAAGACTCTATTTTTGAATTCCATGAAGATTTCTGGAGCATTAGTGAGTCTGAAAGTCATTAGTATGAATTCATAGTGCCCGTATCTGGTACGAAAAGTAGTATTGGGGATATCCTCCTTCTTCAACTTTACATGGTAATATCCTGACTGCAGATCCTCCTTGGAGAAGAATTATGTTCCACATAGTTGATCAAACAAGTCATAAATTCTTGGTCGAGGATTCTTGTTCTTTATTGTTATTTTGTTGACCTCACAATATTCAATGCAATGGAACATTGACCCTTCCTTCTTCTTGAATAATAGGAGTGGTTCACCCCATGGTGATGCACTTGGCCATATAAACCCTTTATCTAGATTCTTCTGTAGTTGTTTCATCAACTCCTCAACATCCAAAATATCCATTCTATATGGAGTCTTGGATATTGAGAATTCCCTAGGTATAAGATCAATTAATAATTCAACATCTCTTCTTGGATGAAGACCAATAAATTTCTCATGGAACACTTTATCGAATTACCTCACAACATGCATGTCTTCAAGTATGGTTGCTTCCTTAGAATCAATCATCATATCCATATATGCATTCTCATAGGGAAGTAATATCCATTCTTGAGATGATGGTGCTAAAGAAGATTCATCCCTCTCCTTGCACTTGTACAGAATCATGGGTCGATTAGCCATATAGAGATTTGTTTCAGTCTTGTGGAAATTTAGGTTGGATCTATATATGGAAATCCAATACATGCCAATAATTTCCTAAAATCCCACCAGAGGGAGAATTACAAGGTTTTCCATTAATTTTAATCCACAAATTGTGACAGGGAAGGAGTTATATTCATGGGTTGCAATGATTTCCCCATTTTCCATACTCACTAACATCTTTAAATCCATGATTTTTGGTGGTGTTGGGATTGTTATACTAAATGTTTTGGATATAAAAGAATATGTAGAACAAAAATCAAAAATTATGTTCGCAATTCTTGAATGGATAACTAGAGTATATATTACCACTTTGTTTTAGGGGTTCAATTCAGCGATAGTGATGGAAAAAGCTTTCCCTAGCTACCTTGGAGGTTTATGGTTGCCGCCAAAAACCCTTGGCTTAGGGAAAAAGTTTTCAAAAATCCCTAGTTATTTCCAGTTGAAGCAATGAAAAAAGCATTGATGGTCAAATAGAGTGTTCCTATCCACTGTCATAGCCACGGTTTTTTCTTGTTAATAGTTAATAGCCAGGTGCCCTTCTCTTCCACACCTAAAGCATTTCCCCATCACCTTTAATAAATTTCTAGGGTGATTATTTCCGCACCTTGGGAAAATGGGGTTTTGGATTTTCTTAGCACCATTGGATTTATCAATCGGACCACCAGAATTAAATTCCACCTTATGCTTCTTATCCCCATGATTCCCATGAGATTCTCCGATCCATATTTATACGTTGAAAGAACATCAATTCTTTTTTTCAAATCTCTCAAAATCATAGATCTCTAGGTCTTTCCATTGGCTAGGTTTTATCCCAACAATTAATCAGTCGACCTTCCATTCGGGGGTAATGAAAATTTTGGAGGTATATCATGCAAGAATTGTGAATTTTTACTCATATGATAT
This sequence comes from Viscum album, assembly GCA_963277665.1. Classification (NCBI taxonomy): domain Eukaryota; kingdom Viridiplantae; phylum Streptophyta; class Magnoliopsida; order Santalales; family Viscaceae; genus Viscum; species Viscum album. The sequence continues at coordinate 1,793,744,975 of OY728141.1, forward strand.
GATGGATTTGTCTTCTTTTTTACTTGAGTTCAAGGAAGTCCCTTTCAATCTTATGTCGGATGGTGCACATAAAATATTTATCAAAAAACATCTTCTGAAAATACTTCTGTTCCAACACCTCAATCTCTTCCTCAGGCTTCATGTTTTTATAAATTTCCACAATTGATTAGCTTCAACCTCCATATAATAAGCATCCAAATCAACCTTCTCTTGTTCGGAACATTGAAGTATGGGGAAGATCCTTTCAATGGAATTGATCCATAGTTTGACGATTGAGGGATCATATGATCCATTAAAAGTTGGAGGCCTTTGTATCATGAAGCTCTCGGTTGTGACTTGTTCTTTATTTGGGGGGTGGTTGAATGTTCTTCTTGACACATGTTTCTATTCAAAACATGAGTTAATTGAGAGGGTATCATGACAAATTTTATGATTCCCGCTCCCATCGGATTGGTTATCTCATTTGAATAGTCATCACATTGATCTTCACATCGGTTATTAGCCTACGTCCTCATATTACTAGCCATTGATTATAAGGAAAGAAAAGTTAGGGTTAACACATAAAGTGTAATCCATGGAAAAAACCATATGAATTATAAATTATTTTTATTTCCTTATCTTATGAATTTATAGGATTTAATTTATTTCATCCATGATCTAATTCCTAACAAATACTCTTAGGGGAATTTTTTTATTCCCATAATAATGGTTTACACTAAGCTTATGAATTTACCAAAGCATATACCTATGAGTTTCATAACCAAGAGTGTAGAAAGGCCCATTTTCGTGTACTAGTTCTCGTTCGAGTCTAGATCAAAGTGTTGTTTTTGGGTTTTACCCCTAGATACATCTGTACCAGAGCCACCTCTACCTACTCATATCCAGATAGGGATGTATTTTCCTGATAAACCACTTACTCAATACTCACCAAAATTTACGGATGTTTTTATTATACTTAGTCTTATCTCGAAGGCTTTCATTTATATTTTCAAATCCTAATCCCAAAAATAACTAAACATATACTAGGATACCAACTATAACAACCCTGTTATTTATTACACACATAATCATTATTTATTATATAAATATAGACTTAAGACAACTCTTAGGATCGATATTTCTAGTGTATTGGGAAATTAGGGGCATTACATGACAACTTAAGACATAAAAATACAACATCTTTATTGAAAACTTCCTTTACATGACCACAACATTCCCTCGTACCTAGCATTTCATGGGATAACCTGAGGAAATACTTGTGAAAAGGGTGAGCTATAAAGACCAAAAAGGGAGTAAACAGGGTATAACAATAATAATAAAATACATTTTAGGAAATAGTAATATCAATGAATCATAAGAGAAACATGAATATAAAGGCATGATATAGCATGATTGTCATAACATGGAAATGTGGTAAATACATTTAACATGATTTTATCATGATGCAAGGATAATTAAACATGGATCATGATTAAACCCCCATTGCACTTGAATTATCATCATTAAAACCTTATTTCCCTTGAAGTATCATGATACTAATCTTTACCCAATGCATTGGGGGGTATCAGGGTGAACCTTTCTAAATCATTTCATTTCATGCATAAGTGTTTCACATGTATCATAAAACTTGGATTCATTAAACATAATAATTTATTCCACGATAAAGGAATGTGTAATTGATACATGAAACTATGAAATAAATAGGTAGATGTTCATAATTTTAAATACCCTTGATAGATAAATTAGCATGGTATTCACTACACAATGACTTTGGCTTGAAAAAACGCAGTGCAATTTCAGCAGCATAACGGTGTAACATAAGAATTAATAAAAATTCTTGATGAAAGAGAGAGAGATGTCTCATCATATTTACATGGAATGGATATTAAGGGGTCATATAGTTACATGTCCCAACATATTTAATGTAATTTAGATTCATATTACAAAATAATTTCTTGAATGTAAATGAGAAGAGAGAAATTCCTTATGAAATTTAGGCATGGTAACGAGTGTACATGAGAGGAATTAATGAGAGATAAAAGAGTATCTAATCATTAAAACATAAGAAGGGAATTATTCGGTAGTTTAGAAAGAATACCCCAACATTTGTAATTGAAACAATGGTATAGCAACATAATAAAATTTTGACAAAAAATGAGAAAGGAAGAAATCCCTTACTTGGAAGTGTGATCCCAAAGGCATGGGAGAGGCTTAAGAGAGGGTTATTGGGAGATTGGGGAACCTTGGGATTATTATATAGATAGGAGGGAAGATGTTGGTCATGATCTAAAGAATTTTAGTGTAGAGTAAGTGGGATCTTCGGTGGGTTTATATAGAAAAAGGGAGGAAATTATATATTACTTAGGTTTTGGACCCTACACATTAAAATAATCAAAACCACAGACCATCCAATGGTTTTTACCCATGTTTTTTTGAAAAATGAGAGAGTAAAAAAATATTGTATAAGAAAAATGACCGAACTTCTTAACATATTAAGCTTTCTTATGTGGATGTGAGTCATACTCTCAAGGAAATCATTTTAAAAAGATAAAATGTTCTATAAGTCTTGGAGGGTCCACTAAGGCTTTTTGAAATAAATAAAATAAACATAAAATAACATTAGTTTAATTTTAAAACATATATTTTCTGAACATCCATTTTATAGTATTTTATTATATCACTATTGGGTCATTATGATGTCATAAAACACATTATATAATTAAATGATATTTAATTTTTACCCAAAAATTCAACTACCTCAATAAATTATGAAAAATTCAACCTTGGATAATTTTGATGTCTTAATTCCAAAAATAATAGTCATTTTATCAAAATAAATTTCTAAATATGTGAATTTGTACTTTTAAAATAAAAATTGACATTTATAAAAAAATTCATGGGGTTTTACAAAACGACTTTCAAACCTTAATAAAAATCTCAATTGTATTCATAAAAATTATTTGATAATTTATATTTAATAAAACATAATTTAGTAATACTATTTAATTACAATATTATTTAATTCAAAAATCCATTAATTCGTCAAAATAGATTTATTAATTTAATATTAACTAAATTATATTATTTTTTCTTTACAAACTATATACAAAGTAACAATAATAAAATGAATGTATATTCTTTATTATATACAAAAATAATACACATAATCATAGTTTTAGGGTCTTATTATATAACCCCTTATAACACTCGCATATCACCAAAGGGTAATGTGTGCCATTGTGAAAAACTCTTAGGGTTGCTTGGATAATATCGCTCGGGTGGTAATCTCTATCAACTTCCACTTCTCCCATAGGCAGTTTAGTTCATGCTTAATGTGTTCAAGCTTAGCTTGGGCTTGGTCAAGAGAAAATCTCAATGATTCCACCTCATTTTCAATCTCTAAAAAAATGGGATTCATATGGAGCAATTCTACTTGATGATTCCATCACTTCCTTTTTCTAAGTAAATTGGATTTGTTAAAGACCTATATTTATACTAATCATGTGATCACTGTTCAATGGCTATATTAGCAATGGTAACAATTTATATAGGTATTTCTTAATCAAAAAATATAAAACCAATGGATTGAATATGTATTATTTAACCATTTTACATAATAAGACATTTAATTGGATCAAGAGGAATTTAAATTAATAAAAGTTTGGGTCAGGAAACATATAATATAAGATTATGCTTATGTTGAGTTTTATTTTGAGTTAAATTATGCCAATAACTCTTATTATGATGTAAAATATCTAGGAAGAAAATTAATATGGGTATGTTAAATGTTTATATTCATTAACTATATGGTCATGTATAATGTTAGCATAATTATGGGACCTTCAAATGTGGAAGAAGTGTGTGCGATGGTGGACTATTTTTTTAGTAGAGTTTATTTTATGTGACATTTTGTTTAGAAACACTTTTTCCATTTTTTGGAGATAAAAAGGTTAAACGTAGGGAGGTTTTAATGACCTATATTTTTTACTTTCATCAAGACATGTGTTGTTTTTTATTTTTGGAGTCTCAAGTCTTCTAACAGTGTAAAGTGATATATTTTCCCTATAAGATAGCCTCATAAAGAAATTATTTTTATGTTCATCTTGGGATATGACGTTTACCCACAAGATAATATTTTTTTAATTATAATAATTTCTATTTTAAGTGATTTTTAACATTTATTGATTAAATAAATATTTATCCCATTATCAATAATTGTGACATATCCTATGTGAGATCTCATATGAAAAATTTTACAATGTTGTTTTTAATGTAGTGCTTTCCAAGGATATGTATAAATTATACACCTAGGTCTCAGTTCATGGAAAGAGAATTTTTTATCCTTTTATTAAAAGAATGGTTTTAACCAAACATGTGATTGTGAAATCAACCATATGATTTTTATCTACGGTTAGCTACTCATTCTGTCAATTTAAAATGTTGATCGAGAGAGGATATGTGCGAGGAGATGATATTCTTTGATGAAGAGGAGGAGTTTACATCATATTGGAAAATATTTCACCTAGTGATAACAAAAATACCCATTACCTCATTGAAAATATGAATTATATGTGATGGTATGAATATCCATGTTGTAGGATATGTAATTTTCAATTTCTTTCTCAATTATTCATGAATTCTATATCAAATATCCTGTAAAATTATTTTTTATGGTTTATCTCCAATTATGAATCCCTATATAATTATATATTTCTATTATTCATTAAGACCCCTCATTCTTCATATATTCTTTATATATATAAGATTTATCCCTATTAAATGATAGTTTAATGTTTAAACTGACCACCAGAACTTCCTTCCTCCATGTTCTTCTCCTGTTTCTTTGTGCATTCACATCTAGTCTTTGATATGGTCGGTGGTTCTATGAATGGCATGAAATGAAAATCATCTATTATCTAGGATTGTGAGGAGCCTATTTTGATGTTCTTGTGGAGAAAAACGTGTTTGTTGGTGATTGACCAGTGACAATAGGGGCACATGTAAAGGGTTCTTATGAGTTTTTATACTGATGGAAGACCAATAAGACTTTCAAAACATTTATAGACGACCCCCAGATGTGATAAGGTGGTGATATTGGTCAGTGTTGGGATTATGATCTTAATGTTTGGTGATAATAGTGATTGTGGTGTGTTTTTAATGAAACTGGAAAATTTTCAAGTCAAAGAAGGATTCATAGAGATTTTGATTCAAAGATAGGCATCGTGTATCTTTCTATATTTGGTGACAAGGGTTTTAGGTTGTATTAAATATCACATGGTGTTTATATGAGTAAAAAATATCATGTAGACCTATGTTACATGAATATTTATATACTAGAGTACACATATGACATACCACATGGCCACACAAACCATTTAGGATAGGGGTATATGTCATATATGATTTTGAGAACATGGACTAAGGTGTGAAAAATTGCATGCTTGTATAACTTGTTTTCTATAAATGAAATATAATGAGAATACATACTATTTACGGGATTCAATACATGACCTATTCTTAATTACATTCCAAAATAAACCTTTTTCGTCACACATCATAAGGATATAAACATATTCTATGTAGTTTGGGAGTACATGGTTACACAAATATGTTGTACACACTTAGTATCTCATGTGTATCACAAGAAGTGTTCCATTTTGAACATTCCATGTATCTCAACCAATATAGGGAATTACATGTTGTTGTAAATAACCCAACTATAGCTATAGAGCCACACATTTTATCCCCTATTGGGAATGTATACTATATAGCCCTTGGTTTTTTCATTGATTTCTTTCTCCTGACTCAGATTTGGTAACATAAATAGTCCATAATGAGTGTTTTATTATACATTTAATGTGGTAGTACAATCCTATTTTCCATCAAATGGTGATTAAAGTATTTATTAGGAAATTCAAGGATCTTATCCATATATATATTAGGTTAGGGTTTGTGTTAGTTATTTAAAATGAACATGGAGTTAAGGTATGCCCTCAGGATCTCAATGGTGTGGGTTCACCATATTTGATAATAGGATTAGTACTCCATCAATTGCATTGAGGTGTGCTCCCCAATAATATATATAGAGTTTGTAATCTCCCACATGATGAAGTGTGTGTCCTCCACCTATATAAATCAGTGTTTCCCCCACATGGCTAATAGATTCAATTACTCCAGCAATCATAAGGCTTGTGTCCTATAACCACGGATTTTGGTACTCCATCATCTAATGTTCATTACTTGAAAATATGTTGATCATATGTTGGGATAGATTTCTAAATTTATCCACACTTACCTTTTCTGAGGTGTGGGTCCCAAACTTTATAATTTTTGAGGTGATATGGGTTTTTATATGTCTGGATAATTATTTAAGGAATGTTTTATTACTACCTTGATGAAAATATATTCCTCTACAAGGTGTGCGGTACACTATATGTTTCTATTGGTGTATTATGTATATTATAAGTCCAGTTATATTTGGATACTATATATATTATGATGCCTCAAACAATCTTGGTTTCTTTTGAGATATGATTTATAACTAGGATGTTGAATTTAGAAATTTATGGCTTCTCATTACTCCAGACATCCCTAGTTTCTTGTGAGATGTGATCATTTATAGAATAGATATAAGATTACTAGGACATACCAATTTCCACTGTGACTTCTATTCATAAATCATATTAGGATTATTTCTTTATTTTTGGTCCCTCACTTATTTGGGGATAGGAGATAAAACAATTTCTATATTTCATTTATCATTATTGAGAATCCAACTATATATATTTACAATCACCCTTAAATGGGATTAGGTCCCATATATTTTGTGTCTGTATAGCTGACACACACTTCATAGGTGGACTTGGTGGGTTTTTATCTAGAGGAGATAGTAATTTTTACACTTAGTGGATCTTGATGGTTTATGAATATGGTGGTGACCACTAAAATTATAGGTCATTCTAAGAGTTCATGCATTGAGGAGTAGATTCCTTTTATCTCTTGTTCATCAAGGTCAAATACTATATCTTATGTATAGTTCCTACGGTGTTTTCCTATGTAAATATATACATATAATGTGACATCTCATTCCATAATTGTATATATTTCAGTAGTTTAAGAATATATTTTAATTGTTTCATATTATTTTTCATGTTAGAGATGTAGGTCTAGAGTGGGATGATTTAAGATATGACTTCACATTTATGTTTATAACTTATGGTTTTTAGTAATTATCCCTTATCCTAATCGAGGTGAGATTAGGTTGGAATACTCAGTTTTCTGCTAGTCTAGGAGGGGCCTCACTATTTTATGTTGTGTAATTAGTAGTTAAAGAGAAGTTGATGAAAAATAAGATAATTCAGAGGATGATAAAGTTAATCTAATAATGTTTGAAAATATTTTATAATTCATCTCTAGTATCTTTTATAAATGTAAAGAAAATTATAAATAAAATATACCATTGAAGTGTTTAAATATGGAGATATTAGAAATTCTATAGCCAATTTTCCATGGTATAAGGAATAAGAAATTGAGGATGTTGCGGAGTTTTTATGAAATTATTCAAAAAAGGAATATTAAAAAATTTAAAAAGTATAATTTATCTATAAGGTAAATGGTATGAATATCTCAAAATAAAAATGGTGATTTTTTTTATTAAGATGGATAATAAAGAAATTATTAGTGATGAAGATAATGTAAAATATTCAAGTGAATAAAACAATAACTTATTCATTTCCAATTTTAATGATGGTGAGTTGATTGGTTTCACTGATAATGGTGATAAAATGGAAGTAGAAACTATGTTAAAGACTTTAATTTGAATATTTCAATGTTAATGAAGGATAAAAATAATTTTACTGACTCTTATAACTCTAAAAAATTTTATCATTATCATATTAAAAATAAATCAATGTTAATGAAATATATTGGAGATTATAAGGACGTATTCACTCAGGAGAGGAATTTAATGGGGTCTTCAAAAGATAAGGTTAACGATTATGAGATGCGTCTTGAAAGTGTTTTATAAAATATTTAAGATATAGAAAATAAATTAAAGAAATTAATCTTCAATAAATCCAATAAATCATTAAGAAAAAGAAAAAAGGAATAATATAAGGTGATGATTATGTAAATCAACAAATAACTCTTTAACACGTGTTCAACATCATCATTTTATAAAAGGGAAGTCATATTTTCAGTTTAATCCAAAGAAAATGATTTTTTAGTAAATGAAAAAAAATTCAAAAAATATATAAATTGTAAAAATGATAGCTACAAATTGAAATTTAAAAAACAAGGAATTAAGTGTGATCGTAAAGAAATTTTTGGATGTATATAATAATTTTATTTCAAAAAGTTAAAAATTATAGGACGAAACACTTGTGTAAAACTAGTTATTTATGCAATAAAGTTATCATTTTTTTGATATTACTAGTATTTTAGTCAATTTAGACATTTGGTATGAAGATAATCCTTTAATGAAGGTTTTTTATATGAACCAAGTAGATTTGGAAGACCATAGGTAAATAGTATTTAGTCCACTAAAATAAGACTTTTTTATAATAAAGTAAAAATTTCTAAAGTTAATATAGGGGATTGTTTCCAAATATTTAATGAACTTTTTGAATGGTCTAACCTGCCGGATCATGATACTATTAATTTTGTTACAATATTTCTAGTTCAATTGAGTATAAATTTAAATATTTAAATGGTTCATAAGAAAAAGTAATAATATATGGATAAATAATATTTAGTAGAAGTTTCATTGAAATTTATAGAAAATGAGTGCTCATAGATTCTGGATAATAGATTCTCATACCATATAATATGATATTCAAAGCTTCTTAAGGATGTTGAAAAGTGTAGATAAGGATTAATGGAATTTTAAAATAATCATTCAATTAAATTTATTTATTTTTATTATTATAAATTGGGAATATCAAGATGAAGTTAATTAATGCACTTTATATTGATGGGTTAAAACACAAATATCATAGTGTATCTCAAAATTGTAATGAATGAAATAGAGATATTTTTATGAAAGGATCAACATGTAGTGAATTAAATTAAGGATATTAATGTGATGGAAAGATGATACAAGAAATGAGGTATCTTGTTTCATGGTATTGATTTATAAAAAAAATGATTTTGAAAGAGGTGAATGGGTTATGTAGTCAAATACTTTTCCATATAGGCCAAGTTAAATATAATTCTAGGAATAAAGTTCAATAAATTAGTGGTTAAATTTATAAATTATGGATCACTCATAATTGAAGGAGTAAAATTAAATTAAATTGGATAAATTATAATGAATTAAAATAATACACATTATGTTAATGTGTTGATGAAAAACATTATTTCTATCTCTCACCTTTATGATAATGAAAATTAAGTGATTATTTTGAATATAATATTGTGTTCTAAAGTAGATGAAGGATAGTTATGTAAAGAAAATATGATTCTAAATAAGTGGTAACTTGTTTCATGTTTTTTATACTAAAAAATTTATGTTATTTGAAATTAAAATAAGAGTATGGGTTTTGTCATAGAATTATTATTCATCAGGGCCAAAAGTAAAAGATCACCCATGAAAAAAAAATCATGATGTAAATTCTCTAAGGAGAGTGAGGAATTATATTTGGTACACATTAAAAAACATGAATATTTTTATTTATTCACAAAATAATGTAGATATTAGAACTTCTCATTAGTATGATATTATTCATTAATATATTTATGGTCCTATAAGAAATAAATTAATTAATCTAGAGAAGTAATTTATATATTTTAATGATTAATATAATAAAATTAAATTCATTATACATGAAAAGAATAAATACAATTACTTGAATATTTATAAGAGTTTAGGAAAAGTGCATAGAGTGTTGTTTTTCATTGAAGATAATTTGAATAAATATGGGATTAGTGTATAACAATGGAAAATTTGAAGCATATTGTAAAAATAATTGTGTCTTATATTATATTTGTATACCATACACCCAATAAAAAATGTTTTTCTAAATGTAAAAAATATAATTTTGGTGGATATGTCTCAAAAAATTATGCAGGAACACAATATCATACAATTATTTTGAAGACAATCTATTAGGATAATGGTATATAATCCAAAATAGTTTCTTAATTCATACATATTTAGACAAGTCTCATTATGAAATGTAATACACAAAAATTATTATATTTAATTATTAATTATTATTTCGCATTTGTCTCTTCATAAAAGTGAATTGATAAAATTTTGGAAAGTTTGGGAAAAGAGGTTTTGATTGAAATATCCATAATTATCTACCAAATGGATATCGCTAGATTAATAATGAAACATGGAATATTGTTGATATTATTAATATGAATGTTTTATAAAACTCTTAAAATTAGTGTGTTTATAAAATAATATGTTATGAATTATATGGATATAAAGATAATTTTATTTTATAGAACTCTAAAAATAGAGAACATTATACTGATGTTCATAAAGAAAATAATTATTTATCGATTTTAAGAAATTACGAATAAAAAATAAATCCATATGAGGTTATGAAATTATGTGTATTCTTAAAATGTAATCAGGGGTTATAAAAAATTGCTTCATATTTGAATAAGTGTAAGGAAAATATTATATACCTAATTATTTTCTCAAGTCGAACAAATAAGTATATAAAAATATTTTAAGAAATGAGGATGGGTAGCTGTAATGAGTAAAGAATTTATCAAATTGTGAATAAGAATACATGGAATTTAGTACCTAAGTTGGAAACAAACAATTTTATTGGGCAAAATTTGGTGTTTGATAAAATTTTTAAATAAAATAGTGATGTAATGAAGAATAAATGAAGACTTGTACAAAAATGTTATTCTCAACTTTAAGGTATATGCATTGATGTAACATTTTACAAAGTTTACAGGATTAATACCATACATATATTTATTGTTATTTTTTTTAAAAGGTGATAAAAGATATTTAAAATATATTTTAAGTTATTAGTTTGAAGAGGAATTCCATTTAGAGAAACCTAAATATTTATTTATCATAGGAGATTAATAAAGAGTTTTTAGGTTGAAGAAGGAATTGAATGGATTAAATTAATCTTTGAGGACATGGTTTTAAAATCTTGAATCTTTTTTTAAGTACTTGAATTTATGAAAAGGAATATTTGAAAATAAACTCTACATCAAGGAAATAAAATATGTATGTCTCGTTATAATTTTCCATGTTAATGGTATTATATTTTTTGAAATGAAGAGTTTGTTTTCCTAGATTTTAAAACCAAAATGAATTAGTTGTTCAAGATGTCATCTTTTATATGGATGAATTATTTCATGGGTCTATATACTTTCCAAGGGGTGAATTTCATTTATCATTATCAACAGAATTATGTTGATGAAATTTTAAATATTTTTTGTATAGAGGATGAAAAGTTAGAATCTAATTTGAATTAAATGGGTAAAATAATTTAACAATAAATAAGGTGAAGAGGTTAATAAAAAATTCTCATAATTCTAATTGTACATGTAATCTATTCAAAAACATCAATAGTAGATATTTTTAATGTTTCCATGATATGTTTTAGGATTCAAATTGTGTAAAAGAAGTCTAATTTTATTTCGTTGAAGTATATTTTAAGTTATATAAAAGGTACATTTTGTTTTCTACAGATATTTTACTATAAAAAACATGATATATTTAGATTTAATACTGTGCATTGGGTTGTAATTATTGATCATTCAATGTATAAATCAGATGAATTATTATTCTAAAGAGATATATTTATATTTAAGAAAATAAAGAATAATTTTTTTTCATTTTATACATAGTGGATAACGTATATGTCTCTATAACTCAAGAAAAAAATGGTTGATGTATATGAGTAATCAACTTGAATATCTCTAGGTGGAGTGAAGTTTATATTTCTTATGGGACATCATAACAAACATGTGATAAATATTTCGAGGAAATCGGTTCATCATTATTGATAAAATCATATATATAAAAAGTACCACATTATAAAGGAAATGGAGAAATAAGCTGTGTTCAAGATGAAGTTTGATCCTATAGAGGTGAAATTGATGGATTCCAATACCAATCCATTCCCAAAGGATTTATTTCAAAGGTTGAGGTCAATAATAAGAGTTTAACATCCTTCTTATTAAGTTTAAGTTATTATGTCCCACTGAATCTCTTATTATATTTATATTTTTGATTTCAATGACTTATATAATAGCATAAATTCAAAGATAGTATTTTCCCTTAAATGTAAAAATATATTTTGGGAGATTTTTTAAAAGGGTAAAACTATGAGTTTACCATAAAAATATGGGTGTGTTTACACATATATAAATATAGTGCACATATAGTTTATAGTTTAAAATATTATAACATTTTTATTAACCATGTGCATATAAATATTGTTTGCAGAATGTACAAAAATTATTTTGAATAGTTCAATTGAGAATAGAAGCAAAACTGGGTTTTTGGTAGTTTATAGATGAAATTAAAATAGAAAATGGTAATAATTTTTTATTTATTATGGTCTTGTCCTACACCAAGTCTTTTCATTGAGTCTTAGGATATTTTAATGATAATTTATTGATAATTTCAATTGAAATTTTTGTATGATAGAAGATAAAAAAATCTATAGGGTTATATTATTTTGACCAGTAAAATTGTTATGGTTGTATGTTCCCTAGGAAGTGTTTTAATAAACGGGGGGATATTATTATTTGTTGAGGCTCAAGGTTATGTTATGTGATGTATTTAATTTTTTTTCGATACCACAATAATACAGTTTTTAGAAAATTATACACAAGTAATCACATTCAAATTTTGATGAAATGTATCCTTTTAGATGAGGTGATGGTAGATTAGATGTTTTTACTTTTTTGGAATAGGTTTTAAGTAAAATAGAGGAAATTTATGAAGTTTTTTCTATTTATGAAAAATCACATAGAAATGGTAGTTCTCACATCATGATTTGGTTACAAAATATGAAGATTCTTGAGTTGCTATTTACAACTCAGGTATCATACCATAAACAGGTATACACTGAAAATTTAGTTCTTGTATTTTTTATAAAAAATGAAATTGTGGATTAAATTAGTTATTAGTGAAATCCTTACATATATCATTCCATTATACATGTAGACACATAATTTAAATTTTCCTTAGTTTTTGAATATTTGAGAGTTTATGCCACAATGGGTAATGTCATACCGCAACATCCCTAGTGAAATATCCAGTTTGAGAGAAGTTGTATGTAACCAGCTTGGTTACTACATGATTTTTTTTAGATCCAAAATTACACTATTATTGTACTTTCCCTGACGTAATTGACATGGACACACTATATTTTGTGTTAATATTTATATTTGTGAGATTTTAATAATGTAACTTCATAGATGAATTGGTGTCTACTGATACCCAGTCCCTTAGATACATTTATAACTATAAAATTTGAAATATGGTGTGGTAATATATAAGGGAAAATATTTGAGTAGGATAATTTAGAGAGAGCAAATAGATGTTGAGTTAAAAATGAAAATTTTAAAATTATATAGTGATAGAAGTTGTGATGTGTTGATTGTGGAGAAAAGATATGTGTTTAACAAATTGAGTAATTTGTGACATTGTAACAGTGAAAAGAAAAAATCCAAGAAAAATAAAATTTGTTAACTATCTTGATCAACTGTTATCTAGAATATAAAATTCATTGACCGAAATATAGTGGATAATTTACTTAAGAATGTTGATTTTTATGGTATGTGTAGTCATTTTATGAGTTATTTATTTTTATTTAAAGTTAAATGTATATATTTTATCAATATTTTCCCATAAATAAGTTAATAATAAGTTGGTTTGTCTAAAAAATCACTTTTCTCTTGATATAAAAATTATTTTATAAATAAAAGAAAAGGAGTTGGTAGTTTATTGTGAAAAAAGGGAGGAATATTGGTAGAGTAGTAATATTATTATTTTTATATATTTAAAGGTCATTATGGTTGTATTGTGAGGGAGCATGTTACATTAATCAGGAAACATACATATTTAAAATGAGTATAAGGATAAACCCTGCTCATTTTATCAATTATGGTTAGTAGATATTATGATCTTGGTTTTTTGGATCATTCCAAAGATGTATCCATTAATTTTGAGTGTTTAACATTGTAAAATCATAATTCCCACTATGTTTATGTTTCATAATGTGGTAAGAGGGTTGGAGAAACAAAAAATATATTTACCTTCATAGGTAATGAATATTATTTAGTGATGGAATGTAAAAAAATATTCATTGTTTGAACCCCCCCCCCCCCCCCCCACTGAATCATATGAGATCCTAATACCTATTTTCATATAAATATAACCAATAAATTTATCAGTTATCATGAATTTCCATAAGTGAGTATGATAAACCTACCTATAAGTATCAATATTTATTTATTAACACACAAACCATACCCAAAATAAATCATGATAATAATTAAAATAAAATAATGAATTATAGTTACCTAAAAATCTAAAAAATATACACCATAAAAAAATAAGAAATAATCCAAACATGCTCAAGTGTTTAACAAATTCATGGACCTTATTACTAGTAAATAAATAACCTAATATAATATCTTATATTAAGTATATAAAATAAAAAAATCCCCCTAAAAATCCATGAGCTAGCCTATTATAAAGACTCATATCCAGTGAAATGTAATAAAATAACTCTTTTAGATGAATTAAATTCTTACCAATATGCACGAAATCTAATTTTAGGATATAACTAATTTCTAGGTTTCAATTTTATACGAGTAAATAAAAAATGATAAAACAAAAAACCTGAGCCTAAGTTTTCAAATTATTATAACATAGAAACTAAACCCATTTAACATATCGTCTATAGATACATCATCACTCAATTATTTATAGTTTTTTACCCCCTCTTCCGTATTATATATAGATCATCGACACCAATATTAGAATTTGATAAAAATAGAATATTTAATTTCCCACTTTTTATACATGGATCTAAAACCCCCCAGAACAATCTTGTAATATAAATCCTGGTTTTTATTTATTTAGTTACCAACACTCTAATGAATATACATCATAGACCCTATGTCTTAATTATCACCCTAATATATATCTTTATAATATATAGAGGTAAATTTTTCCTTTATGCATTATTATTGTCACTTTCCCCATAACTATGAAAAATCCTCCATAACCACCCAGTAAATATTTCTTTTATATTTATAAAAATCTACATATTAAATTAAAAAACTTACCCTACTAACCAAAATAAGGTGAAATATTCATAGAATAACAATTAAAGCTAATAAACTCTCAAATTGTATCATTATAATCACATATCATGGAATAACATTCCATTAAAAACATGAGCCACTCCACTCCATAACAAACAATTTACACTTCTTCTAAAATAGATCCACTTATCCTAGGGGTTCTCAAACACCTTTTTAAAATTAAATATTCTAACCAAGGTTAATAAATAATCACTCACTATTTCAGTTATATACCCCCCCCCCAATGGTTAATATCTCAATCATATACCTCATATATAAGGCAAAAAACAATCCATATTCCATATACAATATTTTGGGATTTAATAGAAACTAAAAACACTAAAATAATAGAATTCATTATTGTTGGGGTTTAAGATTTAATAATAATGTAAGTAACAATGTTTTAGACCCTAACATGTTTTTATCACTCTATATGGTTCCCCAAACCATATATCTTAATCATTTCAGGTCATACTATAGCATGATATATACTATTAATACTTTTTGGGATTCTAATAACCCTATACAAAATTTCTCACATCCAAAAACCCTAATCAAGACACAATTTAAACTCTAACGTGAAATTCCACCATATCAAGATGTAAATTTATTATAATTCACAAAAAATGGATAATTTCTATTTTAAATAACCCATCATCCATTATTAAACTCTAAATGGATTATGAACCCAGATTCCTTTAAAGAAAACAAAAAATAGCTCTCATTTTTTACTTAACAAAAACCCACATTTGGTTACAATGGTTATAAAATTTTTCAATAATAAATTTAAAATTATATAATTTATCTAATAAATCCCTAAAAATTAATGAATATATTTTTTAGATCAATCCATTTATGAAATTATCTCACACAAATGATTCTGAAATAACTTTATTATGATATTTCTAAAATCAAAACATAAATTAAATTATCAAACATTTATGTATTTTAAAACTAAACCACCAAATTTCATCTGATAAATTATTTTTGAGTACTATAACCAAATAAATTTATAAAATTCACCATTTAATTCTAATGAAAATTATTTAATAAACAATCCAATAATCACCATAGTCTATATAACTTTCCGTTAACATCTATAAAATTAACTTTCCATAACAATAAAACATGTAAGCTCAATAATATGACTTAATATTAATTATAATATGCATATTTCACTTTATAAGACAATAATATATTATAATAATTATAATAATTTAATATAAAAAGTAACTAAACTTGTTGGAAACCACATTTTTCTCATATTAATACTAAATAATCATGAGATTATTAAAAAAATCATTTACCACATCTATTAATCAAGTTAATAATATTTTTTCCAACATAACCATATCATGACACCTATGAGATGAAAATCACAAAATTAGATTAAAATTATTTCTATAAAATCATATCAATCCATGGCTTAAAAAATAAATGGATAGATCTATAACCCCAAAAAACCAAAAATAATGTTAAATAAACTCCAAGAAACCAAATATCTACATCCTAATCAAGATCTCTTTTATTCATGTTTGTATTGTCATGATCAGATGAAATTCTCATATAAAATATCTTGAAACCCCGACTATCCATCATGAAATTGAAAGAAAAATATGAATAATACGGGAATAAGGAGTTGAAACATTTACCTATAATATTAATGAATACTTGACTTAAATTTTGACATATGGAGGGAACCCAAGGAAAATTTTTGTGGGTTATACACAACTCAAGCATGGAGGGACGGGACAATAGGGGGAAATTCTTGTAGAAATATAATAAATAAAATTTTTAATAATTAAATTGTTCTAAATTAATAGTTTATTAAACTATTTATATTAATTTTTAAATTATACTAACCAAATTTGGGTAAATTCCTTAATCTTTTTTCAAATTTTACAATCCACGAAACCTAACTTTCTGTTGTCCCAAAATCTTCATCTTTTAGCTCATTCACCATACAACTTTACTAGATGATTCATAAATTCTAAAATATAAATCCATAACATAAATTTATCTACTTTAAGATATAAAATACATAAAAATAATAATCCAACACATTTAAAACAAAACAAAAAAATCCCTACATTTCACCATCCTTACTTCTATTTAAATCTAAAAACCACTTATCTATTACTATAAAAGATAACTATTTTTAATATAAAATGATTCATTGTTAATTATTTATGGATTATAAACTCAATTTTTTATTAAGTAGGTTTATTATGTGATAAATCTCTTTATATGACCATTTTTTGTTTTTATTGTTTTTATACTATTTGATATAGGTGAGTTAATAGCCATCTCTTTTAATGTATTTTTTTATTTCTTATATAGGTTTTTTATTTGTACCATTTTTCTATATACATACATTAGAGAGTAAGGTATATTTTGGATATATATTTTTTATTTTAATATTTTTTATTTTATATATTATGTTTCATAATCAAATGATAGTTTATCTATTTATTTTAATTAAATTTACATTGTTGAGTTATTTTTCAACCAATTAGGGTGATAATTTTGTATTTATCCAACTTGTATTGGAAACTATTTAATATTAATCCAATCATATAATAATATTATTAAAATAATCATATAAATAGATGAGTTGATATTGAGTTAAAGTTGTTACTCAATGATTATATATAAAGCATCATTAATAGTCCTTAATTTGATAATACATGATAACTGGGTTGAGATTTTCACAATCCACTAGTGTGCCACCAAATCACCAATGGTTGGTTACAAATACCTTTTATAGAAAAAAAATTGATCAAAGGATAAAATATATTCCACAATGTGTCCTCCCACAAATCACTATGATAGATGAGTCTTACCACTATCCAATTAGGTTAGTTATCAACCAATCGAGTGAGGCCCTGGTTATAGGTATTATCCCTACCCAATGGGTATTAAATTCAACTTTCTAACAACCCAAGATCATAATATATGTGATAATAAAAAATTAGGGATTGTTTTGAGTATAACATGAACAAGTAGTACCCATTAATAGATTATATGACACTAATAAACCCAATAAATTAACATATTTATTATAATCAGACAGCACATTGACTGGTTAAATCTGTAGTTCATGATTCAAAAGTTCTCACTATTTTAAGTAGTTGTTCATTACTCAAATTTGTTGAACCAATTTTCATAAAATATTGAAAATAAATAAAAGGATATAAATTTATATATAAATTTTAAAAAATATTTATATATGACCATTATAATTTCATTTTTATGTTCATTAAATTTAAATTTGTTTCTGTGTCTTCTTGCTTAAAATAATTTCATGGAAACTAATAGGTTTACTATTTTAGTCTGGTCATGAGAAATTATGTAGAAATTTTTATAGTTATTTACATCATAAACAAATAATTAATCTAATTAGGGTATCAATACTAGAAATTGGTCGGTCTATGGATTTACAAGTCAACTAGCTTGTTCCATTCTGTTCGGATAATAGTGTTAATTTCTATTTGGGTAATGGTTAACCAGATTTTAAGATGGTTAGTGAAATAAATTTAAAACAACATTTAATATTCAGATAGGGTTTAAATAATATTTTCATCTACCATAAACCTAGACCTAATTAAATTGTTTTTATTAATTCATTAAGTATATATTTTAAAATGACGATATAACTATGATATTTATTTATTTATTTGTGGTTTGGTTAATATTATATTTAATGAATTAATTTTTTATTATTAGGATTATAAAGGGATATTTAAATATTTATATAGTTAAATGATTAATTTTAAAAAAAATATTCATGTTAGTGTAATGTATTTAAAAAACGGGTTATAATTATGTTGGTGTTTTTAAACTAAAATTGTTTAATGTTCAGGTATTCCAAATTTTATTAGTATCAAACCCATTATCATGAAAAAATTTCCTCCAAAACATTAAAATAATTAAATACTAATTATGATAATTGTGATGATATTATATATAAATATATGGGTAATAGATATGTATATTTTATTAAACTTGCATTATTAATAAACAAAACAACTCATAAGAAATATTGTTTCCAAACATTTTAACCTGAGTTTAATCTTCCACTAATTTTTAACATTTAGATATTATATTTATCATTATTTATCAACATGTTTAAAAATAATTGTTATTTATAATTTCTATTAGATATTATAATTTTAATACCAACAATAATATTTCTAGCTATACCCAAAAAAATTAAACTTGAAAAGTATTCATATCAATTATATATTATTTGCTTTTGTAATTAATTAGTTCTTGAAAAAAAATCCATAAAATGGATGTAAAAAAATTTAATTATGAATAAAAAATACAATAAAATTATTAATTTAATTGAGAAATTATTTAATAAATTATTTTACAAAAATTTGGGGTTATATGTCAGGGAGAGTTGGTATGAAATATCCACCCCATGCTAAATAAAGAACATTTTCTCATGTTAGTCAAATAGATCGAGTGAATATCTGCGAAATAAAATTTCAACATAATTTTTATTATTATATAAGTATATAATATAATTATTTATTATTTATAAATATTAATTTTTTTTCTTTTTAATTTTTTATTATTTTTGAGAAATTTTAACTACATAAAATAAACTTCTATATTTGGTAATGAAATATTCCTAAGCCACATATACTTGGTGAAACAAATTAGAAAAATGAGATTAACCATGTGAAACTATATTTAACTATGTGTGTGTGTATATATATAATGATAAATGGTGCACAATCATTCTATAAATGGTGGGTATGCTCTCTATGTTATCACATATGCTTTCTCATATCAAAAATAAAATCAGGATTTTTCCCTTTTTTCTAGGTCTCTTAGATCATAACATAATACATTTATGAATATTTTATGGGAAATTTTTCTAAAAGTTACATCTTGGTGGTAAGAAGTTATATCCTTTTATATTTGATGAAAAATGGAATCCCTTACATTTATAAGTGGACCACCTCTCTAATTTTTGTTTCTTAAGTTAAATATAAGGTCATTCTAGCTATAAAATTCTTATAGGAATATAAGTTATCTATATTTTTACCTTTTATATACTTTAATCAATAAATTTACAATGACTTCGTTTAACCTTGAAATAAACTAAAAAATACCTTAATTAAAATGATGTTTTTTATTTGATTGTTGGTTTAATAAAATAAAATCATGTTCTAATTAATTTATCATGCAACTAAGAGTATTTAATATGATAGATTCATAAGGTATGGGTTTTAAATGGTTTTTCAATTAAAATTTTTAAATATTTATTGAACTTCATGCTATAAATTCATTCCCTAATCTTTTCTATTTGAGTTTCCCTTGGTGTTTCCAATTGTTTTATTAATTCATCTATCTTTTATAGTGATTTAAAATATTATTTCGATCCCTGTTAAAAAATATTTAAATATATTAAAATTCATTATTTTGTCATTGGATCTACCTTGTATATAGGTTGATATTTATATGAAACTTTATCCTTCTATAAGAATTTTTAATGGTTCAAAAGAGTTTTTTTAGTATATAGTATATGAGAATTTATCATCTAATTGTTTTAATTGTTCTCAATTAGTGAATCATTTCAGTGGATATGTATATCTCTAAAAAATAGTTATTAAAAAATTGAGCCTATATAATTATTATTCTAATTTTAATAATCCTTCTTCCAAAAAACAATTAAATGAGAAAATTAATTTTGAAAGTTTTATTCATTTTAATATTAGGAATTATTCATCTTTTGTGGTTTTTTCTTGTATAAGTATCTATTTACTTCATACATATCTAAGTATTTGATTCCATTGATTGATTATTTTCAACTACTCCCATATCAAATATATCAACTAAAAAGAATGATTTTTCTTCAAAGCATTAAATTTTGGAAAATATAACGGAATATCTAATAATTCATATGGATACATGTATTTAATTTAAATATTATATTTAATATATTAATTAGGTTTATCACTCTATTGATATTATGGATTCTTATTGGAGTGAATATAATTAAATTGATAATTATATTATTAAAAATTTTCCAGAGAAATTCACCTTAAAAATCAAATATTTACGTTTTTATCCAATTAAAGACGAATCTCAAGGATTACTAACATTAAAAAGTCATATTTTATTTTATATAAAAACGATTATCATGTTTATTTCTATTTCACAATATTTAAAACTAAAAGAAAATTAGAAAAGATGAATTTTACAAAAAATTGAATCTTCTTCACTGACCAATTTTTTTATTAAAACCCTTAAAATAATTATTTCCTAGTATTTAAATGATTAGGCTCCTCACATTGAATGTTCATATTTTATATTATATCAATAAAATATTGAACATTTTTCTAAAAAAATTATATAATAATCATTTCTAATATAGAAATAATTATTTCCATTATTAAATTAATAGCATTAGTATTGAAAAATTTTTAAATAAAAAACAATAAAAAAATATTTAACTCAAAATTGGTATATCTCTAACAATTCCAATACAATTTAAGATTTATGTAATTCTCACAATTAATTAAAACCTTTTTATTAATAATTATAATATTTTTACATTAAAATATATATAAATTGTTGTTTAAATTTCATTTTAAAATTATATTTTGTGTTAAATATAATTAGAAAGGTGGAAATAAATTATGTGAATTGTTTAAATAAATTTGTACATCATAGAAATTAACTTCCCTTATTAAAATGGACTTTAATTTTTTATTCTCAAACTGAATAATTTTCACTGCTCTCTATAAATACAATATATGGGGAGTTTTAATACATTCATTAAAATTAATCATCTTCTTATCATTCATTTTATACATTATTTTTCTACTTGTCTTGGGGTTGGATGAAAAATTACACTTTGGATGAGGCTTAATTGAGGTGACCCAAACATTACATAAATAAATATTACATCATTATATATGAATATTCAATACATATCATAAAAATAAACATCCTAGAACAATAAATGTTTAATTTATTTGATTATTATATACATAATCATATCATTTCACAAAATATCTTCAATATATCCCGAAAATTTCTTCTGACATAGTTTTCTTCTTTGAAATAACCTACATAAAACCATTCTTCATAACTCCTAGAAATGAAAAATAAGAAAATGTTACTTAAAATGATTAAAATGGTAAAAATGGGATATATAAACCAATTATGATATATTATAATATAAAAAATATAAGGGTGTGATAACATGAGCATAATATTTTAAATTCATACCCAATAATTCATATATCATAATAATGACATAAGGCTTTGGGAGATCATAATACATGAATCAAATAAGAATAAAAGATCATGAGTTAATAGGTCATATCATAAACATAAGAAAATGTCATTGATAGTGGCATAAAAAGTTTTTAATAATCGTAATAATATATATTTTATGATATGGATACCCACTAAAACTTTATTTACATGCCATGCTTGAGCGAACGACCCATGTACCTACTTCAGACATGGGATAAACTCTCATATACCCTCTTTCAGGATTTGATTAACCAATGTTGTGTTCTCTTTTAGTAATAGGATAACCTGTTTTGTACCATTTTAGATTATAAACATTAATCATTACCTGATGCATTGAAAATCTATAACAGTCTCACCCTTCACATTATTCATTCATATGAATGTGAAAAGATCATGAAAAATTTATCATCTCATCATATATTAGCCGATGGAAATTAAAATAGGTATCTTAAATATATCCAAATACAAATAATAAACCATATAGAGAATTAATATATACGATATCATTGGATATTATCCCTAGGTAATCATAAGAAACATCAATGGATGTTTTCATAGATGAAAATACCTTTAAAATATCACTACAATATTTCATAAGGAATATAACATTTTCATTTTGAAATCACTTATTTAAAATCTAAAATTTTAAAAAAAATATTAGTAGAAAAATTTTATTTATAAATAACTATGGAAATGTATCTATAAATATTTAAATAAAATGAAATTCATAAAACTGAGAATAATCATTTGTGTGGTGTGTGATAAAACAAACATTACTACCATAACTTTGGTATAAAAGTACCTCATATAGAAAACAATAAAAATATTCATTTTAAACCCTTATATAGAATTTCAAACTTGGGTTGAAATCAATGTTAAAAATAATTTTATAATGATAATAAAATTATTGAAATCATTTTAAAGTTAGTATGTACATGGAGTAAAATATTCTTGACCAAAGTGGGAAGTCGTGTTTTTTTCCTTAAAAACATTATTTAAGACTTATGAGTACTTAGAGAGAGAGAAATGAATGTAAATATTGTAATGTATATAAATGAACTTATTATAATAAAATACATAATATTTATTCGATATTGATCATATAATTTCATTGTCAAAAAATTTAAGTATAAATAGTCATGTTTAAAAGTGAGCTTATAACATAAAACTCTTACCACATTGGTAACTTATGAATCATAACCCTCCTGAAATAAATATCTTCAAATGAAAAATTATATAACAAGAATATAAATATATTAATTATATAACATATCAAATGAGTATTATATATAACACATGAAGAAAAAAGTGGTGAATATTGTGTATGTCTCACAAAAAACAAAACTGAGATGAGAAACACCTACCTTATGTATGACTTGGTTATTAATAACTATAGCATACTATATATAAATATATATTATAATTATATAAAAACTATTTTCATACTTATAATATCATACATTATCAACTTATGAAATTTCAACAACTATTTATTAATAATTATTTATTAAATTCCTCATTATTGGATGTCAATTGTTTCATGTTTCGTGAGTGTTTCATTTCAATAGTTCTAGACATTAAACATTAATTATGGTTAAATCATATAAATAATTATAATATTTTTAATATATATTTTAAATTTATTCATTATATAAATATATAAATTCATCCATAAAATATAGAGATACAATAATGAATGACACAATTTATTGATACAGTAGTTTTTATGTACGCATGACCACTATTTTCATTTTCTTACAAAAAGAAAGGAAGATAAATAATATTTAATCATTAAAGAATCACAATTAACTCATTAATATCATATTTATTCATTAAGTATATCATTATACAAATCCATGTGAGTTAGTGATGGGAAATGAGTCACATCACTTCATGGAGGTGGTAGTCCGCACAAACGCAAGAGTGATACTTTTATTTCTCATTTAAAGGAAAAGAGGTGAAAAATTGTTGTACCATAATAACAATAACATATAATAACATTTAGTATAATACAATGATTATTTTATTATGTATACACTATAATTATAGAAATTGTAAGAAGAAATAAAATATTAAAGAGTAGAGTTGGATGATTACCTCTTCTTTTAGAGATCTCCTTTTTCATGCACCGTAATCCTTGAAAGCTTGGTATTAGGAGAAGAAAAAAATATCGACTAAATTTTGTGGAATATATGAAGGTATAATGATTTTTATTTTCTGATATGAAGTTCTCATGCATTTTGAATAAACAATAAAAGGATGTGTCCATTTATAAGTGAGTAAAATGACACACATTGAATTACTTAAAATATTTAAATATAATATATATCATCATCATGTCAAGTGGAACAAAATAGATATAATATATAATTTATGACATTATAATGTCTAAATCCCTTCAAAAAATAAAATTTACAAATTATTAAGTTGTATTTTAAACATTATCTTATGGTTTTACACCCTCGTTAAGCCTTTTTAACCATAACCATAGTACCAAATTTTTAGCATTTAAGAGTTATAAATTTACATATAAGGTAAAAAATGTCTCATAAATGTTCCATGTATGTCATTTTATACCATTTAAAATTCCAAAAATCCCCTTATTTTTTTTATTTTTAAATAATTTAATAAAATATTATTTAACATAAAATATCTTTAAAGTAATTTTTTAGACTATTTATTGAATTTGACGCTAATGTCATCAAGATAAAAATTTATTTTAATATAAAATCATTAATAAATCATTAATAAATTTATAATTACAAATTAAATTCATGGAATACCATAATTAGTACAAAACTTAATTAATTTTATTGTTTCTAAAATTATTTACCTTTTTTCAACTACTTTCATAAGCTATATATATGTTTTTCATAAGAATTTCAGGTAATTATATAATAAATAAAAAACTAAAATAAATTAATATCATAAAAATAAATTATTTTTCCTAAGAAATATACTTTTATATTCATTTATAACTTCTTTTAATATCTATAAAAACATATAATATAAATTAAAATCTAGTATGTGATATTCTGTATTTATCATATCCTTAAAATAATATAAATGTTATAATCAAAGGAAAGTGGAAAGAAATTGAGATATTTTCTTATATAGTATGTAATTGGTCAAAAACTCAAAAAATAATATAATTGAAAGTTTTAGTGATATTTTAGTCCTTATCTCATGGTTTTAACCATATTTTACCCTTATCGAGGTGACATATGTTTACCATGGCTACTATTACCAATGAAAAAAAATAAAAGGAGACTATTTAATGAATTCAATCCTCCATATTTACATAATTTAATTAATTTTTTAATATTATATTTATATAAATGGTTCAAATAAATTTTAACAAAAATGTATAAAATGCAATTTAATTGTTTTAGAAAAATGTTTTTTTAAATTTAAAATGAACTTATACAAAAATCAATTATAATGAATATTCCAATTTAATTAACTATATGGTTTGTTATATTATATTAGGATAAAATTAAGAACATAATAGAACTTTTAAATAACATTATTTATTGAAAATAAAGGATAGAATTGAGAAAAATGGTATTTTTCACTATCACTTAAATATTAATCTTTTTATAAAAATAAAAAAACACACTATGTTAATATTTAAATAATGATTTAAAAAATTAAATTAATTTTCTGAAATAAAATTTATTAAAAATATCGTATAAATGAATTATAATTTTCATGAACATAATGTAATAAATATTATTTTTTATGAAAATATATTTTTGAAGATTAAACAGACTTTACTAAAAATTGTGTACCTATTTAATATGAATCAATAATAAAATTTGTATTATATAAAACCTTTATATATATTTTTCATAATTTTATTATTCTTATTTATACCACCAATTTAATGACTAGTTTATAATATAACATGGTTAGTTTTATGATTGATGTTTCATATCAAGAGAGTTGTCGAAATAAAAAATTTATTTAAAAAGAAATATATTCTAAAATATTAGAATGTTACATTTTACCCACTTAAAAAAAATCTCTAATAATTTAACCTGATAATCTTTTTTTTTATTTTCAAATAGTCGGTTTTCGGGTTGCCGGTACCCATTACAGAACAACACGCCTCCATGACACCACAACCAAGCATCCATTACATTCAAATTTTAAAAAATTCAAATTTCAAAAACCCAAATCAGCGAGATACGCCCATGATCCGCGTACCTTCCACCATAGGAGACGTGATAGGACCTCGAGCCGCGCACCACGAGCCACGAACCCATGTGCCGGCCTCAAAACCTGGGATCGCCTGCAACTGCATCATCAGCCTTGAGAAATTATCTATTAATATAATTAGTGTACAATGATACTAGAATAAAATAAAATATAGATTTTATCATGATAAATAATTTCTATGTCACTATTAGGAAGGATATTAGTTCCAAATTAAGTATTTATAAGAAAAAAGTATATATCATTATAATACTTGTATATTTCTGAAAACATACCTAGATAGTTGACTGATATTTTACACAAAATACTTGATAGATTTTTCATCCACTAACTTGAGTTGAGGAAATAATTTACCATCATGGTAGAGAATATGAGATAAAAACATACTTATTTTCTTTCTATACCATATGAATAATTTGTTCTGTTGATTTTTATTTGAACATTTTTTTATCCTTCATTCATCTAATCCTATATATGATAAATAACCATGATGAAAAAAATCATATATAAATTAAAAATTTATATTTTAACAAATTATATGATTCATAAAATAATGGAAATCTGTTCCTACTATCTCTAAATATTTACCAAAACTGAAATTGTTATCACAATTTATCCAGTATGGGAAAATCATTATATGATGAAATAATAAATTAATATATAAAAGCTCAATAACATCACCAATATTTCAACTTAATACATCCAATAAATATTTTACCCTAAGGCTCCTCTAAAATATCTCTGACCAGATTCAAAACCCAAAAAATATAAAATATTTTATCATATATTTTTCCCAAGATAAACTATATAATTTATCCACAAACAAAAATAAGTTACTCATAATGAAACATACAATTAACATAAATACCATGATCATATATTCTCTTAAAACATGGTTACACTTTCCAAAAAAAACTAAATGTCTATAAAACTTCAATGAAAACATAAATTCTTCCAAAAATTAACCCTACAATAACTATTAAATATATAACATAAATATATAAATATAATAAACTCCAACATAAATAAATTGTTCATCAAATCAATAGTTAGTATCAAGGAAAAAATACTATATAATTTAAATTTTTAATATCAATAAATTCTGTATACTAATTAACCATTATCATCTCAACCTTATATACATATAAAGGGTTGTCTATTACTCATTCATGTGTTTTAAAAAATTATTAAATTTCCACACAGCCGTATTTCTAGGTTATAAATACCATTAAATATATGTATAATAACAGATAATTAAAAACTACTTTAGAATAATATTTATATGTTTCATGATTCTTATAACCATATTATCACTGATAAAACACTTCTATAATATAATTATTGAATCCCAATACGTAAAAAACTCAATCATTCAACCTCCATCTTAAAAAATTATTTATGATTTATCATCTTATTCTTTAATTTTTCCTTCCAACCATATAGAATATAAATCATTTCAAATTATTCATCAATATAAATTTAATCATGTTTCTTAATTCAAAAAAATATATAATATTAAAATAATTCATTCCTTTCACATATAATCTGTAGTCTCATCATCATCAATAGTAAATCCTTTAGTCATACAACCTTGTTGACACTCTTTTAAATATTTACCCTTAGGAAATCAATTTTCATAATTCAATACATTTCATATTTAAAATACTCAACTGTAGATTATACCTTATGGAAACCATTATTACATCTATTTAATTAACTAAAATTTTCATTTTATTTAATAATTTACCTCTTTATTCCCTTTTTTTCCACGCATAAAACATTTTATTATTGATTTGACACATTCCCTTGAGTGATTCTTTCAATATTTCAAACATGGATTAATTTTAATCTTCTTTCCATTATGGTATTTGTCACATGAACATTTATAAAACTCTATTTTTAACTTATTATGTGTTTTATTAAACACGCCAAGATTCATTTTCTTAATCATTAATCAAGATTGATATTTTGGAATAACCATGATATTTTTCATTCTTTCTTCTGTCAGGATTGGTTTATCATTCAGATAAACATCATAGTTCCCTTTATAGTTATTATTATGTTAATTCCTCTCGGTTCTATTCATTTAATAAAACCAAAATTCATAATGTGAGTAACAATAATCACAGTGAGTAGTCATAAAGAATCATGAAAAATTATTTTCAATCAATAACACCTTAGTTTTAACCTACTCCATTCTTAGTCATCATATATTAAAACTCATCATAATGGATTATAATGAAAATGTGGGTTAACCCAAACATATCCCCCTTGAGTGTTTATCCTTGTTTTCAGTATTTTACTAACTCATAATGCACTGATGATGATCGAGTAAATACCCAATTTACACCATTCAGATTTATTACTCCTTGGTGTATTTATTTCTTGGTTGCATCCACATTCCAGTATCCATATATGGACTTATTTTCTATAAAATCTTCACAGTATCTACATTACCAATGCTTCAGGAAGTTATCCTATACATATTTGTATACTCACATTTTTCAAAAAAAATCTATAAAACTAATCACAAAAAATAACTGACCCATACTCGGATACTAAATGAGGAAACCAAAACATTACTTACATAAATATTATATCATTTTAGATGAATATTTAATTCATATAATAATAAAACATTCCCTATAATAATAAAGGCTTAGTGTATTTGAGAAAGAGATACATAATTATATTTATTCTTGAATGATATTCAATATGTTCAACAAATTTCTTCCCATATAGTACAATGATAAATACACTACTTAAAACCATTCTTCATAACCTAGGGAACTAAAACAAATGAAAAAGTGAGATCTGATTATCAGTAAGGGTAAACATGGTAGATATAAATAAATTATCATATGGAATCATATAAATTGAAAAATTATATGATACCATGAGCTTAAAATTTCATATTAATACGCAAAAATAAATAGACCATAATCATGATATAATTATTTATAAGATCATAATACTTTAATCATATAATAATAAAATATTAAGAACCCTGAGATCATATCATATGCTTAAGAACATTTCATAGAGAGTGGTATAAAATTATGGAATAATAATAATCATATATATCGTATTTCAAGTCTATGCATAAAGACATTTATCACATTTTTGGATTGGGTGAACCATTCATGTGTCTAATTTTGGCTTTGGAAAACCACCCATGTACCAAGTTTTGGTCTTAGGATAACCTCCCATGTGACATATTTCATGATTCGGATAACCTCCCTAGTACCATTTAATATCATAATAATTATTCATTACCAATTTCACTATAGGTATATAATTGTCCCACCCAACACATAATATATTCATATGTTTGCCTCATGATGTGGAAATCATTTATAATTTCATGATATCTTTACTTATGGAAAATAAAATAGGTTTCATCTATATCTCATCATCATTATCATAAAACATCCGAAGAATGAATAAATATGATATCATTGGATCATATCCCCAGTGAGGGATAAGTAATATCAATGTATTCTATCATATATATTAATATCTTTGAAATATCATGTGAACATTTCTTGAGGAAAATACCCTTTTCATTTTGAGACCACTTATTTATAAAACAATAAAAATATATTAAGAAAATAATTTATGTTTAAACGACCATGTTAATATGTTATAAAATCTTAAAATAAATTATTATTCATTCTTTGGTAGTATCCATCCAAATGGTGTATGTTAAAATAATGATCATGTTCAACCCTTTGGTAAAAAAGTACCTCATTCGGAAAATGATAAAATGATACCTTTTAAACCCTTTTATAGAAATTTATGCATGGGTAATAATGATTTTAATAAATCTATATAGAATATTAAAAACATAATTGAAAACATTATAATGAAAATTCATACATGGAAGATTAGATTCCCATATGAAGATTGGAACAAAACTAGTTTTCCTTAAAAACGTTTTTCCAGAATTTTTGAGTACATTGAGAGAGTAAAATAACATAAATACATGTAATCTATAGAAATAAACAAATTAGAATAAATTGAAAAATATTTTTTTGAAATATATTATATAATTTAATCCTTAAAAAAATTAAGCATAAATACTCTCAGTAAAAAGTCACATTATAATTTAAAATGCTTACCGCTTTGGTAAATTTGGAATCATAACCCACGTGAACGAAATAAAAAAATTAATATTTAAATTTAAGGAATATAAATATATTCATGATATATAATATAAAATTGATAGTGTTTACACTACATTAAGTAAATAAGTAGTAAATATTGAATATGCTTAATAGGAACAAAAGTGAAACAAGAAACCCTTATATTATGTCTGACTTGATTCACAACAACACTAACCTCTTGTGTAATAAATTTATGTTTATTATAATTCTATAAAATAACCATTTAAATAATAATAATATCATATATTATATACTTATAACATTTAAAAACCTGTTTATTAATAATTATTTATTAAAATCATCTTTTATGGATGTTAACTGTTTCATTTTTCAGGAATATTTTGTTATGGTAGTTCTTCTAACACCCTATGATTTTAAAAGAGGAATATCACTATTAATGTCATATCTGACATAAAACAAAAAAATATTGGAATTTAACTCACAAAAGCTCTATGATATAATTTATTTTAAATAAATTGAACTTATTCGATAGCTTACGATGCACCTAAGGCTGGGTTTAAATAAAATGTGGTACTCTATTAAAATATCTTTATGACCATTATAACGTAGTCATTATGTTGGTGAGTATAAATATAAATAAACAATTTATGAAACATATATGGTTTACATATGTATAAAATAAAATAAAATATTAAATATTTATATGAAATACTATAACAATCATTTAAAGAAGAAAAAAGAAATGTTTTCAAAGAAATTGTATTTTTCAAAAAGGCGGTTTACTTACACTTTACACAATTAATTTAATATTAATTTTAAAATAATAGGAATTTTTTTTAAAACAATTTATTTTTTAAAATATTCATATCAATATTTAATTTGGGTAAAATTTTTGGATTTTTCATAAAATATTGACATTACTATGAATAGTGAAAAACACCGATTTTTTGTAAAACTGTCATTCATTTTTAATAAATTATTTTTAATAAAATAACCATAATTATTTAAATTTAATTTAAAGTGAAATAGGTATTATTTTTATTTATGTAATTCCATTAAATAAATTTTAATCACCTTTATACTATATTTTAGTATAAGTTTATTTTTGGGTTTAACATCATGTTTTTATGAAAAATGTATTAAAGTGTGTGATGTTTCCTAATTTTAATTAATATAAATAACCCCTAATGAAGAATGATATAAATGAGAAGTATATATTATAAATATAATTTTTATTATATTAATATAATGATTATTTCTATTCATATTGTTAATATAAGATTATCCTTTCTTAGATAAATGCATTTCATGAAAACAGCTTTTTCATCGCATCTACGGGACTAATTTTAAATTCGATTCTAAAAAATATTTGAATTTAATTAGGAAAAATGGATTAAATATTTTTAATCATCATAATTAATATTATCTAATAATTTCAACTTAATTTTTTACCATAATTAATAGTGAAATTATAAAAAAATTAACTACCATGGTTATAGTAAAAAGGGGTTTACTAAGGGTTAGACTTAAAATATAACGGTTTTAAATGAAATAATACTTTTCAAAAACCAATTTTATGGCCATATTTAGACCATTTATCCTTTAATGGTCTATAATGTCCCAATTTGGTTGATTTCTGTATGATATAGACATGGGTATCATTTTATCCTTTCAAACATTCCATGTGTGACCTCTACCCCACTTATTAAGGGACACCCCCTATCCTACCCTTTTCACAATTATAAAACACTTTTTTCATAAAATAAAATAAAATAACCTCTTTAGTTACCTAAAAGATCATAAAGTCATTAGTATGATTAGGAATCCATTATATTATTTCTTTAAGTATAAACCTAAAGAGGCTCTCGGAAGAATAGTAAAATTATTGAACGTGTGTATTTGATTTATATATTCTTCCACCTCTATAAAATATTCTTCATGTATTATAATATAATAACACCATTATAACTGATATCCATATTCACTTCCATCAAATGGAAACCAAATATGTTGATCAGGTGTATGGAAAACTACTACCTCATGAACAGTTGTAATTCATTTTCCATTGCCATAATTCAAGGATAGATGAAATGATGGATATAAAATATTTATATTATATTAATGAAATAATTATACTTATATAAATATTATATCACATGTACCATATTACTTTTCATTCCATGGTGGGATACAATAACGTTGCTTGTGTGCACGACAAACTATCGCCTCATAAAGCGATGTGATTTGTTTTTTTCACCAATGATTTACATGGGAAGTAACAAGGATAAAATTAATGAATATATGTGATATTTTAAGACCTATAAATACTTATATAAATATAATATCATATATAACTTCTTACCCTCTAATCCATTGGAAAAAAATAATGTCTCTTATGTGTATGGGTGGACTACTGCCTTCACGTAGCTATGTGAAATTTTTTTTGTTTATTTTTACATGGATTATAAATATGATATATTTAATTAATATAAATTATATATAAAACATAATAATTATTATATAATGGTTAATTAATATATATTTTCCTTTATTTCCATCCATCTATAAAATTTAAAAAAGTGTTCATGTGTATGTACAACCTACCGTCTCCACAAACATTACAATGCATTCTCTATCTTTAAATTTTATGGAATAATATAAATACCTATAAGATTAATATATATTATATTTATATAATATTTTAAATTACATAAATTATGTAACCATGATCAAATTAAAAGTACTAAAAATACCAAATCGAAACATATAGGAAAAACACGGCATTTATTACCCCAAACAGATATTTTAATAAAGAATTGTTAATGAACTTGCAATAAAAGACCATAACAAAATAATATATGGTATGAGATTTATGATTATGATTATGTAATATATTTATAATAATCCAATAATTATTATATATGATATCTTTTAACATATAAAGGATTTTATTCGAAGGTATGGGTTTCTTGAATAACTGTTACTTCCATGAGATGTATGCCATATTCACCACTTAGTTATTTAATGTGGTGTATATACTACCCCATTGATAGTTTATATCATTAATACCCTTAAATTCATGGTATTTAATTTTTTATTTGAAGTTATTTATTTTAGGTGGATTATGATTCAAAGGTTACCGAAGTGGTAATAGTTTATTTTTCTTTCTCATCGTTTATTAGGACTGTTTATGAATAAATTATTTATGCCAAAATAATATGATATATCACTTAATAAAATCATGAATTTTAATATCCTATGTTTATTAATGTAATTTTAATGTAATATAATAATTTTCTTTTCTTTGGTACTTAAAATTCTTGTGAAATTCTATTTAAGAAAATGTGACTTTATTTCTCTCTTCGGTAAAAAATACTTTTTCTTTCAAATCCTTATTTTCTAAAAAAAATAATTTTTTTACAAAATTATAGAAATGAATTAATAAATAAAATTTTAACCATGTTTTAATATTAAAAAAATTAAATGAATCTTCAAGTTGTTTTTCAAACAAATCATATCTGGTCTTTACCGAAAATGCGAAAGGCATCAGTTTTTAACTTATATGTCATGTACGGGATGTCCTATTGTCATGAAAAAATCTATGTTTTAAAGATTATTTTTGAATTTTATGATTTTATTTTCAAATAAATTTGTTTTAAAAAATATTATGTACTTTTCTTTTTAAAAGGATATTTTTAAAATGAAATTGACATTATTTTTAAGAATGTTTTTAGTGGAGTTTTTATTGTATTTATATACATCATGGACTAAAATACTCATTATACCTTATGAACCATTCAGAAGATGTTTTAATGGTACCATGATTATTTTTTCAATGTATGTTTTATGATCATTTTTATTGGGAATATACTACTTTGATATCATTAAACATATTCCCCTGAATGGTTTATGGTTATGTTTATTGATTGGGGTAGTTATTTACAATTTGTATATTATTTTTCAAATAGAATAAATTAAATTTATTATGTTTCAAACCTTTTATATGAGAAATAAATTGTACAAAAAGTCATTGGTGGGGCCCTCAATACACCCTCGATGCGTCGTTAGGTCTCATGAGAAAAAATATCTAAGATTTTTGGGAAGGGCCTTACCCATTTATATAATATGTCTTCTTTTAGGTCCTTAAAGGTATGGTTACAATATCAAGTATTATTAATTCCATAATTATGATATTATTTATTGATGTTCCATGTGGTTATTCATTTAGTTATGATATCTATGGTTAACTTTCAAACTCATGTTATTATATATATGGTATTATTTGATCAGTATTTATTTCTACGATATTATTTTTCATATTCAAGTTATTGAATTAATGTAATTTGTTTTATTAATTTAACCTTCCATATTTATTATTTATTATGTATTAATTATAGCTTCCATTGTATGCATAATCTGACTAAGAATTTGATCTCACCCCTTTCTAATGTTTCTTTACATAAGATTCCCAGATGTGTATTATGATTCATTTGAAGGGTTATGAAATAATAAATAATTATTCACTTGAAGGAAAAACTTGTTTCACTTTATGTTTTTATTTGTAAAATTATATTCATGTATGTATCTAGATACATAGACTACTAAACTATTCATTCATTTGAGATGTGATTCTTTGTATCATCTCCTAATGTTAAAAAGTGACAACAGACTCTAGGAAACATGGGCCGGGGACATTATAGTTTCTATCAGAATAAATTTAGTGTAAACCTTTTGAAAATAGAGTTTATAAAATATAGACAAGGTCATATAACATTGTGATATAATTTGATGATATTCATATAATAACATCCTAATGTTTTGGGGAGGAAGATTATATGTAGTTTTTCTAAGAAATATATCCATATTTGAATACTAGAAATGGGGGTGGATATGGAACAGGTGTACCTAGTGGTAAAATCATGATAATTTAAAGTTTGAATTTAATTTAACACTACCTTGTACATGAAAATGATCCTTCATACATGTAACATCCGGTGTTTTTAAAATTAAACACTATGTTTGTTATGGTACTTGATATTCCACATTGAGCTTAAACGAATAACTTAAGATTATTATTTAAATGTAACGTATCCATTGGAATGGTGGGTATGAAAACTATTAAATGAATTACGAAAATATGGTTTACACATTTATATATATAAATAATTATTTGTTGAAAAATTAAGTATAAATAAAAATATAAACATTTTTAAAATAATAGGAAATGTTTTTCTGAAAAACTATTTAAATGATAACAGTTGTGTTTATAAAATAATCAAATTTCAATTTTTGGATTATATTAATGAAATATAGAAATATAATATATTCAATATATTGATTAAAATTAATCTTATATGTTTTCTAGACAAGATATAAGAATAAATCCAATTTTATGGATATAAGAAGTATCTTTCTAAAGAGATTGTGTTGCCACCATTTAATGGTGTTCCTATTTTAAATCTATTTTTGACACTTTTAAAAATTATATTTGAAAAAATAACCTTCTTATTTGAGTGGTAAATATAATAATTTAGTTTTTTTAAAAAATTTTGTATTTTCTGATAAGTTCTATTTTTTATGAATAGTAATAAAATATTGTATTTTTAATATAAAACATCTTTTTTGTCTGAATAATTTATAGTTTAAAATAATATTTATCATTGGTTTTAATTTAAATTTAGTTATAAATGTTATCCCTTAATCCAATTAATTTAATTGGAATAAATTTCACATTGAATTTTTATATAATATCATTTCAATATTTTGAACATTTTTACTTTAAAAATGGGATTTCACATTACATCAATGGGATTATTTTTAAATTAATTTTATTCAATTATGTTTCGTGAGTTTTGAAAAATCAATTCTATATTAGGATATATTATGTAAAAATTATAAAAATAGGCCCCCTTTATTATTGGACAATACGAATAGTAACTTTAGTAATTTTTTATTAACACTATTAAAGGTAAATCGGTTAATTAAGGGTAATCATAATATTATAAATATTATAAAATTACCCTAAAACTTATCCTAATATAATTATATGAGTGTGTGTTGAAAAATATATTCCTTGGAATTAAATTATAACATTTTACTCCACTTGGAGAAGAGTATGATATTTATTATATTATATTCAAAGAAATGTCAATTTGGTCACGCTTTTGTTTTTAACATGTAAAATATTTTCAATATGGGGTTATATGGGGGATATGTTTGATTAGAATTATTATTTTGGAATAAAAAATATATATATTTATCATGATAATTTATTTTTAACTTTTACAGAATAAATAATTAAACTAAAGGCTGGTAAAATGATGATGTAGTAATTGTTTAAATAAATAGAAATATCAAATAAATGATATTAAAAATACTAAAATAAATATAATTTGAGATGATAAATGTCATAAAATAATTTTTTTTATTATTTTGAAATTTTTCGGTTGTTTTATATGATTTTTTTTGGAAGTTATCATATTTTTAGGATTTGTGTAAAAAGTAATGTAATAAATAGTGTCACAACATATATTATTGATATTTGAAAATAAATAATATTTTACTAAATGATATAAAATTTATAAAAATATAATTTTGTTCACAATTATTCGTATAATTCTTTAAATTTCATAAATTACTCATTAATTGGTGTTTTGGAATTTTATATTAATTATATTATCCCGTAAAGTGTAAATTACTTGATATCATGGTAAGAGTTGGAAGGGTTAAAACAAAACGATGATGATTAAAAAAATAATCAAAACTTTTCTAATTTTTCTTATGAATTTATATAGACCTATTGTCATACTATATTATATGTAAATCCATTCGGACCCATTTTTAATAAATTATTAATTTATATGAAATTCATATTTTAAAAAATATCAAAAGTTATCATCTTCGTTCTTATGAAAGGGAACCCGTTATTCTTATTTCAATAAAATTAAAAATAATTTTGGTTCAGGAAATATCTACCCAAATACCTTCTTATAATACATACCCATAATCTAGAGTCTATATTTTAAGCATAACACCCTCTTTAGAGGTATTAAGGTACTAATCAAAAGATATCATCTGAAAAAGAGGTATCATTTTTAATTAAGTGTTTCTATTTTATTTCATCATCCACTTATGTCAGCTATTCTTCCAGAAAGTTGAAATAATTTCTCCAGTATGATCAGTATACATAAATGTTATTATTTTAATATAATCAACTAAATATATATCCATTTCATTTAAATGGAAAATGAATTAATCGTCTGTGCCTACTGTAGACTACCACCTCCTGAACCGATATAATTTTTTTTCCATCATCGTCTCTCAATACATTTTATAATGATGGAATTAATTTTTAAATTATATGCATGACATATTTATAATTATTAAATAATAATATATCATTTATTTTATTACCTCTCTATAAACATAAAAATGATATTTTCATATGTGTGTATGTATTAACTATCACCTCTACAAAGTGAAGTGATTAATTTTTCATCACTGCATCACATAGATGATATATATAAGTATATTTTATTGTTTAATATGATATTAATGGTATTGTGATCATTCTATAAATATATAATAATAATTAAATTCTTTCTAAATTGATCATTCAAAAGTTGAAACGTTACTTAAGCGTACGTACGACCTACCATATTCCTGATTATAACGTATTTCATTATTTATTACCTATCACGACCCGTGCCATGGGGACCATGCCATGACTACCCCCAAGCCCACCTTTTATAGGCCAGGGGATGGCGATAAGAACCAAAGAAGTAATTATAAGGCCCCAGCCTTAAACTTTACTTAATCTTGAGTTATTACAAGATTACACATTGAGGATCTTTTCAGGTTTAGAGTTTTAGAGAATTAGATCATAAAACTTTCATTACATTCCACATTTAAACAAAGTGGTTGCATAATAGATAGTATTCATTTTTTCCATCAACGGAAACATATTTAAAATAAAACATGGATTCTTTCTTGACACTTCCTTGACATTATCATCATATCATGTACCCTTCCCTTGACCTATGAAAAACATTTCCAAAACATGGGATGAGCATAAAAAGCTCAGTAAGGGATATAAAAATATGGAAAGGAAACATGAGTACATGTATACATAAGAATGAAATCATACTTTACCCATAAAACATAAGCACTTTAACATACCTCATAAAATCATGAATAAATCATAGAAATCATAAGACATAAAGGTAACTTGAGGCATTCGTAACATTCTTACGTAGGGAGTAACTATAAGGACCCAGCCTTAAACCTTACTTAATCATGAGTTATTACAAGATTACACATTGAGGATCTTTTCAGGTTTAGAGTTTTAGAGAATTAGATCATAAAAATTGCATTACATTCTACATTTAAACAAAGTGGTTACATAAAAGATAGTGTTCATTTTTCCCATCAACGGAAACATATTTAAAATAAAACATGGATTCATTCTTGACACTTCCTTGACACTATCATCATATCATGTACCCTTCCCTTGACCTGTGAAAAACATTTCAAAAACTTGGGATGAGCATAAAAAGCTCAATAAGGGATATAAAAATATGGAAAGGAAACAGGAGTACATGTATACATAAGAATGAAATCATACTTTACCCATAAAACATAACCACTTTAACATACCTCATAAAATCATGAATAAATCATAGAAATCATAAGACATAAAGGTAACTTGAGGCATTCATAGCATTCTTACGTAGGGAGTAACCCTCTTGGTTACGTTTGGAATACTCATCACAGTATATTCCCTAAATCTCTTCGGAGAAACCTTAATGTTTAAACCCTTCACGTTACCCAATGCATTGGAGAGCTATATCGGGCTAACCCGCCCTTAGTATATCACGGAATCACCCGTCTTCACAATAATGCCCAAGAACCTCAACATAATCGTATCACATAAAACATCCATAAAGGAAACATAACATTTCCACCTTTCAATCACAAGATATCAATACAACACATTGATATAAAAAAATTATGAAAACCATTTTCAATTCCAAAATAAAAGAAAAGTAAAACATGGTATTTATTTTTCTTTTAAAAAAAGGTATGGCTTGTAGAGGAAGTCGAAACTCAAATAATGGTCACGGCGGCGGACAAGTCGTTGTTGCCACATACGTACGACAAAAACATTCCCATTTTTCATTTATTAAAACAATTCGTATAAAAAGATTCCTTTTCGATAAACGTTAAAGTCAAAGGGGTTTATACACCATATAAAAGTAGGTTGTGTATAAAACAAAATATGGCTCAATGAAAGGAGATTGATACGAAGTCCCATACAAGATGATATCCTTGGATTAAGGATAAATCAATTACATAATTATGTGTGACAAACGAATACACCAAATATAAGTGGATATTAAGTGAAAAAAAATCAAAGTATATTCACACATATTCATAGAACGACATATTCAAGGAGTACAAGTTTATCCCAAATAATCAAAATTGGGTTAAGAAGTTCCCTTGCAAAAATACTACAGCCTAACGGCGTCACTTAAAAATTCAGAAAAAGAGTTGATGAGAGATAAAAAGGGTATCTCATCACTTGGACATAAAATTTACATCAATAAGGATATATAAGAACATATCCCAAAATAATAGTATGTGAATTAACAGACATAACAAAAGAAGTCTTTTAAAAGAGGAGGGTGAAAGGTTCCCTTACCGACTTGGGTATCTTTCGAAACATACACCCCGTGAAAGAAGGACAATACAACATTGATGTAAATACTCATAAATGAAAGTATATTACAAAATGAGTAAAATAATGGGCAGTACATAAACCACTCAAAGGAAATTGTGGAAAATGTAGCATAAATCTCAAGAGAATAAAAGTGAGATGAAAAATCCCTTATGAAAACTCGGTAGCCTAACGACACCACTTAAAACTTCCAAAAATGGATTGATTAGATGAAATAGCGTCTCTCATCATATTAAAATAAAATGTACAGCAAGAGGAATATAAAAGAACATCCCCCATCATAACAAAGAGGATCATAAAAGAAGTGACATAAAGGAGAGTACTTAAAAAGAAAGAGAGAGGTTAGATCTCTTACGAAAATTCGGCAGCCTAACGGTGCCACTCAAAACTTCTAAAATGGATTGATGAGAGATAATAGGGCCTCTTATAATATGAACATAAAAATTAAAGTAAGATTAATATAAAATAACATCCCAATCACAAGAAAGATGAGCTTAAAAGTAATGACATAAAAGAGTGTACTTAAAAAGAAAGAGAGGAGTAGGATCCCTTACCTCGGGTCCGACTTTATTCGATTGTTCTTTAACGTCCTGAATGATTAACTTGAGTAAATTTCCACTTTATTAAGAACCTTTTTCAAGTTCATTATTCCTTTTATATCACTTATTTCCATGTTATAAACATTATTTAATCGTTTAAGTTAATAATGTTTGTTTTGTCGATATTTGGTTCTTAAGTCAAAAGTGGACTTCTTACAATTACATGTTGTTCGTGTGGTCAAATGTTCATTATATCCATAATTATATTCATGATTTGGATATCATATATATCATATATATCCATAATATACATGTATTTATAATATTACATAATCATTTAGAGGTAAGAAATGAAATGCACCGTTCATGGAGACAGTAAGCCGTACGTACGCATGAACGCTACTTTCATTTCCATGTCATATTAATGGAATTAAAACCAAATTAGATGTATGTATATTTTAATTACAGAATTATATTCATCATTTATATGTAACATACCTCATATATAATAACTTTAAATCCATCCTTTATACATCCCACATTTTGCATTAACGAATCAAATCACTTTGAGGGGGCGGCAGTCCGCACTTCCTAAAATGAAATTATCATGATTACCCACAATGGAAACCATAAATGTATGCCACAAAAGAAAAATACAGAAACATAAACATATTATATATCATATATAAAGATAGTGACATGTTAATGGCCACATTTTAAGGTGTTATATGAGTGTTGAACAATCATCATTTCATGAGGCAGAAATTCGCCATCCACAGAAACAGTATGTTCTTTAACCATTTGATGTAGGTTTGTGTAAGTGTAGCTCTAATGATTCTTATAACAACATAATATTATATTTAAGATACTGGATTTGTTACAAAATAAATGAATAAAAAGAGTTTAGGGGGCTGGAGAAGCAAAATAAAACAAAAGAACACAAGTGAATACATTACCTTAAAATCATGTATCTCTTTTTGATTTGAGCTCAAAGGCTTCATTGGGAAGACTTCTGCCCAAAGTGAGGCTTCTTGAAGTAATAGAGGGACGTGGAGAGACAAAATGGGCAGGGTTTGGCCGAGCCAATGGCTTGAGAGGTGTGGGTAAGGTGGTAGAGGTGGGGGCCTTTTATAAGAGGAGAGGAGGGGCACTCTTGTAATGTTACAAAATGTTACTTTATTTTTAAATGAGTTCCGGATTTTTAGGGTCCCACATTGATTTATTTCGAGGATAAGGTGGTAAGGGTTCGAAATATACTCATCCAATAGGGTTTTCACAAGTGTAAGTTATAGTTTTAACATTATCTTTTCATTTTATTTAAATCTTTTATTAATGAGGTAATCGCTGCATCATCGTGATGTCATAAATAATTTAATTTATTTAATGTCTAAAAATTATAAAAAACTATCATGATGTATGAAATCTTTTTAGATTTATAATGAATATTTATAGTCAAAAATACGACTTTTATAACCCCATTTAAAAATTGTTTTAGTGAAACATCTCATGCCTGTGACATTTTTATTTTAACTTTAAATAAAAAGTTATTTATGTCATTTTCCAACCAAAGTGGCTCCATGGGGTACCCAAGTTGACCCATAGATTTTCGTGGTCGGCCATGACACATCCAGTAAGGGTAGGACATGTTTCTAGGTCATTTCACATTATTAAAACATTATTTTTACCTTAAATTATACTAATTACCTCTAATCGCGATTAAGAACATAAAAGTTACTATTTACCAAAAAATTATTTTAATCCCATTGAACCAAATTTTACTTCCTAATGACAACCATGTATGTCAGATTTTTGAAATTCAAAACAAAGAGGTGGCAAATTTTCATTTAAATGAAAAATCAGTTTCTTTAACTACCATTTAGTGGTTTCACTATTCATCAAAAATTCAAGTTTTTCAGAAAAATACCAAAACTTCACCCTAAGCTATATTTGATATTAAGAATTCAAAAATGAAGTCTATTATAAAAAATTAAAAACATATAATTTTCATTAATTAATTTAATAATTAATTCCCGCTGTCAAAACAAATAGCGTGTTTTTATGAAATAATAAGTATCAAAAGATTGACTCTAGTTTAAGTCCAATTTCAAGATGAAATTAACTCCAACGACCACTATTAGATTAAATGGTAAAAATATATTCTAATTTAACTTTAAAACCAATTCAAAAGATAATCTAATCATATAAATAAATTATATTAAAAAGAGGTTTTGAATTAAAATACAACATTTTTCACTGTTCATTAAAAAATGAACTTTATCGGAAAAATATCAAAAATTTACACAATGTAAATTCTGATGTCCCGATTATAAAGAAGAATTTTATTTTTTCAAATATAACACATAAAATTGTCAAAAAGTGGATTTAAAAGAGGTTCTCCATCAAAAGGCGGTTAATTGACCT
Organism: Viscum album; assembly: GCA_963277665.1. NCBI lineage: Eukaryota > Viridiplantae > Streptophyta > Magnoliopsida > Santalales > Viscaceae > Viscum > Viscum album. The sequence goes on from OY728141.1 coordinate 1,793,788,603, forward strand.
TTTAAAGAATATTAGAATGTTTATGCTTAAAAATTGGATTTATTCACATTTTTAATCCTTTAACATTTATTGTAAAAAGTAAAAATATTTGACAAACATATATAATCATTTTGTAGTTAGTTCTGTTCATTCCCGCCATTACAACGGCTAGGCGTTAACTACCATTTAAAATAATATTATTTTATTATTAGAGTGCAACGTAAGATTCCCAAGAAACTCGTTGTTGCGTATTGGGTACGCCATCGAGCATAGCGTCCCTTTTAAGGTAATATTAATATTTTATTCAAAAATATAGATAAATATAAAAATTTCATATTCTTTATTTACCTGGGGTGTTACATCCTTCCGCCCTTTTGGGAATTGTGTCCTCGCAATTTTAAAATTGGGCTCGGAAACATCCTTGAAAGTCCCACATCGGAACAAAAGTCAGTAAAACAATCACTTTAAAATAAAGAATGATAAGTACAGAGGTCACCCGAGTTAACCCATACTAGGATTCCTTGTAGGAAAACATGGACATGGAGGAGAAAACATAGGGTCATGTTCTGATGGAGAGTGATAGAAAACATGTTTAAGAGAAAGTTAACCACATGAAAATCACAAACTTGTGATGGGTTAAACGGTATTCGATTCCCCAGTAGGAAAAGTTAATAGACAACATTTTTGTTTTTTTTATTGAGGAATTTATTCATAAGGAAACATAATTACTTATCATGTTGACTTTCAACTTTTATTAGATTTCTTACACAAACTCATATTTTCTCCAAAAGATGAGCATTTAAGAAGACTTGTTCACTATAATCAACTTCTAGAGAATCACCTAATCCACAAAAGAGAACTATATAATTCCCATGTCTTTAGACTTTAACCAAAACCAAAACCAAAATGGTTAGTACAAGATCAGATAATCCAAAAAAGGATAACCCTTTATAAAAATAAAATCTATTCTTAATCTCCGAAATTTGTCCAACAAAACCCAAAGTTCAATGAGGACCATTTGACAAACAATTTGTCCATAAAATTCTTCAAAGTAAACCAAACTAAGATTGAAACCCAAATATTTGAAGGATTTAGTCACATAGTCTTCCAAGGTACAAATTAACTTTTATCTCCAAGTTACATCAGTTGCTCTTAAATTCTCATATTGAAAAGTAATTAACCTAATCACATATCCTCGATGATAGGTTAATCATTTCCATAGATAACCCAAAATAAACATACTCTTGATTCCTAAAATCATCTAACTAAAAATAATTAGTCAAACTAACTAGGGACTTCACGTAGTCCAGTGGTAGGCGATAAATACCAGTCACACTTTGGTTGTGGGTTCGATTCCCGCAGTTTTGTCCGACGCGACGGGTTGTCACACGGTCTGCGTGTTTTCCTTTTTCCAAAACTATATAATTCTTAAAACATTCCCAAAAACGAGATAAAATCTTCAAAAATGATCATAACATATTTTAATCTCAAGTTTATCTCATGCCTTTCATTTTCCATCATAACATATAATAACCCATAATTACCTCAAAAGTAAGGATCATATAAACTCTAATGGTTACCTTTATAATTATTACCTGAACTTCCACATCGATTGATCATCTCGTACATGATGCATTACAGATCGTACCAAGGTTCAAGTGGTTGATCGTGACACCTTGATAGTTGGTTTAGAACAACCACAATTTTCCTCATTGAATCCCCCATTTTATCTAGTATCTTAATCAGAGAACCACCACAGTTTCCTTCAAACCTGTTGTCTCTTTGGTGCCTGGTAGATCCATCCATTAACTAAAAATAGAAATGTCAGTGTGAGTATATGAACAAAACCATCATGTACTAATGAGGAAGGTAAACACTAAGATATACTTACTCATTCACTTTATCTAAAACTAGGACACTTTCTAAAATCCTAACCATTATGGCAATGTCACTTGTGCTTAGAGAATACCCTAAACTCTAAAGTTATCTAAACCGACCTTTGAGACCAACTATAAGGCCCCAACCTTAAACCTTACTTAATCTTGAGTTATTACAAGATTACACATTGAGGATCTTTTCAGGTTTAGAGTTTTAGAGAATTAGATCATAAAACTTGCATTACATTTCTCATTTAAACAAAGTGGTTACATAAAAGATAGTATTCATTTTTTCCTTCATTGGAAACATATTTAAAATAAAACATGGATTCTTTCTTGAAACTTCCTTGACACTATCATCATATCATGTACCCTTCCTTTGACCTGTGAAAAACATTTCAAAAACATGGGATGAGCATAAAAAGCTCATTAAGGGATATAAAAATATGCAAAGGGAACATTAGTACATGAATACATAAGAATGAACTCATACTTTATCCATAAAACATAAGCACTTTAACATACCTCATAAAATCATGAATAAATCATAGAAATCATAAGACATAAAGGTAACTTGATGCATTCATAACATTCTTACGTAGGGATCAACCCTCTTGGTTACATTTGGAATACCCATCACAGTATATTCCCTAAATCTCTTTGGAGAAACCTTAACGTTTAACCCCTTCGCGTTACCCAATGCATTGGAGAGCTATATCGGGGTCACCCGCCCTTAGTTGATCACAGAACCACTTGTCTTCATAATAATGCCCAAGAACCATAACATAATCGTATCACATAAAACATGCATAAAGGAAACATACCATTTCCACTTTTCAATCACAAGATATCAATACAAAACATTGATATAAAAACATTATTAAAACCATTTTCAATACCAAAATAAAAGAAAAGTAAAACATGGTATTTATTTTTCTTTTAAAAAAAATGTATGGCTTGTAGAGGAAGCCGAAACTCAAATAAGGTTCATGACGGTAGAGAAGTCGTTGTCGCCGCATATGTACGACAAAAACATCCCCTTTTGTCATTTAGTAAAACACTTTGTATAAAAAATATTCCTTTCGGATAAACGTAAAAGTAAGAGGGGTTTATAAACCGTATAAAAGAAGGTTGTGTATAAAACAAAATATGCCTCAATGAAAGGAGATTGAGACGAAGTCCCATACAAAGACGGTATCCTTGGATTAAGGATAAATCAATTACATAATTATGTGTGACAAACTAATACACCAAATATAAGTGGATATTAAGTGTAAAACAATCATAGTTTATTCACACATATTCATAGAACAACATATTCAAGGAGTACAATCTTATCCCAAAGAATCAAAATTGGGTTAAGAAGTTCCCTTGCAAAAATTTGACAGCCTAACGGCGTCACTACAAAATTAAGAAAATGAGTTGATGAGAGATAAAAAGGGTATCTCATCACTTGGAAATAAAATTTAAATCACTAAGGATTTAGAAGAACATATCCCAACATAATGTTATGTGAATTTAAAGACATAACAAAAGAAGTCTTTTAAAAAGAGGAGAGTGAAAGGTTCCCTTACCGACATGGGTATCTTTCGAAACATACACCCCGTGAAAGAAGGACAATACAACATTGATGTAAATAATCATAAATGAAAGTATATTACACAATTAGTAAAATAATGGGCAGTACATACACCACTAACTGGAAATTGTGGAAAATGTAGCATAAATTTCACAGGAATAAAAGTGAGATGAAAAACCCCTTACGAAAACTCGGCAGCCTAACGACACCACTTAAAACATACAAAAATGGATTGTTGAGATCAAATAGGGTCTCTCATCATATTAAAATAAAATGTACAGAAAGAAGGATATAAAATAACATCCCCCATCATAACAAAGAGGAGCTTAAAACAAGTGACATAAAGAAAAGTACTTAAAAAGAAAGAGAGAGGTTAGATCTCTTACGAAAATTCGGCATCCTAACGACGCCACTCAAAACATCCAAAATGGATTGATGAGAGAGAATAGGGTCTCTCCTCATATGAACATAAAAATTACAGTATTATTAATATAAAAGAACATCCCAATCACAAGAAATATGATCTTAAAAGGAATGACATAAAAGAGTGTACTTAAAAAGAAAGAGAGGAGTAGGATCCCTTACCTCGGGTCCGACATGACTCGATCATTCTTTAACGTCCTGAATAATAAACTTGAGTTAATTTCTACTTTCTTAAGAACCTTTTTCAAGTTAATTATTCCTTTTCTATCACTTATTTCAATGTTATAAACATTATGTAATCATTTAAGTTAATAATGTTTGTTTTGTCGATATTTGGTTCTTAAGTCGAAAGTGGACTTCTTACAATTACATGTTGTTCATGTGGTCAAAGGTTAATTATATCCAGAATGATATTCATGAATTGGATATCATATATATAATATATATCCGGAATATATATGTATTTATAATATTACATAATCATTTATAGGTAAGAAATGAAATGCACCGTTCATGGAGACGGTAAGCCGTACGTACGCATGAACGCTACTTTCATTTCTATGTCATATTAATGGAATTAAAACTAAATGAGAGTTATGTATAGTTTAATTCCAGAATTATATTTATCATTTATATGTAACATAAATTATATATAATAACTTTAAATACATCCTTTATACATCCCACATATGTCATTAACGAATCAAATCACTTTGAGGGGGCGGTAGTCCGCACTTCATAAAATGAAATTATCGTGTTTACCAACAATGGAAACCCTAAGGGTATGCCAAAAAAGGAAAATAAAGAAGATAAAGTAAAACATAAACATATTATATATCATATATAAATATAATTACATCTTAATGGCCACCTTTTAAGGTGTTATATGAGTGTTGAACAATCATCGTTTCGTGAGGTAGAAATTCGCCATCCACAGAAACAGTATGTTCATTAACCATTTGATGTAGGTGTGTGTAAGTGTAGCTCGAATTCTTATTATAAAAACATCATAGTATATTTAAGATACTGGAGTTGTTACAATAGAAATGAATAAAAAGAGTTTAGGGGGTTGGAGAAGCAAAATGAAACAAAAGAACACAAGTAAAGACATTACCTTAAAATCATGTAACTCTTTTTGATTTGAGATCAAAGGATTCCTTGGGAAGACTTCTACCCAAAGTGAGGCTTCTAGGAGTAAGAGAGGGATTTGGAGAGGCAAAATGAGTAGGTTTTGGCTGATCCAAAGGCTTTGGAAGTGTGGGTAAGGAGGTAGAGGTGGGGGCCTTTTATAAGAGGAGAGGAGGGGGACTCTTGGAAAGTAAAGAAATGTTACTTTATTTGAAAATGAGTTTTGGATTTAAAAGGTCTCACATTGATATAATTAAAGGATAAGGTGATAAGGGTTCGAAATATTCCCATCCAATAGGTTTTTGACAAGTTTAGGTTTTAGTTTTTACATTATCATTTCATTTTATTTAAATCGTTAAATAATGAGGTAATCGCTGCATCATCATGACGTCATAAATAATTTAATTTATTTAATGTCTAAAAATTATAAAAAAAGTATCATTATGTAGGAAATCTTTTTATATTTATAATGAATATTTATAGTTAAATATATGACTTGTATAACCCCATTTAAATATTGTTTTAGTGAAACATCTCATGCTTGTGACATTTTTATTTTAACTTTAAATAAAAAGTTATTTATGTCATTTTCCAACCAAAGTGGCTCCATGGGGTCCCCAAGTTGACACATGTATTGTCTTGGTCGGCCATGACACATACAATTAGGGTAGGACATGTTTCTAGGTCATTTCAAATTATTAAAACATTATTTTTACCTTAAATTACACTAATTACCTCTAATCGCGATTAAGAACATAAAAGTTACTATTCACCAAAAAATTATTTTAATCCCATTGAACCACATTTTACTTCCTAATGACAACCATGTATGTCAGATTTTTGAAATTCAAAACACAGAGGTGGAAAAGTTTCATTTAAACAGAAAATCAGTTTCTTTAACTACCACTTAGTGGTTTCACTATTCATCAAAAATTGAAGTTCTTCAGAAAAATACCAAAACTTCACCCTAAGCTATATTTGATATTCCGAATTCAAAATTGAAGTCTATTTTACAAATTTCAAAACATATAATTTGAATTAATTAATTTAATAATTAATTCTCGTTGTCAGAGCAAATAGCGTGTTTTTATGAAACAATAAGTATCAAAAGATTGACACTAGTTTAAGTCCGTTTTCAATGTGAAATTAATTCCAATGACCACAATTTGATTAAATGGTAAAAATATATTCTAATTGAACTTTAAAACCAATTCAAAATATTATCTAATCATATAAATAAATTAGATTAAAAATTGGTTTTGAATTAAAATACAACATTTTTCACTATTCATTAAAAAATGAACTTTATCGGAAAAATACCAAAAATTTACACAAAGTAAATTTTGATGTCCCGATTCTAAAGAAGAATTTCATTTTGTCAAATATAACACATAAAATTGTCAAAAAGTGGATTTAAAAGAGGTTCGTCGTCAAAAGGCGGTTAATCGACCTTTTAATGAACATTAGAATGTTTACGCTTAAAATTGGATTCATTCGAATTTTTAATCCTCTAACATTTATTGTAAAGAGTAAAAATATTTGACAAACATATATAATCATTTTTTAGTTAGTTCTGTTCATGCCCGCCATTACAACGGCTAGGCGTTAACTACCATTTAAAATAATATTATTTTATTATTAGAGTGCAACGTAAGATTCCCAAGAAACTCGTTGTTGCGTATTGGGTACGCCATCGAGCATAGCGTCCCCTTTAAAGTAATATTAATATTTTATTCACAAATATGGATAAATATAAAAATGTCATATTCTTTATTTACCTGGGATGTTACAGTAATTCCCCAAAACTCGGAAGGCATTGCCTTTAAAACCTGTAAACGCAGACAAGATAGCACACAACTGGATACAAACACTAAGTAAACTGTATAACAACAGAGTGCTGAAAAGTAAAGGGTTTGGAAATACAAGCCCAACTGTAAAGTACAAGGAACTGGAAGTACAAGTACAACTAAAGAAAGGAAAAAAAGCTGGTGGGTCATCCTTCGGGATTCCTACCTTAAGGGTAGGTACATATAGCCTCCTCAGTACTCCACATCCATCAGTATCCTCTGTGTACCGACTCGTTATAAGGTCCACATCCGGGTACGGTCTAGTCCTGGTACTCCCAGCCTCAGTCAGTGATGTTCTTCATTTTCATCAAACACAACAAGGTGTGGGCATGGACCGTGGAGGGGTGTGTATAATGATACTCAGTAAGGACCCCGAGACCCTCAAGGTCTCACAAAATCTAAAAATGATAAACCAAGAAGTATGAAATCAACAGATAACCCCACTTATATATATGCCCATACATATACCTAAGTTATCAAGTAATCCATCTTAATAATGAGGTAAACACAAAAGTTATAGACTCTGCTCAACAAGGATTGTTATTCACATTATCTAAACCATGGCTGCTAGAGAAATCCTCCTCTGTCGAGTAAAATGGGCCTCCCGCGACACGAAGGTGCTTCCCACTAACCTTGGACTACTGAGGTACTCCTCCTGTCAAGTACCGTGGGTCTGCTACGTCACCAAGGCGCTCCACACCGTGGGTCTGTCACCCCAACCAGGCGGTCCCCCTAATAGCCTGTAGAGGTAAACCTCCTATCGAGTACCGAGGGTCTGCCGCCACAACCATGCACTCATATGTCGTGGGTCTGTCGTGACACCATGGCACTCCCCACTGGGCTAGTCAAGTCACTCTGAGTCAATCGGTCAGCAGTTGTTAAGTCTCAAACAGCTACAAGGTCTCTACACTCTGCTCGCTCATAACCAGAAGGATCCGCTCCACGAGCTACTAGTAGATACTCCAACTATCACAAAGTCCCAAGAAGAAGTATCTCAAAGGTCAGCCACGTCATAGGGGTCTCAATTCAACAGACGACATGTCAATCGGACGCACTGTCTGTGAGTTATTAGCCATTTAGTCGTGAGGGCCCAATTGGATTCGTGAACGATCAATCCTGACCGTATCTCAACTATACCCCAAACTCCAGTGGGGTATACTAAAAGATACTACCATGCTCCAAGATTACCAGCTCCACTGACGGTTCGTTAAACAGACCTCTGGTGCCAAAGATATGGACAAAAGAAAGTAAAGGGTCGGTAGTAGGCTCGGGTTCGGTCTGACCCGGTCAGACCGACCCGACCCATATTAGTCTGGGACGACCTGGTTCGGGTTGACCCGGATTGACCCGTGGGGTCCCGCTGGCCCATTGGGTTCGGTCTGGCCTGTTGGGCCCTGCCCAGTAGGTTGTGAGGGCGGTTCGGTCCTGAGGGGGTCGTGTAGGTGGCTCGGCCTAGTGGCGCGGAGCCAGTTTGGCCCGGATCACTGCGAGGGGTGCGGGACACTGACTCGGTTGGGGTACTGTGAGGGGAGCAGCTCGAGAAGGTCGGCTCGGAAGTCCGGATTGGCCGGGGCACCGAGAGGGGCGCCACGAGGGAGGCTCGACAAGGAAGGCCGGCTCGGCCGGACACCGCATGGGGCACAGCTCGGGTGGCTCATCCCGGGATCCAGGAGGCCGGCGGGAGGCCGAGTAGCCGAGAGGTTGGAAGGAGACTGAGATCCAGGAGGCCGGCGAGCGGCTGGGAGACGGGAGGCAAACCAGTGGCAGGGAGGCGGGAGGTGGCCGAGAGCCGGGAGGCAGGCTCGGGTGGCCAGGAGCCGGGAGGCCGGCTCGGGCGGCCGGGAGCTAGGAGGCCGACCGCCGGTCGGGTGGCCGGGAGGCCGGCGGGCGGCTGGGAGCGGGGAGGTCAGCGGGAAGCCGGGAGCCGGGAGGCCGACGGGCAGCAGGGAGGCTAGTAGGTGACCAGGTTGCTGTGAGACCGAGGAGTGGCCGGGAGCCGGGAGGCCGAAGTGCCGCGAGGGTGGCGTGGGTGGTAGAGACCGCGGGTAGCACAGTCATTGCATGTCACCTTCGTCGCCTCATCTTTTCATCACCATGCTGAATAAAATCACAAAAGAGATCGACAGAGGGAGTCAGGACATGTTAGTTTTACCCACACCCTCCGCGTTTAGGGTGATAGAAATCGGTTCATAAGAACGAATCACAACAAGCATCCCGCAAAAGGAAAACATCCTCATTCTTCATTTTGTAATAAAGGAAGAACATGGCACTTCAATGAAATTAAACCCCTACCTTTTTCGTTGTTCATCGATGGAGTCATGGGGAAGAGAAAGATCATTGGATAAAAAGATGTACATTGGTGTTTTCCTCGATTTTCGGTTTGTGTGGGGGGTTGTCGTAGTCGAAGACATCCTATGTCGAAGGAGGATCCGAGGAAGAAAGCCAAAGATGCTCCTCAGCGGCGTTCTTCATTGGAAGAACAAGTTCTTCATTCTTCGTTGGCGATAGTTTTTCTTCCTAATCTCTCTCCTCTCCAATATTCCACCAAGATGAATATGCCAATCCAAAATAATAGATTATGTTTATCTATTATTTAATTGTTGGAAAAATATTCAAATGGGTTAAACAATTATTTAAAAGCGTTGGAACATATAATTAATGAATAGTATTTGGAATAATTATGTCTTAGGGGAGTTGAAGAGGCTAACCTACACTTAATGGAAGTTTGAGGGTTTCTCCCCATTAATGGGTAATTTCAGGAAGGTTAAAAACCCGGGTGGTCCCCACCATAATAAACATGAAGAGGAGGTTAGGTTCGGGTGGGCCCCACCACCATAACCTCTCAAGGGAGGTTATGGTCGAGTGGTACCCACACTTCAACTCCCACAAGGAGGTTTAGTTCTGGTGGACCCCACCTCCAACTTCTACATGGTGGCTCAAAAATAAAATAAAGTGTAGTTAATTTTATTTTATTATTTCCCACGAAATACCCAAAAACTATTTTTTATTCTCATCCCACTACCGTCGAGATAAAAGACTCCTTAAGAGAATATCGGCACTGTGAGTTCAACGGTGCCCTCATATTTCAATTCCGAGCACCGGTTCAAAAGTTATAAAAACCCGCTTGTACATTTACTGAATGTACCCGAACAAAACATCAGAAATTGATTCTGGGAACACTTGGCCTCGGCATCACTCGCCGTCAATTTTTACAGACTCGTAAAATTTCCATGTATTTAAGAAAAATATTTCCACAGAAATTACAGGTCTTTACATTCTCCCCACATTAGGTCTTTACATCCCCATAAGGTACAAATCGAACTAAGGGAACAATTGGGGGTACTAAGCAAGCATCTAAGCCTCCCAATCCCATGTGCTATCCTAGAGGTTCTCGTGCTGCCAGTGAACGTGCACCAGAGGTATCGACCATCCATGTAGGAATCGCTCTTGTCGATACTCAATCTCTACTAGAACCTCCGTAAAAGTTGCCCCCTCATCGATGTCCATATCTCCATGGTCGATGATGTGAGAAGGTTCGTGCATGTATCTCCTTAGCCGGGATACGTGGAAGACGTCATGCACCCGGTGAAACTGAGGTGGAAGAGCTAAGCGGTATGCCACCTCGCCAACTCTGCTAAGGACCTGAAATGGTCCGATGAATCTCAGAGATAACGAGACGCCTCATCCAAATCTTCGTAAACCTCATTGAGGTGAGACTTGTAGAAAGACGTGGTCACCATCCATGAACTCTAGAGGTATACATCTCCTGTCGGCATTCAACTTATGCCTGCTCTGTGCAGTCTTCATCTACTCCTGGATGATCTGCACCTTCTTCTTGGTAGCCTGTACCATCTCCGGTCCAACTAGTGCTGAATCCCCATGGTCAGTCTAGCATAAGGGTGATCTACAAGGTCTCCCGTACAATGCCTCGAAAGGTGTCATCCCTATAGTGGAGCGATAGTTGTTTTTTATGAAAACTCCACCAAAGGTAAGTGATCCTCTCACTTGCGACCAAAGTCGAGAAAAAAATCACGCATAATGTCCTTCAGGATCTGAATGGTCCACTCGGTCTGACCATCCATCTGAGGATGAAAGGTTGTGCTCAAACGAAGTTGCATCCTGAAAGCCTCCTGAAACCACTTCCATAGCCGGGAAGTAAAACATGGGTCATGATTAGAGACAATCATCTAAGCTACTCTATTTAGAGGCACAATCTATTACATGTAGAGGCGTCCCAAGATCTCTACTGAAACCTTCTCTCTAATAGGTAAGAAGTAGGCTGACATGGTGAGTTAGTCGACGATCACCCAAATCGAGTCATGACCTCTGGATGTACGTGGAAGTCCCGTCATAATGTCCATCGGTATCCCATACCACTTCCAATCTGGAACCTTTAAAGGATGAACCAGGACTACTGGTACATGATAATATGCCTTCACTTTCTAACAAGTGAGGCATCGTGAGACCAACTATGCTACTTCCTTCTTCATTCCAGGACACCATTGAAGTCGTTGGAGGTCCTAATACATCTTTTCCACTCCTGGATGTACCTCTATAGGGGATGTGTGGAACTCCCTCAACACTTCCTCCTGAAGTTACACTGGTACCATGGTACGTCCTCTGAAGAGGATGACGTGCTCCCCAAATTCAGAAAATCTATCAGGTGCCTACCCTGTGGATATCTGAGCACATCGTGTCTCACAGTCAGTGTCCCCACACTACACCTCCCTGACTTGCTGAAGAAGTGGGGGAGTGACTATAAGAGACTAAAGAAAGGCTGCTCCATCTCTATCCACAAAGGATATCTATATAGCAGATAGCTTCTCTTTCTATTTTCCTAACAGCTGTATACTAGATCTTTTATTGAGTGCATCTGCAACAACTTTCCCCTTTCCATAAGTATAGATTTTCTCAATGTCATAGTCCTGGAGGAACTCAATCCAACGTCGATGTCTCTGGTTCGGGTCCTTATGAGAGATTATATACTTGGGACTCTTGTGATCAAAGTACACAGTAAAATGATCGCCCATCAGATAGTTTCACCACATCTTCAAGGTGAATACCACTGATGCTAACTCTAGGTCATTGGTAGAGTAGTTCCACTCGTGTTGTATCAGCTGTTGACCTCCATATGTGATCGCTGCTTGCTCTTGCATCAGGACACATCTGAGTCTGGTCCCTGATGCATTGTAATAGACTATGTACACTACACCTTCCTCTAGAAGCCTCAAGATGGGGGGGCACTGGTGAACCTCTGCCTTATCTCCATAAAGCTCTGCTGGAATCTCTCTGACCACAAAAAGGGTTTCCCCTTCTTCGTCAAAGCTGATAGTGGCGCTGCAACTATGGGGAAATCTGGCACAAATCTCCGGTAATATCCAACTCAACCCAGGAAACTCTGTACCTCAGTCACACTCATGGGTGGCTCCTAAGCAAGTACTGCCTCAATCTTCACTGGATCCACTATAACTCCAGCCACCAAGATGACATGTCCCAAAAAGTGAACCTCTCGGATCCAGAACTGGAACTTCGAGAGCTTACTATAAAGATGGTGCTCTCGAAGTGTGTCCAGTACTACCTGCAAATGACAGTCATGCTCCTCCTCAGTGGTCGAGTAGATCCTAATGTCGTCGATGAATACTACAACAAAGTGATCGAGTGACTGCTGGAAGATCATGTTCATGAGTCCCAAGAACACTGCTGCAGAGTTGGCTCCATAGAATGGCATAAACAAGAACTCGTAATAGTTGTACAGACATATGAAGGTCGTCTTCTTCATATCCTCATCTAGAAATCTGAGCTGGTGATAGCCTGATATGAGGTCTATATTCGAGAACCACCGTGCTCCCTTCAAATGATCAAAGAGGTCGTCAATCCTCAGGAGTCGGTACTTTTTATTCACGTTCACCTGGTTCAGGCACTGGTAGTCGACACAAAGCCTCAAACTCCCATCCAGCTTCTTGGTGAATAGAATCGGGGATACCTAGGGAGAAACACTGGACCGGATGAATACCTTCCTCTGTAAGTCCTGTAGTTGTACCCATAGCTTGCGAACCTTCGCGGGATCTATCCGATACGCTGGTGTAGATATCGGTTCCATCCCAGGGTACATGTCAATGTAAAAGTACACCTCTCTACGATGAGGTAGACCTGGGACATCATCATGGAAAACATCCATGTACTAGTACACCACTACAGGATATCTTGGACTCTCCACATCTAATGCTCCGAGGGTAAGGTAGGCCAACTGATAAGTGATCGGATGTACCCTCCTCAGAGTAAGTCTGTCATGGGCTGTAAAGGCTCCCTTCTCACCGGTGAAGGTAAAGCTAGTTCCATCCATGTGGACACACCGCACTTTGTGCCTAATATAGTCAATCTGATCATGGATTGTAGATAACTAGACCATACCCAAGATGACATCGTAAGGCCTCGACACCGCTACTAGGAGATCCAAGTCGAAGCTCTCACCTCCTAGAGTAAGCTCACACTACCAGCACAAGTGTGTAATCATTGAATCCGCTCCCGTAGGAGTCTCTAGCTATAAGGATCGAGCCCATGGATCCGTCGGAATCTACGAGCTCCGAACAGGGGTAGTGGAAATGAAAGAATGGCTGGAACCTGTGTCTATAAGTACTGAATCTATGGTGGAGTAGACATGTATCGTGCCTCAAATCATCTCCAGAGTGTCGTGATCATAACCCTCAGCTGCCTAGAGCTGAGTTCTCGCATGTACACCTGCTCCCTATGGTCGGGGTGGACCTTCTGGTGGTGGTGGTGGTAACACCTCATAACATCCTCCACCTCTAGTTGCATGACCAGCTACTCTGCCACTTCCGCCTTCTCCCTATGGACTACCTCGATCAAATATCTGTCTCTTCCTGGGTGGTCCTTTGACTATCTACTGATCATCTGAATGGTGGTTCGGACAGTCACGAGCTATGTGACCCTGCTCACCGCATGTGAAACACTGCCCGCTCCTAGCATATATTTCTCTACTTCGGGTGCCCCGCACAACCGATCCTGAGTTATGCAGTCTTCCACATGTAGGTCTGGTCCTCTTAGACCTCTACAAAATTTTTCTGCTAGAAGCTATAGAATACTCGTCTATGTGTTGACTGGTGGTGGATCTCGCTACTGGAGGCTGTTCAGTAAGGAAACTCTCCACTAGGAGGGCTCTCTCTAACACCCATGCCTACGTCGGGATGCTGAGTGAGATCACCGAAGCCCTGATCTCCCATCTAAGACTATGCTCGAAGGTTAGGGCCCTAAATAATGGGTCCCACACCATGTCGGTGGTGTATTGTGAGAGGTATATGAACCTCGTTGAGTACTGATCTACAGTCATGTTGCCTTGTTGTAGATGAATTAGCTCTTGTATGCGCACTGTGCGAAGAGTCTTTGAGAAAACAATGCCCAAAAAAGGCCCTCGAAGTCTACCCAGAGAAGCTTCATCTCATTGTGGACCTGGAGCATCAAGTTCAACCACTTTCCCACTTATGTCTATAGAATTCTGGCATTAAGAGTCACCATGAAGTCTAATAGTGTCCCTACCAGTCAGAAAACTCTCACCACAACCTCCATCCAATCCTCAGCCACCTGTGGGTCCGTCTCTCCCCTAAACCTAGGTGGCCTATGGAACTGGAACTCGTGCAATGTGCTAAAGAAGCATGCATTGTCTGTTGCTGTGGCTGGTGGCATCGGTGTCCCAACGGGGAGTGGTACTGCTAGTGCCTCCGTTGGAAAAAGGTCATGCATCGAGGCCTCGTCGCTTGGTGGTCTATTTGTGTGTACAACTCTCGGGACTCTCGATGGTCATCCACGGGGAGGCATCCTGAAAGAAACAGATGTGACATGGTCAAAATATTATACCTGGTGACTGACCTGGTTGAGATGACATAAAGAAAACTTTTAGAAACACACACACAATCATTGTTTTCGTGCACTGAGTCAGAAATTAGAATTCAGGGTCCTGGTGTATGGATACGTTGGTCGCCGCACCAACACTGGACTCCCTGAACTTAGAACCACACTCACTAATCTTAACACTATTTTTCATTGAAAAAAAGATCTGAGTCTTATTTTTTACGGTAGAAATGACTCTTATGATACCAATTTTTCACGACCCATCCCCCGGGGACCATGTTGTGACTACCCCAATACCACCTTCCATAGGCCAGGGGATGGCGACTAGCACCAAATGTGCAATTCCCTAAAACTAAAAAGGAATTTCCTGTAAAACCTATAAACACACACAAAAGAGCACACAACTGGAAACAAACACAATGTAAACTATATAACAAAAGAGTGCTGAAAAGTAAAGGGGCCAGAAATACAAGCCCAACTATAAAGTACAAGGAAGTGGAAGTACAAGTACAACTGAAGAAAGGAAAAAAAAGATGTTGGGTCGTCCTCTGGGATTCCTACCTGAAGGGTAGGTACAGATAGCCTCTTTAGTACTCCACATCTGTCAGTATCCTCCGTGTACCGACTCGTCATAAATTCCACCTTCAGGTACCGTCCTGTCCTAGTACTCCCACCCTCAGTCAGCGTTGCCTGCCATCAGCATCCAACACAATGAGGTGTGGGCATAGCCCATGTAGGGGTGAGTATAACGATACTCAGTGGGGACCTCAAGACCCTCAAGGTCTCAAAAAATCCAACAAGGATAAACCAAAAATTATGAAATCAACAGATAACCCCACTAAGGTATATTCCCATACATATACCTACGTTATCAAGTAATCCATCTCAATCATGAGATAAACAAAAAAGTTACTAACTCAGCTCAACCAGGATTTTTATTCACATTATCAAAACCACGGTTGTTGGAGAACTCATCCTATGTCGAGTATAGTGGGCTTGCCGCCACACCAAGGAACTTCCCACTAACCTTGGACTGCTGAGATACTCCTCCTGTGTACTATGGGTCTGCTGCATCACCAAGGCGCTCCCCACCATGGGTCTGCCGCCACAACTAGGCGCTCCCCCTAATAACCTGCAGAGGTACTCCTCTTGTCGAGTCTCGCAGGGTCTATCGACACAACCAGGTGATCCACCACTATGGGTATGTCATGACACCAAGGCGCTCCCCACTAGGATAGTCGAGTCACTCTAAGTCAATTGGTCAGCAGTCGTCAAGTCTCAGCCAACTACACGGTCTCTGTACTCTGCTCGCTCCTCACCGGAATGATCCGCTCCCTGAGCTACTGGTCGAACTCCAACTTTCACAAAGACCCAAGAAGAAGTATCAGAAATTTCAACCATGTCATAGGGGTCTCAATGCAACAGACGGCGCATCAGTCGAACACCCGGTCTGTGAGTTATTAGCTTTTTATTCCCGGGGGTCCGGCTGGATTCGTGCATGATCCAACCTGATTGTATCTCAACTATACCCCAAGCTCCATTGGGGTATACTAAAAGGGAACACCACACTCCAAGATTACCAGCGCCACTGACGGTTCTTTAAACAGACGTCTGATGCATAAGATATGGTCAAAAGAAAGTAAGGGGTCGGTAGTAGGCCCGGGCCCGGTCCGACCCGACCGGACTGACCCAGCCCGTCTTAGTCTGGGCCGGCCCAGTTTGAGTAGACCCAGCCCGACCCATTGGGTCCGGCCTGGCCCGTTGGGTTCGACTCGGCCTGCTAGGCCCAGCCCAGCACGCCGCAAGGGCGGTTCGGTCCGGAGGGGGTCGTGTAGGCGGCTCTGTCCGGTGGTGCGGAGCCGGTTCGGCCCAGAGCGTCGTGAGGGGTGCGGGAGGCTGACTTGGCTGGTGCACCATGAGGGGCATGGCTCAGGCAGTCCGACCCGGAAGACCGGATCAGCCGGGGCACAGTTCAGGCGGCGCGGCCCAGAAGGAAGGATCGGCCAGACGCCGCGAGGGGCGCGGATCAGGAAGCTAGGCCCATGATCCAGGAGGCTGGCGTGCTATCAGGATCTGGGGGTCCGGAGGGTGGTCGGGCAGTCGAGAGGCCGGCGGCCGGCTGGGAGCCAGGATTCCGGCGGACGGTCGGGCCCCTGGGAGGCCGGCGGGCAGCCGGGGGCCGGGAGGCGGCCTGGCGCCGGGTGGCTGGTGGGCGGCCGGGAGCCAGGAGGCCAGCGGGAGGCCTGGAGGACGGCGGGTGTCTTGGAGGCCGACGGGCGACCGGGAAGCGGGGAGGCCAGAGGGCGGCTGGGTCCGGGAGGCCGGCGGGCGGCCGGGAGCCGCGAGGTCGGCGGGCAGCCGGGCAGCCGGGAGGCCGCGGGCGGGCGGGAGCCGGGAGGCCAAAGCGCCGCAATGGCGGTGTAGGTGGCAAAGACCGCGGGTAGCGCTTTCGTTGCTCGTCGCCTTCATCACCTCCTCGTTTCATCACCATGCTAAAGAACATCACAAAAGAGATATACATAGGGATTTGGGCCATGTTAGTTTGGCCCTCACCCTCCGCATTTAGGGAGATAGAAATCAGTTCCTAAGAACAAAGCACAAAACCCAACCCGCAAAATAAAAACATCCTTGTTCTTCGTTTTGAAAGAAAGGAATAACATGGCACTTAAATGAAATTAAACCCCTACCTTGTTCGTTGTTCATCGACGAAGTCGCAGGGAATAAGATGGATTGTTGGAAAAAAAGATGGACGTCAGTGTTTTCCTTGATCGTTGGTTTGTGTGCCGGCTCATCGTAGTCAAAGACGTCCTACGTTGAAGGAGGTTCCGCTGAAGAAAGACGAAGACTCTCCTCGCCGACGTTCTTCATTGGAAGAAAACTTTCTTCATTCTTCATTGGTGTGATCTTTTATTCCTAAGCTCTCTCCTCTCCAAAGTTCCACCAAGATGAATATGCCAATCCAAAATAATATATTAAGTTTATCTATTATTTAATTCTTGGCAGAAAATTCAAATGGGTTAAACAATTAGTTGAAAGTGTTGGCTTAAATAATTAATTAAGAGGATTTGGCATAATTAAGTATTAGGGAAGTTGAAGAGGCTCCCCTACACTTAATGGAAGTTTGAGGGTTTCTCCCCATTAATGGGGAGTTTTGAAGGGGGTTAAAAACCCAGGTGGTCCCCACCATAATAATCATGTAGCGGATGTTAGGTTCAGGTGTGTCCCACCACCATAACCTCTCATGAGAGGTTCTGGTGGGGTGGCCCCCACACTTCAACTCCCACAATAAGGTTTATTTCTAGTGGAACCCACCTCCAACTTCCACATGGTGTCTAAAAAATAAAATAAAGTGAAGTTAATTTTATTTTATTATTTTCCACAAAAAATCCAAAACTATCTTTTATTCTTGACCCACTACCATCGAGGTGAAAGTCTCCTTAAGCGAATACAGGGACTGTGAGTTCAACGGTGTCCTCAAATTTCAATTCCGAGCACCGGTCCAAAACATATAAATACCCGCTCATATGATTACTAAACATACCCGAAAAAAAATTCAGAAATTGATTCCGGGCACACCAGGCCTCAGAATCATGCGCCGTCTATTTTCTCAGACTTGTAAAATTCCCATGTATTTAGGAAAAAACATTCCAGGGAAATTACAGGTCATTACATTACCATACTTAATTGATTGATTTAAAATTATAATTGATGTATAAAAAATGATTATAATTTCATATTTAATATTTTTAGATGATATAATTATGAGAATTTATATCATATAAAACTCATTTTGGATTTAAGTACTAAATATCAACAAAACTTCCAACATGAATATAAATAATTAAGAAAATGGTGTAACATAAAAATAAGTGATATAAAAATAATAAAAAACATTAAAAACTTATAAATAAAGTAAATAATTAACCTAATTTTATTATTCATTTAGATAATGATTGGTAATGATGAGTCGGACTCAAGGTAAGGTAGTTTCTTATAAAACCCTATTTTAGTGTTCATTTTTAAACTCTTTTTACAAATGTCAAATGGAATGTTTTTTAAACTTTTATAGCATGAGAAGATTTTCCCTCTTTTATGTCACTTTTATATTTTTAATATACCTTTACAATATTACACATTTATATTCAAATAAATTGATTTAATTTTTGATTTGTGTCTTTTTAGAAATGAAATGTGATTTCAAAAGTTATTTTTCTTTTATGCATGATTTATGTGATGTTCTTATGTTATGGTTATTGGGAATTATTTTTTGAGTACGGGTAGTTACATGATAAAACAAGGGAGTTTGAGACCATTATAGCTCTCCAATACATTGGGTAATGAAATGGAGTTAATTTTTAGGGTTTCTCCTAAGAGATTAAGGGAATATGTTGCGGTGGATATTCCAAATGTTACCATGAAGGTTACTCCCTATGTATCTGTGATAGCTATAGTAAATGTAATAGTGATATGGAATTGATGCCACAAGTTAACTCTATGACATATTCTTTCTATGGAGTTTTACTAGAATCATATTATTTCATGAAGTAAGCTAAATAGTTTATAGTTTATGGTTGAAAAGTAAAAGTTTGTGAAAAAAATTCATGGGTTTTAATTATTCATAGAGTAATAGTTTATTTCTTTATTTTAATGTCTATTACTAATATTTATGGGCTCATCCTATGTTTTGAAATATTTTAATGGGTTATAAAGATGTCTAAGATAAATAATTAATTCATGATTATTTTAATGAATATTTTCCTTGAAAAAAATCAAGTTTTATTTTTAAATTTTTTTTTTGTAAAAACTTTGATATTGTTTTTACAGTATCCAATTTGTATGAATATGTAATTTTATGCATGAATTATGAAATAATATCTAAAAATCTAAAACTAAATAGATCCAAAATATTAATTAAATTAAATTTGTGACTAAAACATAAGATTATGTAATTTATAAGGTCGGGTCTTTAAAGTTGGTATCAAAGGTCTCATTGGATAACTTCATATGCTAGGATGTTTTTTAATCACATGTTACCAATCATATTTAATAACAATTGTAAGAATGGTAGTAAGGGTCATAGATATTTTAGATAAATTTTATGAGTTTTATATAACATTTATATGGATATTTTAGTGTTTATCGTACTCATAATATGGTATATTGTGGTTTTATTTCTCACACTATCCTTTTTGGTTTTAATAAATGGATGGATCTGGTAGGTGCTAATGTAATAATTGATGTGAAGGAAAATGTTGTGGTTCTATGAATAAGAAACCAAATGAAATGGTATATTCAATGAGGACTATTTTGGTTATTTTAAACCAACTATTTATAGTAATAATTAAAGATTTGAACCTTGGTGAGTTTTATAATGCATCATATATGAGAGAAATGGATCCATATTGATGTCTAGGTATCAATGATCAAATAATTTAATATATTCAATTACACATCTGTCAATAATGTGAAAATAAACTTATACGAAAATGTCTTTAATGTATGATAAGATGTTTTAAATTTGGTAAATTATGTCTTAATGAAATAATATTTCAAGGAAAAGGGAATCATTCAATTGACTCTATAAAAGGGAAAGAAGTTCTTGCCAAGAAATAAATTAAATGTTTTAAATGTGTGGAGTTTGGTAATTATGAAAATATATTTCTTAGGAAGAAGGATCGTGAGTGGGATCAATAGGATTGTACTGATATCTTTTTAGGAATACCTAATTCCATTACAATTTAATATGATTAAACTACAAATAGAATATTAACAGTATGGATTATTTATTTGTTAATGTTTTAACATTATATTAGGATATGATTCATATTTTTGTTTATATCATATAATTACTAAGAAATGAGGTGGAAAATCATGGTTAAAGATGTTGAATGATTAATATGTCTACATATAAGAAATTCAAAAGTCATGTTAAATCTAATCATGATGATATGTTTAAAAGTATTAATACCCTTTTAATGGTACGATTAATTTAGAAGACTCTTTATTTTGTGTTATATGTAACCCTTATGTTTTTTATCTGAAAATGTTATTTTAGAAAGAATTAAATTTTATTTTGTGAACGTAATTATATGGTATCAATAACCTTTAGGTTTATTATGATCTTTGACTTTGTGGTAATTATGGAATATTAATTTTTTTTGTATGTAAAATGAAATTTATGAAATAACCTTTTAAGTCAAAACATATTATTATTATTTTTGGGGAATTTATCATATTTTTATGAGTATTATAATAACTATATAGTTTTATAAAAGTTAAAACTCACATGATGAGTGACAATCTATTTCGTCCAGCAATGATGTGGGAATTGGACTAGCAACTGAAGGGAGACAATGGTGCATCGCCTACCACTGGACTACACGATGTCTCAATTAGTATGAATTTGTTTTAATTAAATGATTTGTTTGATGAATAGTAATATGATTTTGGGAAAATATGTTTTATTGAATATATATATCCTCAATATTGGGAAATTATTTGCTGATTATGTGATTAATGTTATTTCATAAGATGCTGGTTATTTTGGGAATCCTTTAAGATCAAGGTAAATAGAATACTTTGGTATTTTATCTGAATTTTGAATTATATTTTGGAATAATATATGATTTAATTGTTTACTTATATAGATATAAGTTATTTATTGAAATGGTTAGAGTATCATGAAGATTACATGGGAAATTAATTTTTGGCAAGAAACTTCAAGATTAATTGATGTTATTTAGAGATAATTATTAAATTTTAACTTGTAATATTTTCTGATTAAATCATTTATGGGTTTCTATCTTATTATAGAATGTTTTTGTGTAATTTTAAGGATATTTTAATGATATATGTTAAACTTTAGGAATTAGTGTTGAATTTTGGAGATTAACGTAGTTTTTCATCATATAAGGTTTACTATTTTTTGGGTAATTTTATTACTTATACTAACCATTTTAGTTTTAGTTAATTTATAAAGATAATATAAATATTTTGTTAATATTTTATATATTATGTGGTTCTCTATAAGTTTCTTTTAGTGCTTCAGACATGGAAAACTCGTCTTCAATTCCTATTATTTGGAGAAAAATATTAGTATGTGGGAGAAATTTATTAAATGATGAAACTATGCTTTTTAACGATGTATTTTCCCTTGTGTTATTAGACAAAGTATTAAAATAATTCCTCAAGTATATGAAAAAAATTAAAAACATCATCCATTTTGTTTTCTTACTATGTAATCAGTAACCTTTTAACCCATCATATATTTACAGTTTTGTGATTGTTAATATTCTCATGACCATGTTTTATATCACTATCCATTAGAACAATATTTTTTGTTTTCTATTCCATATCCATGTGTTCCTACATGGAACCCTAGTATGTGTTATCTCATGTGACAATCATACTTCCCTTTATTTCTTTTAATGTTTATGTTTCATTAATATTTTTCCAAATGTGGGATTTCAATAAAGTTATTTTTAAAATTCAAAAACCTAGTTTTCGATCATGAGATAAAATTACGAGGACAAAATTTATTAAAGGGGGGGAATGTAAAATCCTGTGTTTTTTAAGGAAAACACTATATTTGATATAATATATGATACACCACATCGAGCTTAAGGAAACAACAAAATATTATTATTTATATATTACCTTGAAATTAGAATGGAGAGTATGAGCATGATTAATTGAAATATGAAAATATGTTTTACACATGTATACATATAATTAATTATTTTGTGACTAATTAATTATAAATAAAAAACCATCTTTAAAATAAAGTGATTATTTTTCTAAAAAGTATTTAAATGCAAACAATTGTGTTTATAAAAAAACAAAACAATTATTTTTGGATTATTAAATAAATATATATAATATTAAATATATTGTTTGAAATTATTATTATTTCCTTTTTATACATGATATATGAACAAATCTGATTTTACGTTTAAAAGAATTTTTTTTCTAAATAAGCAGTTTTTTCCTTTTGATGGAACACCTATGTTATATCTAGTTTTTAAAGCTTTTATAAATTCTATTCAACAAAATAAACTTCTTATTTGAAATATTAATATCAAAATATACTTTGTTATAAAAAAATTTATTTTTTTGATATGTTTTATTTTATGATAAATATTGATAAATATATTGTGATTTTAATTGAAAACATATTTTTCATCTAAATAATTTATATTGTTCAGTTATATTTTTAATTAATTTTAAATTAATTTTAAAAAAATATTTTATCATTTAATCTAATTAAGGTCATTTAAATAAATTTCACATTGAATTTGTATATAAAAACACTTCAATATTTCAAACATTTTTACATTAAAAACATGCTTTCTCATTCCTTCAACATGATTAATTTTAAATTAATTAATTCCAATTTTGTGTTTGGAATACTGAAAAATGGATTCCATATTTAGAATAATAATTACAAAATTATTAAAATAGTTCCTTTTTATTTTTAGACAATTTGAATAGTAACTTTAGTAGTTTATTTATTAACACGGTTAAAGATAAATCGAGTAATTAAGGGTAAAAAGAATAATATAAAATTACCTAAACATATTCCTTAATTTCATTGTATGAGTATTTTTACACCAAAAAAATACTTGGACCCAAATCATAACCTTTTTTAGAAACTATTATTACATTATTGAATTAATAATATTATATTCATAGAAAAGTCAATTTGGTCACACTTTTGTTTTTAACAGGTGAAGTATTTTTAATATGGGGTTATATAGGATATATTTTGAAATATAAGTAGTATTTTGGTATATAATATTATTATTCTTATCATGATTATTTATTTGTCATTTTTTAGAAGAAATTATTAAATTTAAGTTTTTCACGATGATGAAGTCGTAATTGTTTAATTAAGGGAAAATCCAAATAAATGATATTAAAAATAATAATATAAATACAATTTTACATGATAATTGTCATACATAAAATTTTTATTTTAATATGACATTTTATTGATGTTTTATAATTATTTTTAATCTTTAAATTATTTTTATGATATTTTTAAAAATTCATGTAATGAATTGAGTCAAAATTAACATTATTTATATTTTAAAATAAATAATATTTTATTAAATGATATAAATTATAAAAATATAATTTTTTCCAAATTATTGGGATAATTCTTATAATTTTATCAATGACTCATTTATTTTACTTTTGTAAATTTATAAGAATTATATCCACCTTCAAAATGATATCATTGTAAAAGCTAAGAGAATTAAAATGAAAAGATAGGGATTAAAAAAATAAAAAAAAATTCTAATTTTCATTGAATTAATTTATTTTGAACTGTTAGAATCTAAATTTTAAATAAAAAACTTTGGACCCATTTAGAATATAATATTAATTTATATAAATTTAATATTTTAAAAAAAACCAAGACTGCCCCTCTCCTTTTCTATAAAAGGGAACATGTTATTTTCAATCAAATACACATAAAATCAATTTTTTAGACAACTTATTCCCATATACATTCCTATAATGCCTAGACATAATATAGATTCATTATTTTAGTCATAACACTCACCTTAGAGATTTTAAGGTATTAAATAAAGGAGATCATCTAAAAAAGAGGTATCATTTTTCATTAAGTGTTTCTGTTTTATTTCTTCTTCCACTTAATTAGAAGCTTCTTCAACCATGATGAAATAATAACCCTAGTATCCTAAATATAATTATATATTGTTATGATAATATCATAAACTAAATCAAACTCCATTTACGTTAAATGGTAAAATAATTCTTCATACAGGCAAACGGGTGGACTACCACCTCCCAAACCGATATAATTCATTTTCCATCATTGTCTCTCAAGAATTGTTATAATGATCGAATTAATTTTTATATTATATTCATGAAATATTTATCATTATGAAATAATAATATTTCATTTATGTTCTTACCTTTCCATACACCTAAAATTGATAATTTCATTCATGCGTACGTGTGAAATATCACACCCATGAAGCTATGTGACTCGTTTTTCATCACTGAATCACGTGGATGATATGTATAAGTACATTTAAATGATTAATTTTATATTAGTCACATTATAATAATTATTTAAATATATAATAATACTCATCTTATTTCAAAAATGGTCATTGAAAAGTGGAAATATTACTCATCTGTACGTACATCCTATCGTCTCAATGATTATAACACAGTTCATTTTTCATAACCATAATTAATGGATTGATTTAAAAGTATAATTTATGTATAAAATTTATAATAATTTAATGACTATTATTTTAGATATGATTTAATTATTACCATTGGAATCATACCAAATTCAATTTGGACGCATGTACAGAATATCAATAAAACATCCAACTTGAACTTAAATAATTAAGTAATTGTTATAACATAGTAATAAATATTATAAAATGAATAATAAACATTAAAAAAATTGGAAATTAAATTTTTTTCCAAATTTTAATACTCAAGAATATAAATATTATACATGACAAGTTGGACTCATGGTGAGGGTATTTATTTTAAAACCCATCTTTTAAAGTTCCTTTTTCAACTATTTTTCCTAATGTCATTGGGAATGTTTTTTTAACTTATATATAATTAATGGATTTTCTCAATTTTATGTCACTTTCATATTTTGATTCTTCCATTAAAATTTTACAGTTTTATTTTCAAATAATATTTTTTCTTTTAGTAGAGTGCATCTTTCTAAAAATGAAAAGTTATTTCAAGAGTTATTTTTCTTTTATACATGATTTATGTGTTCTTCCAATGTTATGGTTCTTGGGAATTGTTAGTTCCAGGATAAATAGAGTATGTGGGTCCTTTCATATCTCTCTAATGAATTGGGTAATGAGATGGAGTTAATCAGTAGGTTTTATACTAAGATATTAAAATAATATACTAGAGTCGGTATTCCATACGTAACCATGAAGGTTACTCCCTATGTAGCCATTATAGCTATAGTAAATTTAAAAGTAATATAGAATTGATTCCACAAGTTAACTTTATAAATATTTTTTCTATAGAGTTTTAACAGAATCTTATGATTTCATGTGGTAAGAAAATTATCTTATATTTTATGGGTGAAAAGTATTACTTTTTGAAAATTCTTTCATAGGTTTAAAGTATTATTGGACTAACAGTTTCATTCTTTATTTTTTATTTCCCTTACTGTGGTTTTTGATATCATCCAATGTTTTTAAAAAATCATTTTTTATAAGGATAGGTAATATAAAGAAGGAAGTAAAGTTTAATGTAATGATTATTTTTCTTGAAAAATAATCCATGTTTTATTTTAATACGTTTTTATTGAAAAATATAGTCACTATTTTTATAATTTTCAATTTGTATGAATATAGATTGTTAGGTATTAATTATGACCTAATTCTCCAAAACTCTAAACCTGAAAAGATCCTCAATGTGAAAAAAGGTAAATTCTTGAATAAAACTCATTATTATGTAAATTATATGGTTAGATCCTTACACTACACAACTATTTTGACAATTCAAATGGATATGTTTGGGTTAATTTTAATTTTACTTATTAATAATTATGAATGTTTTGAAAATATTTTTATTCTTTGAAAAAATTCCCAAAGAAACAATGTTTATGACTATGAGATTACCCATGCATAATTTTTTAAATTTATGTAAATTTCTTCACTAGTTTTAAAATTATATATTCTATTTTAAAATGTTATGATCTAATATATTGAATTTAATTGTTTAGATATGGAACCTAAATAAAGGAATGGAAACAATATCAACTCACTTAACCCATTTAGTTATTTCCCACATGGGAAAGATAATAAGGCATCAACTGGAGCTACAGAAAAAACATATCAAATTATAATTGTATTTGGGAAAATAACTCGGGTTATGGGATATAACCTTTCTTATAAAAATTATCCTTCTAATAATACATTTGGTGTAATAATGTTACACTACTTTACGAGTCATAAAACTCCATCATTTAATGGGAATAAAAATCCAATAGTAGTTAACAAATAGATAAGTTTCTCATATAATATATTTCTTTCATTGGGAATCAATAAAAAGGATAATGTTTTCATAGTAGTTTATCATATTTCAAGAGATATGAGTCAATGGTGGTAAGTTATTCAAAAAAAGGATGAGAAAGAAATAGAAAACATGGAATGGATGGATTTTAAGTTAATTGTCTTGGAAAAGTATTTTCCTCATGAGAAACAAGTGGATATGGAGAGACAATAACTGATTATAAGAAAAAAAGAAGATAAATTTTTTTATAAGTATGAAGCCAACATTAAATAGTTATAAAGGCCTGATATGTACTAGATAAATAATCTAAAGAGAAATATTTATTATTCCTTTGATGGTATTAATAGAATTGTTTCTAAGTTAAATATTCTACCAAATGTTTTCATCATACGAGGACATATTATCATGTGGTATAAAGATAGAGAATGAATTCTTGATGTTTTATGGATTTAATTGTAATAAAAATATGAGGAGGATTAAAGATACTAATATAGATAAAGGGAATAAGGGAAATAATTATTTACCATATGTGATAATTATGAAAAGGAGCACTCTAAATCAAGCTTGAAGGGAATTAGAGTTTGCTACAAATGTAGAGAGAAAAGCCATCGTGCTCATGATTTCAAGGGAAATAAAGAATCTTCTAATGTGAAATAAATAAACTTTAAGGATATGGAAAACAAGTAAAATTAAATCCCCAATAATCAAGGTAATATACCCTTAAACCAAGACATGGGGTCAAGGTCAAGTGTATGCTACTACTATGTCTGAAGTGGAATTATTAATGTGTTTGTGTTTGAATTCATGAATTATGTTATAGGAGTATTTTATCAATTCTATTTTGGTTATGATAATTATGAAATGTATAATTATTTTAATGAAATAATTTTTCTTTAATATTTTATAGAATATATTGAATGTTACTGTTGACCAAGAAAAGTGATACAATGGAATATTGATCTTTTTGGGAAAAATATTATTAAGGGAGGATAACCTGTAATATAAGCTTGATGTTGAGATAATAATGATGAAAATATGTGTATAGGATATTATTTTTGAATTTTAAATTTTTGAGTTATTTTATGATTTATGTTATCTTTTCTAGAGTTTATTTCATTTTTCGAATTTTATATTTTGAGATTTTATTTAAGGAACAAGGAGTAAAAATTATTATTGGAAGCATTCACGTTTTCATTGAGGTTTTATGTGGATCATGGTTTTCACATATTAGGTATGTTACATTAAGTGATACATTTTTTTCTTATGAAATCTAATTTTAACTTTATTTTAGAAATTTATTTACCATCCATTTACATTTTTTGTCTTTGAATTCTTACAAACATATTTTTGATGGGTCTTAGAGTTATATTTAACACTTTGGGGTTTTTTGAAATATTTTTTAAATGAATTTAATATTTTCAAATTATTATGTTACACATCAAAACTTATTTAATATTTTACTACACAAAACACAATATTTGGATTATGTTACACACAATATCTAGTTTATCATGTGTTACAGGCAACACTGATTTTAAAAGAAATGTGGCATATAATTAAAATATTATTATTTAATATGATAGTTATTGCCTAGAAATTTTAATGGACGGTGTGAATAGGATTAACTAAATTATTAAAATATGGTCTAAATATATATATATATATAATGAATTATTTTTCAGAAAATAAAATGTAAATTAAAATAAAAAACGATTTTAAATTAATGTAATCTTTTTCTGAAAATCAACTTTTTTATACGAACAAATGTGTTCTACTTCAATAAAATAAAAAAAACAATTTTGGTGAATTATTTTAATAAAATTTATATATATTATATATTAAATAATCTATTTTACATTCATATTATGTTCCTTCAAGGAAATATATAAGAATATATTTAATTTTATTCTTTCAAACAGTATTTTCAAGAAAGCTATTTTTGAATTTATATGGCATGCTTATTTTAAAAAGCATTTTTGAAAATTTAACAAAATTAATTTGAAAAAATAAAATAATTTTCGAAAATAATAATATAAAAATTATCTTAGGGAAAATTATTTGGGATTTTTTGTATTTTTTATACATAATGAAAAATAATAAATTTTAATTGAAAACTACCTTTTGTTAAAATAGTTTATAAAGTTATAATATATTTTTAATTTTTTAAAGTAATATTAGTTCAATTTAATATAAATTAATCCAACTTAGCTCATTATAATTATCTTTATGTTTAATTTTGATATAAAAACGTTTATACTTTTGAACATTTTCTCTTTAAAATCCAGATTTATCATCGCATCTCTTAGATTAATTTTAAATTAAAAATTATTAGAATGGAATTTAAAAAAATCCATAATTTTAATCAAAACAAATTATATTATATAATAATATATACATAATTTTTTACCAAAATTAATAGTGAATGCATTAAAATTTAATTATTGTAGTAAAGGTAAAAATTGGTGTATTGAGGATTATGCTAAAAATATTAGGGTAAAATGACATATACACTTGTATAAAATATGCTGTATGGAAACATTTGGACCATTATTCCTCTAATATTCTATAAATTTAAATTTTTTACACTTATAACATATGAAAAACATGGGACCACTCAGTTATTTTCAAATATACTAGGTTTTTTCTCTCCCACACTTATAAAATGTCACCCCTATTATCTCTTGTTCACACTTTAAAGCCCCTTTGGTTCATAAAATACCTTCTTAATTCACTTCCCAAATTCCCTTTTCTCATTCTATAATCCTTATTTTGGACATAAATCCGTCCAAGAAGACTTTGGGGAAAATCTAAAAAAGAATACATGAAGAAGAGGTAATGTTCATCAATGAGCATTTTTGATTTATTTCATACACAAAATCCTTCAATTATTATTATAAAATTATGATATAATAACATTTTTATATTCCATATACATATATATCGTTATATCATCCTTATGACATACAATCGTATCCACTTCCATAAAATGGGTTACAAAATCATCGTTCATGTGTACAGCGTACAATCGCCCCATGAACCGATGTCATTCCTTTCTCCATTACCACCTCATGACTCCAGACATAATGATTGATATATTATTTATATATTATATTTATTATATTTATGGTTTTATTATTATTCTGGAATTATTATATCACACATGCATTTTTTCTATTTTGTAGGAATGTGATAATGTCGTTCATGTGTACATCGGACTACCACCTCGAGAAGTGATGTGATTCATTCATGATTTACATTGAAGGTATTAATGCTGGGTTTAGATTAATATGTGATATATTTTACATAATTTTTTTTCTTAAATGATAATATATATCAAATATTTTTTTTCTTTCAATCTAACAACAAAATGGAAATAGCGTTCATGCATACATACGACCTACCGTCTCCATTAATAGTGCATTTTATTTCCCATCACTAAATTTTATAGATTAATATTAATACATATATACATACAATATATTATATTTATATCATTTTTTATATTATGAATATTATTAAACCATGATAAAACTAATAGGACTAAGAAATAATGAGTTAAAACATGCATGAAAAACAAATTAGATATTTCCTAAAACGTTATTTTAACAAGGAATTGTTAGTAAAAGAGTTTTAAAAGGTCCTAAAAAATAGTATGTGGTATTATATATATATATATATTAGTATTTTTCTGTAATATATGTTTAATAAACTTATATATATTATACATATGGTTCGAACATGTTTGAAGGAAGTAAAGACTTTAGGTAAGGGATTTTCATCTCACTTTTTAATTCTATGAGACACATGCCATATTGACCGCTTATTTATTTTATGTGGTGTATATAATTCAGATGAATGTATTTTATGATTATTAGCCTTAAAATTAATGATATTTACATATCCATTTTAGTATCTCTCTTTCAGGGGGTTTATGGTTCAATAGTTAACAAATCTATAAGGGTTTTTTGTATTAATTTACCTTATTTGCGAAATAATTTATGTTATGAACAAACCATAATCTATGAGGTTTACATACTACCACATTGAAATTTAATATCATTAATATCCTTATTTTAATGATATTTTATGTTTCAATGAATTTTATTCTTTTATGGTCTTAATGATTCTATGTTACCAAAGTAGTAAGAGGATTGTGTTATAATATCATCGTTTGTTGGGATTGATTATGATTTTGATTATAATGATAAAATTTTATAATATATCCATAATGAAATAATTAAATTTATTATCCTTTTTATGTTTAATTGGAATATATTTTCCCTTCATTTTCAACTCTTTATGTACTCAACAGTTCAAAAGAATATTTTTATGAAAAATAATCTTTTCATCTGAAAAAAATTTTCTTCAAAAACCATGTTTTCTAAAATAGTAAAAAAATCAGAAGTTTTTTTACAAATTAAGAAATGATACTTTCCAAAAAAATATGTTGTAAATTATTTTTAAAAACTTTATTTATATTTTTTCATGGTTATTTTCAATTAAAACTATTTTAAATTTTTTTATGAATTTATAGTTTTAAAAAATAATTTTCAAATAAAATTTAATTTTCTTAATAAATGTTACAAGTAGAATTTAAAAATAATTCTCTATATAAGATGACATCATTTTATGTAACATATTGTTTTTTTGGGTTTATAAAACAAGGATAAAATTATTATTCATTCTATTAATGGTTTATAATGACAAAATATTTTCAAAACCAGCTTCTATTCAATGAGACATGCCATGATAAAATTATTTTGAAACCAACTTATTTTTATATGGTTTATTCTATGATTAAATGTTGATATTATTATGAAACCTATAACACTGACATAAGTTATTGTTTGAGGAAATTTTTATGAAACCCATTTCATTTCATGGGTTATGATATAATAAATGCTTTAGGATCAAGGGGCGCACATATAAATGATTTTCATTATGTGACGGTGGTTATGTTATATCCAAGGAAATAGTTAAGTTATAACTAATGAAGGTAGTTGTGTTATAAAAAAATATAGGTTGACCTATATTTATCTCCAAATCATTGAGTAGATATTTATATCTCATTTGAAAGACAAGACTAGAATGTGGAGTAAACACAATTCAGTAAGGGAATTTGTCCACTATTGTGGTCTTAAGAGTGAACCTAGACTGACATAATGGTTTTTAGATTCAAATCAATCCACTATGAGGAAAATAGATACTAGTATGGATAATGGTTTTTCTTTCCCATGAGGTGTATCCCCTGAAATATAGGTTACATAGGTGGTTAACCCAACCTTGAAGCAAGTATATGGGTGGTTAGACCAACCCTAAAATGTTTTGAATGTCTTGGCCAATAGCTTTAAAAATATTTTCTATACTTATATATATGAAAAAAATATGTATTATGCTAATGTTATGCTCTTATGGATTATGTTATTTGACTACCTTATGATTAATGACTTAAGAACTTCAAATATTTATTCAATGACTCATGATTATGATCTATGACATGTTAGGTATGAATAGTGTATATTATGTTAATTATCATGTACCCTTAGACATATCTTATAATTTCATATTATCATAGATTGATATATCTTTTTCTTACCCTTAATGAGAATCTAATACTAGCCTTTCTTATTTTTCTTTTCCCTGGGATATAAAGAAATTTATTATGTATGATATGTCTAATAAGGGCTCCAGTTGTGAAGATTGTAGTGGGAGATGATGCAGATCACTTATAAATCAGTGTTTATGTTTTCAATTTTACAAATTAATTAAACTATTATATTCCTCATCCTTTTTTTGTAATGTAATTAATATTCATAAAAAATTATGTAATATTTTTGTATGAAAAATCCGGGTCTCAATAGTTGGTATTAGAGGAAATGTTTAGTTAACCTTTTTAAATTTGGATAAGAAAACATTAGTGAAATCAATTGGTGTATTTTCAATGATATATATATGAATTTATCTAAAGATAATTCTATAGATGATTCAACGTGTAAGAAAATGTCCTAGAATTTCAATAAAGGATAGAAAAATTGGTTTTTTCAGAAATTACATCATATTATAGAAACTATAAGTGGATGTATCTCTAACATATAGGTACCTAGGGTTAATAGATACAAAAATGTAACATTGATATGAACTTGACCATCACTTGGTGCGCGAAAATGGTCCTTTTTGCACACCTAGTTCGAAAATCCATAGGTATATACATTGTAAATTCATAATTTCGTTATGAACCATCATGAAGGATTTAAATATATAATGACTATGAATGACCTATGATAAAAATAATGTGTCATATATTCAAAAATATGTCATTATATAGACATACTATAAGTTTTTTTATTAATTATGTGTTTTTATACCATTATTAGTGTTTTCCACACTATGATTTTTGGTTTTAGGTAATAGAGGTTACCATAAGTAACTGGTTAACATTGAATGTGATAGGAAATTTTCTAATGATAAGCCAAATGTGATGAGGATTATAGTGACAGATTTTGTTATTATTTCTAATCATCTCTCATGGAACATGTTTAACAATGTTCAGATTAATCAACTCTAGAACTCCCCAAATAAGATTAGGATATTTTTCACTAACCCATCCAGTTGTGGAGACCATGGTGGAAGGAATATTCAGTTTCCTTTTATCGATAATGTGGTAAAAACCCAAATTGGATGTCTTAGATGAATAAGAATATGTTTTGAGTGTGGAAAGTAAGGACTCAAAGAAAATAATTTCTGAGGAACAAGTAAAATTTCAATTAAAATGATGTATGGGAATATTTTTATCACCAAATTATTATAAACGGATGAATGTTTTAAATGTTGATAGTATGGGAATTATGAAAATCAATGTTCAAGGGTAAAATCTCATAAAGAAAATAAATATGGTTTTACAAGTAATGGTTATATTTCTAATAATAAAGATACTATAAATAATATATAAAAGAACATATGTATTAGGGAATAAATTGAGAAACCCTAGTTAATGGTTTTAGTATGAGGTTGAATAATTGAAGTGTTTATGTATTATAATTCTAAAATTATGTTATATTAACATTTATATATGAATATTTCTTTTAGAAGTTTTCCATTATGGATTTTCAAAAATATGTTAAATGGTTCTGATGGAATAGAAAAGTGATTTAATGGAAAGGTGATATTTTTATTAAGGGAATATAATACTTAACATGTTCTGGATGTTGAGATAATATTTTGGGGATAAAGATATATTGGACATTAATGATTAAATTATATAGTACTAATTACCTTGGAAATAATTAATTATTTGTTTACAGTGTGGTTTATTCTATCATTGATGATGTTAAAAACATTTTTGGATCTATGGAATATATCCAATAAACTATGTATTATTTAATTAATAATGAAGAATGTATGTTTTCAATAAGTTTTTTCGGTAATTCTGGTTACTACCATGTTTCAAGGTAATACATGATAGAGGTATTCACGTGTTTGGTACATGAAAATCAAGAACCACTTACGGTATTTGGGGATTAATGATTAGTTCATTTTGTAAATTCAGTGACCCTATTTCTAAAATTTTGGATTTTAATCTTTTGTAAGGGTCATAAAGTTGACCATTTATGGAATGGTTTAAGTTAAACTTTGGATGAGGATTTAGATATTAATGTATTAATCAACATATGATGATTTATTTATCTTGTATTATTTTTTATTACCATTTTTTATGTTACCTAAATATATATGTAATAATTTATCATTATATATGTAGATCTTATGACCCATTACTTCTTCAAGAAGAAAACATTCACCTTTATTTCTTATTATAAGAGATGAAGTGAAAATTGATCAAGGCAAAACCAATGGATTATATAGTTCATTTAAAATGGACTGAAATAAAGTAAGTTTATATTCTTGTTAAAATTCATCAACATTAGTAAAATGATCTTGAAAAAAATGTTGTCCTATTCTCTTCATTTTTTATGACATCAATGACTGTCTTCACGCTTATTTGGGTTTTGGTTTTGTGATTGTTACCCATCTCTGGATCACTCACTTTCTTGTTATTAGTGATACTTATCACTCTTTACAATAATTTACATTTTCCTACCATGTCCAAATATTCACATCTCACCTTTTTCATATATGGAAACCTATTTATGATTTACTTTGGGTAAATTTTATGTTTCTAGAATTCCCTTTTTAAAAGAATTTTTATTACTCATTTGTACAATTTGGGTTTCTATGAAGGAATTTTTCAAATCCTAATACTTTTATGACCGAGATAAATTTTTATGGATAAATTAGTTTTAATAGGGGTAGAATGTAACACACTATTTTGTTTAAATATTTTTTAAATAATTATTACTTTGGAGTTATTATCAACTTTTATATCTATATTTTCACTTTATACGGGTTTTATCCTATTTGGAAACCTAGTTCTATGGTGACCTTTGTAGTTATCATTCCATCTTTTAAGGGGATGTTTCATTAACCCTTTTAACAATTTGGGTTTTTGGAAAATTAGTTTTCAAATATCAAAACATTGATTAGAAAAAAAACCTCAAATTATGAGGGATAAATTTATTTAAGGGTGTAGAATGTAACACCCAAAGATTTTAGAATATTTTTCTCTTTAAATAATTTTATTTCTTTGATATCTTTCATTACATGAAACATTTTTTTTAAGTACCCATGATCCACCTTTAAAATATTATTATTTAATGTGACAATTACAACCTAGCCTTTTAATTGGTGGGTTTGAATAATACTTACTACCCAATGATATATATATATATTCTATTTAATATTAATGTATTGATAAATAATTAGTAAATAATCACTCGAATTTTAGTAAAGTTATTTTATGCTTCAGAAATATATCTACTTAAAAAATGAAATTATTTAATTTTTTGAGAAAATATTATAATTAATTATTTGAACTTTAATAAATTTTAATTAATAAAAATCATAAAATTTTGAAAATTATAAAAAAAATTATGTTTTGGAAAAAATTTCTTATATTTTTGAAAAGATTGATTTTTCAGTAAATATATTAAAATACTGAATTTTATTTAAAAATGTATTTTTATATTAAAAATTTACAAAGAACTAATTAGTTTTTAAAATTCATTCAATGTAAATTTAGTTATAATAGATTATCTGGAATCCAATTATGTTCATTATAATCATTGTTATCGTCGAATTTGGTTTATAAACATTTTTATACTTAAAAAGTCATTTTCCTAAAATCTAATTTGCATTGAATTTTATGGATTTGTATTAAAATTAATTCTTATATTTATAAGAATTGAATTTTATGAAATTTAATTTATTTCTAGGATCATATATTCAAATTTATCCATGGATTGTTATTATACATTATAAAAAATAAGTTCAATTTTTGGTGAATAATAAAGAATGATGTCTTTGTGAAATACTGTATCTTTTATGATATCACCAAAACATAAAAATAATATAATTATTAAATATACTTATGTAATTAGTAAATTATTATAAAATAATTAAAATATAATATAAAATTATTTCAAAAAATATAATTTATAATTTATTCTGTAAATAAATATGAAAATCATTTTCAATGTCAACGCAAAGCTTAAGCAACGATTGAAAAGAAACATTTGGTACCCTAAATATAATATTTAATACGAAATAAGTATTTTCTAGAAATTTTTATTAAATATTAAGTATTATATATGATTTTTATAGTCATACAAGAATTTTGGAGATATATAAATGGTGGATTATACTAATACTTGTACAATGCTTACGCAAGGTCGAAACAGTAAAACTAAAATTTTAAATGAATTGGAATGGCATAAAAATGAGTTAAAATATAAATTTAATGGATATAAATGATTATTTTGAGGATAATTAACTTATTTTAATTATTTTAATTTATTTATAATTTCTATGTATTATATAAATACCATAAATACATTCAAAATTCTGAAATATAATTTATTTAACTAATAGAAAAAAAAATATTTTAACAATACTAAAACTAATATAATTTGAAATAATTAATGTATAAAATCACTTCTATATATCTATGTGAACTTTTAAGGAATTTTAAAGGATTTTATTTGAAATACCTCTTTTTCTTTATGCATTTAATGTCGTATTAATTGAATGGAGTTAAAATTGAAATTAATGATTTTTTATCAAAATAATATTTTATTAATTTATTTAAAAATAATAAATATATTTAAATTATTCAAGTTAGACATTATATATTCTAATAGTTTATAAATTGGCTATTTATTGCTCTATATTCACCTTTTAAGTAACATATTACAACCCTTTCATATTGAAAAATGTTAGCTGTAGTTAAAATTAAAATTGGTTAACTAATGATTAATCAAGATGATAAGGTTTAAAATTATACCAGAACATGTATAAATTCTATTTTCAATTGTATTAAAACTATATTCAATCTTATAATAGAATAATTATCTATTTATAGGAGGTTTTCTAAAATATGAATTTATTATAATTTAATATTTTGAGAGATTTCAAAAGTCCCCCTCATCCCAATTATAAAAGGAAACCTCCTCCTAAAGTTATTTAACCCACATTTAACCTTTTATCATGAAAAAACTCAATAAATTCCTCTTAGAAATATATATACACACATTATACAGGTTATATTTCTCCCAAAATTCCAACCCTACATCCCTTTAGAGTAGATATAAATAAGTCATTTCAAAGAAGAGGTAATACCCTTAACCGATAACTTTATTTTCTACTCTTTTTTACCTCTTCTAAATCTATGGTATTTATCAAAAAATAATAACTTAATTATCCTAAATATACTTAAATTTTATTATAATTATAAAAACACCATTATAAGCCATGTTTCCCATCAAATGGTAAATTAAAGTATCGCTTGTGCGTACATATGGTTTACTGTCACCACGTAGCGATACAATTCATTTTTCATTACCAATTGTTAAAGAAGGGTATTATGATGGTTTTAATATTATATATGATATTTAATACATTATTATAGATCTTTAATTATAATATCACATCTACCTACATACCATCTAATCCTTTGGGAGACGGTAATGTCATTCGTGTGTATGTGTGGACTACCACCTCCATGAAGCGATGTGATTCATTTTTCATTTATATTTTACTTGGAGAGAAATGAGGAATAATTTTATGAATATATATATAAATTATAAATATTATATTATAATAATCCTATAATTTTTAATTAAATTTTACCTTTTTTCATCCGTCAAAAAATGAAAACATCACTCATTCGTTTGTACGGCCTATCATCTCCATGAATAGTGTATTTCATTTTTCTATCTCTAACTTTTAGGTATAACTATACATTTTTATATAAAGAATATATATGATATTTATATCATGAATAATATTATAAAAATTATATTACCAAAATAAATATACAGGGATAGAAATATTAAACTAAAATAATGATGATAAACGAATCAATTAACACCCAGAAATAGCAATTATAATAATGAATTATTGATAAAAGGGTAATTAAATTATATAAATGGATAATATATAATATTATAAGTATTAAAATGAACATGGTAAATAATTAAAATAAATTTAAATTTATTATATATGAGTTCATATTTCCTTCGAAGAAAGACGAACTCGAGGTAAGGGGTTTTGTCTAATATTCTCATAGTTTATCGGGATATCTTTTGATTATATTTCCAATTTTGAAATATTATGATCAAACTATAAATAAACTAATAAATTTTATTCTCCTATATTTATTTTTTTAGATTAAATTTTTTTATTTCATTTTCCTCAACTTATGTACTCAATATACTGAATTTTTTTTAAGGAAAACCAACTTCATTTCTCCCTTCGGTTGACAAACCTTTTACTTCCATATATATGTTTTCAAAAAATATTTAAATAAGGTTTTTGATATTCGACTATGATTTTTCAAAATCATTTTTAACCTTTTATTAATTTTAATTAAATTATTTTAAATGAATATTCTCATCATTTTCCAAAAGAGGATCTTTGTGACTTTTCCAACAAAAATATGTAAGGAATTGTTTTTAACTTTTATGACATGAATGTGTTTTCCTACCCTCATGGTTAATTTTTTATTTAAATATTAATTCATATGTTTATATGTTAATTTTCATAAAAAAACACATTCCTTTATATTTTCACATTTTTTAATAAGTAAATTCAAAATGGAAAGGTTATTTTCCTCAATAATGTTTTAATGCTCTTTTATCAGAATTTTTAGTCATAAAAGACAACAAACATTGATATAACTTATGATTTAGTTGGGATATGATACAATGATATCACTCCTACTCACTCTATGTATGGTTTATATTTAAGATATAATAAATTATAAAACTCATTTCTTTTCAATGGGTTATATTATGATCAACTGATGAAATGTTTATAAAACCCATTTATTTTCCATGGGTTACGATATGATGAAATGTTTATGAAACCCATTTCTTTTCCATGGGTTATTCTATAAGAATTATAAAACCCATTTATTTTCTGATATCATGATATGGTGAATGATTTAGCATCTTGTGGATCTGATTTTCATTTTGTGATAGGTGGGACCGCCAACTCCCTATAATGAATTGGGTAAATAATGATATTTTATGAGAGAAATATGAATTTAATAGAGATGTAAGCCTATTTAGGAAGGTACTTTGACCAATTTTATTATCTTGGGAGTGAACCATAATTACTACAATTGTTTAGGGAGTGAAACCATTCAACTATTATAATATTGGTAAAGATCCTTGACTACTATAGAAATGTTTTTCTATACTTATGTATATGGGAAAAAACTTATGTCTTATTCTAGTTGTATGCTCTCATGTTTCATGTTATTTATTTCATTCATGATTAATATATTGTGAACTAAAAATATTTATGAAATAACTCAATAATATGATCTATGATATACTGCAAAAATTGAATTTTGATTAGAAGAATAACCCACAACAAAGACCATGGGGAAGGCCACAACAACTCAGGGAGGTATAAAATAGTGAAGACCAAGTTGATCCCCCCTAATTAAGCACCCCACCTCAGGTTTCATCTTCTGAATATTCATAAAACGCTTAACACTTGTTCCTTGATCCTCCTATCCCATATAAGCAAAGTAATCATCCATCTTATTTTCCTCATGCCACGTACAAGCCATGGTGATGCTCCAATTTTTATGCTTCACACATCACCACTTGATAATGTAAGTAATCGACCAAGTAGAAGAGATTTTACCCTGCATGCTGTCATGTATCACCATGGAATCAGTTTCAACTTCATTGATAACAATATTCCTCTGATCACACAGGCTAATCCCAACCAGCATTTGCCATTTTTCGGTTTGAATAGAGCTTTCCATCCCAAAGTTGGATGGAAAGAAAAACACAACCCCCCCCCCCCCCCCCACTACCATCTCTAAACACTTTGCCTCCTTTTATATTACCCAAAACACAAGATCCATCGAAAATCATTTTTAATCCTCTAGCATGGGGGAACCAGTGAACCCACTTGCCTATGTCTATAGAGCACTCTCGATGCATCAATGTTGCGGTCGTTTTCATAGTGAGAAGATAAAGAGCATTGCTCCAGTTATTGATTCCCCAAACTTGGTCCATAAGAATAACTTTAATACTTATTAACATATTTTTACATGTTGATAATTTCTTCTAAAACATTGACTTATTCCTAGCTTGCTATATATTCCAACACCCAATGTTTAATATCACTTCTCTTGCCACTCATTCTTGACCAGCACCACTTTATCCATAAAACCATCTATAAAAAAAGGAGACACACAGAATATCTGGAGAAACAAACCTAGTAAATACACCAAAATATCCCTAGACTCCCAAGGCCCAATCACTTTCAAAAAAACATATGATTATAAGTCTCCTCCTTATGAACCCTGGAAAAATGAAATTTAGAAACAAGGTTAATGCAAAACCTTTTTAAATTGTCATCCATAGGAATGTCATGATTCCTAATCCTCCATTAAATAAAATCAAACTTGATAGAAACTTTGTTACACCATACAATACTGTTCTAAATATCCTGCATGCCCTAATTAGATGAAATCTGATGAAAATCATTGATCAAAAAATTCCAAGGATTAGAGGAAGTAAACACAGATTTATTCAGTTCTGATTTCAAGTCATTGAGATCAAAAACTTCATTTTTATCCCTATTCAAGACATTTTTAATGAATCTAAGGAATCAATTATCCTCCTTTAAAAATATGATAGGAGCAGGGCATCCAGGAAAACCAATACAAGATTCTGCCCAGTTATCATGCCAAAAATAAATATTTCCTTCCCTAATTATCCATTGAGAATTCATATTGATGACCAGGATCTTGTCCTGAATTAAATACCATAGCTCATACCCATGAGAAACAAAATCCCGAAACATAACTTTCCCCCATAGTGTATTCTTCTACACTACATCCCATGCAAGTCTTGCATTAATTGTAAGGCCCAAGACTTAGACATTACATAATCTTAAATTAAGTTAATTATTCACATTGAGGATCTTTTCAGGTATAGAGATTTAGATATTTAGTTCATAACATATACATAACAACTTTAATATTACATGTATACACTTCTACTCTTTATTAATTTTTTCATAAAACAAAAACTATTAAAAAAGAAACTTGTCTAGTTGCATGTATTAGACAACATGACTTTTACTTGATCTCATATTTGACCATATTCATATTTAAGTCCTATGAATATTATTTATATATATATCATATATATATAGTATATATGTATTTATAATATTCCATAACATTTGGAGATAATAAATGTTTTTCACCGTTAATGGAGACGGTAAGTCATATGTATGCATGAACGCTAATTTAATTTCCATTTAATATTTAATGGAATGGAAAAATAATATTACATAGGTATATTATAATTATAGTATAATATCATATTTTATATATGTTACATAAGTTAATTAAGGACATACTTTATACATTCTATTTATGGAATGAACGAGTCATATCACTTTGAGGGGGCGGTAATCCGCGCATCCTCAAATGGAATTATCATGTTTACACATCAGGAAAATCATAAAGGTATGTTGTAAATAAAAATTATATAACAATTAATACAATATAAACAAAATATATTTCATATAAATACATTTCCATCATAATTTCCTCCATGATAGGTGGTGGGAGATAATTGAACAATAATCCTTTCATGAGGCAGTTGTTCACCATATACAGAAATAGTATGTTCTAAATCCATTAGATGGAGGTGTGTGTAAGTGTAGTTAAAATAGATATCATAAAAACATCCTATTATATTTATGATACTAGTTTTGTTATGTAATCAATTAATAACAATATAATAAGGTGTGAATAATTAGAATATTGGAAAGGAACTTTAGAGAAGATGCTACCTCTTAAAATGGGTAACTCCCTTTGATTTGCGCCAAAATAATTTTTTGAAATTCATTATGCCTAAGGTAAGGCTTATAAAAGGAAGATATGGATGATGGGATATTATTGATGCAAATTTCGGACGATCCAAGGGGCATTAAATATGTGGGTAATGGTTTGGATGCGGTTTCCTTTTATAAGGGGGAGGAGTGGTACTTTAGGAATGTCTTGAAGGATTATTTTATTATAAACTGAATTTCAATTTTAAAAAGGTCAAAACTAATTTAATTCTAATATAATATGAGTATTTTTTGAAATAATATCACCCAATATGATTTATATACATTTTGGTTTCAAATTTAACCTTATCATTTAACTTTAACCCTTAGTTAACTAATTTAACAATTACCATGTCTTCTTTTATATTAATACTCTTTAGTTAATATAGTTTCCATAAAATGAAAATAAAATATCAAGTGGATAATTAATGACATTTCAAAAATTATCTAATTCATTTAGATGAATCTTAGATTCTTAGTACTATTATATCATTTAATAAAATATTATTTGTTTTAAAAACATATTTATGTCAATTTCAATACCATTCATATCATGAATTTTTCAAAATACATAAAAACATTATTATTTATGAAAAACTTCATAAATTAAACTATAACAAGTAATAATCATCCCTAAAATTTTTGGATACCATAAAAAGTTTCAAAATATTTTTATTTTAATTTTTATAATCTGATTTATTTAAAACATTCATTAATAAGGTAATAACTACATCATAATTGTGTCATAAATAAATATATTTATTTGATGTATAAAAACTGTAAATAAAATACCATGATGTAGGTAATTTTTCAAGATTTCTAATTAATATTTATATTCCAAATGATAACTTATATAACCCCATATAATTTTTTTACTAAAACATACATGTTTAGGTTATATTTTTCTTAACTCTTAATTAAAAGTAATTAAATAGTTTTATCGGAATTACCCTCTAACCATTGTAAATAAAATATTTCTGAAGTTACTGTTCATAATGTTTAAAAGTAAAAGTTACCTATTTACAAAATTCGGACCTCCTAATTCCAAATCTGGAATCCATTTTTCCAAATTCAAAACACAGAACTTGGATAAAATAATTTAAAATTAATTCTTATTGTCAAAACCAAAAAACATGTTTTTAAGAAGTAAAAACTACCAAAATATTGACATGCATTTATGTCCAATTTCCCAGTGAAATTACATCCAATTACCAAAATTATATTAAATGATAAAAATATAATCCAATTATAGTTTAAAACCAATTAAAATTACAATAAAACTACAAAAATAAATTATATTAAAAGGTAATTTTGAATTAAAATGCAGTATTTTTTACTATTCCTTAAAAAATGAACTTTATCAGAAAATTACCAAATTTCATCCAAATTTAATTTTGATGTCCTTATTCAAAATAATAATTTCATTTTTTTTAAATAAAACATATAAAGGTGTCAAAAAATATATTTAAAAAGGGTTTTCCATCAAAAGGTCTTAAAAGTGCATTTTTAGAAAAATACTTCTTTTATATGAAAAGAATGAATTTATCCTTATATCATATATAGAGAACATACAAGATTAATTTAAAAAATTACCTTGAATATATATTTTTTTAATTAAATAAAAATCCACAAAGAGTGATATATAAACATAGTTATTCTCTTTTAAACAAGGTTTTCATAAAAACACATCCACTATATTCAATTGGTTTTTATTTCCGTTTCTAATAAATTTGGTAATAAATTAATCATCATTTAAACATATGTAAACCATATTTAAAAATTAAGTTGGTACTATTCATTCCTTCCATTCCAACAGTTAGGCATTAACTACCATTTAAAATAATAATAACAATATTGTATTATTTTTCAATATAACTCAATGTTGTGTGCAATGTGAGATTTCAGAGAAGCTCATTATTGCATGTAGAGTACGCTATTAGATAAAAAAATCCCCTTTAACTTAAAATTAATATATTATTTAAAATTATAATTCTATAAATACCTTGGTCTTTACATCCTTCCCCCCTTTTGGAAATTACTTCCTCACAATTTTAAAATTGTGCTCAAAAACATCAGTGAAAGTCCCACATCAGAAAAAGAGTCAATAAAACTATCAAATTGAAAAAAATAAAGAGAAGAATAAAGGTCACCCGAGATAACACATACTAGGATTCCCTAAAAACATGGATATGGATGAGAAAACTCACCATCAAAT
Organism: Viscum album; assembly: GCA_963277665.1. Classification (NCBI taxonomy): domain Eukaryota; kingdom Viridiplantae; phylum Streptophyta; class Magnoliopsida; order Santalales; family Viscaceae; genus Viscum; species Viscum album. The sequence goes on from OY728141.1 coordinate 1,793,833,033, forward strand.
TTTGAGGGAGAGTGATAGAAAACATGATCAGGAAAAAGTTAACCACCATAAAATCAAAAACTTGTCATAGGTTAAACGGTCTTTGATTCCCATGTTGGAAAAGTAAACGGACAACATTTTTTGTTTTAAGTTCCCTTTCATAAATTTGGAAAATTTATTTATGAGATGAAATAATAACATAATGAAATATACTTACTTTTCAAGAGGATTTTTATCCTTTAATAAGTTTCTACCAAAAACGTATCTTTTCTCCAAATGATGAGTATTCAAGAAGACCGGGTCACACCTGAAGTGCTAGAATAAAATTCTAGAGAATAACATGATCCACAAAAGATAAACCATATATTCCCCAATCTTTATACACTAACAAAAACCAAAATGGTTAGTATAATATCAGATAATCCCCAAAAGGATAATCCTTTATAAAAATTAACACTACTCTTAATCTTCAAGTTTCAACAAAAAATACCCAAAGTTCAACAAAGACCATTCGATAAAAATTTGTCCTCAAAATTATTAAAAATAATCCAAACTAATAATTAAACCCAAAATTCAGAAGGATTTTATCACATAATCTACCACAAAAGTATTAACATTTATCTCTAAATAACATCACCTACAGGTAAGGTCTCATACTGAAAATTAATTAACCTAATAAAATATTCTCTATGATGGGTTAATCATTTCCGTAAATAACCCAAATCTATATATGTTCACAATAAAAACATATATTATTACAAAATAAAATTTCAATATTAATCCTCAATTGAAATCCCAAAGTATTCTATTTTCCATAGGCATATAGTGTTCCCAAAAGAGAAAATGTATTCCAAAATAACCTTTATCACTTAATCACAAAATCATTTTCCTATACTAAGGATATCCATTTGTTAAAAAATAATATCCCAAATCAAATTATTCTTTATCAATAAAATTATTTAAATAAAAAGAATATTTCATAATAATCAGGGACTTCAGGTAGGCTAGTAGTAGGTGATTCACCCTTACCTCCCTTAAGTTCTGTGTTAGATTCTCATGTCCTTACCAGACATGATGGGTTGTCACTCATCCTACGGGTTGTAATTTTTAGAAAAACATATAATTCTTATAACCTTCTCAAAAATAAAATAATTTCCTAAAAAATAACAATAACCTATTTTATCATAAAAGGTTATCTAATACCTTTCCTTTTTCTCCCCAAAATTTAATAACAATTTATCACCTCAAAAACAAATGATCATATGAACCCCTAAGGTTATCTATTATGTCCACAGAATAAAAGATAATTCTTTCTTGAATAAAATTTTCACATATCAAACTTAATGATTACCCATACTAGAAAATGTCTTAAAAAGTAATCCTATCATCAAAAGACCCTTAATAATTTTAAGAATTTCATCATCTTAAAATCTACCATAAGTCTTTAATCACTTATATGTAGACTTATTACACATTCAACATACTTCATGATCCATTAACCATTATTTTCCAAGTTATTATGTAATACTTCTTTCCTTTCAGTGGTCATTGTCAGCTTCCTCATCCTCAACTAGAATGACATTTGGTATTGGTAAACATATATCTATACGGTCCTTCTCATCTCATTCTCTAACTTTCTTCAAATGATATATATTTTTATAATGACCATGCACAAAAAATTTAAAACATTCAATTGATCCCCCAGAATGAACTTATTTACCTTTCCTAAAGTCAATGGAATGCTTCCTTTTTCCCTGGCAGGTTATTGCTTTTTGACCTTCATTACCACAGCTAAAACAACTTCTAGTCCAATTGAAGAATTTTTCTAGGTTTTTCTTTCCACATCCTTGATACATAGGTATTTTAAAATACTTACCTTTATGATTATTACATAAACATCCATAGGGATTCATTTCTCACTTATATGATTCTTTATAGAAATCAACAAGTTTCAAGTGGTCAATCATGACTCCAGAGAGTTGGTTGAGAATAACTGCAAGAGTTATCATTGCTTCTCCCATTTCATTCAGTTTATCATTTAGAAAACCAACATATTTTTTCCCATCCATTGTTACTTTGGTGCATGCTATATCCAGCCATTTACTAAAACCAAAAAGGTCAGTGTAAGTATATCAGTTAAATTATCATTTAGTATCTTATGAGGAGGTTAAACACTAAGATATACTTATTCAGGTTATCTTAAACACATTCAATTAATCTAAAATAACTGTGACTCTTTCTAATATGATAACCATTATGGTTATGTCACTAATGATTAAATTACACCCTAACCTATAAAGTTATCTAAACCAACCTCAGATACCAACTATAAGGCCCCAACCTCATACATTACATAATCTTGAATTAAGTTTACAATTCACAATGAGGATCTTTTGAAGTTTAGAGATTTAGATAATTAGGTCATAACTTATACATGACAACTTGAATATTACATATAGACACTTATAATCACTATCCATTTTTTGATAAAACAAAAACTCTTAATAAAATAAAAATGTGTAGTTCCATGTTTTGGATAGCATAAAGTTTCCTTGATCACATCTGTGACCCTTTTCATCTTTAAGTCTTGTGAAAAACATTCCAAAACATGGGATGAGCATAAAAAGCTCAGTAAGGGATACATAGAGAAGGAAAACTGTTAGTTTTTTAAAAAAACATGTAAACCATGAATCTTTTACCATAAAGTAATAATTTTCATATTAAAATGTAGAAAAATACTTCATTGAATATAAGCTCATTGCTTACCCATTTTTTAACCAAAATATTACCATAAATCCCATAGAAAACAATGTATATCATATAAATGTAACTTGAGACAAAAACAAACATAAATGGAATAACCATACGGTCAACTTCCAAAAATATCACTAAATGGAATATCCATATGGATTACTTCCATGCCCAATGTATTAGAGGTTATAATGTAACCACATGTCCTTGGTTTATCACGGAACCACCCGTCATTTAGTTTAACACGTAAACACCCATCATTATTTTATCAGGTAACCACCCATCAAATGTTCAAGTATGATTACTTAATCATAACACGTAAAATATTTCAAATATCAACATTTTAGTAATAATATTTAATTTGAAATCAAAATATATCATTTCAAGATACACTACGGAAAAAATGGGCATTTGCGACGGGTTATTTGCAAAGGGGATAAATCCCGTCGCAAAAAGTCCCGTTAGAAACTTATTTGGGATGGGGGAATTTGCCCGTCGCAAAAGGACTGGCGCGCTTTGCGCGCCAAATCGCGGGAATGTTATTTGCGACGGGCGGTTACCGCCCGTCACAAATAACCGGCGGCGGTAAATAGCTATTTGCGACGGGAATATACCCCCATCGCAAATAACCGGTGGTAATAGATATTTGCGACGGGAATATACCCCTCTCGCAAATAGTATGTCGGCAGGTTATTATTTGCGACGGTACCCGTCGCAAATAACTATTTAACCGTTGACCGTAATAAATGAGGGCCAAGGTATTTGCGATGGGTACCATCGCAAATAATACTATTTGCGAGGGGTATCCCGTCGCAAATAGTCCCGCCGCAAATAATCTAACCTATAAATACCCCCCTCCCCCATCCGTTTTTTTCATTCATTCTCAAACTCCATCTTTTCCTTCTCTCAAAACTCTATTTTTAGAGATCAGCGTTTCTTAAGTTTACTTTTTTTTTGGAGTTGATATTGAAGTTTTCAACAACGCTCAGAGATCAACCTCAGATCAATTTTAAAGGTATTTATGTTTATTTTAATTTAATATTTATTTTAAATTTTGTATTAGTTTCGATTATTTTTAATTAATTGTAATTTAATTATGTTTACATTGTTTTGTTACTTAATAAATTTAAATTATTAGTATTCATTGTTCATAGTTAATGGTAATTAGGAATAATTAGTAATAATTTCCAATAATTAAGAATAAATGCTAATAATTAGTAATAAATACCAATAATTAGGAATAATTAGTAATATTTAACAATAATTACCAATAATTAGTAATAATTAGTAATAATTACTAATAATTAGTATTAATTACCAATAATTAGTAATAATTTCTAATAATTACCAATAATTAGTAATAATTTTCAATAATTACCAATAATTTGTAATAATTAGTAATAATTAGTAATAATTACTAATAATTAAACATAATTAGTGATAATTACTAATAATTTGCAATAATTAGTAATAATTACCCATAATTAGTAATAATTACCAATAATTACCCATATTTAGTACTAAATAGTAATAATTAGTAATAATTAACAATAATTAGTAATAATTAGTAATAATTACCAATAATTACAAATAATTGCTAATAATTTGCAATAATTAGTAATAATTACCAATAATTAGCAATAATTAGTAATAATTACCAATAATTAGTAATAATTACAAATAATTATCAATAATTAGTAATAATTACCAATAATTATCCATAATTAGTAATAATTACCAATAATTATCCATAATTAGTATTAATTACCAATAATTATCCATAATTAGAAATAATTACCAATAATTATCCATAATTAGTAATAATTACCAATAATTATCAAGAATTACCAATAATTAGTAATAATTTACTAATTACTAATAATTATCCATAATTAGTAATAATTACCAATAATTAGTAATAATCAGTAATAATTACCAATAATTAGTAATAATTACCAATAATTACCAATAATTAGTAATAATTACCGATAATTATCCATAATTAGTAATAATTACCAATAATTACCAATAATTATCTATAATTAGTAATAATTGGTAATAATTAGTAATAATTACCAATAATTACCACTAATTAGTAATAATTAATAATAATTACCAATAATTAGTAATAATTAATAATAATTACCAATAATTAGTAATAATTACCAATAATTAGTAATAATTACCAATAATTAGTAATAATTACCAATAATTACCATTAGTTAGAAATAATTACCGATAATTATCCATAATTAGTAATAATTACCAATAATTATCCATAATTACCAATAATTACCAATAATTACCAATAATTACCAATAATTAGAAATAATTGGTAATAATTAGTAATAATTACCAATAATTACCACTAATTAGTAATAATTAATAATAATTAACAATAATTAGTAATAATTAATAATAATTGCCAATAATTAGTAATAATTAGTAATAATTACTAATAATTAGTAATAATTACTAATAATTACCAATAATTAGTAATAATTACCAATAATTAGTAATAATTATCAATAATTAATAATAATTATTAATAATTACCAATAATTACCAATAATTACCAATAATTACCAATAATTAGGAATAATTACCAACAATTAGGAATAATTACCAATAATTAGTAATGATTTGTAACGATTACCAATAATTAGTAATAATTATCAATAATTAGGAATAATAACATTATTACATTATTAGTATATTTTATTATTAATATTAAAATAATATAATTTTTTATATTATATACAATTCTCCTTTCATCTGTGTTTTTTCTGTCTGCACATGTAATATTTGTATGGGGAGACAGAAAGCACACAGATGAAAGGAGAATTATATATAATATAGAAAATTATATTATTTTTATATTAATAATAAAATATACTAATAATGTTATTATTTCTAATTATTGGTAATTATTCCTAATTATTGATAATTATATGAATAATTACCAATAATTAGGAATAATTACCAATAATTACCAATAATTAGGAATAATTACCAATAATTAGGAATAATTACCAATAATTAGGAATAATTACCAATAATTATGAATAATTACACAAATTACAGAGCTCATACGTATGTTCTGCTCAACTGTGAAGAGATGACATCAGTTGTACTGTAAGTGTTTATATCACTTATTCTATAATTTATGTTAGAGTAAATAACTTTGGTTTTTATAGGTTGTATGATAATCATATCAAGAAACAAATTCCACAAATTACAACAGCTACTCTCAAAGAACGCCGACTGAAAAATTTCTCTCAGTGGTTTCAAAAACTGGTAACATAAATTCTTTACCTTTTAGCAACTCATTCAATGTATAGTTTACTATATTGATAATTATTTCACAAATTTTCAGGTGTTTCGACATGCTGATAAAATTGACAAATGGCTGTGTATATTGATTAACCCACCTTCCAAACTTGTTAAAACTTATAATGCATATGTGGTGAATGGATTTCAATTTCACACACATGCATATGGGGAATCGAAAAAAACAATGAACAGTGGAGTTATCTTGAGAGGATCTCATCATCGAGAAAATGAAGTTGACTTTTATGGCATACTTGATGAAATAATTGGACTCTGTTATCTTGGACAACATTACATAACCCTGTTCAAATGTCGGTGGTTGGATACAGAGAGAGGCGTGTGTGTTCATCCGACTCATGGAATCATCGATATTAAATGTAAAAGTGTTCTTGCATTAAATGAACCATTCTTATTGGCTCAACAGGCACATCAAGTTTATTACGCAAAGTACTGTGCTACATCAAGAGACTTAACTAATTGGTGGAGCGTAATAAAAATCAAAATTTGAGACAATTAGTTTAGTCAAACTGAATGTGCTTTCACGGATGTGTAAAGAATTGAAGTTTTTCAAGAGAGTACTCAAAATCACTCTTTTTTACAAAGAGACATGAGTATCGATGACGACACCCCACATTTGAGATTCGGTGATGACGATGATGTTAATGATTTCACATATGAATTTGAAATGGTAAGAGATGAAGCAACTGGAACTCGAATGGATATCGATGATGTTGAGGAGGAATATGAAGATGACATTGACATATATGAAGATGATGATGAAGATGAACACTGATAGAATTCCATGGTAGTTATATAAAATCATAATATATATATATATATATATGTATATATAATAGTAATTATCAATTATTTTCTAACAATATTAACATTTTCTGTTTCAGATGGACGACGACACATTTCGTGAGTTGGCGGATGCTGACCTGACTTTCAATGCGGATGAGTTGCTGGCAGATTACCCTCAGCATGTAGGCGCTCTAGGGAGTACGCGGAGGGGGAGCGGTCTTGCACGATTGATGATTCTTGACCCCGTCCCCGAGCGACGTCCACGTCTTGGGTTTGATCTACGCACACGGAGGTGTGATAATCTGTGTATTTGACTAAGATTTCATTAATATATTCACATAATAAATGTTTATTATTTTTACAGTTTTCCGTATATAGAAGTCGGACAGGGCAGCGCTATTTTGCGCCACTATTTATCTCAGTCATGGACCACATGGGAGCAGATTCCCATTGATGTGCAGCAGGCCATGTTCTGCCATTGGTTGGTACGTACGTAAATAAGTAATTTTTATTTTGAAAATTATTTCATTTCTAACTTGATATTTTGATTTATTTGTAGGTTTTATGGTATCCGATTGAGGATACCATGCGTGACTCCATCCACAAGGCATGGGAGGTGGCCATGCGTGATCGCTTTCGTCAGTTTTTGCACAATTTAAGAAAAGCTGCCATGAGGAAAGCAGGAGTGTCAGATTTTGACGAGTCGTATAGAGCACACCGACCATAGTACATTTCATCCCATGTATGGGATGGATTATGTGCGCACTGGTTGAGTGGTGCCTTTCAGAGGAGATCATCGGTGAGGAGGCAGAATCGGGGGAGACATGAGGTGACTCATCGAGCTGGGAGTCGTTCTTTCAGTACTCATAGACAGCATCTGGTACGTACATTATTTATAAATATTTTATATAAATATAAATATTAACAGTGAATTTTTTATTCTTATAGGCTGTCGAGCACCCCGATATTACGGAGTACGACATAAATCAGAGGATGTATAGTGATCCTGCTACTAGGGAGCTTAGAGGTGATCGTCAGCATCACATCGTGGTCAGTATTATTTGTTTTCAAGTTTAAAAATTAACTGCATATAATATATTCACAATTTTAATTTTAAATTGCAACTACAGGAGTCATATAAGGCCGCAGCGTCACAGACCCAGCCTGAGAGTCAGGCCGAGTCATCAGATCAGACCACTAGCTGTCAGTTTGATGAGGCGGCATGGATGCAGGCCACCTAGTATGCCTTCGAGAAGGGCCGGGTAGTTGGTATTAGCTCTCGACTGACTCCTGGAGATTATTATGGCAGTGCTGCGATGTCGGTGTCCAGTTCGAGAGGAGCTCGTGCATCTTCTTCTGCTACACAGTATGAGGATCAGTTGCGATCTTAGACTGCACTGATAGAGATTCTCCGAAAGGAGAAAGAGCAGATGCGTCAGCAGCAGCATGAGGAGAAGCGTCGATGCCAACAGCAGCTGTTCGAGGAGCAGATGAGTCGGTGGCAGCAGCAGCACCAGGAGCAGATGGAGTACATGCGCTGACTCACTCATGCTTTAGGGATGAAGTTTCCTCCACCAACATCTGCAGATCCCCCCCCCTCCCCCTCCTTCAGATTAGAGTTTGTTTTTATGTTATAAAGTTTGTTAAATCAAAATATGAATTTTTTTCTATGCGTAGTTTCTATCTCATTATAAAATATTAATAATATTATATTTTGAAATAACAATATTAATATGAGTAATAATATTATTTATATTTTATAATATTAAATTATATATATATATATATATTAAAAGTTTATAATATTATAATTTAATTATATTTTCTTGTAATATTTGAATTATTTTAATATTTGAATGTAAAATAATTATACTATTTTTATATTAATTAAAATAACTTATTAATATTTTTTTATTTATGAATTATAATTCTAATATTATTATATTAATTAAATCATTTATTAATATTCTATTATTTTTTATTTTTGAATTATAGTTCTATTATTATTATATTAATTAAAATAATTTATTAATAATTTATTATTTTTATTTGTGAATTATAATTCTGTTATTATATTAATTAAAATCATTTATTAATATTTTATTATTTTTTATTTTTGAATTATAATTGGATTATTATTATATTAATTAAAATAATTTATTAATAATTTATTTTTTAATTTATTTATATTATTTGCGATGGGATACTATGCCCGTCATAAATAGTATTATTATTATATTCATTAAAATAATTTAATAATAGTTTTAATTTTTTTTTTAAAAGTAATTGTGACGGGGCCCGTCGCAAATACCTGTTACGACAGGCCCCGTCGCAATTACTATTTTAAAAGTTTTTACAAATATACGGAGTAATATTTGCGACGGGAAGGATCCCCGTCGCAAATAATATCTTTTGCGACAGGCCCGTCGCAAATAATTGTTGTTGCGACGGCATTTTCCGCAACGAGCGATTTGAGACGGTCCCCCGTCGCAAAAGGCCATTTGCGACGGGATCCCGTCACAAATGACTCGTCGCACATACCTGTTTTTCTAGTAGTGATATTCAAATACTCAGTCCATTTCAAAAACTACTTTCAAAACCAAAACACCCAAAATGGAAATAAGGAATTTATTTTCCTTTTAAAACATTAAGTCTTATAGAGGAATACAAATAACTATTACAGCAATGGAGAAGTCATTGTCACCGCATACGTTAAAAAAAATTATTTTGTTCATTTAGGAAAATGATTTTAGAAAAATTATTCCCTTTGAATATAAGTAAAAGTCAAATGGTTTTATTATACACTGTATAAAAGAAGGAGGTATATATTATCAAAATATGCCTCAATGAAAGGCGATTGAGACGGATTCCCTTAAAAAGATCATTTTGTAAATAAAATTGATTGATTATGTGTATTTACTATAAGTAAAAATAAAGAAAGTATAAATACAAGATAGGATATCAAAATTTATCTCTCACATAATCATAGCATGGTGTAATCAAGAAGTATACGATTAACCCAAAGAATGGAAATTGGGTTAAGAAGTTCCCTTACCTGATGTCCGACTTGACTTTTCATTCACTAATTTCCTGAATAATAAAATTATGTTATTTTCTACTTTCTTAGAAAAATTAATCAAGTTTATTATTAATTTTATATCACTTGTTACTACATTATAAAAATTACACAATTAGTCATGTTAATATCAGTTGTTTTGTCGATATTGGTTACTTGAGTCGAAAATGATCTTGTTATATTTAAAAAAAATTCATGTGGTAAAAATTACATTATATCGATAATATTATTCATGTATATATCATATATATCCAGTATATGTTTATTTATAATATTCCATAAAATTTGGAGATATGAAATGAAATGCACCGTTCATGGAGATGGTAAGCCATACATATGCATGAACTCTACTTTCATTTCTATTTCATATTTAATGGATTTAAAATTTAATGATACATAGGTATATTATCATTACTTTATAATATCATCTTTTATATATGTTACGTATGTTCATCAACTCCATCCTTTATACATTCCATGTATGACACGAATGAGTCAAATCACTTTGAGGGGGCGGTAGTCTGCTCTTCTTCCAATGAAATTATCTTGTTTCCGCATCATGAAAATCATAAAGGTATGTTGTAAATAGAAATTTAAGAAGAATAAAGATAATATAAAGATAATATATATCATATAAATATAGTTCCTTCATAATTTCTACCATGAGAGGCTGAAGGAAATAATTGAACATTCATCATTTCCTGGGGCAGTAGTTCGTCGTCCACAGAAACAGTATGTTCTAAAAAATTTGATGGAGGGGTGTGTAAGTGTAGTTTGAATACTTATCATAAATAAATTCTTGTCTATTGAGGATACTAGTGTTTTTATTGAATAAAATAATAATAATATAAAAGGTAGGGAAGAATGAAAATATTGGAAAGAAATTTTAGAGAGGATGATGTCTCTTAAAACAGGTTACTCTCTTTGATTTTAGCAAAAATGCATTCTTGAATTGGCTTATACCTATGGTAAGTATTCAAGGAAGAATATAGAGTTATTGGGATCTTATTTTAGTAGAGTTTTGATGGGACAAGGGGCATGAGAGGTGTGAGTAAGGGGTTATATATGGTGTCGTTTTATAAGGGGGTGAGGGGTACTTTAGGAATTTCTTGAAAGATTATTTTATTATAAACTGAATTCTGATTTTACAAAGTTCCAAAACTAATTTAATTATAATATAATATGATTATTGTTTTAAATAATCTCATAATATAGGTTTTAGACTAGTTTTTTTTTCAAATTTTACCATATCATTTAGCATTAACCTTTAGTTAACCAATTTAACTATTAACATGTCTTCTTGTATATTCATACTATATGTTTTATATAGTTACCATTAAATGCCAATAAAACCAAAAGTAGTTCATTAATGAAATTGAAAAAATGATATACGTCACTTTTCAGAGTCATAGATTTTTAGGACTATTATATCATTTAATAAAATAGTATTTGTTTTAAAAACTCTTTTATGTCAATTTTATACTATTCATATAATAACTTTTTAAAAATCCATAACAACTTTATTCTTCCAAAAAAACTTCATAACATAAAATATAACAATTCATAATCATCCCTAAAATTTTTGTATGGCATAAAAAGTTTCAAAATAAATTTCTCTTAATTTTTATAATCTCATTTATTTAAAACATTAATTAATAAGGTAATCACTACATCATCATTCTGTCATAAATACATTTATTTATTTGATGTATAAAAATTATAAATAAATGACCATGATTTAGGAAATGTTTTTATCTTTATAATATATTTTTATAGTCAAAATGAGAACTTATATAACCCCATATAAAAAATGTTTTACAAAAAGATACATGTTTAGGTTATATTTTCCATAACTTTAAATTAAAAGTAATTAAATGTCATTTTCACACACAAGTGGCTCTATGGGGTCCTAAAATCGACCCAAGGATACCCATGGTCAGAAATATCTCATAAAATAGGTTTAAGACATGTTTTAGGGTAATTTAATCTTATTATAATATATTTTTACCCTTATTTACTGGATTTACCCTTTAACCATGGTAAATAATATATTTTCTGAAGTTATTATTAATAATATATAAAAATAAAAGTTACCTATTTATAAAATTTTTACCTCCTGATTACAAATATGGAATACATTTTTCCAAATTCAAAACAAAGAATTTTCAGAAATTATTTTAAAATTATTTTTCGTTGTCAAAACCAAAAAATGTGTTTTTAGGAAGTAAAAAACTACAAATAGATTAACATGCGTTTATAAAAAATTTCAAAGTGAAATTACATCCAATGAAAAAAAATTGTATTAAATGATAAAAATATAATCTAATTACACATTAAACCCAATTAAAAGTACAATCCAACTATATAAATAAATTATATTAAAAGTCAGTTTTGAATTAAAATGTCGCATTTTTCACTATTCATTAAAAAATGAACTTTGTCAGAAAAATACCAAAATTTTACCAAAAGTAAATTTTTATTTCCCGATTCTAAAGAATAATTTTATTTTTCTTAAAATAAAACATATAATTGTGTAGAAAACTAGATTTAAAAAGGGTCCACCATCGAAAGATAGTAAATCTGCATTTTTAGAAAAATATTTCTTTTATCTAAAAAGAATGAATTTATCCTTATATAATATCTAGAAAACATATAAGATGAATTTAAAACATTACATTGAATATATATCATATATTTTTCATTAAATAAAAATCTATAAATAGTGATATGAAAACACAATTATTCTCTTTTAAATAGGTTTTCATAAAAACGCATCCATTATATTAAATTGTTTTTTATCTCTATTTCTAGTAAATTTGGTAATAAATTAATAATCATTTAAACATGTGTAAACCATATTTGAAAATTCAATTGATACTATTCATTCCCTCTATTCCAACGTCTAGGCATTAACATCCATTTAAAATAATAATATTATTTTTATTTTTATATTTTTTAGTATAACTAATTGTTGTGTGCAATGTAATATTTCAGAGAAGCATGTTGTTCCATGTTGAGTACGCTATCATAAAAAGGGGTCCACTTTAACTTAAAATTAATATCTTATTCATAAGTATTAATATAAATCAAAATTTATTATTCTATAAATACCTGGGTCGTTACATGTATACCCGGAATATTTCGAGCCAAACTCCTCACATTAATATCATCCTCCTGAATAGATTTTTTCAACTTTTTCCATGCAGACCAATGATGTTTTCCCTCATTATGAGCATCCCAAATAAAACTGACTAGATATTTATTAGTATAATCAAAAACACCCATTGATACATTACATCTTGAAAGGGCATATATTGGGATACCACTTAGAACACTATTAATTATATTTACTCAACCTCTAAATTATAGAATGTAATTTTTTAAATCAAGCACATTGCAGACTATTTTATTCATAATACCATCAAAATCAGAAATCCGAATATGGTCAGGAGCTAAAGGATACCCCAAATAATTCAACAGAAATGGTCACCTCGACATATTCAAATTACTACACAGGGATTCCAATTGTCTTTCACCACATTGTTTTGACAAACAAAAACTTCTATAAGATCTGTTAATACCCTAACCACTCCATAAGAAATATTCATCCAAGATATCAATAAGTACCTTGACTGGTCGCTTGATTCCATTCATAAAAATGAGAGTGTCATCTGCAAAAATAATGATAGAGGATTTTCTTTATTCATAGGCTTATGATAAGGAAGAAAATACCCCAAAGATATCTTTCTATTAATAAGGCTACTAATCAGAGCCTTCATAAGGATAAAGAGGGTCAGAGATATTGGGTCCCCTTATCTTAGCCCCAGGGAGGTTTTAAAAAATCCATGATTTTTTCCATAAAAAGAGACCTCCACTCATGAGGAGTTGAAACATCTAAACACAATATCCATTGCCCATGTAGATAAACCCATTAATTTTAATACCTTATTTATAAATCCCGGCTCCATTAGATCATAATCCTTATTCGTATCCAATTTAAGGGCCATGTTGGATCCAGGGGTTTTGAAGTTAATGTCCTGAATCAATTCTTGGGCCAATGCAACAACACCCTAAATAGACTGAATTTTGACAACCCTATATTGCTCAAGAGATACCCATCAAGGAAAAAATAAAGATATCCTTGAATTGAAAATTGCTGACAAAATTTTATAAGAAAAATTGCACATACTAACTAGCCTATAGCCATTAATAGAAGATGGTGTATTAAACTTCGGTATCATGAATAGAGTGGTAGCACTAGATACTCTAGTAATTACACCCCCTCAATAGAAATATTGTATAGCCAGAATAATTTCAGTTTTGATAATGTCCCAAGACCCCATGTAAAAAACACATGGAAAACCGTCGGGGCCAGGTTCACTCTCTGGATTCAGATGAATCATATAATTATGGATTTCTTCCTCATTGGTAACCTCTTACAAAAATACATTATCCCAGTCTGTCAGAATGTTGGGAATACCATCCATTAATTCTAGATATCTAGTAGGATATCAATTAACCAACCTATCATTAGGACCTGCAAGAAGATTTTTATAAAAACAAGAAGTCAAACATCCAACCACATTTCTATCCTCTGAATATGAGCCATCTTCTATTAAAATATTTTGTTTGATAACCATTCTTTTTTCCTTAATACATGCATGAAAGAAGGCCAGGTTTTTATCCCCTTCATGAATCCATTTCACCCTTGAGGCTTCCCTCACAGTGCATTCTTGTTCTAAGACTAAAGAAGCCATATCATTTATTTTCTTAAACAGATCTGCAAAAACCTTGTAATCCCAATCATTCTCAAGGCTACACTCTAGCCCCTCGACTTCCTGATTGAGGTTGTCCATATTTTTATCATCAATGAAAATATCCTTTGACTAAACCTGAATTTTATGTCTCAATATCCTTGGTTTATTATGGAAATCTACACACACAAAACATTGCACAGGATCCCTCCATCTATCATTCACCAACTGATGGAAACCCTTCACATCAAACCAGTGGTCACTAAAATTGGAATGTTAATGACCACATTTCCAGGGGATATAGAAACAAGAAAGGGAGAATGATATGAAACCCCATAAAAAAGTTGATCTAATTTAGTATTGGAAAACTTGGAGACAGAACTAACATTCTCCAGACCCCAATCCAGATGACTCCAGCATCGGCCACTACCTCTCTGATTATTACACCAAGTAAAATAGTCCCCACAAAAACCCATATCAAGGAGGCCTTTCCTTGTCTATAACTGGGTTAATTCCATGCTGGATTTACATGGAAATACTTCCGTAACTTTCCTCTCATCTGGGTCTAGAAAAATAATGAAATCTACACCTATGATCTACAAAGTCCCCTCCGAATCAAACTCATTAAGAACCTTCCACAATCCATCCCTCCTATGAGAGCCACAACATCTATATACAAAAGCAATTAAAATAGGATCAGATCCCCCATCAGCATTCATGGTAATAATCTGATCACCGGCCTCAACAAGAACCATAGAATCATCTCTTTTCCAAAAAATCCTAATGTGATGGTTTTCTAGTTTTGCATGCATACTTCCATGCATATGTAGTTTTCATGAGAATTAATTTATTTTTTAGGGATTTTTTTATGCTCGATAACAGCCACAAGAAAAAAATTGTATTTCATAATTTCCAAAGCTAATAAATCATACTTCACTGAAGCTCCAAGGCCTCCGGAGTTCTATATGATGATCAAATATACAAGGTATGATTTTAAAATATTTTAATCATGTTATCATACCATTATATTCATGTTATGATTATGTGATAATTGATATAAAACTTATTTACCATTACTAAGCATCTAAGATCATGTGTTTTTATGTGTCCTTTACCCTGGTTATGAAGAATGGTGTTTGTATGATATATCTTTGAAGGGTGATATTTATGAGGAACTTTGTGGGAGATGATGTAGACATTTTATGAACCAATTTTTTATGTATAAAAGTTTCAAAAGGCACTATCAATACGATTCTGGAATGAATAATTATGTTATGTAATTAAAATTCATCTTTTAGTATTTTATATCTATGTATGAAAATTCTATGTCCCTATAATTCTAACCCCATGTCACATGGGATAGCTTGTTCATGTATGATTGTTTTATTTTTATATTTCATTTAGAATGGACAAATTGGAAATTTTTATTTCATTTATTTATTTTTTTGTGTATTATATCTTCTATGTTTTGGATAATGATGTTGGGATTATTCTAGGTGATTTAGCTGTAGGTTAACTATTGTATTTATTTTGTTTAAATTTCATAAATATTTTATATATTGTTTCTTTTTTGTTGGTGCATGAATCCCTGATGTTTAGAGTAATCATTATAATATTTTAAATGCTTATTAAAACATATTTGGTGGGTTAAAATCATCATTATTTATTTATTTTGATTCATATGACACTTTTCTTCTAATTAGGGGAGTGAGTATGCCCCTCAGGCTCTGTCATAGGCCAACTCAAGCATCCAAAGGATGAACAGCTTGGGATGGTTTGTGACATAGGCAGTTTTCTAGAAACAGGTGATTTTATAATTTTATTAGAATAATATATTTATCTATTAATTATAACATTATTATTATTATTTTATGCAACTTAATATGATAATATCTTTAGAATATTTTTCACATGAAACCATTATAGTTAATTCCTCTTTATAATGAGAAATCAGAGATACTATGACGATATCGTTAAATTAATATAATTTATGTTCAAGATACATCAATATAATAGGGCACATATTATTTTTGAATATAAACTGTTATGAGATCATAATAATTGATACTTTTTCTCCTGATGTTCACACTTGATAATCTCTAACAAGTGTGGTAAGCAGAAAGACCCACCAATTAAAATTCTACATTCTTTATCTATCATTTTATATTTCTATCTACGATCTTGTGTATAAGTCTTTTTACTTGAGTTCATTATTAATGTGTATCATGAATAAATTATTTTCAAGTATGTATGATAACCAAATGAAATATGCTTATTGTGAGGTATTATATATCAGATTTTTCATAAGTGATATGGAATTAATTGAATGGTCAACATAGGATTTTCCCCATCTATGTTAATAAAAAAATATAACCCTCATCATTTAAATGAAATAGATCTATTTGAAGAAATCCATTCCCATTGTAGATTATAGATGATTTTTTTCATAAATTCAAAGAAATATAAATCAATAATACATTGTGATGATGGAAGTATGCATCTAATTTTATGAAATATATTTTAAAAAATGGATTATTTTAAATAATATCATTCATAGAAAGGTAATTGTCTTTTCTGTATTAATTTATTTCTATTTAGGTATCCCAATATATTTCTAGGAATTGATCATGGAATTTAGGTAAGTTTATATATTTCCATTGATAAAAGATCCTAGAGGGTTAAAAACTAATTATTTCCAAAATTTCATTAAGTGGTATTGAATTTAATTTTTAGAATAAATTTATTCCCTAGTTTGCAGAATATGATTTATTGAAGTAAAGTTTGATCATAAAAATTTATCACACAATATATTTTTGTTGAGAATAAGTGAAATTAATTTTATCGCTTTTTTATTCATGAGTTTAGTGAAGATAATAATATATATATATTTATTCAAGTTATGTGATTATTTAAAATAAATATCTATTTATATGTATAGTTAATATAATTTTTATTGGTTGATGTGGGTGGAGATTAATGAACTAATAGAAATAAAATATTTCCTATAATATCATATAAATAAATAAATATTTATTTATTTATTTATGAAACGATATCATGTTAATAACATGTCAATGGATATAACAATAATAAAATTATTATTTTTTGGAAAGGGGATTAACTGATAATAAATTAAAGGATAAGGGTCGTTATATAATTATCATTATTTAAACCAATTTATATATTCCAAAAGATGTAATTTTTATTTGATAAATGTGTTGAAAAAATTGAGGCACTCTATAGAACTATGTCACACCACATAGAGGAATCCTCCCCTTCTACCTCTATCATGAATCTATAGAGTACTACAAGAGAATATTATTGTGATGAATAATAAAAAGAGTAAAGAACATGATCATTATTTTCTTGTAACACCATGATATTTTATAAATGTTTTTCAAATAAATTTAGTTCATTTGATAACTTTCATTACACACAACACTGAGGTTTAACGAACCGCAATATACTTTTAATATTATTATTTATACATGTATGTTATGACCTAGAAGTTAAAATTAGTCGTATGAATAGTAATAACCATATTTTGAATATTAATCATAATGTTTTAATAAATATATATATAAATATTTGTAAATAAGTTTCTAATTTTTAGTTATGTCTTTATATGCTTCAAAATTGCATTTTTCGTCAAAAAATATTTCTATTTTTTTGTGAAAAAATAATAAAAATAATTTTTTACACATTTATAAAATAAATGAGATAAAATTCACTTAATGTTGTTATTAAAAATGAAAAAATTTATATAGAGTTATTTTTTGATAATTTTTTGAAAAGATTTTCTTTTCAATGAATAGTGAAAATACTGATTTTTTATAAAAAAATGTATTTTATTTTAAATAATTTAAAAGATTCATTTTATTTTAATTTGATTTTTCAAGTAAAATTAGTAAAATTATATTATTATTGATCCAAATTATTTTCAATAATTAATTTATATATTTAGTTTTTAAATAAAATCTTTTTATAGTTATGAAAACATTTTCTTTGTAAAAACGCATTTTCATCGTTTCTTCTTGTTTAATTTTAAAATAAATTACACTAATATTGTAAATAAGATTTTGTAAAAAAATTTCCATATTCTGAATCAACATAATTATTTTTTATATAATAATTTCCGAATAATTTTTTTCATAAAAAATAGTAAAAACAATAAAAATTAATTAGTGTGGTTAATGTTAAAATTGGTTTACTAGGGGTTAAACTAAAAAATAAGTTCTAAAATGACTAAAAGCTTTTCCAACTCTTATTGGTTGGCCATATTTTGAAATTATATCATTTAAGTCTCTATAGTGATCCATTGTTTAGCCTTATGACCAAGAAAGTGACATGCCATTATTTAAAACCTTTAAAAAATTTAAAGTGTACCACTCACCTTAATTATAAACGGTAACCCCTTTACCTATCATCATAACATTGTCAAAGACGTTTTGTGTAGATACCTAACCTATTTTCCCACTCAAACAGTGCTCCATGCTTGTTTGGCACTGGGCTTTTGGTGTGCATCCTCATACACAAAAGGTTGTTGACTAGCAGTGAGGGTGTAGAGAAGTGATAGTGGGGAGGTTGTACCCTATGGAGGTGATGAAATAAATGTTTTATATAAATATAATTCAATTGAAATAAATACCAAAACCAATAATAGTAACCCACCCATGTTGGAAGCATGACAATAATAGAAGAAGAAATAATAATATCAACAATCACAAAATAAACTATCTACATAACTAAACATCAAAAGATAAAATTTGTAGATACTTAAACAGAACATGAATACAATCCGGGTCATATAATACAATAAATAAAAGGTTAACACATGGCCGAGCACCATTACACACATATAATAACATGCTAATATAGAGATAAAACAAAAAGGAAAGTGTATTTGAGGAAAGAATCCATGGTTACTTGCCATCCATCCCATTCTGACTCGATCTCAAAGTCCCAGATCCTTATCCGAAAATGTTACCCAGTCACAAAGCCCAAAAATATATAGATGTCTCGAAGAGAGCATCTATGGTGTGAGAAACAATCTCAATATGTCCCCACCAATGTGTTCCTATCTTACATATATGATTATGCAGGTGTATGCTAAATATAAATAAATAGCATAAGCACAATATATAATATAACTCTCTTCCCTTATACACAATAGCCACCAGGAATAAATAACCTATAATGGTCAACACCATAAAAATATATAGGATATGATCCTTATCATAAATCTCAAGGTATCCCAAGATTTAAATCAATCTAGGTGAACCCTCAGGTTCCACTTCTAATAGAATCATCTGTCACCCCATGCCAATTGACACATCAAGTACAACAATATATGATGTATCAAAGGTATTCCCCCCAAAAAGTACATGGCCCCACACACCTAAACTCATAAGAAACCCTAACATCTTAATGAATGATGTCTGTGGCATGGCAATACATGTTCTCCAATAATAACATGGTCATTTCTGCATCCAACATCCTAAGGAACCGTGATGTCTATACTCAAAAATAATCCTTATAACACCTTGATATTTTGTGAAATATTTTTTTTGATTTAATTTAATATTTTTTATGCTTTTATTTCATGAAACACCAAAAATAGTTATTATATATATATTAAATAACTATGTTTTTCTTTCATTATATGCAATTCCAAGTTAACCATGCACTACATGCAACATAACGATTACCTTCCTCTATACAGAACACATAGGTTAGCTTACATTTCACGAAAAAATAGTATTGTAAGAACCTAAATATTCACTTCAGGTATGGATCTTGATTTCTAGTTGTTTTTTAGGAAAAATAAAGAAAAGAGGATTTTCTATGTACATGTCGTGTACTTTCATGTACATATTGTGTACCCAGTGGTGGCACACAGCCGCATATTGACTGTGTAATAGGTGAGTACTTGGTTGTGTGGTGAGTTGGTAGACCCTATTATGTTGGGGGGTTGGTTAAGGCTACTATAGTGCGTATAGTTTTAATGAAAACACCACATAGTTTTTATTTTATTTGATATAACAGAGTGACTAACGAAATCTAATCCCCTGATTCTCCATCTGAACTTTGATTGAGACACCATCGGGTGGGTTGAAATCCCACCAGTGAGTTCTCAAACCCTCTTGATATCTTCTTCCTGATTCTTTCTCTCTCATGAGTTATTTAAGGATGAAGGTTTTTCACCTTTATGTGGATCTATGATGATCTAGGCTGATTCAATCATCGACATTCAAGTACATCAATCATATGACATCGAGGTAGGTGGTTTGTTCCTTTTGTTGTTTTCCATTAGATTATATATGTCAAAAGTTTTACATACCTACGTATTTTTGTATTACATGATTTGGAATTATACCCAATTATTGCCTTTTATGGTTTGGATGAACGATAAATGGTTGTTTCTTATGCAAAAGGTTAGATACCTTGTTTAAGGTAAACCTATTGGGTTTGTTTCTATTGATTGATTTCTTATGACTATTTGGTATATTTTTCTTATGAGGAATACCTTTTTTACATGCCTTGTTTATTAGGATGCAGTTTAAATGACTACGTGAAATTCCTTTGATATGAATTGTGAATGTTTATCCATATAGTAGTTATAGATTACATGGGATGCTTTGATATGATATGTGGGCTATTTATTTTTCCAATGGACCGTGAGAGACTTAGACCAGGAAGACTATGGGGACTTCTATATTAATTTCATTGATATGATATGCATGCTATTTATTTTTCCAATCGACTTTGAGAGGCTTGGACTAGGAAGACTGAGGGTACTTCCAGATTATTTACACAGGACCATGAGAACATTAGTGTAAATGTTTGACCATAAGGGATTATATCATGAGAGATTTCTAGTGGGTTGTTATTTAATGAATTGATGCTATTAGACTAGGGGTTAGACCATGAGAGCTTTCCCAGAGGGGAATTGTAAATAATTGAATAATTGTGACGTGTTTTCCAAGCCAATGAATAAGCTTGGATTCGGTCTACCTTGATTGTTTATATGGTCTTATGAGATGTCTGTTTTGGTTACTTTGCATGGGGGGTATAGAGATTAGGCTAGATCCAAGGGTTACATGATTTGACAGATTAATAAAGAATGTTAAATAAATGTAATTGAAAATTGTATGATTGGTTAATTTTGAGTACCTCATAGTTTATTGCTTCATTCTTGAAAAGAAACATTGTATCTGAAAAACATGAAAGTCATCATGCATATCCAGATACCTCTAAGGCAATTTCAACCAATAGCCCACCAGATGGACTCTCTCTGAAACCTCAAACGGCCTAACATATCTTGGTGAAAGATTCCTTGTCTCTTAATCCTCAGGTTTCCTGACCTCGGTGTGACATGCAGGAAAACCCGATCTCTGACCTCGAACCCCATAGGTTATATCCATCGATCAACATAAAATTTATGGAAAGATTGTGTATTATTCATCCTCTTCCAAATCAAGTACACCTGATCAGTGGTATCTTGGACAAGACGAGGTCCCATCATAGCAGCCTCTCCAACCTCCTGACAACATAGGGTTGATCCGCATGGCCTATCGTACAAAGACTAAAAAGGTGACATCTAAATCATTTCCTGAAAACTATCACTATTGGAAAGATCCACTTGGTGTATGTGTCTCTCCCAAGAGACCCCAAAATCTGGGACACATGATCTAAGCATGTCCTCCAAAACCTGAATCGTGTGCTCGAACTGGTCATATGTCTAGGAATGGTAAGTTGTACTCAGAAGCACCTATGTAACCAAGTCCCTCTATAGTCCCTACCAGACATGAGAAGTAAACTAGGCATCATTTTCTGAAATGATAGAGTATGGAAGCCCTTTAAAATGTATTATCTCTCAAATGTACAACTTTCCAAGCTCATAAAAACTGATGGTTTCCTTGATCTGAAGTAAATGTGAAACCTTTTTGAGTATGTCAACAATAACCCATACAAGATCATTTCCTTGAGGTGACCTTGGTAAACATGTCATGAAATCCATCGTGACATCATTCTACTTCCACTCGATAATGGGTAACTACTGTAATAGACATGTTGGTCGCTGATAATCTTCCTACACCTGTTGACTGGTGGAACATCTCATAACAAAACCAGCTACACCCCTCATCATACCTAGCCACCAGTATTGATGATGTAAATCTCGATACATCTTAGTGACACAATTATGAACTACCCATACTAAGGCATACCCTGTTTTCCATGACTTTTTTGATTAGGATGGAGTTAGATTGATTATATTAAATACATGTGACATGCATTACAAATGTTTATCCATGAAGTAGTTATAGATTACATGAGATTATTTGATACGATATGTGTGCTATTTTACTAATGAAACATGATAGCCTTGGACCAGGAAGATTGAGGGGACTTCCAGATTATTTGTTTTGATGTGATATGCACACTATTTTTCTTTTCTAATGGACTATGAGATCCTTATACCAGGAATAATGAGGGGACTTCCATAGTATTTACACAGGACCATGAGATCCTTGGTGTAGAACATTGACCAATGGGGTTATACCATGAGAACTTTCACAGATTGTCGTTATTTAATGAATTGATTATATGTTATACCAAAGAGGTAATACTTTGATATTTTTCCAAGAGGGTCATTATTTATTGAATTCATGCTATGTGGGACCAAAGGTGTTAGTCTATGAGAGATTTCCCAGAGGGTTGTTTTTTAATAGTAGAATTATTTTGATGCGCCTTCCAAGCCAAAGCACAAGATTGGATTCAGTATTACTTGATTATTTAGATGGTCTTCTGAGACATCTGTTTTGTTACTTTACATTGGGGATACAAATCTCAGGCTAGATCACAGCGTTACATGATTCAACGGATGAATAAATGATTTTAAATTAATATAATTTAAAATAGTAGGATTTTTTACATTTAAGTACTTCCTAATTTATTTCTTAATTCTTGCATATTACCTGCAATATATATATATATATATTCACTAACAGTTATGCATAGATCTTTTGGTGGTTTAGTATTGGGATTCGTCTCACACCCTATTCGGTTCATGCTTTTGGACCCAATAAGATTATATTATTGTAGGTATAGATAATGGTAAGCGCCATTCTTCATCAGGTGCTTGGTTTTTGTTGCAGTTGTAGAGCATGGGACCAAGATAAGGCTTGCAATATTGTTGGAGTTATTTGTTTTTCTTTTATATTAGATTGTATTGTATTTCCGGCATATGAACTGTTTTGGCTGTTTTCCTAGACACATATGACAATAATAATTATATATATGTGATATGGATTCTATTGAATCTACTTTCAGTCTTCTGATGTTTATTTTTGTTTGTTTTTATTTATTCATCTATTTTTGCTATTAGTTTCCCGTTATGCATACTCTTCCAATGAGGGCATAGTTTCCCCAATATAACACCTTGATCATCGCTTCTAGTTAGTAGCCTCTTGAGTTTAAGGAAATGCTCTTGAGTTCATCCGAACAACCAGGTTCGGGGAACCTTTTGGCGGTACTCAGATCCGGAACATTACAGGAATTTCCTTGATGACTTCTGTAACATGTAAGATTGAGTGTAACCAAACAATAAGATATTATATAATATTATATAACCTAACTATTAAATTAGATTGAATGAATATTATTTACTAAATTATGTAAATATATTATTTTCAAAAAATATAAATTAATCAATTAGTTACAAATTCATAAGGAATGAATATAAGACCAATTGAATACAAATGAGTATTTTTATAGAAAAGTGTTATTATGCTCACATAGTTCACTACAAGAAAGCAGGCGTTTCGCGGCGGTTTTTCAAACCGCTGCGAAATAGCTTTCGGGACGGTATTTCGCGGCGGTTAAATGTGTAAAAAAAAAATTTATTTAATTTAATTTTATTTTATTTTTTCTAGGATTAGTGGAGGTTTTTTCAAAAACCGCCGTGAAATAGCGGCGGTTTGGGTAAAACCGCCATGAAATGAAATGAAAAAAATAAAAAACATGAGAAACCGCAAAATCACTAAAACAACCATAACTTTTGATCCGGGAGTCCGTTAGAGCACCACGACCAGTCAAATCGAAGCTCATGAAGAGATTTAGAAGCAAGTATAATCAACACCATAAGACGGTCTAAGGTGCGGAGGATATGAGAGTTGTAAGAACAGTGAAAAAAGTTCTCCAACTTCAAACGGTCATAACTTTCACTCCGGGTGTCCGTTTGGGCTCTACCCCATATCAAATCGAAGCCAGCGAAGAGAGATAGGCACTAAATTAACAGAAAAAAGCTTCTGTTATTTTTTAGACCCCAAAACCCCCTCTGAAGGCCTCTGAAACCCTATTTCCGTCACCGATGTCCCGTCGAAATTGTCTTCAAATAGACATAACTTTCGATCTGCATGTCAGTTCGGACTCCTCCGCCTTCCAGATCGTAGGTCGTTCCATAAGCTTTGGTTTGATGGGTCGCGGCGCCCACATGGACTCCTAGATCATATGTTATGGCCTTTTTAGTGGGTATCGGGTTTGCTATGTTTTTCAATGCCTCGTTTCTTGGACCCGTTCCCCGTCACCTTTTTTTTAAACAGTCGTAACTTTCGATCCGTCGCTCTATTCCATCTCTTTAACCTATAAGATCAAATATCATTTTAGGATCTTTGATTTGACTAGTTGCGGATCTGGAACGGACTCTCGGATCATAAATTATCTCCGTTAATGTGAGTCCAATGTTTTTGTCACTTTATGACCGTTTTGACGGGTTTTAACGATTGCTCCATTTATTACTGTTTATTTGGGTTTCCATGACTTGTTATCTTTATCAATGGTTTTTTGTGGGTTATTATGATGATTGTGTTGAATTCTTAAGGGGTTTTCCAGAGTTTTCATGAGTTTTCATGCTTTCTCATTCTTTCTAATGCCTCATTCTTCATGCTTCTCCATCCGTTTTCTTGCGTTTTCTTGATGTTTCATCCCTTATCACGTCCTTTCATACTTTTTCATGTGTTTCATTTATTATTTATTATTTATTATTTATAATATAATATAATTTATTTATTATCTATTATTTGTTACTGGTTATTTATTATTTATTATTTATATTCATCTATTATTTATTATTTATATTTATTTATTATTTATTATTTATTATTTATTATTTATTATTTATTAATAATAATAATAAAATATTATTATTATTATTAATATTTGTTTCTGGTTATTTATTATTTATTATTTATTATTTATATTTATTTATTATTTATTACTTGTTATTTATTATTTGTTATTTATTATTTATTATTTATTATTTATTATTTATATTTATTATTTGTTTATTATTATTTATTATTTGTTTATTATTATTATTATTTATTATTTATTTTTATTTATTTTTATTATTTATTCTTTATTATTATTTATTATTTATTATTTCTTATTTATTATTATTTATTATTTATTATTTATTATTTATTTATTATTTATTATTTGTTATTTGTTATTTGTTATTTATTATTTATTAATAATAATATTTTATTAATTATGTGTTATTTATTATTTAATATTTATTATTAAATACTTTTATTATTTATTCTTTATTCTTTATTATTATTTATTATTATTTTTATTAGTTTTTATTTTTTATTTTTTATTTATTATTTATTATTATTTATTATTTATTATTATTTCTTATTTCTTATTTCTTATTTGTTATTTGTTATTTATTATTTATTATTTATTATTTATTATTTGTTTATTATTATTTATTATTTGTTTATTATTATTTATTATTTGTTTATTATTATTTATTGTTTATTATTATTTAATACTTATTATTATTTATTTTTATTATTTATTATTTATTATTATTTATTATTTATTATTTATTATTGTTTATTGTTTATTGTTTATTATTTGTTTTTTATTATTATTTATCATTTATTATTTAATATTTAATATTTAATATTTAATATTTAATATTTATTAATTATTATTTATAATTTATAATTTATTATTAAATATTTTTTTATTTCATATTTATTATTTATTATTTATTATTTATTATTTATTAATAATAATATTTTATTTATTATCTGTTATTTATTATTTAATATTTATTATTAAATATTTTTTATTTTTTATTTTTTATTTCTTATTATTTATTATTATTTATTATTATTTATTATTATTTATTATTATTTATTATATATTATATATTATATATTATATATTATTTATTATTTATTATTTATTATTCTTTATTCTTTATTCTTTATTTATTCTTTATTCTTTATTCTTTATTATTTATTCTTTATTCTTTATTATTTATTATTTATTATTTATTATTTATTATTTATTATTTATTATTTATTATTATTTATTATTATTTATTATTACTTTTTTATTATTTATTATTATTATTATTATTATTTATTATATCTATTAGTTATATATTATTTGTTTTTTCAATTAATATATATAAGTATATTAAATTATTTTTATTAACCACATGGCAAGCTTGCTGGAGTGGTAAAGTCTTTGGAAAATATGCAAGAGGTTAGGGGTTCAAATCTCACCAAACGGAGTATTTCTTTATATTGCATGGGCATGTGCATTTGCATGTGCATGAGATGTGCATGCATGGATAAATAAATTAAATAAAGTAATAATAAATAAATAAATAAAGTATATAAATAAATAACTAAAATAAATACAAAATAAAATAAATAAATAAAATAAATACGAAATAAAATAAATAAATAAAATAAATAAATATGAAATAAAATAAATACGAAATAAATAAAATAAATAAAATAAATAAATAATTTATTAATTAAATAAAATAAATAAATAAATAAATAAAAAATAAAATAAATAAATTAAATAAATAAAATAAATAAAATAAATAAAATAAATAAACAAATAAATAAATAAATATGAAAAATAAAAAATAAAAAATATATAAATACGAAATATATAAATAATTAATTAATTAATTAATTAATTAATTAAAATAAATAAAAATAATTTAAAAAAAACCGCCACTAAAAAACCACCATGAAACATTCTGCGACAGTTTTGAAAACCGCCGTGAATAGTTTCCCGGCACACGATTTCACGACAGTTTTTCAAAACCGCCGCCAATCTATTTAGCGGTGGTTTAAACTGCTACGAAATGTAAAATCAAACCGCCGCTAAATGCCTTTATTGCCGTAGTGGTTGTTTTAATCCTGATAAATTAAATTAATTACAACTATTAAGTAATTTTAAGGAAATATATTTTCTATATATCCAATGAAATATTTTTTATATTCATCTAATAGATTTTATAAGTATAATATAAGAATAAAAACAAATTTAACTCAAAAAACCCAATATTTTTATTAAGGAAATTTCACCGCATTTTAATGTATAACCTATTTTCAATATAGATTTTGAAACTTTTAATAATATTATATTTGAAAATAAATTTCATATTTGAGAGTGAATAATTAAAATTATTTTAGGGTAAATTTTTTGTATTTTTCTGTAAAGTTTTCTTTTTTAATGAATAGTGAAAATACTATATTCCAGTTCAAAACCAGTTTTTCATATAATTTGTTTATAAGTTTAAATTAAATTTTAAATTATATAAAAATTTAGTTAGATAATATTTTTATCAATTAATCCAATTTATCTCATTATAACTGATTTTACATTGAAATTTACGAAAAAACATAGCACACTTTTGAACATTTATACTTTGAAACCCCACATTATTGTCATGTCTACAAGATTATATTTAAAATAATTTCTACCACTTATATGATTGGAATTTTGAAAAATGGATTCAATATTTAGAACCATAATAATTTCTAATTTCTAATAAGTTCAACTTAGTTTTTTACCAAAAATATAATGAAGTAATTAAAGTTAATTACAATGATTAATGTAAAATTAAACTTAATAGGGGACTAAACCATAACCTTAATGCCCTAAATGACCTATAAACTTGTGAAAATTCCATATAATGTACAAATTTAGACCTTATACTCCCTTATATATACTTTTTACTATTATTGTATCCAATTTCAAAAAAAACGTCGGTGGGGTTTCCATTTTCCAAAATATTACAAGATTGTCACTCATCATCAATTATTAAATGTCTCCTCTCCTCTCACTTCCTCACACCTCCCAAGACACTTTGGATCATCCAAAATCTTCCCAAATAGATTCCAAAAATCCCTAACTTCCTCCTTGAATCTTTTATTGGTCAAAGATCTTTCCAAGTAATACCTTTGGTTCAAACTAGACGGAGTTATCCGATTTAGAGGTAACACCCATCCTCAAACTCCTTTCTTTTATTTATTTTATCCAATCCATAAAATATTATTATTCCATGATTCAATAAAAAAACTAGTATAATTAATATACTAGGATTTTATATTCTATGTAATCATACTACACATACACACACATCCATCTAATGGGTAACCAATATTCTGTTTATGTATACAGTGGATTACCGCCTTACTAAACGATGATTTTACATTTTTCTTTTACCGCCTCCTACGGTTGACATTATGATAGAAAATATATTGATATTATTTATATATAATATTTATTATTTCTTTAATCTTCATTAATTATTTTACAACACGTATCCTTATACTTTCCATTCGGTGTTAATATGATAATTTCGTTTGAGGAAGTGTGGACACTTGCCCCCTCAAAGTGATGTGATTTACTCATACACTATATGGAATGTATTAATTATGTATTTAGTGAATATATATGATATATATGATATAATGAATCTACAATAATATATTATACTTATATATATGTATATCTTTATTTTAGTTTCTTTCTTTCAACACAATAATTAAATAGAAGTATCGTCCATGCGTACGTACGATATACCCTCTCCATGAAGGGTGTATTCTATTAGATACTTATATATTCTAAAGATTATTATAATAAAAATACACTAAAATTAAATTATATTTAAATCGTGTTTTAAATTCTGGAAATCATGATATAAATATAAGGACCAAAGATATAACAAATTAGGAAACATGAAAAAAGAAAAGCTGATATAAAACAAAGTGAGACCTTAACATAGAATTGTTAACATGTGGGCGATATAAAGCCATAATAAATCAATTTATGTTATTATAAGAAATCATATGGTTTTTTGATATATTTATACTAAATTTATATGTAATTATATATGAGTTTTTAATGATTACAATGACAGTCAAGACAAAAGGTAATTGAATTTCATCTCACTCCATATTTTTGTGATTTACAAGCCATATTCACCGCTCACTTCTTCCGTGTAGTGTATATAATATCCATTAATACATTATATACCTATTATAATTAAATATATTGGTATTTACATAACCATTTTATGATATTTCTGTCATGGTATTTATGTTTCAAAAGTTACCAAATCGACAATGTAATTTTTTTTTCTAAATTTTCATTCCTTGAGTAACATGTCATGTGATACACCTATATTTTTTTATGAGGTGTATATACTACCTTTGAGATGTTATATAATGAATATAATTAATTTCATGATATTTTAAGCATAATTTAATTTCATTTTCTTACATGGGGAGTATGGTTCAAAGTTACCAAGTTATAAGATTTTATTGAAATAATCTCATAATTTTTCGAGATTAATAATGATTATGCTTTATTTGATGAAGTATTATGATCAATATCTCAAGTAAAAACATTAATTTTATTCTAATCTAGTTATTCATGGTATATTAATGTGGCCATACCATTTTTCCACTATATGGTATATAATATAGTCAAGAACATGTTTTTAATAAAGTCTGACTTTACCTCTCTCTTCATCATAAATCTGTGTTCACTCAAAATCGTGTCTTCTAAAAGATTTCCAAAATATATATACTATTTTCCTATGATATTCAAAAGGAGTTTTTACAAATGTTTTACCTTTTTATTTTAATGGTTTTTTATAATTAATATTCTTATCATTTTTTGGTCGAGGCACCTTTCTAAAATTTTAACAATGTAAAAGAAATGTTTGGATTTTGGGTTTATCTGTCATCATGACTTATATTACCTTGAATATTCCTTTACAAGAATAAAATATTAATTAAAAACCAGTCTTCTCAATATTATGAAAACTTATTGTTTCAATTTATTTTCAAATAAATATGTTTTCAAAACATTTTCAAACTTATTTATAAGTTTTCAAGTAAAAGGGTTGTCAAAATGTTTCCAATATTTCATTATAAGTTTTATTCCTAAAAAAATTGTTTTCAAAATATTTTACCTTTTTAAAAGTAATTTTTAAAAATTAAAGGATATTTTCCTCAATAATTATTTTTGAAAGTTATTTCAAAATTATTTTCCATCTAAAATTACATCTGATGATGTTACTCCTGCCATTCTTGGAAATGATTATAGGGTTCCATTAATATTATTTCTCTAAATAGTTTATTCTCGATGTAATGGTCTTTATGAAACCCATTTCTCTCTCATCAGTTATATATTTATGAAATATTCTTTTATTTCACAGGTTATGTTTTTTATGAAATGATTTTGAAACTTGTATTTTTTCACAGGTTATGATATGATTCCATGTTTATGATACCCATTTCATTTCATGGATTATGATATGATTGATTATGATTTTTTGGTACATGTATATATGATTTAATTATGACATAGGTGGGACCTATATCACCCTATAATAAATTGTGTAAATATTTATATATTGTGAGATAGACTAATATGGTCTTGGGTTTGAACCTTGACTACTAATATGGCCATGGGAGTGAACCATGACTACCAAGGTAGTATGTGGAGTGAACCAATACTACTAATATAGTCTTGGTAATGATTCCTTGGATACTATGGATATCAATTTATATTCTTATATGTTTTCCACAATTCCATGTTTTATTCCTATGTTATGATTTCATGGATTTTGTTCTTTATTTCCTTATGATTTATTCCTTATGAACAGTCAAGAAATATACCATGATAAAAATTTATGATCTTTGATATACAGGGTTTGATCTCCAAAAGTTTTGATCATATTATTATACCCCTATGGTCATGTTTATTCTTACATGTATCCCTTTTTTTCCAGTACTAAGCGTCTGATCTCACCCATTTTTATGTTTCCTTCACTATTAAAAAATGGCATTTAGCAGTGCTACTATTTTTTAGTGCTAGGAAAAAACATTGTTAAGTGGAATCATTATAAGTTCTAAAAAACACTAATAAATTTATCCCTTTATCATCACTTTTTTTATTGCTTATAAAGGTACCATTTACCATCACATTATTTTTTATCACTAATAAAGGGTACACATTTTTAGTAATTGTTTTTTTCGTTAATAAAGATTAAACTTTATCAGTTCTATATTTCTATCACTTCTAAAGGAGTTCTTTATCAGCATTTTTTAGCACTGGTAAAAACCTACCTTTATCAATTCTTTCTTAAAAGTGATGATAAAATTTTCCTGATCTAATTAAAAAACCTAACCTATTGAAAACCCATCATGATATTTGAATCATTTCACAAAAGCCACCAATTATCATAACTCCTTCTCAGTGAATCAAATCACCAATAATCCAAATCCACTCAAATCACACAAACCACTGCCTCTATTTTCTTGAATATCATCTGATATCTGATATTCGATTATAGTAAGGGTTTTCAAAAAAAACATTTGGACTATATTTTAGGGTCTCAAATTTTTTTCAACTCAGTGAGGTAGGCCTGTTTTTTCCATTACGGATTTAAATTTTCTTTTTTTATTATTATTATTTTGATATTTTGAGCCGAGGGTTTTTTATTTTCCTTTTTATGTTTGGATTTTCTATTTATGATTGTTATATAGTTATTGTACACTTTTTTTGTTTATGATCTGTTGTTTTCTTGACTACTATTTTGGTATTTTTAAATTATTTTTTTGAATCGATTTACTTTATTTTCTAAATATATACCACATAATTATCTGTATGATTAATTTTTAGATGATTTGAAATCATATTTAATCACCTTTTGTTCGTAGATAAACTAATTAAATAAATATTTATGTCATTGTATAAACAGTATAGGTTTTGGGATTAAAACCCTTAAAAGAATGAGAGTTTTTTTAACAAACCAATTCTAAATATGATTAAGGTGTAAATCATCAATAGAAACTGATTTTATGCAATTCATGTAAGGGGTGTATTTATTTAAATTATGCTTTAATATTCTCGAGTAACGATTTTCCCTTAAAATTTTATTCTCTCAGATTTGTGTTGTTTTATTTTAAGATAAATATTAGTAAGGGTGATACCATATTTATTTATTTTAAATGGATCTTTCTTTTAAAAATTAGTATGTGGTTGTATTTATTTTACAATATTGTGATATTCTAGTATAAGGATTACACATATTGCCGAGAATTGTGTTGTTTTATTTCTTTATGCCAACTTCTTTATATAACTCCCCAAAATCTCAAGGATGTTTCAATGTGTATTATATGGCCTCTATATAATCCTTAGTTTTTTATATCATTTCTTTCAAAAAAATATAGTGGAATTTATCAAATTCTATATATTAGAAACTATTATTAGGTATTCATCATTTTAGGTATATATATATATATATATATTAGGTCTATATATACATTTAATAAATAGTATTATAATTTATTCTTAAATAACTAATCAGATATTGTAAACTCGTGTTAATTTCAAAAAAAATAAAATTAGGTAACTATATATACATTTTATTGAGTTAATAAAACATTCCATATTTTAAATAATTATATTTTATACACAATTAACCAGAATAATAATTATTTATAATAAATATAATTTAAAAAATACTATTAATATTATTTTTATTTTCATTAGAAAGAAATAGTATTATACATATATCGAATAATATATTGTATTTTTAAATAAATTAAAATATGATAAATAATAAACATATATTTATATAATTATTAATACAGAACAAATTAGAACTAGAATTTTTTTCCCTAAATTCCCTTATATTACATTCGACAGACTCTTTCTCCATCTAGTGGAACTTCTCTCTCCTAGAGCCTCAGCCCTCAACCTCCAGAATAATACTTTTCTGACCCTCATCTTATACTCTATCTTTGTACATATACCCTCAACCTAACCATAACCAACTCAAAAATTACACATCTACCCTCATACCATCCCAATAGTATGTTACTGCCTCTATATTTTTAGAACAACCCTCAGGTAGCTACCCACACGCCTAACAGAAACAATTATAATGCTAAGGCCAACCTTCCCACCTTCGTTGATAAGTGTATAGAAGAGGTGGTTGGAACCCTGGATGGTTGTATGGCCTCCTTGATCTATCAATTATATTCAAATGAAGTTAATAATATATATATATATATATATAATATTTTGGTAGAATAACTTTATTTATCTATGTATCGAAGTAGGAGTAAACTCCATCTTATAGTATTTGATAGTAGAAGGCGTGAACCTTGTTCAGGTTTATTACTTATTAAGGTAAGTGTGAATGGATTACATGCTTCTATAGAACTCTTTTTTAAAATCATGTAAAACCATATAATTTTTTTAATAAACGAAAACCTATTAAAAACCAAGTTTTATCGA
The DNA here is from genome assembly GCA_963277665.1 of Viscum album. Lineage (NCBI taxonomy): Eukaryota > Viridiplantae > Streptophyta > Magnoliopsida > Santalales > Viscaceae > Viscum > Viscum album. The sequence continues at coordinate 1,793,867,374 of OY728141.1, forward strand.
AAAAATATTATAAAAAATCCTTCACCAATTATATTATTAATGCTTTATTCGGATACTTGTGGATAAATTCCAGGATAAAAATGAAATTAAATAATCATTTACTCTTCCCCTATGTCATATAAAGTAAACTAATTTCAATAACATACCATCCTTAACTATAATATCACTATAGAAACCCAATACCCCTTGGTTGCACATCACTTTTGTTGTGTATTCTGATTCTTCTATCTCCACCCTCTCCATTTCTTTCCCTCCCATCACTCTATCATTTCTTTGGTTGTGTGGATATTTTCTCTATAAGGATTTAGTGGAAATGGAGGTGTCTAGTTAATAACTAGTGAAAATTGTGTAATCTCACAAATGAGAGGCATTTCACCTTTTAGAGAACACAATGAAGTACAATTGTAATCCTCATCGGCTTTATATTCCAAATAGTTATTGTTATATTTTTTTCCTTAAGAATATGTCCCAGTATAATTTATTTTTCTTGTACTACTCTAAGTATTATTCATCCAATGGATGACTACGTTTTATATTATTTTAAGCAACTTAGGTGCATGTCCACAACAGATGGAGGATGTGTGTCAAACAGAAAATGAAATTGTAAATGTTCAAGAGATGAGATGATGAGGATTATAGTTGTCTATAACTTTCACCATTGAATGAATTCAGAGGATAACACTGACCATAGTGTAGAAATTATCTTCATCCTCTTTACTCATTGATTGATTGTTCAACGAGATCTATTTGTGTTTCTTTATCATCATTCTTCCTTTTCCAACAGCATATCCATGTGGTCAACATTTTTTTCACAGTAAAATCATTATACATAGAATTAATTTATTGTTTTATATTTATATTTAATTTATTTCTTATTCGTATGACTCTTATTATAATTGTTTTCTAGTACAAGTGTATTCTTTTGTTCAAGCCTTCAATTGAGATAATGTCAACAAGGAAATATGAAAAGAATGCACACAAACATCATGAAAAGGTGAATTCCTTCTAATTGTTTAATTAATTTCAACGTCATTTTATCTACTAGTTTTAAGTTTATTTCCTTATCATTTTATCTAGTAATTATTTATTTATTTATTCAAAGATCTTTTGGGAAGTCATATTTTCCTTTCCACTATCTACAATAAGCCACAAAAGTGATTAAATGATTTTTTTTATATTTTTTCCGTGCTTTATATTTTTTATGAGTTTTTTTAAACATAAAACATTGCATTTTGAGTTGATTTTATTAGCTAAAAAACCTTTCTCATTGTTGGAAGCCTCTTCTCTTATAACATTCAACAACAAGAAAGGTTTTTTTCTAATAACATCAATTAAATATAAATTGTTGGAATTTCAACATAGAAATGAAATGTAAGCATGGTAACATTGGAATTTAGGATTTTCTTGCGAATTTTGGACGTATAGGAATTAGCCACACCTCAATCCAGCTCACGGTTTTACTGGTATGACTTTAAGTGTTTCTTTTTATTTAAAATTGACATTAATTGTAGTAATACATACAACTGACATACTCAAAAACCAATAAAACATTTTTTGATTGTATTGATACATTAGGGAAATGATCCATAAGACATTTTAGATTTGTAGGAATCAACTGCACATCAATTCTAAACACATTGTGACTAGTATGTCTCAATGTGTCTATTATGAGGTTAAAATTGACAGTCTAGTTCAAAAAATGTCACTCACTAAAAACAAAGAAAACACACATATATTTTCTTGATAATTTTGAAAATTGATTCATAATTTCTTTATGACATTTTGTAATATATCTCACATAAAAATGATACCCTATGTGATTGGTATAGGTCAAAGATAATACCTCCAGTTTAAAATGACATTTTATTAAAAAAACAAACGATGTACTCAAAATCAATCGAAAACATATGAATTGTTTTGATACTTTAGTAAAACAATACATAAGTCTTTTTAGGCATGTAATAATAAATTATTCCTAATTCGACGCATGTTGTGAATGGTATGACTCCAAGTGCATCATTATTTCAAAATGACATCAATTTCAATAAAAAGACAACTAACCTACTCCAAACTAAGAAAGAACGTTCATATTGTTTTTATACTTTATTTAAATGATCCATAAGTCATTTTTGATGTGTAGGAATTATTATAACCTCAATATGACACAAGGTGTTCCCAATATGACTCAACGTGTCTGTCATAAGTTTAAAATCAACAGTTTAGTTCCAAAAATGATACTCACGAAATCTGATAAAATGCACTCAGATATTATTGATAATTTAGGAAATAGATTAATAAGTCATTTTTTACATCTAGGAATCAATCTCACATCAAAATTATACAATATGATATTATTATGAGTTAGAGTGTGTTATTCTAGTAAAAAATGACATTTTAGAAAAAAAAGAAAAGTGACGTACCCAAAACTAACTTAATGCATTCGTATTTTTTTGATAATTTATGAAAATTATCCATAATCAATTTCGGATATTTAATAATTATATTCACATAAATCTAATTCATAGTGTTACCAATATGACTCAAAGTGCATACTTTTATTTAAAATTGACATCAATTTTAGTAAAAAGGACAACTCACATACTCAAAATTGAGAAAACACATTCAGATTGTTTTTTTTACTTTAGAATAATTATCCATAAACCATTTTTGATGTGTAAGAATTATTTTTACCTCAATCTGATACATGATTTGTCTAGTATGACTTATTTTTTCTATTATCAGTTTAAAATCAACATTTTAGTTCAAAAAGTGTCACTCACTAAAAACCAAGAAAACATACTCAAATTGTATATATAATTTGAGGTAATTATTAATAATTCATTTGTGATGTTTTGGAATTGGTATCACATAAAAATAGCACACTATATGATCATTATGTGTCAAAGTGTGTGTTTCCAGTTTCGAATGCCAATACAGTAAAAAAGACAAGTGACATACTCAAAACTGAGAAAACACATTAGAATTGATTTGATACATTAGGAAAATTTTCCATAATTAATTTGACATGTGTAAGAATTATCCACACCTTAATTAGATTCATGGTGTGACCATTATGACTCCATGTTAGTTTTTTCAATATGTAAGAATCTTTTTAGTTTAAAACATGCATGACATCGCAAAAAATGAGAAAAAAATCCAAGATTGTTTTCTCCTCATTTAAATACTCTATTCAAAATTTATTTTACTGATTTTGTGGTTTTATTTGTGATGTGGTCTGTTGTTATAGCACACTTCATAGTTTTGGCAGTGTGCTATAGTACCACAATATAGTATACCCCATTATCAGTGCTTTTGATAGCATTGATAAAAGGCTCGGGCTTTTAATCTTACTCCAGTCGTCAGTGATTTTCTAGCACTGGTGAGGGCCATTTTTAGCACTGATAAAGACCTATTTTGTAGTGGTACTTCCATAGGTTATGAAGAAATATATTATGTTTGATGTGTCAGAGAAGGTTTCTAGTCATGAAGAAACTAGTGGGTGATAACGTAGCTCGCTTATATACGAGTGTTTATGTTTCCATGTATCCAAAGGCACTAGAGTAGTAAGGTCTTTGGGTGCTTGTTTTAGTTATGTTTTAACTATTCTGAAAAGTGATTTAATGTATATGTATATAAATTTTGAGTCATTATAGTTGGTGTCAGTGAAAATATTTAGTTTACCTTTGTAAAATGTATTGATAAAACATTAGTTATAACCATAAGGATGTGTCTAAGGATAATTCTAAGGATAAATAAAATCATAAGAAATTGTCCTGGAAATTTTTTAAAGGATATATTGAGTTATTTCTAGAAATACCTCCATATATAGATAATAAAATTAGATGAGGCACTGTAATAGATGTACCTAGGATTCAAAACTCTGACAAGATGTTTCGAACCTGACTCGGGGTAATCTGGTGCAAGATAATGGGCCTTGTTGAACACGAGGTTTGACACTCCTAGGGGATATGTTTTGGAAACTCAAGAACTCTTCATAAAACATTATAATGGATTTGAATAAAATATTACTATTAATAACATAGGATAAACCTAAGGTTTCATCGATTAAAATGTAGGTGTCATGATTTTGACATTCTATAAGTAATTCTTCATGATTATATGGTTTTCTCCTATGATATGTGTTTATCACCTTGTTCTTTCTCATTTTAGTTAATAGTGTAAACTAGAATGAATTGGTATAATATTGAGTCTAATGGAAAATATAGTGACTATGAGGAGTGAAATTGGATAATGAATCTAGAGAAATATATTTTGATTCTATTGAATCTGCTGTCGTGATATATGATTAACAATGTGAACTTTGGTGATATTCCTAACAAATCACATAAGTTGAAGATGTAATTTTATAAATGTTAAAATTATAAGGATTATATAGGAACGAATATTCATATTCCTACATGTTAAGAATAAGGGAAAAAGAACCTTAAAGAATACCTCAAATGGAGGGGAATATTTTATCTCTATGTAAAAAGGGTCATAGAGTGAAAATTGTCATGGAATTCAACATCTCATATATGGAGAACATGGAAATTACCCAAATAAATTATCGTACATAATACTCTACTTCTAACCCATGGAATGACATATTCTTTGAAAACCATTAAAGTGGATGGATTGAAGTATTTATGTATTTGAATCCAAGAATTATGAATAGTGAAATATATAAGGATTATTTAGTTAATGTTTTTCGTTAAGGATTTCAAGAATATTTTTAATTGTCATAATGGACAAGAAAAGTAATTTAATGAAAATATGTTATTCTTTGGAAGAAAAAGATTAAGGGAAAGATAACCCATAATCTTTTATTAATGTTAATATTAGGTTTTTTTGGATAAGTGACATATTGGATATAAATAAGTGAATTGGACAGTGTTTATTACTATATATATGATTATTTATTATTTGAAAAGTGGTCTATGTCATCTGGGATGAAGTTGAAAACATTTTATAATATATCTAGTGATATTTGGAATAAGGAAGCATGCATGTTTTCCAAAATTATTTATGGTGATTTAGGTTATAACCATGTTTCAAGAGAATATATAATGAGGGTATTCACATGTTTGGAGTGTAACAACAAAGAGATACTTTGTGATATACGGGGGATCAATGTCAAGCTATTTTTGTGAACTTATTTAAATTTTTTTTATTTTCATCATTCTTAAGTGTTATAAGGTTAACCATTTATGGGATATTTAAGTTAAACATTGAATGATCATTATGATATTAAAGTAGTATCTCACCACATGAGGATTCAGGAATATTGGATAATTTTCTTTAATAATATTTTGTTCCCGGTAAACAAAGAGGGATGGATGAATCATCAGGGATGACATGATCTATTAGTGATTGAGGAATGAAAAAAATAAAATTTCTTTTTGGATAAATAGGTTAAGTGGATCAATTAACAAAAAAAGGATGATATGTTCTAGAAATAATGAAAGTATATCTTTTCAAGAAAGTTATTCAACTTTTTTAAAATGATCTATAAATAAATTATTATCCAAGTACTTTCATTTATGATGGATCCGATGATCTGTTATATCATTGAAGATTTATTCCCCGGTGATTGTTAACATTCTTCTGACCTTATTTCTATCACTCCCCATAAAAACATTGTGGTTTTATTTATCATCAATTTACATGTTTTCACTTCCAACCTATGTTTACTATATGGGAATCTAATTATGAGTTACATTGGGTAACTATTACGGTTCCATCATTCTTTTTTTAATGAAGTTTTAGTGTTTGTTATTACAATGTGGGATTCTATAAGAGGAACTACCATGTATTAAAACATTGATAACCTAGACTAATTTTGAGAGAAAATTCATTTTAAGGGGGTACAATGTAACGCCACGAGATTTGGTGAAATATTTTTTTTCTGAATTAATTTAATCTTTTTGATATTTTTCATTTCACGCAACATAGAAAATAATTATTTTATATATATAATCACTATATTTGGATTGTGTTATAAGAAATACCAAGTTATTCATGCACTACATGAAATATAATTTTTATATTCTTATATATGTAACACTAAGTTAAGATTAAGTTTCATGAAAAAACTGACTTTCCTTATTGGCTTGCATAACACGCATAACCAAGTGTTACCAAATAATAGGATATTATATAATAATATATAACATAGATTTTAAATTGGATTTTCTGAATATTATTAACAAACTTATGTAAATATTAGTTTTTTCAAAAAATATAAAATGAATTAATTAGTTTTAAATTCTTTATAAATGATTTTATGAATCATCTGAATATAAAAGAGTATTTTTAAAGAAAATAATTATTATGCACACAAAGTTTTTTAATACTAATAAATTAAATGAGTTACAATTAGTAAGTAATTTTAATTTAATATATATTTTATATATCCTAGTAAATATTTTTCATACTCATCTAATATATTTTATAAGCATAATATAATAATAGAAACAATTTAACTCATAAAAACAAATATTCTTATTAACGAAATTTTACTGCCTTTTAATTGTGAAACTATTTTAAAAAAATATTGGAAATTTTATAAATCATATATGTAAAAATAAACATAATATTTGAAATATAATTATAAAAATTGGGTTGGGGTGAATTTTTAGTATTTTTCTATGAAGTTTTTTAAAATTAATAGTGAACAATATTGTATTTTAGTTCAAAAATTCATTTTCATCTAAATTATTTATAAGTTCAAATTAAATTTTAAATTGGTTTAAGAGTCTCATTGGATAATATTTTTATAAATTAATCCAAATTTGGTAATTTTAACCAATTTCCCATTGAAATTTACTATGAAAACATACCAACTATTTGCACATTTTAACATTAAAAATACACCTTGTCATCTCGTCTATGAGATAATATTTAAATTAATTTTTACCACTTCTATGATTGAATTTGGAAGAAATGGTTCCATATTTGGAATCAGAATAATTTATAATTTCTAATAATTTTAACTTAGTTTTTGATAAAAAATATTAGGGAATTAAATAAAATTAATTACAATAATTAAGGTTAAATTAGGCTTAATAAGGGACTAAACCATAACCTTAAGGCCCTAAACAACCGATAAACATTTAAAAAATACAATTTATTGTCATAATTTGACCCCATCCTCCATTTTCTTAACATTGTATCATTATTGGATCAAATTTAAAAAAAACATTGGTGGGTTTCCTTTTTCCAATATATTACAAGAGTACCACCCATCCTCCATTATAAAAGGCCTCATCTCCTCTCACTTACTTAAACATCACAAGCCACTTTTTCTCACCCAAAATATAACCAAATATATTTACAAAATACCTAAATTCATCCTTGATTCTTACTTTGTTCAAAAATATTTCCAATGAGGTTTTTTGTTTCATACTAAAAAGAGTTACCCGATTAAGAGGTAACACCCTTCCTCAAACTCTTTTCTTTTATTTTCTTTCTCCACTCCCTAAAATATTATTATTACATGATTTTTTATAAAAAATAGTATAATTAATATACTACTATTTTTTATGGTAATTATTTTACCTACACTTACACACACATCAATCTAATGGGTAATGAACATACTGTTTACGTGTATGCGGACTACCGCCTCACTAAATAATGATTGTTCATTTTTCCTTTACCACCTCTCATGGTGGAAATTATGATTAAAAATATGTTTATATATATTATATATAATATTTATTATTTATTTAATATTTTTTAATTCTTTTAAAATTTATATATTTATACTTTCTATTTGATGTTAATAAAATAATTTTGTTTGAGGAATTGTGGACTTTCGCCCCCTCAAAGTGATGTGATTCATTCATACACTATATTAAATGTATTAAGGATGGGTTTAGTGAATATATATGATATATATTATAAAATAAAGATACTATAAAAATGATATATATATATATATATACATACATATTTTTGTGTGTATTTTACATTATTTCTTTCAACATGACAAATAAACGTAAGTAGAATGCATGCGTACGTACGACCTACCATCTCCATAAACAGTGCATTATGTTTGATACTTATATATTACAAGGAATATTATAATAAAAATATAATGAAAATAACATATATTTAAATCATGATTTATATTTACAAAATCATGATATAAATATAAGTACCAAAGATATAAGAAATTAAGTCACATGTGAAAAACAAAGCAGATATTACCCGAAGTGAAACCTTAACATAGAATTTTCAACAAGTAGGTGATATAAATCCATAATAAAACCATGTATGGTTTTATAAGTACTAATATGGTTCAAATATATATGTATAAAAATTTATATTTATTTTATAGGTGTTTTGAATGATTACGATGAGAGTAAAGACACAGGGTAAGGAAATTTCATCTCACTCCTTATTTCTGTGAGATACATCCCTTATTCAGCACTCCATTATTTGGTGTGGTGTATATACTATCCATTAATTAATTATATTACTATTATAATTAAATATATTGGTATTTACATAACCATTTTATTATATTTATACCATGGAGTTTATGTTTCAAAATTCACCAAATCGGTAATGTAATTTTTGTCTCAATTTTCCTTCTTTGAGAAACATTCCAACCTATATTTTTATATGAGGTTTATATAAATCCATTGAAATTTTATATCAATAATCTAATTACTTTAATTATATTTTATCCTTCATTTAATTTCATTTTTTTACATGGGTATTATAGTTCAATGTTACCATGTTATAAGAGTTTATTGAAATAATTTCATCACTTTTAGAGATTGTTTGTGATAATGCTTTATTTGAGGAAGTATTATGATTCATATCTCAAAAAAATTATTCTATTATGGTTATTAATGATATATTAATGTTTTGGTACTATTTTATAACTCTTTTGTAGATAATATAGTCATTAATGTGTTTTTAATAAAGCATGACTTTACCTCTCACTTCGGTCAGAAATCTGTGTTAATTTAAAACCACATCTTCAAAAATATTTCCAAAAAAGTTATATTATTACTATATGATATTTAATATAAATTGTATATATTTTTTATACCTTTTCAATAAAAAAATTCAATAATGAATCTACTTGTTTATTTTCGGTCAAGGCACCATTCTAAACTTTTGACGATGTAAAAGGAATAATCAGCATGTTCAGGTTTATTTTCCATCATGACCAAAATTCCCTTGAATAATCATTTACAAGAATAAAAATTATTTTTATAAGATAATGTTTTCCAAACATTCTTGAAATTTATTGTTTCATAAATTTTTTCAAGGAAAAAGGTTTTCAAAACATTTTCAAGATTCCTTTACAAGTTTTAAAGTAAAATTTTCACCTAAATGTTCTCAAAATTTCTTTATAAGTTTTCTTCCCAAGAAAATGGTTTTAAAAATATTTTATGTTTTTAAAAATACTTTTTCAAATAATAAATGACATTTTACTAAATAAATTAAAAGATATTTCAAAATTATTTTCCATCTAAGATAACATTTGTTGATGTTAATCTTTCCTTTCTTTGAAATGATTTAAATGTTCCATTCATATTCATAATTTGAATTTTTTATTCTTGATGTAATGGAATTTAAGAAACAAGTTTTTATCTCATGGGTTACATGTTTATGAAATCCATTTTTTCATGGATTTTTTTGATGAAATGATTATGAAACTATTATCTTTTTCAAAATGTTATGATATGATTACATGTTTAGGACACCGATTTAATTTCATGTGTTTTTATATTATTATTTTTGATTTTTTGGCACATGTATGTATGAAATAATTATGATATGGGTAGTACCTATATCTCCCTCCAATGCATTGGGTAAATATTTATATCTCATGAGATATACTAATATTCTATTGGGAGTGAACCTTGACTACTATGATGGATATGGGAGTGAACCATGACTACCAAGATGGTATGAGGAGTGAAATAATGCTACTAAGATGTACATGGGGGTGAACCGTGACTAAAAATATGGTATGGGGAGTGAAACAATACTACTAAGATGGTCTTTACAGCGATGTCTTTGCTACTATGTAAATCATATTATATGCTTATGTGTTTTCCACAATTACATGTTTTATTCCTACGTTATGACTTCACAGCTTATGTAATTTATTTCCTTATGATTCATGGATTATTAAATGTCAATATTTACTCCATGATACATGTTTATGATCTTTGATATGCAAGGTATGATCTTTAAATGTCTTGATCACATTCTCATACCGCAATAATCAAGTTTTTTCTTACATGTATCCCTTGTTTTCGCTTACTGGGCATCTGAGGATACCCCTTTTTATGTTTCCTTCCCTAGGGTATGAAGATATTTAGTTTGTTTGATGTTTCTAATAAGGATTCTAGTCATAAAGAACCTATTGGGAGATAATGTAGCTCACTTATGTTCTAGTGATTATGTTTCCATGTTTCCAAAGGTAGTAGAATGGTATGGTCTTTGGGAATATATTTGTATTATGTTATAATTATTTTGAAAAAGTTAAGAAATATCTATGTATATAAAGAGATGGTCATTATATTTATATCCCAATGGCTTCAAGTAATGAAACTCTTTACCCCCAACCAACGGTCTCAGTACCGTCAAGCAATGGATCCTCACCATCCCTCTGGCTTTATACCGCAACAACCTCCAACCATTTCCTTAATACAAATCTAGTGAAGGACTCTATGCATATGAGTAGTCAATACCACCTTATCATCTTAGAAATTCTATGTAAAATGTCTCCAAGTGGTGCATTATTCGGCATGGGTGAGTATAAATCACCAAATAAGTCCCTATAGAACACCATCCCGACACCTCGTTCCCATGTATCCATGTTTCTCATTCTCATGGTAAACACCACCTAAAATCACTTAGTCCGTTCCCAAAACCCGAAGACCTCATCACCAAAATATGATGGCCATTTCTCCCCTCCTATAATTATTATCACTCATATATTTTGGGCCTCGCCCAACCAGGGGATTACATATCCTCATTCCAGATGGCCAATTCCATCTCAATCATATGTTCAAGCCCATCCTATTCCCATGGAACTCAATAGAAATATATATAATTAAAAAATTAATTAAATAAATACACCTGTTATAACTGCCGAGGTGATCCCAATACTCATACCTGACTTGGGAATTAATGTAAAGGCTTGGTAATTCTTAGAGGTATCCCATATGGGATTCTATATAATTTAAGGTCATGGAATTAAATAATTCGGGTCTCACTTAGACTACCCAATGGAACACCCAAAGTCAAAACACTAAAACAACCTAAAAATCATGAATAAATATAATCACCACCTACCTCATGTTATTAGATTCTCTCATGTTCGATGTTATCCTATAACTCGATTAGATTTAGAAGAAATCAACATTTTAGAAAAATGCCTTGAAAAAAGGTTAAATTGGATCGCATATATTTAACACTCTTTATGGAAAGAGAAAAGAAGAAAATAATCAATGTGAATCAATAGATTACCAATGTTTTTCCAACACACTAGAAGGTGAGAAGATCAAATTTGTCATGAAGGGTGTAGCTCAACACCTAGCAAGAGGAAGAAACAGGAGAGCACCCCTACTGTGCACATAGAATTAAGGAGGAAAGAGGAGAAGGAGAAGAAACTTATAGAGGGTAAGGATAGTAATTTAACAAGTTTAAAAGGCTCACACAGTTAGATCATATAGTTTTTTTAATCATACAAAACTCATGCAGTATCCCCTTTCCAAGGATCTAGCTCCCATGATTATCCCGAAATATTTTCCAAACCATGTGGAATCCATGAAAATAAAATTTACTGAAAACTAAGAAGGTTTTTCATATCCATTCACATCTTCCTGCATAGTTTGTAAAACTGTAAACAGAGAACTTGGAGGGCCATGTCATTTCTCTTGAGTGTCTGCATGGTTTTTCGAACTGCGTACCTCAGTCTACCCCTTTTGAAAAATCCAGATTTCGGCCTACGAAACACTAAAAATACAAATAAAACCCTTAGAAACATTCTGAGTGTTAAAAAACATCCAAAAATAAGGTATTGGTTTAAATTAATTCTTATAATTAGGTTCTAAAGATTAATAATAGTGTTGGTTTAACCATCAATCTTAGAAAATTCAAAACAGACAAGGAATTTGGTGTGCTCCAAAAACGTAAGATGTTGCAATCTCTTCTCCTTAACATAGATCTTCTCTAAAATATAAAGAATAAATATGATATGGTACTGAACATATGTGTATCACTAAAAGTAACCCAGACTACCCCAGTAAAAAGGGCATAGTTCAGCTCCCTTAAGGCACTCCCTAACATTGGAGTTACCTACCCCTATCACATCCTAGCCAGAAAATCAAATTAAACAAGTGTTTCATCAACCATACCTAAACTAAAAAAGTAATCCCATGATGTATCATCACTCAAAAACCACATCATATGATCCTTTATCATACCCAACACCCATCATGTCCAACATCTCATCATATTCCTACCTTGTGTCCATCCCCCAAATGGCACCTATATGGTCACTATCTCAACATTTTCTCAAAAAACGTTTGTGTGTCACCCACTTCACATGAAATACAATTATTTTCATTGCCCAGATGATAATAACTTCACCAATTTATTAATCTATAAAGTCCCACATGTATGTCTTGGTTCCACACACCTCATATAGATATATAATGCATTCAAACTTATGACAACCTACTAACCATCATCTATTTTGTATATAGATACATAACATACACCCCTTACTCCCAAAATATGCATTCCTAAAAAATATCCATTCCATAATAAAAAAAACATGGTAAAATGACCACAGTGTACCTTTAATCATTGTCATCTCAATGAAATTCACCTTGCTTGAAGCCCGACATCCTAAAGCCAGACCTCCCTGTAGTGAAACACCATCCATTGGTCAATGACCACACTATTGGGTCTCACGACCATTTCCATAACCTCTATGTGAAACTAAAACATGGATACCATCTCCTGGTATAGCTCCAGATCTAAAATCAGAACCCTGCATCTACCTTGGTCTCGAACTATCTGTTATCTGAGAAGGATTCCTACATAACCTCTCAATATGTCTGATCAGACCACATGATGATCACTCCTTCAGTTCCTGATCTGACTACATCCACACGTGAACCATATTCCTAAACTATAATTACACCATTGAAGAACCACTATGAGGTGGTCTTCTCAAATACCTAACCTAACTGCCCTATTAGAACTCATCTATGCCCCACTTCTAACTATCTGAATCATCATTGTTGTAATCACTGAAATATTCCACCCATGATGAGTACAATTGATCCATAAAATTTACCTTGTCTATGAGCACCTAATTCACCACCTCTAAGAATAAGTTCAACCTAAATATTTTTACCATAACAAGAATGGTGTGTAATAATCCATCCTTTAAAGTCTTAAACCTTGAGGTGTCATTTCCTTCCATACCAAGTGTGAAATCAGACAACTCAGTGAAAGTCTTCATACAGTACATTATGGACATGTATCCATGATGTAGGCTCAAGAACTCATAAGCTCTCTCTACCCTCAGTGTATCTAGAAAGGAGTGATCAAATAATCCTATCCTCAAAATATTTCAAGGAGAATCCCTTGGGTTTTACTGCCTGTAAATGAACATCCCACCAGTGCTTATTCCTTCCTCCAAGAAATTATGTAGCCATCTTCACCCTCCACCTTGGAGGTGTCTCGAGATTCTTGAAGATCATCTACATCGACCTTATCCAATTATTAGTTGTTTGTGGTCCTCCCTCAAGCATTAATAGTGTTGGGTGATATGAATTGAACTCCTGAGTCAGGTATTCCATGAAAGGCCCTCTCCCGAACCTCCCTTGTTAATTCTATGGATGACATGTACCAGGCTTGCTCGGAGCTTCTCATTAATCCGTGGACCAAAAACTATCATATTCAGTGGATGAACTACATACACTATATCTTATACTTGAGCATGTACCCAAGACTAAACTTGTACCTCATGATTTGTCTGACCATATGGGACCTCATCACAACACTCATGGGTCATAACTTTTCCTCTCTCAAGAATCACAAAATCATCTCCCACCTAATGCCACATTTGAGACTATCTAGGTGGCATCCCAAGGAATTCCAATATTATGGTTAGACATCCCAAATAATGTATATAATTCATATAGGTAATTTAATAATATGTAGATGATATTATTAATATTTTAAAGACTTATTATATACTCCCTTTACTGATTTTATATGAAATGTGCATAATTTGTGTGAAATATTAATGTTTTAATAATAAGAATATTTTTTTGATCATTTTTAGAAGTATTCCAATTGAGTTTGTTTACTTTTTTTATTTATAAGTCTCACCCTAATGATAAAAATTATGTGGTTATTGTTTTTCATGATTCCTAATTCAATATAAAACATTTCATTAGAAGGAATCATGGGCCAATTCTGCCATTTGAAAGATCCCAAGGACCACACAAGATGACCCAAAGAATTTGTGAAGAAACTGGACCAACCATGATGACTGAGTTACTGGTCTAAATCAAGAAGCCCAAATTTTATGAAACTCTACCATATGTTCTTTATTATCTAGAAGAATCACGGATAAAAATTTCAGGGACCAAATCCAAGAACAAGGGGCCCAAATGAAGCTTCGAATTCTAGCCCACCATTCTAGACTGTAATTAAAATCCAGACACTATTCATGGTATATCCAATGATTTAATAATAAAATAGAGATGAGATTTTGCAGTGTGAAAGAGACAATATAGGCAGACTACTTTTTTGAACAAATCATTCGGCTTTGAAGGCATATTCCAATTCAAAAACTCATTCATATTTTCAACTTCAAAAATATTGGATTGAAATTGACAGATTAAATTTGTTTAATAAACCGGCCCTAACTTTGGATCCATAGGTCCAACTGACTCCATATTTTGAGATAGGTCGGAAAACTTTATTATAGATTACTTTTAAGAAGGATATATCATGAGATTCAGCTGTCTGAATATCTAACTCGTCGATCCAATAGGAGGGACTGATTGGGAATGCAAACAGTCCACTTCCTTGGGTTATAAATGCATCCCCCTCCAATCCTTCAAAAGGGTTGGCATTTCAGAAGATACGAGCACATATTGGAATGACCAAAGCATTTCAAAAGGCTTGGAAGGACCTTCCATACTCAACCTTTTACTTGAGATACCCTTCCTCATCTCTTTGTTTCCTTTCAATTTTGTGTTTTTCTTCGTTTATAATCTTGTAAGTTTGTGTTTTGTAACTCTGTTTTAATGAATTTTTCTTCTTAAATATCTCTTATTCTCATCCACCTTCTATAGATTAACATTAATTTTCTTAAAATAGTTTAAATATAGTTGAATCCCCTTCCCTTCTTTTTCTTCCTTATTCAATCGAAAGTCTGTTTTTTAATTCTCATCATTGTTCATGTGTGTGTGTTTGATGCACCACTCTATTCTCATCCCTTAATTTTTCTTCAATTATTAATTTATTATCATAATAAATATAACTAGATTATTAAACACCCAAATGGATGAGTAAATCTCTCATTGGGGTGAGTCAGAATATAGGGATGTTAAGTGATTAAGAATATTTTTTCGATGAGTATTCATTAATTTAACATTATGTATGTTGGACTTAACATGTCATGGATTAAGGACATATTTCGTTTAACATGTGGTTTCCATGGATTATTGGAATCATAATTAAACTACCATAAACAATTAATGGTAATTATTAGAACCCTATGTTAATTTAAGTCTTGGATTAAAGCCTTAAAACTTAGGAATTCCAATCAATGTTATCCTGAGAAGTGGGTGTTAATTTAAATGCAATATAAAGAAAAGCTTAAGGATATCACAAGATTAACTCCCTAATGATGAACTCACCCCAATATTTATCAATTTTTTAAATCAATTATAGTCAGTCAATCATTTAAATTAATCTCTGCAAAAAACCCCTCTAATCAAAATACAATCAACTAAAAACAATTGACTATTTAAAAAGTATCATCATCGAGGATTAGACCCTAGTGCTGCTATACACATTAGCAGACCATCGGAACTTTGACCGGTCTATAGGTGACAATAGTCTATGCGTTTCAAATAGCGCCATTTCCGGGGATGATTATTTAAGTAGTCATTAGTTTCTAGTTATTGTAAAAAAACAAAAAAACAAAAAATAAAAAAATTGAAAAAAAAACACAAAGTAAAACTCGCCTTCTCATAAAAATCATAAACTGAAAAAAAAAATACAAAGAAAATCCCACCTTCTCTTTCTTCAAAATCTCTCTGAATGCCCCATAGCCTCCCAAAAAATCCCTCGGATTTGTTTATCCCTAAAATTGAGCAAACAATTCACCAACTTAGGAGGAACAGAAGAGATAATAAAATAATTCAAGAATCATCCCTTGTCCAACCAATTGAATTAGATATGGCCAATCCTAGGGAACAAACACTTAAAGAACTTGCTTCCCCTGATATGAATTACCTACCTCTTGGTATTCAATATCCAAACATAGAGGCTAACTTTGAACTCAAATCGAGTTTGATTCATCTTCTCCCTCATTTCCATGGGCTAGCCGATGAGGATCCACATCTCCACCTTAATGAGTTCCAAGTAGTATTCTCTACCATAAAGCCTCAAGGGGTTTATGTGGAACAAATCAAACTCCGAGCTTTCCCTTTCTGCCTAGCTGACACTGCCAAGTCATGGATTTTCTACCTCCCTCCTGGTTCCATAACCACATGGAATGACATGAAGCGACTTTTCTTAGAAAAATTATTTCCGGCTTCTCATGTTGCTTCTATCTGGAAGGAAATAAGTGGTATTCATCAATACCCAAGTGAATCACTCCATGAGTACTGGGAGAGGTTCAAAAATCTTGTTAAAACCTTCCCACACCACTGAATTCATGAGAAAATCTTGATTCAATACTTCTATGAGGGGTTATTGGCAATGGAAAGAACCCTCATTGATGCCGCAAGTGGTGGTGCTCTTGTTGATAAAACACCCGCAGCTGCAAGAGATCACATAAGTAACATGGCTTCAAACAGACAACAATTTCATACTCGAGCACATTCTCAAGTCAAAAAAGCCCAAGATAATCAATCAATTGAGCCTAACAAGATGACCGAGTGGATAAGTGAACTTACAGGTCTTGTACGACAACTAGTTGTGGCTACCAAATCCCCAACCTCATCTTCTCCACAATCAATGTTTCATAGACCTATCAAGAACTATGGAATCTGCAACACTTAATCTCATCCAACAGACACATGTCCACAACTTCAAGAGGATCAATCTGATTCATCTGGACCAATGGAGCTCAATGCAACGTATGCTCAGCGGAACACCAACCCTCAACTATCATTTCAGTTTGTTGGAAACTTCAACCAACCTCACTCTGAGCCCTTTATCTTCTTCCAATAACCAAGGCCTTAAGTTTGGTAATCCCATATCTCATCCCCCTCAATTACCTCCTCAAAACCCAAACCAGTTTCAATATGTTCAAGGTGTTGGTAACTTCCAAAAACCTTATCCTTTAATTCCTCAACCTCAAAGGAAAAATCCTCCCCCAGGATTCTATTATACTAGACAACCTTCCCAAGGATTTCCCAAGAACCAAAATCTTCGTAATCCCAATTCGGGACAAGACTATTTTTTCAATCAACCATGGGAAAGTGCAATGGAAGATCTTGCATCCTTCACCCGTTCCAACCTCAATAACATTGAAACAAAAATTGGTCAACTTGCATCCCACCTTAGTCAACAGCAGCCATCCAATTCTTCCCAACTCCCAGCTCAACCATTAACCAACCCCAAGGGTAATGTAAGTGAAATTACACTTAGATCATGAAAGCAAATTTCTATACCTCAAGATAAGTCATATAAACCACCTTTAAATGTTGACCTAGAAAATGAAAAGAAAAAGAAACTTGAAAAGAACTGGAATCCATTCCCTCACCTCATTCTATTCCACATAAGAACCCAATTCCTTTTCCTCAATCCATTTCTAAGCCAAAAAAGTCCTTTAAACCCGATCCTAAAATACCCTATATATTTACACGTGTTGAAGTCAACATTACCCTCTTAGATTCCATAAAAAATTATTAACTATGAAAAGTTTCTCAATGAGTTGTGTACCCACAAGAGGAAACATAGGACCTTTGATAATGTTTCAACACAATAGTCCATACCCATTAAGTGAAAAGATCTAGGGACCTTTACGGTTCCATGCCAAATTAAAAGTTCCAACTTTGATGATGCACTCATAGACCTAGGAGCCTCGATTAGTGTCATGCCCAAATCCATATTCTCCACCCTTGGTCTAGGTCCCTTACATCCAACGGGTGTTGTCATTCAATTAGCCAATCGAAGCACAGCCAGTCCTAAGGGAATAATTGAGGATGTCCTTGTTCGAGTCAATGATCTTATCTTCCCTGCTGATTTCTATGTCCTTGACATGGAAGGTGAAACGAAATCTTCTCGATCTCCCCTAATTCTAGAAAGACCATCCCTTGTGACTGTGAGAACCAAGATTGATGTCCATTCAGGCATCTTATCCATGAAATTCGGTGACCAACTGGTCAAGTTAAGCATTTTCCAAGCCATGCGATACCCGTATGAGGATCACTCTTCATTCTCAATCCATGCTTCTGAGGACACTTCTAAGAGTCAATCAAACCCCAATCCACCATGTTCTTCATGTTCTGATGACAAAGGATCTTGTGAAATTTTAACCATGATTAACATAGTCATAAATGGTGAAGTTGATATGGACCTTTCATTCATAGACTCTATCAATCTAGAGGATCTTAAAAACTCTCTTGAATCCCACATCAATTCTGATATCTACTGCTCCATCTTGGACATTGTCAAGGAAAATGAATCGGAAGCAAATGAAGTCCCTTCTTCCATTCCTGAGTTGTCTAACCCAAAAATGAAAGATGTGACTGATCTAAAACCGCTTCCTGAACACCTGAAATATTCATTCCTTTTCCGTGATCACTCATATCCTGTCATTATCTTTGCTTCACTTACTGAAACCGAAGAGTCCAAACTTGTTCAGGTGTTAGAGGAAAACAAAAAGGCCATAGTTTGGACCCTAGATGACATACCCAGAATCAGCCCTGCCCTTTGAATGCATCACATCCATCTTTAGGAGTCATCCAAACCAATTATACAACCACAAAGAAGACTAAATCCACTCATACTTGAGATAGTTAGGGAAGAGATCGCCAAGCTTCTTCAAGCTGGTATTATCTACCCAATTTCTGATAGTGAATGGAATAGTCCAATTCAAGTTGTACCTAAGAAGGGTGGGATAACTATAGTCTCAAATGAACATGGATAGTTAGTCACAACTCGAGTGAAGAACAAATGGTGTGTGTGCCTCGACTATAGGAAATTGAATGTTGAAATAGGTAAATATCATTACCCTCTTCCATTCCTTGATCAAATGCTATAACGATTAGTCATAAAGTCAAACTATTGCTTTCTTGATGGATACATCGGCTACTTCCTAATCTCAATCGCACCTCATGACCAAGAAAAGACTACCTTCACATGACCTTTTGGAACATATGCATATAGAAGAATTCCTTTTGTTCTTTGCAATGCTCCTGCAACATTCCAGAGGTGTGTGATGAGTATCTTTTCTGAATTCAGTGAACACTGCATGGAATTCATCATGAATGACTTCACCATTTATGGTGAGTCATTTGAATCATGTTTGAATTCACTCTCTCTAGTCCTCCAAAAGTGTGTCAAGTGTAACCTTGTGTTAAATTTTGAAAAATGTCATTTCATGGTAGAAAATGGGATTGTTCTAGGGAACATAGTTTCAAAAGTGGTTATTGAATTCGATCCTACCAAAATTGAAGAGATCCAATCACTTCCTCAACCTACTTCTATTCGAGACATCCATTCATTTCTCGGTCATGCCGGTTTCTATCGTAGATTCATCCATAACTTCAGTAGGATTTCCCTCCCACTCACTCGATTGCTCCAAAACTATGTCACTTTCCATTTCAATGAGGTGTTCAAGAGAGACTTTGTTGAACTCGAAATTGCTCTAACATCTTCCCCAATAATCCAACCCCCAGATTGGTCCTTACCATTTGAGTTGATGTGTGTTGCTTCTGATAGAGCCGTTGGGGATGTTATTGGTCAAAGAATATAAAATATTCCTCATTTCATCTATTAGGCCTCAATAACATTGGACGAAACTCAATCTCACTACACTGTCACTGAAAAGGAACTTTTAGCATTGGTTTTTGCCATAGATAAATTCTGGCCCTATCTCTTAGGTGCCAAAATCCTCAACTTCACAGACCATTATTCTATAAATTTCCTACTCAAGAAAAGTGATTCCAAACCGAGGCTAATAAGATGGATCCTAATGCTCTGAGAGTTTGACCTTGAAATCAAAGATATACTAGGAAAAGAAAACCATGTGGCTGGTCACTTGTGTATAATTTCTAATTCTTCTCATTCTGAAATCATCGATCTAGAATTCCCCACTAAGCACCTTTAATCTCTCACTCCAAAAATACCATGGTATGCCCCAATTGTAAATTACTTGGTTTCTAGTGTTTTTCCTAAAAAATTTCAAAAGAACAAAAATGAAGTTGAATAGTGTTTCAAAATACTATTTTTGGGAAGAAAATAAACTTTGGAAAACTGGGGATGACATGGTAATAAGGAGATGTGTCAATGAAAAAGAACATTCTTCTATATTAGAATTTTATCACTCACTTGCCGAAGGTGGCCACTTTGAACCATAAAGGACCTCCCGAAATTTCCTAGACTCTAGATTCTTCTAGCCTTCACTCTTAAAGGACTCACATGAGTTTTGTCAATCATGTCCCACTTACCAAAAGTTTGGCCCAATTTCAAAGAGAAATGAATCTCCCAAAAAGACTTTAGTTTTCTGTGAGATCTTCGATGTTTGGGGTATCGATTTCATGGGACCATTACCCCCTTCCAATAGATTCTCGTACATTATTCATGCAGTTGATTATGTTTCTAGGTGGGTCGAGGCCAAACCCACTAGAAAGGATGATTCAAATACTGTTAGTGAGTTTCTAAAGACACAAATCTTCCACCGATTTGGAACACCACGTGCCTTGATCAGTGAATTAGGAACCCATTTTTGTAATAGGACCATAGAATCTCTTTCGAAAAAGAATGGGGTTGTACATAAAACTTCAACTGCATATCACCCCCAAAGAAATGGAATGACTGAACTTTCTAATAGATAAGTGAAAATAGTGCTTGAGGGAATTGTAAAACCCACTAGAAAAGACTGTCCTAAAAGGCTTGGTGAAGCACTTTGGGCTTATCTAACTCCCTATAAAATACCCATTTGGATGTCTCCTTTTAGGCTAGTTTTTGGTAAAGCATGTCATCTACCAGTTGAAATCCAACATAAATCTTTTTGGGATATGAAAAACTGAAATTTTGATTGTGAAAAATCTGTTGAAGAAAGATTGTTGCAATTGGCTGAACTGGAGGAGCTTCGACTTGAATCCTATGAGAATTCCAATCTGTACAAAGAAAAGGCTAAGGTATTACATGACAAAAATATCCTAAGAAAGGTATTACATGAAGGTGAAAAGGTATTGCTCTTCAATTCTTGATTTCAGATTCACCCAAGTAAGCTTAATTCTCATTGGGAAGGTCCTTTTATTGTTTCTCATGTTTACCCATTTGGTGCAGTGCAAGTCCAAGACCCATCTTCAAAAAAAAACATTAACGATTAACAGACATCAGTTAAAGCATCACCATGAAAGGACACACATCCCAGGATCAACATCTACTTCCATTAGATCCCCAACATCTACATTTGACCCACCACTAGATGGAGATGGGAACCCACCAAATACAAACCAGGGGGCACCTCTTTCCCTTTAAATCCTTCTCCTTCTCTCTCTCTCTCTCTCTATCTCTATCTCTCTCTCTCTCTCTCTCTCTCTCTTCTTCCCCTATCTTTCATTTTTTTACCACTTTCCTCATCACATTTTATTATTTACTCTTTCTCTTTTGTGTGGGTGTGTCTTTATAAAAAAACTAAAAAAACCCAAAAAACCAAAAAAATCATTTTAAAAAAAAAATATTAAAAATCAAGAGTCATAGTTACTCACCTTCCAATTTTAAAATTTTTTCCAACCATTTTGGGGTGTCAAAAGACATGATTTCATCTCAAAACTTTTGTGGTTTCTTCATATATTTGGATACATAATATTGTGTCAAACCCAAAAAAAATTTAATTCTCAATTTTTTATTTGGAAAATGATATTTCCTACCTATGAGGAACAACATTTTCTTTCATTCCAAGCCCACCTGTGGTCATATTTTCAATGTATGTGTTTTCACCCCCATTTTTGAGTCTTGTGTTTGTGGGCCTTCGAGCTGAATTTCATAATTTAGTGTGCATTAATATGATAGAGGCATTTTCTAAACCACATGATAATCACAATAACCAAATAGACTCCCTTTTCACTTACATTAATCCTACTTTTGAAAGAACCTTTGAGCCTATGAAAACCCTTTCTTTGATAGCCACATTACAAGCCCAATACCTTTTCCCACCAAATATCAACATGTATTTTCATTGCAGAATATTTTGAAATTTAAGTGTGGGGGGATGGATTTCATTTCAGGTACCCTTTGTTGATTTCACCATATTATCATATGCTTGAGGGAAAGAATCCATTTCAGTGTGGGGGAGAGGTTTTCATTCAGTCTAGTTTGTGAATGTATATATTCTTATGACATATTGTTCAAATTTTATTGACAAGTTTTCAAGAAAAAAAATTTAAAAAAATCAATAAAATCGGGAAAAACTGGGTTGTTTCTTAGGTCGGTCAAAAAATCACTCTTCCTCAACCTTTGATCTTGTTATAACTATTAAAACTAGTGTCTTGAGGAGTTTAATCATGTGTTTGGATATGATTGTGAGTTGGTTTCAAGTTCATCTTTCGAAAAAAAGAGAGAAAAAATAACACTTGTATTATATTATTATGTCATTAAAAGAAGTTTTGTGGGTTGTAAATATTTCATCTTCTCATACCCTTAAAATTCTCTTACTCTATTTTATCTTTCTTCACACAATCATTCCCTCATAAATATGTGTTTTCATTTCCTTCCGTGTCTTATTTCAAAAAAAAATGTGCATTGCTTTTTTCATGTTGGTATTTTACCCCACTTTTTTTCCTATATTTTGGATATTATCTTCCTACTATCCCATAGCCACAGAAAACCCCCTTAAAAAGACCTATTGATTTTTTAGCTCTTTATATAGTGAGTGGAATCTGAGAGCTCTTTCAAACTCTAATATTTTCAATTTTGGTTGGTGAATGAGTGAAGCTCCATAAATTAATTATATCATCTTGAGAGGAGTACGTTTTGTGTGTCAGCATTTTCCATTTATAAATTTGAGCATGAAAAAATGAATTGTTTTTTGGAACACTATTTATGTAACAACTTATGTTGTAATTTAATATGAATGAGTGATATTGTCTAAACCTCCCCCGATTGGAGAAAACACAATTTTAATATTTGATGGTGAGTGAAAATGATTTGGTCATGTTTTTATATTTGTTGCACATGAGGACATGCACAAGACTAAGTGTGGGGGATTTGATGTTTTTAATATTTTCAAGACTTATTATATATTTCATTTACTGATTTTATATGGAATGTGCATAATTTGTGTGAAATATTAATGTTTCAATACTAAGTATATTTTTTTAGGATTTTTAGAAGTAGTCCAATTGAGTCGGTTTACTGTTTTATTTATAACTCTCACCCTACTAAAAAAATTGTGTGGTTATTGTTTTTTATGATTACTAATTCAATATAAAATATTTCATTATAAGGAATCATGGACCAATTATTCCATTTGAAGGATCCGAAGGACCACATAAGATGACCCAATGAATTTGTGAAGAAACTGGACTAGCTATGATGATTGAGTTACTAGTCTAAATCTCGAAGCCCAAATTTTATGAAACTCTACCATAAGTTCTATATTATCCCAAAGAATAAAAAATAAAAATTTCAGGGCTCAAATATTATTACAAGGGGCCCAAATAATGCTTGGAATTCTAGCACACCATTCTGGGAGGGAATTAAAATACGGACACTATTAATGGAATATCTCATGATGTAATCATCAAATCGAGCTGATATTTTTCAGTATGAAATAGGAGATAAAGGTGGATTACTTTTTTGAATAAATAATTCATCTTTGAAGTCATATTACTATTTAAAAACCCATTCACATTTTAGACTTCAAAAATATCAGAATGAAATAGGCAGATTAAATATTTTTAATAAATTAGCCATAACTTTGGATCCATATGTACAAATGACTCCAAATTTTGAAATTTGTCGGAAAACAAAATTATCTACAGCTTTGAAGAAGGTTATATCTCGATATTTGGAAGTCTGGATAGCCAACTCGTCGATCCAAGTGGAGGGACATATTGGGAATGCAAACAATCCACTTCCTTGGTCTATAAATACATCCCCCTCCTCTCTTTCAAAAGGGTTTGAATTTCAGAAGAGAGGAGCACATATTGGCATGACCAATGATTTTCCAAAGGCTTGGGAGGACCTTTCATACTCAAATTTTCACTTGAGATACCCTTCCTTCTCTCTTTGCTTCATTTCACTTTTGTGTTGTTCTTCGTTTGTAATCTTGTAAGTTTGTGTTTTGTAATTTTTTTTAATGAATGTTTCTTATTCAATATATCTTATTCTCATACACCTTATGTAGATTAATATTAATGCTATAAATATAGTTTAAATACAGTTCAATCTCCTTCCCTTCTTTTTCTTCCTCATTCAATCGAAAGTCCATTTTTTTAATTCTCATCATTGTTCGTGTGTGTGTGTGTTTGACGCACCACTTTTTTCTTATCTCTTTATTTTTCTTATATTCTTAATTTATAATCATAATCATTATAACCAGATTATTAAACACCCAAATGGATGATTAAATATCTCATTAGGGTGATTCAAAATTTAGGAATGTTAATTGATTGAGAGTATTTGCTCGATGAGTATTCGTTAATTTAACATTGTGTATGCTGGACTTAACATGTCATGGATTAATGACATATTTTGTTTAAAATGTGGTTTTAATGGATTATTGGAACCATAAATACACTACCATAAACAAGTAATGGTAATTATTAGAAACATAACCTAAGTTAAGGCTTGTATTAAATCCTTAACACTTAAGAATTCCAATCAACATTATCTTGTGAAGTGGGTGTTAATTTAAATGCAATATAAAGCAAAGCTCAAGGAAATCACAAGATTAAATCCATAATGATGAACTCACCCCAATCTTTATCAATTTGTTAAATCAATTATATTCAATCAATCATTTCAATGAAGTTTGGCAAACAAACCCCCTAATCAAAATACAATCAACTAAAAATAGTTGACTATTTAAAAAGTATCATCACCGAGGATTAGACCTAAGTGCTGCTATACACATTAGCAGAGCATAAGAACTTTGACCGGTTGATAGGCGACAATCGTCCATGTGTTTTAGTAGAAAAATCTCACTACCCTTAATATCCCATATCCCAACCATGTAACATGATATTTGGCCTCTTATCCCCTTACCCACTGATATGAGATCTTGGTATCATTTCAAAATCCAAACTCATGGATACTCACTGAACCACATCAGATTTAGTTGAATAGTATTATTCTTAGGTAGGTGATTAAATTTCCACAAAATCGAAGCTAGGAATAAAAATAGATCTTAGCTTCCTCTGTTGACATTTAAAGTAGTTCACCCTCGTATTCCTCTGGGAATTACCATCTTGAAAAACTATGTTACCCCAATATGATGACCTCTTTTCCCAACATGGTGATAAAAAACATCCATGCATGCTCCTATAATATCCAAGACCATTCATATAGGTATCACATATCACAAATCAACTTATCATATCCACATGCTTATATATATATAACATCCTATTTACCTAAACATAAATCATAAAAATGATCATTTTTATATAAATCGGAGGATATCACGCCATAAAAAATAACAATAACACCCATGTTCACCACTTTATGTGAAAATCAAATCAAATATAAAAAAAACTAGACAGAATAGAAATTACCACCCCTATAAGCTTTGTATGCCCCTCGTGCATGGGGTTCCAAGAACTCAAACATGAGTTCTAAACCCAGTTCCAACAAAATTATCATCTTCTATATACCATATCCCAAATAATAATAACCAATAAGAGGTAAAGTAATCCCATTTGATACAATTTGTAGCACCCGAACTGGTTTTCCACTTAAACAGTTCTTTGGGCCGTTTCGCTACTAAGCCTTAGGAGTCCCTCCTCGTACACCAAAGGATTTCAAATAGTAGTGAGGGTGTAAAGAGGTGATATTTAGGAGAATATACCATATAGAGTTGATGATATAAATGTTATATATAAATATAATGTATCAGAAATAATTAATAAACCCAAGACCAGTAACCAGCCCATGGTGGAAGAAAGATAATAGCAATTAGAGCAATAATAATATGAACAATCTCAAAATAAAACATATTTATAAATAAACATCAAAATATACCATTTCTATATACTTAAACATAACATCCATAAAATCTAGGTCATACAATACAATAAACAGAAGGGTCGCCTGTGGCTGACCAATAGTATATACATATAATAACATGATGATATAGATAGAAAGAAAAAAAAGGAAACCCTAGTTGAGGTGAGAACCCATGGTCTAATTCCTTCCATCTCAATATAAATCAATCTCTAATACCTATTTAATGATCTCAAACCTTTACCTGATCACAAATCCGAAAAGTCTACACACTTCCCAAATGGCCCATGTTGGGCTTGAGAAAGAATCTCAATAGGCCACCACTAATGTGTGCATATCTTACGTCTATGATTATAAAGGTGTATACTAAAAATAAATAAAAAGAACAAGAAAAATATATAATATAACCATCTTCCATTATTCTCAACAACCACAAGGAATAAATCACCTACTTTGGACAACACTAGAATACTATATAGAATGAGATTCTTAGAATAAATCTCAATTCATCCCCTGATGTATATAAGTCCAGGTGAACCCTTAGGTTCCACTTAAAATTGAATCACTCATCACCTCATTCCAACTAAAACCTGATGTCAAACAATATGTTATGTCTCAAAGGCACACCCCAATCAAGTACCTAGCCTAGTGGACCACTTCCCATAAGAATCCCCATAAGATCAAATAATGACATTTGAGGAAAGTTGAAACATGCCTACCAATAAAAACATTGTCTTATAAACAAATAATTTCCTTAGGAATGGTGATATCCATCCTATAAAATAGTCCCATCCCAACATCCTCAAGTATGGAAAGTCGTAGCCTCCAACTACCAATATCAACACCATCAACTGATGACTCCTCATCATACTCATGGATTTTTACACAAGTACCTCCATAAATTTCCATACATTATATCTAACAGTGGACTCTGTTAGTATGTATGTTCAATACGACTACATTATTCTAGTCCTACCATGTATACATGACTCCAAATGGTGCATTAACCATCACAATTGAGTGGAAATATCTAAAATCCATAATCCACCCCATCCCGTCACCTCATGCCCCTGTAACCATGTTTCTCAATTTGATGGTCAACACCACCTCAAATCACTCAATCCATGCCCAAAACCTGATGAACTCATCACCTCAATATGATGAAAATGTCAATCATACATTGATTATCATAACTAAAATATTTTGGGCCTCACCCAACCGAGATATCACATCACCTCTGACCAGATGGCCAATTCAGTCACAATCATAAGGTCAAGCCCATCTAGTTCACATTGAACTCAAAAGAAATATATATATATATATATAATTAAAACAATTCAATTTAATCAAATAAACACACCCATATTAACCACTAATGTGATCTTATTCTCCATACCTAGCTCAGTCATGGAAGAAAAGGTTATGTCATGCGCAGAGGAGTCCTACATGGTCTCACATTGAATTTAAGGGAAATACGTTAATTAATTAGGGTCTCACTTAGAATACCCAACAGATCCCTCAGAGACACACATTCTAAATTTCTATAAAATCATGGATAAATATATTAACCACCTACCTCATTTTCTTAGATTCTTGTATGTTCACTATTAGCCTCTAACTCTATCTAATTTAACAGAAATTGGCATTTTAGGAGAATGTCCTAAAAATATGGTAAATCAGATCATATAGATTTATATATATATATATAAGGATAAATGAATTAAGTTGAACTAAGATCTTACCATTTTGGTTCCAATTCACTTCGTGATGAGAAGATTATAGCTCGGATGATGTGTAGAGCTCAACACATAGTGGGAGGAAGAAAAGGGAGAGTGCCATATTCTACATGTGGACTGAAGTACGAAGTATGACAAGGAAAATAAAAAAATGAAAGGTATAATTGTAATTTCAAACTTTTATGTGGTTTATACAGTTAGCTCACACGGTTCGGCTAAACATATACAGCATGTGAGGTTTCCCATACCCATGGTCTAGCTCGCACGGTTATCCCAAATTGCTTTCCAAACCATAAAAAAACCATGTGAATAACTTATTCTGAAAACTAAATAGGTTTTTCATGTTATTTTTCCACTCATATATGGTTTGGAAAATCATTCATAGGTAACCTAGAGGGTATCATGGTTTCTACTAAGAGGCCGCACGATTTGACCAAATAATGTGCTTGTATATGCTACATCTAAAAAAACTAGGATTTCAGAATCCTATACACTTGAAACCCAATTTAAAATTTTAGTAACATAAAATGGGTTAAAAAATAAATAAAAATTTTATTAGGTCAAATGAACTCTTCGAATTATGCTTCAAATATCAAGAAAATATTCATTCTACCCACAAAACTCAAAATATTCAAAACAGACGAGGCATTAGGCCAATTCAAAAACCCCATGATGTTACATTTTTTACCAATATATAAAAAAATACCTTCCTTGAATCACTCTCAATATCCTTACTTCCATGTTTTTATCAGAAACCCCTTATAGGAATGATTTTTGAGAAAACCTAAAGTGGTTATCCGGAGAATAGCTCTCGTTCTTAACCTAGCGTTTTCTTTTTTCTTCTTCTTACATATACATAAAATATTATTCAACTATGATTATATAATAAATTATATAGTACCCA
Source organism: Viscum album (assembly GCA_963277665.1). Classification (NCBI taxonomy): domain Eukaryota; kingdom Viridiplantae; phylum Streptophyta; class Magnoliopsida; order Santalales; family Viscaceae; genus Viscum; species Viscum album. Next base: position 1,793,896,654 of record OY728141.1, read on the forward strand.
TATACTAATATTTTATTATATTAGTTTCATAATATACATAGATCTCAATTTCAATCAAATGGGAAACAAAACCATAGATCGTCTGTTTGGCGGACTACCACTTCGTGAACTGATTTAATTTATTTTCCATCACCACCTCTTGTGACAGGAAATAATGATAGATTCAATTTATTTATATGTTATTTATCAAAACATTATACTTCAATCATTATAATATCACATATACCTTATTTCCTTTAAAACCATTGGAAAAAAAGACAACATCACTCATGTGTACGTGTGGACTTCCGCCGCCACGAAGTGATGCGATGCATTTTCAATTTTATTATTAAATAGATTGAAATAAAGAGATATTTAATTAATATATATGATATATAAAATATAAAAATTATTCTAGAAATTTAAATTAATATTTTTATTTCTTTATTTCCATCATTCAAGAAAATGGAAAGAATGTTTCTGCATACGTACGTCATACTCTCTCCATGAATAGTGTAATAAATTTTTCAATCTGTGAATTTTATGGATGAATATAAATATTTATATAATTAATAATAAAAAATAAATATCATTATTAAAATATTGTATATTATTAAACCATATTAAATGTAATGGGATCAAAACTATAGAACCAAAACATACATGAAAAACAAATCAGTTATTACCTAAAATAGTGTTTTTATTAAAGAATTGTTAATAAACGAGTGATTTTAGGTTATGATTAAATCATATATGTTATGAGATATAATATTATGGTTCTAGAAATAATGTTAAAATCAACCTATATTTATTATTATATAGGTTTTATCATTTATGATGAAATTTCATACTCGAAGCAATGAACTTTTCTCTCACTTTTGTTTTTGTGGGATATAGGAAATATTCACCATAATTTTTTTCATGTGGCTTATATAATTCCCATGAATATATTTTATGATTATTATCATAAATTTTATGGTATATAAAAATCCATATATGTTTATTTATTTCATGGGACTTATGATTTAAAAGTGACCAAATTGGTAAGTGTTGTATGTTACAATCTCATTATTAATAAAATTGTTTATGATTATTATTATGATGATAAAAATTAATGATATAACATTAAATAATATTGTAAATTTTATAATAATATAGTTATTTCTCTAAATTAAAATTTATTCCCTTTATTTTACTCTTTTTATGTACTTAAGTGTCAAAAAGAATGTTTTTAATGCAAATGGGCTTTATTTATCTATTCGGTAAAAAATCCTTTCACTTCCATGTCTAAGATTTAGAAAAACATTTTAAAGAATATTTTTTATTTTTCTAAACAGTTTTCTTAAATTCATTTTTAGTCTTGTTTTATTTTTTAAAAAAGTAAAAGGAATCCTCTTTTATTTTTACAAAAGAGTTACTTTTTACTTTTTACTGAAAATGTGGAAGGAATCATTGTATTAACGTGTATGATTTGAAGGACATTTCCTACGGACATGCCCACTAAATTATTTAAATATTAATTTAAATTTTTCCAAGGATATTTTAAAATAAAATGTTTTATTTAATTTTTTTATATTTATTTATTTTAAAATTTTATTTTCAAAGTGAAAATGTAAATTTCCTTAGGAACTTTTTAAATGATATTTTAATGATATTTATATTCATCAATGAAAAAAAACAATAATTATACTATCAACTACTAGGTATATGTTCCAATGATACCAAACTTATACTTCCTATAGATGGTCTATTAATATTATGACAATATTTTTTTGAAACTTGTTTCCTTTCAACTGGTTATGCTTATGTAGCCTATTTCTTTTAAATGGTTTATGATATGATGAAATGTTTATGAAATACATTTCCTTTATTTGGATTATACAATGAGGAATGTTTTATGATCCTATGGAACACATTTGTATGATTTTAATTTTGTTATCATTGGTACTAGAATTACATATTCCTCTAATGTATTGTGTAATAATGGATAACTCATAAGATAAATATGTTATGCATTAACCTGATTTCATGCTCACAGTTTCATGTGTGGACCCAGTTTCATGTTCATAAGATTAATAGTGGACGTCATTTTCATGTACATAAATTTATATGTGGACATGTATTTCATGTTTAGAAGATTATGCGTGGACATATTTTTTATTTATATAAGTTTATTTGAGGGCCAGATTTTATATCCATAACGTAATGAGTGAATCTGTTTCTATTTGTACATGTTCATAATGTTAAAATCTTTAGGTTTTTCATATTTCTAGTTCTATGTTATACTATAATGGTTTTTTTTTCATTGATTCATTTGTGATTCATGTCTTGTGAACTATAAAACATAATTTCAGGATTCAATATTATGATATTTGATATACAGGTTATGGTTTTCAAATGTTAAGATCTTATTCCCATACTCTTATGCTCGTGTTATGGTTATGTGATCAGTGATATAAACATTTTTTTTACCTTTAGGGATTATGATCTCACCCTTTCCAAAGTTTCCTTTCCTCGTGTTATGAAGAAAGGTATTGAGTATGATTTTTATAGGAATGGTTTTATTTATGAAGAAAATATTGAGAGATTCTATAGTTCACTTATGAACTAGTTATTTATGTATCCTAATTTCTAAAGACCCTGATATTACATAGCAATCATGTGTCTATTTTTGAAATGAAATGAATATTAATTTATTAAGATATAACATATATGTATGAAATGTATATGTTGATATATATAGTATTATAGTATAGTTTTAATTACCTTTGAAACTATGATGATCAAACATTAGTAAAAACCCTTAGGATGGTCCTAAGTGTAGGATATCATCCAAATTTATGGTAAATACATGACTGTGGTTTTCCTAGAAAAAACATCAATGTCTGGATACTACAAGTGGATGTGGCTCTGACACAGTTGTACCTAGGGGTAGTAACTTTGAAAAAGGTGAATTGGCATTTGAATTAATCCACACCTACTGTACGACAATAGACCTCATTTTACTCCTAGTCTAACACTGTCTGGGGATTTGTCTTTGAAATTCAAAAACTCTAAATAAACCATCATGAATTATTTGAATCATAATCATGAATGAACTAGGTAAAACCTAAGGTTTCATATATTGAAAAGAAGTATCCTTGGTTTATACATCATATGACTAATTTCCCATAATTAATCACTTTGATAAAAGATACCCAAAGGTAATTCTAAACATTTTGGTTTTATTAATGGATTGAAGATAGAATGATGAATTTAAGGTGGTAATAGGTAAGTTCAAATATTGAGGTATATTTTTTTGGATTTTTAAAATTATTAAGGAATGAAAATAAATTTACTAAATGATTGGGTGTTGAATTTGTAGTGAATTCCACTAATGGTATGATGATCTCATATTAAGTCTATAATTCTTCTCATCTGATGTTTTTGAGAATTTTATTCCAGAAAATATCATTATTCTTCTTATGTTTGAATTTGATGTTATCTTAGTTATAGATTGGATTTTTCTACATAAATCCCATATAAATTATTGAGTAAGGTAAGTCATGTTTGATATTACAAACCAACCTATGATCTTTTATAAGTATGATGATAAATATGAAATTTTCAGAGAAATCACATCCATTTTATGGGTATTGATTACTATTAAAAAATGTTCTTTATCTCATATGGTTGGGGAGAAATTAAAAATTGATGATATTCTTATTGTGTTGGAGTTCTTTTATGTCTTTCTAGAAGATTTTCCTAAAATTTCACCAAATTGTTAAGTTGATTTCTCAATAGAACTCATACCTATCCCTACACCTATTTCAAATACTCCCCATATAATGTCATTTATTGAGTTGTGAGAATTGAAGAAATTACTCCATTATAATATTGACAAGGGATTAATTCATCCACATGTTACACCTTGGGGTGCAGCTATTATTTTGTAAAAATAAATATGAATTGATATGAATCCCTCTTATTTATTGGGAAATTAAAAATAACACAATCATGAACAAGTTTCCTCTACCCTATCTAGATGAATTTTTTGATCAACTATGTGGAGCTCAATACTTTTTTAAGATTGAACTTCATTCTAGATATAATTAATTGAGGATAAAGATAGATTATATACCCAAGATAGCATTCTATAAAAGGTATAGACACTATGAATATATAGTGAATCCATTTAAACTTATTAGTTCTCCATATATCTTCAATTATTTAATAAATAGTCTTTATAGATTACCTTAATCAGTTTTTTGAAGTCTATATAGATTATATTCTTATATATTTAAATAAAAATTAAGATCTTGAAGATCACATGAAAATTATTTTGAAACACATAAGGAAGGATTTTTTGTATGAAAAATTTTCCATGTTTGAATTTTGGATTCAAAAGGTTTCATTTTGGTGTCATATAATCTCAAGAGAAGGTATATAGATGGATCCATAAAACACAAAAGGTTATTAAATGTTGTCCTATACCAACCATTGTGACTGGAATCTATAGTTTTATTATAATGGTGGGATATTATCAATTATTTATTGAGAATTTATCATGACTGTATGAACTAGTCACCAAGTTAACTCCAAAGGGATCCATGTTCCTTCAGAAAGATGAATGTGAAAAAAAATTCAATGAACTAAAGAGAAGGTTAGTCAGTTCACCTGTGCTTGAATTAACCTGAAGTAGAGAATGGTTTTCAAACTATTTTTATTCATCAAATAAAGGATTAAGATTCATTATGATTTATAATGACATGGTTATTGTTGATCCCACAAGTAAATTGATGGTATATGGTTGGTATTAACCATACCGTGATTTAGATTTAGTTGTGGTAATTTTTTTATTATAGATATAGTGGAATTATTTTTAAATATAAATGTGTGATATATATTTTGATCCTAAAAATTTAAATTATATATTCACATAAAAAAGAGTTAAATATGAACCAAATAATATGGTTGGATCTAATTAAAGATTATGAATTCCCAATGAATTAGCACCCTAGGAAAGTGAACAAGGTGTCATATGATTTTATTCTAAAGGATCATACTATCTTATCTATGATGAGAATCACAACATATTTTATATTCATAGATTTTCAATGGATGTAAATAGAAATATTGAAGGAATGGGAAATATATTTTCTTTCTCAAATGATTGTTCAACCACCTATCCAAGTGATGATTAAAGAGGCACATAAGGAAGATATAGAGTTTTCGAAAAATGTTAGATTTGTTATTGGTTTTAACCATGATTATGATGGAATGGTAAGGACTGGGAAACTTTTTTGAATTCTATATATACCCAATTTGAAGAAGTATTTGTTATAGTAAGCTCACAGTTATTCAATCTCTATTCATCCAGGAAGTATAATGATGTACGGAGATTTGAAAGAGTATTTCCAATGGGATGGAATGAAGAGAGATATTTTATAGTTTTTATCTTAGTTATTGGTATGTCATTAATTTATTTATCAGAGATAAAATTATAATGGTAAATTATAATTATTAACCATGTCATAATGGAAATGAGAAAACATCACCACTGGTTTTATCTTCAAACTCTACATAACATCTAAAGGGCATAATTCTCTATGATTATTAGTCAATAACCTAACCAATAAATCACAATTTATTACTATAAAAATCACTTTAGATCATATTTCTAGGATATATATTAAGGAAGTGGTAAGGTTTAATTGAGTACCACATTCTACTATATCTGATTGGGATATTTGGTTTACCTCGATGTTTTGGAGAAGTCTTCAACATGCTCTAGACATGAAGTTGAGTTTAAACAATGTGTTTCATATTCATATATATATTCAGTAATATGGAACCATTAAAACTCTATAGGATATGTTGAGATCACATTATATGAATTTCAAAGGATCTTAGGATCAACACCTTCCTCTAGTAAGGTTTCATACAACGATTTCTTTCACTCAATCTTTCAAATGGATCCTTATGAATCCCTTATGGAAGTAAGTATAAAACTAAAATGTTATAGGATTATTTTGGATAAAGAAATATATTGGAAACTATATTAGAGAAATTAGTGGTAGATAATGTTAGAACCATTTAGAAACACATAAGGGAATCTCAGAGCCGATAAAAAATCTATACTAAAAAATCATCGGTGTGATTTCGAGTTTGAATTTGGTAAAACGTGTTTTCTATGAATTTCTCAATTAAATAATTTTATAATATTTTGGAAGAAATTAAAGTTAATAACATGGTATAATATCACTTTTTATATTCTCGATCAAGTAGGGATGGGTTCTTATTGCTTTCATCTTCCACTGAACCTCTCTTAAGTCCGTGATGTGTTCCAAGTGTCTCTCCTGAGAAGTACATATTGGATCTCTCACACATACTGAACTCAGAGGTCATACAAATAAATCAGGATATTTATTATAAAGAAAACCCAATGGAGATTCTAGATTTTATAAATAATTTTCAATAAAATAAATCAGCTCACCAGCTCAAAATTTTGTTGAAAACCAACTAATTTGAGGAAGCTACATGGGAACTTGAGGATATGATTAGGCATAAATATCCTCCGTCATTTGAATCATAGTGATATAAATTTGTGGGATAATTTTTTAATGGGGTTATAATGTAAAAACCCATTATTATGGAATATTTTTTTTCAAATAAATCTAATTCCTTCAATATCTTGTGTTACATGCAACACCGAGTTTTAAGAAACTACAATATACTATTAATATTATTATTCAAATATGACTATTATAACTTGGAAGATAAACATGTAGTGTGAATAGAAATAAAAAAAATTAAATTTAATTATAAGTCTTATATAAAAATAAAATATATTTATAAATAAGTACTCAATTTTTAGTGAAGTTTTTATATGCTTCAAAAATATAGTTTTTTCCTCTAAAATTATTTTTACTTTTTTTTTGAAAAAAATAATAAAAACCATTTTTAAAACTTCTATAAAATTTATTTGAGAAAATTAACATGATAAAATTATCTTAGAGTGAATTTTTGATAGTTTTTTTTTTAAAAAATCATTTTTTATGAATAGTGAAAATGCTGGTTTTTATTTAAAATGTATTTTTGTTTAAAGAATTTACAAGTTACATATTCTTTTAAATTTTTTTAAATGTAAAATTAATAAAATAATTTTATTTTGAATCTAATTCAGTTCATTATAATCAATTATATTTTCATTTTTTATATAAAAACTATTTATACTTACGAAAAATATTTCTCTATAAAACTGATCTTCATCGCATTTGTGGGTTTAATTTTATATTAAGTTCTGCCAATTTTATGAATTTAATTGTATAAAATTGTTTAAATATTTAAAACCGTAATATTAAATATTATATAATAATTTCAAATTAATTTTTTTAATAACTAATATTAAAAAAATACAAATTAATTATCACAGTTATGGTTAAAACGGATTTATCGATGGATAAACTAAACTTATAGGGGTTAAAATGACATAAAATTTGTAAAAATAATATTTTATGGAACTATTTGAACCTTATCCGATATAAGATTCTATAATGAGCCGTTTTGGAGCCTTATGACCTAGAAATTGACATGGTATTATTAGAAAACATTCCAAAATTACAAGTGTTCCACTCACCTCAATTATAAAAGGGCACCCCCTCTCATCCACTATTAAAAATTAAAAATCCTTTTGTTTATAAAATAACTACCCAAATCCATAAATTAAATCCCTCACTATTTAATAGAGTTGTTTTATTATAGTAAATCATTTTTAGGCAGGCTTTTGGTGAAAACCTAAAGAGATTGTCTGTAGAACAGGAATCATTCTTAACAGAGAATTGTATTTTTTTTTATTCTTTCACAACCATATAATATTCTAAAATAATACTGATATAATAACATCCATGTATCCAATGTAATTATATTTTATTATCTTAATGGTATAACCTACATCCATCTACTCTTCCTTTAATTGGGAAACAAAACAGTCGATCATGTATGTAGTGGACTACCACCTCGTAGACCGATGTAATATATTTTCCATAATAATATCTCATAGATGTATATAATGATGGGATTAAAAATATATATAAGATATTTATGAAATAATTATACTTATTTAATTATAATAACAAATCTACTTTCTTACCAACCAATTCATTGGAAAACAATAACATAACTCGTTCTTATATGCGGAAAACCGCTTACAATAAGTGATCTGATATGTTTTTTGTTTTATTTTGACATGGATGGTGATAAGGGTGGATTTGATGAATATATATATGATATAAATTACATAAAAATATTCTATAAATTTTAATTTATATCTACCTTTTTCATTTTATCCGTTGATAAAATGGAAACAATGTTCATATCTATGTACGTCATATTTTCTCTATGAATTTTGTATTTTATTTTTCAATATATAACTTTTATGGATGAATATAAATATGTATATAATGAATATTAAAGATATTTATATAATTATTTAAATTATATTTATTATAGAACCATAATAAAAGTATAATTACCAAAAACATTGAACCGAAGCACACATGAAAAACAAATCTGTTATTTTCAGAAACAGTTATTTTAACTAATAATATTTAATAAACCTACGATAAAGGTTGTAATTAAATAATATAATTTATGAAATAAATTATCATGGTTATGGAATATATTTATAATAAAATTATATTCTATATACAGTTGGTTTGAAAATGTATAATGAAATTTGATACTTGAGGTAAGGGATTTTTTTCTCACTTTTATTTCGGTGGGAATCATGTCATATTCACCACTTGTTTCTATTATAAAGTGTATATAATATGAATGAATGTATATTATGATTATTATAATAAAAATTATGGGATATACATAACCATATGATTTTATTTACTTCATGTGGCTTTCAATTTAAAAGTTACCAAAGTGGTATGGGTTTTATGTTACAATCTCAATGTTTATCAAGATTGTTTATGATTACGATTCAAATGATGAAATTTCATGATCTATATCTCATTAATTTAATGAAGTTTATTATCCTATGTTTTTTTTGAAATTTATTTATTTTTATTTCATTTTACTCTCTTTATGTACTCAGAAGTCTACAAGAATTTTTTTAAGGAACCCCAAATTTATTTTTATCTTCGTTCCAAAATGATTTCCCTTCCACGTCCATGTTTTTTGAAAACATTTTAAATAAAACTTTTGATATTATATAATAATTTTTAAAGTCAATTTTACCATTGGTTTAATATTTGAAAAATTATTTAAAAGGAATCTTCTTGTCATTTTCTAAATGATGTCCTTTTTATTGTTTACCGAATATGTTAAAGGAATAGTTATTTTAATATGTACAACGTGAATGATATTTATCCCTATAATTAAACATAAATGTTTTAAATATTAAATTAATATTTCATAATGTTATTTTCAAATAAAATTATTTCATTAATATTTAGTGAATTTTTAGATTTTAAAAAGTGATTTTCAATGTTGAAAGTGTATTTTCTTTAAGATTGTTTTTAGTGATATTTTAATGATATTTTTATTCATAAATGACAAATACACTTGACTGTACATATGATATACAGGGTATATGATCCAATTATACCATACTTCTTCTTTATTTGTATTTTTTATGATAATAATGAAAATATTTTTATGAACCCCATTTTTTTCCAAGGGTTATGCTTATGAAACCCATTTAATTTCCACGAGTTTTTCTATAATGAAATGGTTATGAAACTAATTTTATATAAATTTTTTATTCTTCGATGATGTTTTTAGGATATTTTGTAACACATGAATATTATTTTAATTATGTGATGGGTGGTCCAATAATTATATTTTCCTTTAATGCATTTGGTAAATATCGATAACTCATAAGGTAAATATGCTATGAATGAACTTTATTTAATGTTCACAATTTCATACATGGACCTTGTTTTCATGTCTATGTGATTATTAAAGATCATAATTTTCATGTCAATAAGTTTATGTGCAGAACTAGCTTTCATATTCATAATATTATGCATGAACATAGTTTTCATATTTAAATGTTTATGCAAGGACCTGATTTCATCTCTTTAACTTAATGTGTTAACATGTTTCTATTTATATATGTTCACAATTTTATAAGATTATTTGTTCCACATTTATATGTATATGTTATACTCTCATGGATCATGTTCATTTATTTCTTTTATTATTTATATCTTATGAACTATTAATATTTATTCTATGACTCAAGATTATGATATTTGATATACAGGATATAATTTACAAATGTTAATATTATTGTCCCATACACTTATACTCATGTTATGATTATGTGATCATTGATATCTACATTATTTACAATTAATGATAATTTTATATCACCCTTTCTTTTGTTTCATTTCCCTATGTAATGAAAAAGGTTATTGAGTATTATTTTACTAATAATGGTGCTATTTATGAAGAACATAGTGGGAAATTATATAGTTCACTTATGAACCGGTTGCTTATGTATCCCTGTTTCAAAATACACTAAACTTTTATAGTCCTCAAACAATTAATTGGGAAATGAAATGAATATTCACGTCTTAAGATGTAGTATCTATGTATGAAATTTATGGGTCTCTATTGAAATAGAACCCAAAATATATTTTATTCCATTCAAATATTCATAGATCATGTGTAGATACATAGAGAGGAATACTTTTTTGGATTCTACACCAAAATGAAAATGAAACTATAGCAGCAATAGATTATTGATCAAGGAGGATTATAATAGATTTGGTAATTCATAATTTAATTTAATTATAAATTAAATGCGTATGATTCATCCCTAATATTCCAAGCATTATTCTTCTAGTTGTTTTTAATTTATCCATTTATTCTAATGAAAATACAAAATTAAGCACCTTCTCAATGCTTCAACTATTCCCCAGAACCTTCATTTCTAACCTTTATTGAATACAAGAAAACGCTAATTACTAAATAAAGTTAAAAAAATTATTTGATAATTTCACACATATTAAAATGACCTAAGAGAACATAAATCACATTAAAAAATCACCAAACTAAATTGAATGAATAATATCCACCATTATTTTATGATGATCTCGAAATCCTAGATTCAGTTCTTGTAACTACATTTTGATCCCCCAAACCCTGGTAGTAGGAAAACGAGATCATGGATAATTTTTCATAATTAAAATCTATAATCCAAACCAATAAAATCAATCAAAATGGATATTTCTCCACAAATAATAATAAATGTAAAGACATTGTAAGAGAAATATTTAATAATATTTAAGATCGTCGAGGATAAACATCAAATTTGGTGTTGATTTTATCGATCCTTATGATAAATTCATCGTTTGATGATAATGAATCCCAAATTTCACTCATAAGATGCCATATGGTTTTCCTAAGTAATTTTAGGTTTCTTAATGGGTCTTATAGTTCAATAATATGAGGATAATTAGGTTTTGAATAGTTAAATCATGAAATTTTAACCTGCCTTCATGGATAGGCTACACAGTGGGTCAAGATAGTGCATCGACTATGTAAGAACCTTACTAATAACTTAGAGCCACATGACCACCCAGGACCTTGTATTGATTTTAAAATCACATATTCCCACCAAGGATACCTACATGATCATGTTGTATGGTCCTAGAGACCATTCAATTTTATCATTCATGTTTTACTACACCCTAAAAAACAAAAAATTGTAGCCTTAAATCACCAAAACGTGATAGTATGATTACCTATCAAACCTAGGATATAACAATTTGTGCGTCCTAATAATAAAATGAAGGAAAATTTGTTCCCTTCTTTATGAATTGATATGGATTTTATCATGGAAAAATTCATATCCATTATAATTATATGGATTTGAATCAAGTGTAATTAATTTAATGTTATTATTATTTGAGTTGGACTATTATTATGAATATTTGTAAATTAATTATTGATATTTATGATAACGTAATTTATCTATTATAATTCTAATCACCTATTCCTTTTATCCTAACTATTTTTACAATTAGGAAAATATTTTCTTTAGGTTATTATTGAAAATAAATTTCATTCCTAGATGGAATAAGTGAATAATAGATGTTCTGGATCACTATGTTGATAAATTTACGTTAGAGGAAATTATTGAGTATAGAATGAATATTACTATATATTTTTAGGGTGCTCTGGAGATAATAGATTTAAATTATCTATTTAGTTTTCCTTCTTTACAAATTTCATTATTTCCTCAAATATAAAATTTTAATATATATTTTTAATTTATTTTTTTGTTTTTGTTAGTTTTCATCTTGTGTCATTTTATGTTTTTAAATTATAAATCATATAAATTCTCATAAATTTTAATTCAATATTATAATAGAATTATAGTTCTATTCTTTCAATGGGTCAATAAATTGAACCTTTTTTAAGAGAACCCCATAGAGATTATATTTTGTTAAAATAGATCATCATTAGCAATAAAATATATTCCTAGACATGGGTTTTAGATACGGTAGGAAATTTGAATATGTTATGTTTTATATCATACCAATCATTCAAAAATAGTTTTTTAAATTCAAATATAATTTTTTAATGGAATAGAAAATTTTAAATTGTTAATTCAAATTTTAATAAAATTATAAAAATGTTCTATTTCTAATAAAAAGGGATATATTTACATAAATTATTAACATAATATTAAAAAATGGTTTATGTTAAATTAATTAATTTATATACCATTGATGTTTAATGTTGTCATATTATTTGGATGATTGTCCATCTATAGTTAACAAGATGTTTTGAAAAGTACCATCAATGTCTTTGATATTTGTTTTTAAGTTTCTTTACATGGTTGTTTAGTTATTACCTTGTAATCAGTAAGTGTTGATTCCCAAAAAATCTAATCATCACCCAAATAAAGATAAAAGCTAAAGTATGAATGAAAGAAATAAAATATGGTAATTGAATATTTATTCTGATGAAAATATGATCATCTATGAAAATATTAATCCTTCACCATAATTTTATTACCCTTGGTTTATAGTATGTAACCCTTACATTATTATTTTTATTTATATAAAGTATATCGGTGAAGGTTGGGAGATTTTTTAGAAATTTCAAGGAGTTTTGGGGATAAATATAATTCTCACGGGATGAGAATAGTTTGTATAAACTATGTGGAATCCTAGGAGAAACCATGTAGAGTTTTAGATATTGAATTCTAGATTTGGAACTATTAGTGCATGGTTAGGGAGACCATGTGAGGATTCACAATGAGGGTCTTCCCAAACAGTATCTAACACATGGCTAGAATATGGTTTGTCTAACCGTGTGATTATACCATGCACATGGTCAAAATGATATCCTAAAAAATGGATCTCACAAGTTTTTTGAATCTAAGTGGCTCGTTTTTTCATCTTATTCATCCCTAACTTGGGATTATTCGATATTGAAGCCTATATAAACTTGCCCAAGTTAATTGGAATCTACTTGGAGCCTTCCCTTAGTGTTTAGAATCCTAATTCTTGAGGTATGTCATTATTCTTCTTCGTTCTTTTCTTGTTTCACTATATCTAATTCGCCCCTCTTCAAGAATTTTTAGATCTACACCTGTTGTGGATACATATAAGATTTTGGATTCCAAATAAGTTGATATTTTTTCTTGATCATGTTATGGGAAGAGATATAAGTCACTTTAGTTGAATTCTTACATAGTTTCCTGAGCGTTGTTCATCCGTTTATAGTTTTCACGAAAATGATCGAGGTGGGTGGCTTTACACTCGACTCCTCTTAATATAACTGAATGGAATGCATTCAAATTGATTAATTTGTGTTAAATTTATTTTTAATTGTATTTTTATGAATTATTGGAAACCCTTTTTATTAGAGGTTTGGTAAATTTTGGAAATCTTTAAAATTTGAGTTCTTAAATAAAGTGCTTTGATTCTTGATTTTAGAATGATGATTTTAAAATGGGATTTCTCTGGAATTGTGGTAAATGGATTTAACTAAAGTGTTTTTAAAAAAAATTAATGGATTTAATGAAATGGAATGGTTTATTGTAATTGGTTTGTTTAGTGGTTTTCAATAAAGGAATAGTTTTATTGAAATGTATGAAATGTTTGTTTTGGCCTTAGTTTTGGTCATAATGGTTGTGTGTATTCTGGTGAATTTTGGATGGATAAGGGTATGTAGTCTCCCCCAACATTAGTGTGATGGATAAGGCTTAGGTATTTCCCCCATAAAAATGGTTCACTAGGTTACAGCCTAATAAAATGTTGACTCACCACTCATGAGTATAGGGAGGTCTAGATAACATGCATGGTTATGTGTGTGGGTAAGTGGAATGGAATAATTATGAGAAAATGGATATTTGGAAATGGTTTTGAAGTCTTTTTTGGTTTCTTTTCTTAAAATGTGACTTCTTTTGGAATAAATTTTAACATGGTATTTGTTTGTATTTAGCTATATATTTTTTTAGAAGTTTTTAAATATTGTTATAAACTCTTTTTCAATTTTTCTATATAATTTTTTTTATATAAATGTTAAAAACCTTTCTATCCTATTGGTTTGAGTGGGTATATCAATGGGAAATATACTGAGTTTTATACTCACCCCTTCTTTGTCACATTAGTGCTTTTGTAGATGTTATCTTTCAGGACATGGGAAAATTTAAATTATCACAGGTATTTAGCACTACCTCATGATACATGGAATGTCTGGTGATGTTGGATCATAGATATTGTGTATAATGGAGTCTTTTTGTTGTCTTGGAGTTGTTTTTAGTTATCATCAATTGATTAGTTTGAAGATTAGTTTGTCTTCCACTATAGTAAACTTTGGTTGGTTTTGATATATGAAATGTTGAGATTTCTTTCTCGGTTATCATGCATAATATAGTGGTATTTTTGGTTATGTATTGTTGGTTTTTTATTATTAAATGGTAAATTATCCCCCAAATTATTTGAAAACCTTCAGTATTTTTTTTCTTCCTTTGGTGTCTTGGTGATGTCACTTACGTCAAAATATCATTCCTCTCACCTTCTAAATCCAATAAGAAGAAGGAGGGACGTTACTAATGTTATCAGTTTGTTCGATCCAAAAGCTCCTTTCAGATAAATGGTATCATATTTTTCTTTACCTTGTGGAATAAGTAGTCATCAGTTTTCTTGGTTTCAGAGTTGAATTAATTTTTCTCTATTCCTTGATATTGGATCATAGAAAGGAGAAGGATTGTCCGGACATGAAATGTATAGAATAAAAAGACATATATATCCTTTTTGTGATGAACATAAAGTTACTAGGGAGTTGGGAACATTAGTTTCTTAGAGACACTTATAGGTTTAAAATCTCATTGTCATGTGTTTAGCTAGTGATACGATCATGACATGAATTAGAGGAATGAATTTCCACTTGGAACACATATCTCATGTTAATGAATTATTTCTGATTTTTTTCAAAAGTGTTGATTTTTTAAATGTTTGAAACTATTTTCAAATGAAATATTTTGAAAATAGAATGAATATGATATTTTGAGAATGGATTTATTTTCAAAAGAATGTTTAAAATTTTCAAAAATGGATTAACATTGTAAAGGTTAATTTTGGAAAGAAATGTTGTGATAGTTTATGTAGTATAATTTTAAATTTTAAGCCCTCAATTTCTAAATATTGAGACTCACAGAGTTTGCTGTCTGTTTAGAAAATGCCACCTAGTAGGTGTCATAGAAACCAACCAGAAGAAGCTGGAGAGAATGTGGTTGCACCTATGAAATAGGTGATCCAAGAACTAGTTTATAGTATCATCCAAGAATTTCAGTTTATGGGAATATGTAACTGTAGGGATGAGACAAGACATGTGGATCATTCCACCTAGTTCCAAAAACAGGATCCACTCATCTTATGGGGTGATTATGAAGCAGAAAGGGAAGAGGAATGGATGAATATGATGAATCGTATCTTCAATTTCATCATCACACTAGCAAAGATGAAAGTCAATATGTTGAAATATATGCTCGAGTATGTTTCATGACACTGGTGGGATTTATAATTTTAGGATATACTTGATAAATACCTTGGGTGGGAGGATTTGGAGGAATATTTCAACAAACAATTCTATCCTCACACATTCAAGATTCAGAGAATGAAGAACTTATTCAGCATGAAGTGGGAAAATATATCTATCATAGATTATGTGGTTAAATTCATTAATTTAGTTCTCTTTTCACTAGAGTTTGTGGATAGTGCGGCCTTAAAAGAATGCATCTTCAAATCAGAGCTAAGGAAAAATATTTAATCAAATATTGTAATACTCTGTATCCAAGATTGTACATAGATGGTGAACATAGTGACAGTGGCTGGGAGAGATACCTCAAGATCTATTAGAGGAAAAATTATGATGATACCTACGTGAAATGGTGCGAACTCAAATGCTGGGAGAAATCGAAAGAGGGACACATAATTACAATGTGGGAGAATGAATTAGAATTATGGGGGGTCAGATTAGTGAATCTTCCTCCAAAAATAACGAGTCAGTCTAGATGTTTTCAATGTTGTTACTTTGACCACATAATGTGATAGTGTGCAACACAACCTATAAAATGTCATAACTATATTAAAATGGGGCATCTTCAATGCCATTGTCATAGTGCTCTGACTTCAGGTGCTCGAGACACTTCTTAGTAATCACATGCATGGTGTGCTTCGACAGGATGAGGCTATAATAATCAAAATCTTCAATAGAGTAGATCTTTCCATGGTGATTATATGAATTCCATGAATCCTCATAAAGGGCAATATCATCAAGGAAACAAATAGAAAACTATAGCAATGAAGAAATTGTATAGAGATTAGAAGGTGATTGTGGATGATCAGGTTGGACCATCTATGGTGTGAGTAATGATTCTATTGAATTATACCCTTATGTAAGTAATATTTGATACTCTTGAATATCATTCCTTCATTTATTCTCATGTTGATGATTTTCAAATTATAAAACTTGAGATTATGCCTTTCATGGTTAACCTTCAAACTGTTCTTAGTGAAATAGAATGTTGAGCCTTTATATGTAGAGCTTGTTCTAAAACTACTGATGGAGTTGAGCGGAAATATAATTTCTAGTTGTTGTAAATGTATGTATTTGATGTAATACTGGGTATGTATTGGTTGAAAAATCATGAGGATCACATCAACTATTATAGTGGAATGGTTAGTTTTGCAATTGAAGATTCCATCGAGCATCTATTCATAGGAAAAAGGGTTGTAAAGACAAATGAAAAAGGATTTTTGGTACCAGTGGTGGGAATGATCTCTTACCAGTTGGAGGTGTTGACTTTTGAATCGATAGAAGATATCGTGGATATCAGTTTTCTAGTAGTTGTGGATCAATTTCTAGATGTATTTCCCAGGAACATCTAAGGGTTACCACCTATAAGAGAAGTGGAGTTTATGATGGATCTCATTCCAAGGACCAATCTTATTTCACTTCCATCTTATATTATGACACGAATAGAATTAATGTAATTGAAAGTGTTGTTGGAGGTACTGGAATGTGAAGGTTTTATTAGGTTGAGCATGTCTCCTTGGGAAGTACCAGTCTTGTTCATGAAGAAAGAAGTTGCAACTCTTTAGTCTTGCATCAATTATCATAATCTTAACCATGTTATGATAAAGAATTAGTATCTACTACCATGAATTGATGATATGTTCGATCAATTGAGGAGAGCTCAGTGGTTCTCTAAAATTGACTTTCAATTAGGATATCACTGATTGTGATTTCGAAAGGAGGATAATATGAAAATATCTTTCAAAATAATATATGTTCATTATGAGTATGTGGTGATTCCTTTCAGTCTTATGAATGCACAAAGAGTATGTTCATTATGAGTATGTGTTGATTCATTAAAAATAAGATATGTTCATTATGATTTCAGTGGTTGATGCATTAAGCATAAATTCATATGCTCAGTTGGAAAAACGATGCCTCATATGAGTGGTAGTTGATGTTAGTCATAGTCGACATGCACATAGAATGTGAAGACTGAGGTGATGTTGTGGTTTTGTTTTTAGTTTTTCTGGTTCCTATATAGATGAATATGGTAACTAGTCACATAAATCCTATGCTGAGTGTGTTAAAATGAGTTCAAAACACAATGGTGTGGAGACCATTGAGATTTTCATGCTAGATGAGAGATCAATGTTGTGGTTCCGGAATCGGATGGTTGTACCTATGACTTGTCAGGAGAAACATATTTATTCTTACCACCGTTCAAGATGGTTTGTTCATCCAAGAATATAGAAAATGTATAAATCTTTGAAATCATAGTTCTAGTGGAACAATATGAAATGAAATGTGGTTGAGTTTGTTACAAAGTACATAATTTTTCAGGAAGTTAAGGCGGAGCATCAAAGACCAGTAAGTATGTTTCATTATTTACCAATCCTTGTGTGGAAGTGGGAGCAGATAGCTATGGATTTTGTTACGGGTCTCTCAAGAATAGTTCTGAAAAACAATTACATATGGGTGATAGTGGATTGACTCACCAAATCGAATCATTTCAACCCTATTCATGAAACTCATATGGTGGAGGATTTTTCCAAAATCTATATCCAATAAGTGGTAATGTGACATGGAATACCAGTTTTGAGAGTCTAGCATAGGTATCTGAGGTTCACATCTTGTTTTTGGAAATCCTTATAGAAATCCCTTGGGTCTCAGTTGACTATGAGTAAAGCGTATCACCTTTAGAGGAATGGGAAATCCGAAAGGATGATACAAACATTAGAAGACATGTCGAGGGCTTGTGTAATATATTTTGGTGGCTCATGGGAATATAATTTTCCATAGGTGGAGTTATTGTATAATAACAGCTATTAGGCCTTGATACATATGGCTCCATTTAAATCATTGTATGGGCATCCTTGTCATTCTACAATGTTTTTGTTGGAAACGAGTGAGATTTCACTAGTCGGATCGAGCCTTGTCCAAGAAACAATGGAGAAGATTCAGATGATTAGGAAAAGAATGGAGAGGGCTCAAAGTCATTAGAAATCTTATATGAGGATCATCATTTATGACCTTTTTCATTCTTGGTAAGTGATCATTTGTTCTTAATGATCTCTCCAAGTCTTGGACATCGACGTTTTCATAATCGGGGCAAGTTATCTCCTCGATACATTGGACCTTTTGAGATACTGGGAATGGTTGGAGATGTGGCATATTGGTTTTCATTTCCACTATAGTTTAGTTTGGAGTATAATGTGTTCCATGTATCTCAGTTGAAAAAGTATCATCCTGATCCTGACCATGTGATCATATGGGATAATGTTGACCTAGATCCAGATGCTTCATTGGTACATATCCCTGTGCATATTATGGATAGACAAGAGAATGTATTTCATGCAAAAGCATCATTATAGTGTGGGTTTTATGGAAACATGGTTTTATTCAGGAAGATACTTGGTAACACAATAACTGAATGAAAGAGAAATGGTCGGAACTCTTTCAGGGCAATGATGGTTTTTTACTTTCCAAGGATGGAAAAACCAAAGGTGGGGATAATGTAGCACCTATATTTTCTGGTATTTAACCCTTAAATTGTCCTTTTTATGTATGTAATGTTTAAAGGTGAAGGTTGGGAGTGTTTGGAGAATGTTCAAGGATTATTTGTGCTAAAGGGGATAAGAACGGGATGAGCATGATTTGTATAAATAGTATGGAATCCTAGGAGATTTCGTATAGTGTTGAAAATGTTGGATAGTAGATTCGTCACAGTGAGTTCACAGATAGGGAGACCATGTGAGGAGGTCATGCAAGGGACTTCCCAGATACTATCTAACACATGTTTATCACATGATTTGTCTAAATATGTGACTAAACCTTGTGTGGGGTCAAGGTGGAATCCTAAAAAAGTAGATCTCAAACATTTTTTACTCTATGTGGCTCGTTTTTTCTCTTATGTATCCCAAACTCAATATTCCTTTCTCTTGAAGGTTTTAGAACATCTTCCATGTGAATTTGAATTGATCTTGATCCTTTCCATGGCATTTAGAAGCCCAATTCTTGAGGTATGTCGGCATTCTTCTTCGTTCTTGTCATGTTTCCCTTGATCTACTTCACCCCTCTTCCTAGATCCTGAGATCTACACCTAATGTGTTTAGATATAATATTATGTATTCCAAATAAGTTTATATTTGGTTTTTATAATTTTTGGGTAATATATCTAAATTGTTTTTGTGGAATTTTTACTCGGTTTCTAGAGCTTTCTTCATCTGTTTTTGATTATCACCAAAACGATCGAGGTAGGTGCATTCACTCTCAAATACTGTTAGTAAAACTAAATTTAATGATTTAAAATTGATTACTTTGTGTTAAATTTATTTTTAATTGTTTGTTTAAGAATTTTTGGAAACCCACTTTTCTGATGGTTTGGTAATTAGAGGAAATCTGGAAAATTTGTGTTCTTGAATAAAGTGCATTGATTCTTGATTTTAAAATGATGATTTTAAAATGGTATTTTTTTGGAATTGTGGTAAATGGATTAGAATGAAGGTATTTGAATAAAATTAATGGTTTTATTGAAATGGAATGGTTTATTGTAATTGGTTTGTTCAGTGGTTTTCAATAAAAGAATGGTTTTATTGAAATGGATAAAATGTTTGTTTTGGAATTAGTTTTTGTAAAAATTGTTTTATGGTTTCATGTGCATTCAAGATGTATAAGGGTAAGGAGTCTCCCCCATCATTAGTGGGATGGATAAGGTTTAAAGATCTCCCCCTTAAAATTGGTTCACTGGGTGATGACTTAGTGAAAGGATGACTCACCTCTCGTGAGTATATGGAGATCCGGGTTACATGCATGCTTATATGTGTGGTTAAGTTGAATGGACTAGTTATACCAAAATGGATACAGAGAAAAGGTTTTAAAGACTTTTTTGGTTTCTTTTCTTGAAATTTTACTTTTTATTGAAAATTGTTTACTGTGGTATTTGATTATATTTTGTTATGAACTATTTTTCAAAGAGTTTAGATCTTTTTATAAACTGTTTTAGAATTTGTTCTATATAAATTATTTTATATAAATGTTGCTAACTATTCTATACTAGTTCATGATTAGGGAATTCATTGGAGTAAATATATTGTATATTATACCCACCCCTAATTTTTCACTTTGGTTCTTTTGTAGATTTAATCTTCTAGGACATGGGAAAAGGTAAATAATCACAAGTCTTTAGCACTACCACTTGATATTTGGGCTGTCTGGTGACGTTGGAGCACAGATCTTGTGGAACATGGAGTATTTTGGTCATATTGGAGTTGTTTTTAGTTATGTTTTATTGTTTACTTTTAGTATTAATTTGTATTGTGATTTAGTACAGTTTGGTTGGTTTTTATATATGAAATGTAGAGTTTTATTTTATGGTTATCATGCATCATATAGTGGTATGTTTGGTTATGTATTGTTGGTTAGTTGTTTTATTCTGAAAGGGTAAATCGTATCCCAATTGTTTTGAAACCCTTCATCATTTATTTCGATCATTTGGCTTCTTGGGGATGTTTCTTAAGTCCAAATAGAATTCCTCCATCCTTCTCAAGTCAGTTAGGAGAAAAAGGGATGATACGGCTATTGATGGTCCTTTGCAGCTAGAATCAGTTAATATTAGTCACATGGTATTACTTCAAGGATTTGGATAATACATCAGGGTTAGAATCACTTTTTTTAGAATAAAATTATTCAATTATATTCATAGATAATCTTGAATGTTTTTTCAGAGAAGAGTCTGTGATCCATCGTGGTTACATAACTAACAACAACCATGAACATCATATGTGACTGAATTCCCTATCAATGAAGTAATGAATTGATTATTATAAATAAATGGAAAAAACATTGAGTAAATTAATTTTAAATGGACTCTGATTAGAATGGTTTCATATATGGTAAACTCTTCAAGATAGAGAGATATATTTCATCAATTTTTATGAAATTCATATTCATAATTTTTTAAATAAAAACCTTAAGTAACATATAAGTTTTTACATGATACAGTGGAGGGAGAAATGAGAAATTATTTATAAATGATTATCCTCACGTAATTACTTTGTGGGGATGCTCTCATAAATATCTTCATAAAGTACTATCATGATGTATTTTCATGGAGGGTCTCTTGTATAAGGTCCTTCTGTGAGTAGCCTTTAAACACTATATTTACTCTAGATAAAACCATCATATAAAACCCTAAAATTATGTGAAAACATGGTCTCATAAATTATATTTAATCCTCTTCAAAAATTTGTATCACAAAATAGGATTTATCCTGTGGTGGTTCATTTCATGAAGGAATCCCATTATGGGTAATCAAACTTTATTTTTTACCTATTTCATGCTCATGTCATTTTCATGAGCTAAATGGATCTAAATGATCTTATTTTCTTCTTTTTCCATGTTCAACGACCTAAAAATACAATTTTAGTAAGAATTACAACACAAACCCTTGAGATAGATGATTGGTCTATACACATCAATGTACACCCCATCAATTGTGTATTCCTTCAATAATAGATCTTTTATAGTTTACTCCCTAACCAATGAGGACCTCACTGTGTTTAAATTTTTTTATTCCTATTATAATGAGGGTTCCTATCAGAAGGATATCACTATATCTTCCTCTAGGTCATTATTCTCATCATAGATACCCCAAAATAGCATCCATGACCCAAAAGATTCCAAACAGACTATTTTCATTCACTCAATGAGCTAAAAATATCAATTTATGGGCCTCATATTATGTGTAATCTCTAGCCTCATCCTTATTTGTGATATCATATGTAGTAAACTAAATGAACCATATATCTATAAATGGGCCTACAACTATGTTTGATACCCAACTCCTCCTAAATGGGATATATTCCCCATGAATTTAATCATTTTTGTGATATATTCTTCATTAATATCATCCTACACCTAAAAACCCATTTTTTTCATTTTCAGAGATTTCACTTTAGGGTTAATGGGAACCTCAAAATGACCATATCTCAATAAAAAAATATAAAATCACAAAAAAAAGTTCAAAAGAATATGAAATTAAAAAAAATCATTGTGAATGAAACATGAAACACTCCATTGAAACAATACTCATCACACCTGAACCACTTCAGCCACGTCCCCTCAAACATCTGCCTCATATCCTAGAAGCAACAGAGTGATGAAGTTCCAAAAAATCTATGACCATGACACCATGATTGAATGAAGAAGTTCCAAAATAGATCCAACCAGGCCATCATCATATCAAAAGAGTTCTAGGAGCCAAAATAAAGAAAAACCAAATCACTGAAAGAAGACCACCCAATTTTTCCAGAAAAAAACCAAAACCTTCCAAATCTGGGAAACAACATCTTCATTAACCACCAAAAATCCCTACATATACCTATATGGACAACACTCCTAATGAGAAGATGAATCTTAACCGTCACCACCAGAGATACTAAAACAAAAGGAAAGAAGACACCAACGCAGAACCCCTAGAAAATTATTGATGGGTCAGCCCCACATCCCAAAACTCACATAAACACTATCAAAATAGATCAGTATAGGGTCTATAGAATGATATATATATATATATATAATAAATAGTATAAGAAAGACTAAACTCAGGATTATATCAGAGACATGACTGTAGAAACAGATACAACATATAAAAAATGAAGCCTCTATCCTACACCCATCATAGTCCCAAATCACCCTTAACTCCATCACTCTAGACTGAGATGTGTCCAGGAATATTAGGAGAGGCCAAAAAGAGTTGAAGATACATTAAATAGGACCTATCAAACAAGGAACTAGCAGTGAGAGTGAGAGAAATCAATAATAGATGCCTGGAAGACCTATGAGAAAACAAAACAAAGAGAACCTCAATCAGAGAACAATGCCAAGTGTGAAGGAATAAAATGACTATAAATAGAATAGAGAAGATAAAAAACTATAATAATATCAGGGAGGAAAGAGAATTTAAGGAATAGAAGGATTTGAATCCCTAGAAATCAAGAGTCTTCAACTGAGCGTATTCCTCCAAATTAGAAACAAAAAGGGGAAATAAAAAATAAATGGACAATAATGGAGAATCCACTGAATAGGGAGCATAAGAGAGGATAAACTAGAAAGGTTCACTCATGTGTAAGTCTGAAACCAAAAAAATCCCAATTAAAATAATAATCTTATCTTCATTACTTCAAATTTCATAGTGTAACAACCCTTTCACATGAATCTAAACTATTTAAAATAAGTCTTCGATTTATGAAATTAAAAAAACTTCAATTGGTCATGGATATATAAATTTGTTGGCCCGTAGATACTCTTGGACACTATTTCTAGCTATAATGGTTTTAATTATAACAAATCATGTCATATATTATAATATATCTTACCTTAATTCAAATATTCTAAAATATGACAAGGAATTATCTTGAATATCAGATAATTTAAATCATATAACTATTTATTTGTTGTTAAGTCTAAAAAAGCTTATAAATAATTATCTATGTGTTTATGGACATTAACACACATTGAATTTTTTTAATTTTAAGACATAAAGAACATCTAAAATTATCTAACTATGAGTCACTAACACCGACAGACCAGTGAATCACTAATAGGCGTATGACTCACTAACAGACAGTTCAAACATACATATATTCTATGTCTGTGAAGTTGAAATCATTGAAACAACTCACAGTTTCATATGTCTTGCTAACGCAGACAACCTACCATCAGTTCAAGTGACCTACCGTTGCATGGTGATGCCGAAAAAAGGAAGGAAACACCGATTGAAGGAGATGCTAATAGAAGGAGGCACTAACAAAAGGATGAACCAATAGAATGAGGTGTCTATTGAAGGAGACACCGATAGGAGGGTACATTGATAGAAAGAGACACCAATAGAAGGAGACAGCGATAGAAGGAGACACAGATTTAAGGAGACACTGATAGAAGGTGACACCGATAGAAGGAGACACCGACAGACGACTCACCGATAGACTTTTTAAATATGTATTTATTAATATTATTTCTAATGGTCATATTTGTGTCATTTAATGATACTAAAATATTTAATAATATTTTTAGGAATTTTAGCAGATAGTACGAGGTATGATGAGTCGATGCATGTGGAATGTACATAATCTTTGTCTACCCTTGAAAATAAGAAGTTTTTTAAAAAGTAAAGAAGATAGATAGATCTAGGAGAAGTGTTGGTGCATTCCAGCATAAGAGATATACTGAAGAACATCTGCAAATCTCTTGAAACCACTATGAACTGATGAATAGAAGAAAAAATGAGGGGATCTCGGTCAAGCTAAACATCAAATTGAAAAATAATTTTAACATTTCAAAGGGGGAGAAGAATATACCTGTAGAACCATACCTATAACTGGAAGCCAGAATACGAAACTCTGTTTTGTGTCAAATTCTAGAAAAGGAATTTAATTTCAAATCCACTTCATTAAATGAGTTCATAGATACACTACATAACACAAAGATCCTTCTAAACCTAACTCATCATCTTTAGCTCTATTTTGTTTATTTTTTTACATTTCTGAGTAGTGTTTGTATATTTTTGTTACACGCACACTGAATCCTATTCATATCTAGAGGATAATTGATACCCTCAATCTCACACTCTTTTTACCCTTTTATATACGACATAGAACTGTGTAATAGGTCAAGTGTAACATGTTTTTGGTTTTTTCAGTGAAGAAATATGGTAGAGGTCAAGTGTGACCAGGACATCCCTGTGTGCTATTGTCAACCTCGATCCAGGGTGTAAATCAAATTGTTTATTAATTTAAACATCTTGGTGGTTTGTGATCACCAAGGGGAGAGGATTAAAACTCTTATTGAGACTGAACCACTTGTTTTATTTCCACTGTATCTTTATCTTTTAGTTTTAATTTGTTTTATCACATATTTCATAAAACAAAATTGAACTCTGATAGTTAGTCTTAACATGTGTTTATAATAGTATTAACTTATTAGATTAGTTTCAAAATCTGTATTAATTATCAAATTGATACAACTGAGAACTAATCAATATTTTGAGAAATTAATTGAACAGTTAAGCTCTTATAAATTCTCTACTGGATAACTAGGAAATTAAATTTTAAATATTGGGGGAATTTCAAAAAATAATTTTTTTTTAAAAAAAAATATAGATACTCAATTCACCCCCCCTCTTGAGTACTCTAATCTGACCAACATTTGGTATTAGAGGATAGGTTTTGAATTTTTAGTTTTCAATGATTTTTCATAACTTTTTCAACTGTGATTTTAGTTTTTTTTCAATGATATTAATATTTAAATCAATACTAAATTTGTATCTCATTAAAATATTTTTCTAAAATATTTAGTATGGATAATAGACTGAAAGTTACTACTACCAACATACCTCCATTCATTAATGGAACAAATTATTCCCAATAGAAAATTAAAAAGAAAATGCACTTAGAAAGTATGGGTTTTGAAATTTGGTATTCAATTATAGATGAGTATAAGATTCTTGCTACTAATATAACTAATTGGGATGACCCAACTTTAACTGCTAATAACAATAATTGAAAATCAATGAATGCCTTATACTATTCTTTTGGAGATGAAGAATCTAATAGAATTTGTGCATGTAAAAAAGCCCATGAAATTTACTTTGTTTTTTTCACATGAATGAACTTCTAGTGTTAAGGAAATGAGACTTAACACATATACTATTAAATATGATAACTTTAATATGAAGCATGATGATCCTATTTCTGAAATGTGTCTCAAGTTTAATGAAATAGTTAACACTATGATCTCTATGGGAAGAGATGTTACTATGAAAGAACAAAAACATGAGCATTCTTATATGCTTACTTGATAGATGGAGAGGAACTTCTATCTAAATTATAGAATCATGTGACATCAGCGAATTACCTATAAAAAACTCATTATAAAATTGATTATGTTTGAGGAAGAGATGAAAGTCAACAGAGAAGAGTAGGATGAACCTAAGAGAAAATATGTAGCCTTCAAGACTACTACCTCTAAGAATAAGGGAAAAGTGAAGGTTCCATCCTCTGTTGAAATCCATAGTAATGATGACTACACATCAGATAGTGATGAAGATATGGATCATCTATCCATAATATTCAAGAAATTTTATAGAAAGAAGAAGTTTTTTAGGAAGCCCAATTATAATGGAAGATGTGATAACAAGGGCATTTGCAAAAAGTACTCGAAAATAAATGACAAAAGGAGGAGATTATCTACTATGAATTCAAGAGGAGATTTCATGTCAAAGTTGACTGTCCAAAAATTAATATACAAAAAGAATTATGAAAAAAAATTCAATAAGTATAAAAAAGCTATGAATTCCACCTAGATTACCTCTGAGGATATTTCGAGTGAATTAGCATCATCTCATGATGAAAAATATGACATGGAAAATATGTGTTTTAAGAAAAAAACATCTAAGGTAACCTTAGATTCACCTGCCCACAATTCCTATTATTCTGAAAATGAAAGTGAGTCTAAAAATATGAGAACTGATGAACTATTTGAATACAATAACAGGTTGTAAGAGACTTGTAATGAAAAAAAATATAAATATAAATCTTTAAATAAACAACATGATCTTACTGTAACTATTAAATCTTAACTTACTATTGAAAAGGAAAATAATACTCAACTACTCAATGAAAATAATGAATTTAAAATTTTTAATGAGGAATAAAGAAAGATCTAGATAAGTTTACCAATGGAAAAGATACTCTTACTCAATTTCTTGGTATACAAATAGGTATTAAGAACACTTCTGGTATTGAATATCATCCTAGAAAGGGAAACCTATCTAAAACACATTTTTTAACTAAATATGGAAAATATATTTTTCTACCTAAAATTCAAAACCCTACTGCTAGTACCAGTTCTGAAAAATATTTTCTTACCTCAAGTTTTTCTGGACCAAATAGTGTCTATTTTTCAAATATGTTACATAATTCTTATAGAAAACCCATAAGTCAAATGTCGGTACCTAAATATTTGATTACTAATTTCACTGGACCCAAATAGGTATGGGTACCAAAATCTATTTTTGTTTGATTATTCTATAGGAAAGCTGTTTGAAGAGCTCCTGCAAGAGTCAATGGTGCTTGGACAGTGGATGTTTAAGACACATGATCGGATATTATTCAAGCTTAAAGAACCTAATCAAGATTGATGGTGTATATGTCACCTATGGTGAAAATTATAAGGGAAAAATAATTTTCCTTGGCCAGAAAGGTAACTCTAATTCAGTTTTAATTTCTAATGTACTTCTTCTTGATGGATAAAAGTATAATCTTCTTAGTATTTCACAATTATGTGATGATGGATTTCATGTTAAATTTGAAAATTATTCTTGCAATGTTTTTAACTCTAAAAATAAATTTATTTTTTTTACTTTTAGAAATGAAAATGTATATTCTGTTAACTTAGATTCCTTATGATCTCAAAATATTTCTTATTTAAGTGTCTTTCATAAAGATTCTAGGATTTGGCATAGGATATTTGGACACTATAATATTCACTCTCTTAAACAGCTTACAAGAAAAAGAGTAGTCAAGGATCTACCCAAACCTGAGTTTCTAAATGAAAAAGTTAGTAATACTTTTCAAAAGAGTAAACAGCACAAGATATCTGTCAAATCAAAGAAAGAAGATTAATCTTATCAACCTTTGGAGTTGATCCACATGGATTTTTTATGACCATCATGAGTTTTTAGTTTAAATGGGAAGCACTATGTTTATGTTCTTATAGATGACTATTCTAGATATACTTGGACTTATTTCTTAGCTCATAAATGTGAAGCATGTAATTACTTCACCAAGTATACTAAAATAGTGGAAAATCTAAGTTGACTTAAAATTAAATCCTTAAGAAGTGATCATGGTTGGGTGTTCAAAAATAAAGACTTTGAATTGTTTTCTCACAAAATTCCTATTTTCATAAAATATCTTCCCCTAGGAAACCTAAACAAAATGGAGTTGTAGAAATAAGGAATATAACTTTACAAGAGATAGCTCAAAAAATTCTTAATGAATATGATTTACCTATTTACTTTTGGGCTGAGGTTGCGAATATATCTTGTTACATAATTAAAAGAATATTAATTACACCTATTCTCAATAAGACTTATTATGAGCTGTGGAATAATAGAAAATCCAAAGTTATCTATTTCAATGTTTTTGGTTTCAAAATATATATCCTTAATACTAAGGATAATATTGAAAAATTCTCTTCTAAGAGTGATCAAGGAATCTTCCTGTGTTAATCAACCTCTAGTAAATACTATAGTGTCTTTAATAAAAGAACCTAGTGTGTGGAAGAATCTGTGCATATCAAATTTGATGAAAAATATCCACATGAACCTAAAACCTCTCTAGACAACCTTGAATATTATATGTCAAATATGGACATAAATACAATATCATCTAATCCTCTTGTCAATCAACCTGTTAAATCAAACAGTTCTAGAAATTCTTTAGAATCTGAACATGATGAACCTGAACCTATAGATGAACCAAAAGTTACTAGCCCCTCCTTTTCTAGACCAACTATAACTCTTAAGAACCACCCTTTATATGTTGTTTTGGAGACTTAGATAAAGGGAGACAAACTATATATTCTCTTAGAAATCAGCTTGAACATGAAGCCTTCTTGTCACACCTTGAACCTAAAAACATTAATAACGCAATTAAAGATAAATTTTGGGTGATGTATATTCATGAAGAAAATAATTAATTTGAAATAAATAATTTTTGGAAACTTTTGGATATACCCAAAGGCACCTCAACCATAAGCACTAAGTGGGTGTTTAGGAATTAAGTATATGAATATGGTAATATTGTTAGAAACAAATCTTTATTGGTTGCATAGGGTTATAATCTATAAAAAAGGTATTGACTGTGGGGAAACTTTTGCACCAGTTTCTAGACTTGAGGTCATCAGAATCGTTCTTACTTATATTGTCCATCTTAATGTCAAAGATTATCAAATGGATATTAAAAGTGCATTACTAAATGGGTATATAGTTGAGGATTTATTTTTTGAGAAAATCCCTGGTTTTACAAACCCTCATTTTCATAATCATGTTTTCAAATTAAAAAAATCTTTATATGGTTTAAAACAAGTTCCAAGGGTAGATTAAGTAGTTTTCTTATTACCAAAGGTTTTACAAATGGAAATGTTGATCCTACACTTTTCATAAAGCAAATTTATAAAGATGTTGTAGTAGTTAAAATCGATGTTGATGATATTATTTTTGTATCTTCAAGAAATTCTCAATGTATTGAGTTTTCAAATATGATGCTAAATTAATTTGAAATGATTTTGATAGGTGAACTCAAATTCTTTCTTGGATTTCATATTTTTTATAATAAATATGGTATCATTTTAAATCAAAGTAAATACACAAAATATCTTTTGAAATGATTTTTCTTTGATAACATTTAAACTATTTACACTCCAATGAGTACTACTTATATGTTGGATCTTGATGAAGATGGTAAATATTTTGATCAAACCACTTACAGTGGAATGATTGGAATTTTTCTCTACTTGACTGCTATTAGGCCAGATAAAATGGTTAGTGTGTGTATGTGTGCCCATTTTCAAGATAATCCCAAATAATATCCCTTAAATTTTGTTAAAATAATTTTCAAGTACCTCAAACATACTATCTATTTCGGTTTGTTTTACTGAAAAGGAAAATCATTTGATATAGTGAATTATTCTGATGCTGACTTTGGTGGATGTAAGTTAGATAGAAAAATCACCCCTGGGATATTCTACATTTTGGGAAAGACTTTGGTTTCATGTTTTAGTAAGAAAAAAAATATTGTTTCATTATCTATTGTTGAAGCTAAATACATAAATGTTGGTAGCTATTGTGCACAATTTTTTTGGATCAAACACACTCTTCTAGACTATGGATATCAATTTATATATGTACATATAAAATGTGACAACAAAAGTGATATTAACATTTCTAAGAACCTAGTTTCTCATTATAGAACAAAACATGTTGATGTAATACATCACTTTCTGAGAGATCATTATCAAAAGGGTAATATCACTTTAGATTTTATTGGCACTAAATACCAGCTTGCTGACATATTCCCTAAGCCATTGAATTCAGAAATAATAAATTACATCAGACATGAATTAGGAATGATAAATCAGTAAGACCCTATGTTTTCCTTTCCATTAATCTTTTTCAATGAGGTTTTCATTCTGATGCCATTTTCATGCCGACACAGTTGTCATTCTGACAATATTGGCATGTCGACACTGTTGTCATTCTGAAATTGTTGTCATGTGGGAACCATTTTCATTCTAACATTGTTTTCATGCCGACGCCATTATTATTATACAAAATCTATCGTGCAGACACCGATAACTAATTGTGTTTATAAGTTTTATGTTTTTTATCAAAACGACAATTTTTCCTTAATTCCAATGAACTCGGTCCACGATTCCTTGATTGTGTAATTTCAAAAGCCTTAAATGATATAAATTTGAATTGATCCACTCTACTCATTTATCGCTACTATCTATCTCAACCGCCTCTCTCTTTATTTACCCCCAAACTTTCACCTTCTGACCACCAGACTCAACTTATCAAAATAGCACAAGTGAATTGATATCTTGAAGAGGGCGTGTCTCATGCATCCAAGAAACAGAAAGGGAAATCAAGAAAACCTTCAGGCCCTGTGAATCCTGGTTTGGAAAATAGTTTTTTAACCTCAGAGAATGAAGTACTGGTGGAATGTGTTTTGGATAGAATTTATTTGTTATTGAAGGTGATGCTAGATCAATTATGGATTGACCGGTTCGCAAAAAACGACATAGTTTTATACCCAAAGCAGGTATATGAATTTTATATGAATATGGTACATCTCATTGAAGGAAGTGATGTGGCATGGGTAAAATTGATAGTAAAGAATAAGATAATCTCTTTCTCCTCAAGAAATTGGGATGAATATCTTAAGGTACCTCATTAAGTAATGGTTTATGATTATCAAGGCACTTATCCTCTTGAAAGTGAATTCTTTTTCTATGATATAGCTTGTAAATAGATAAATAAAAATCAGGAACACATGAAACACATTGCATCATAATTTAATGGTGAGTGAAACATTTTATTTATGTTTATTCAGCACTAGATTTGTATTAGGAAAGGTGACTTTGATTCTATCAAGTATCAGGATGTATATTTGGTGTATTTACTTTAGAAAATATTCAAATGGAATCTGTGCAGATATTTGATCGTGCACATTAATGAGATTATAAAATCTGGTTGTAAGTCAAATTAAATTTTCTACTATAGAATGATTTCATCAATTCTAAAAGAGAAATGTTGTGTTAGTGATGTTGATGACATTGTAGTTAGTGAATGTAGTTGAATCAGTTTATGTTCTGACATCTATAAGAGAATGAAAATTAATTAAAACCCATGGAGGAAGTAATGGGTTGGTTATGAAGATAGATTATATGATAAGTTCAATCCTATAGATCATATAGTTAGACTAAGGTATCTAGTGGATCATGTCCTCAGTACATATGACCAAGTAACCTATTCTTTAGATGAAGAGGAGGATCCTGCAACTCATGTAAGAGATTTGGGATCACCAATTGACGATAGAAGTTACTCAGACACTACTGGACCCAAAAAAGAGTCTTTATTGGGCCTTCAAGTCCACCTCTAGACTTACCTTCTCATGAACCTGTTCTCGGATCCACTGGAAGTGAAGAAACAAAAGTTTAAGGAAGTGTAGAACATGTTAGTGAGTCCAGTAAATAAGAAGATGAAGAAGAAGAAGTTTGTAGTGGTGAAAGTGGATCAGAATCATGTAGATAAGAAGAAGATGATAAATTTTATGACGATGTTGGGGATGGAAAGGATGACGATGGTGATAATGAAAAAATGGTGAAAGTGGTAGTGACAGTGAATCTGATCACCCTAATGAAAATTCATATGTTATTAGTATGAATGTTGCTGAAGATATTACTGGTGTATCTTTTGAGGGTTTTGTTCAATATGATAATGGTTCTTTAGATGAACTTTTTTCTCAAGATATTTATACTAGAAAATGAACTATGGATAAGGAGACACAACCTATAAATGAAACATTAAGTGAGGGAGAGAAATCTACCAAGAAGGATGACACTGAGGGGGTCCTCAAGGACCAGTTGTTTAGGATAATGAAGAGAAACAAATTGGAATAGTAATATTTTATACTCTTACTACTTGTATTATGATATTTTGGATGATTGGGTGAGAATTACTAGGTATGTATCCCTACGATTAGATTATAAATATTGTGATGAAGAATTTTTTTCCCTTTGTTTCAAGGGAACCAGTCGATGAGACCTTTTCTAGTGACTATGTCACTAAATCTGATTTTGAACAATTCAAGAAAGACATATGTGTCTCCCTAAGACACTCAGTGCAATCTCAAATGAGGTATGAGATTGATGAATCTAGGAGAGAGAATACTGAGATGACTAAAAGTTTAAATGAAATCTGATCTATGGTTGATGGTGTAAAGCAAGATGGAGATTCTAGTTCTTCTCCTACCTCAACTAGTCTATCTCAAGTTGATGCTTCTTTGGTTTCAAAGATGATAATAAAATAAATTCATCCAAATTTAATCACAACATCAGAGACTATTGTGACAAGAAACACCATGCTCAAGAATTACATGAAGAAGTTAACCACTAGAATCAATTCCTTGACAACCGAGTATAGAAATACAATGGAAACTATCGTGAAAGGACTCGAGAATCTAGTTCCACACTTTAAATATATCATGTTTTCAAAGATAAGAAAATAATTTAATGAACATACCTCCTATTATATTGCTTCAAACTCTACTCCACCTATTTAGTCTTCACAATCTACAGATCTTGCTACTGTTAGTTCAGTTTTGAAAGAAGACTTACAAGATTTAATTGCTAATTTGGACAAGGGTGAGGACACATCAGATAAAGTGCATGACCATGTGAATTATTATACAAGGAGTGATTCACACTCTCAAGAAGAGCTGACCTACAAGATTAATGAGTTTTTCTACAAAAACCTAACAAAAGTATCAAATGAATAGTCTGTTTAAGTATTTGTCCACGAATATTACTCTTCCTCAAATGAAAAAGGCTTTTATCGATCAGATTCTGATTCTATGAGAATTTACTCCCTTTTTATAAAAGTTAAAAAAAAGAAATATGATTTTTAAAAATAAATTAAATATTATGGAGAGATAATTGAATAGTTCGTCAATCTTTTAAAACCATATCTCTTTTTCCAAAGTGAATTCATTTTGGTACCTCCTACTGTACCAATTTTTCCTTCTGTTTCACTACATGTTCAACCTCAGATGTCATTTTCTCAAGATTTATCTCAGATCCAACCTGTCATTGAAAAAACCATTCAAACTCAAATTCTTTCTCAGCACAAACCTTCCCTAGCATCTACAGTTCCTAAAGGAGTGCCTCTACCTGCTCTGAAAATCCCTTCAGACCCTCCTGCTTCTCAGCATAATCCTCCTGATGTACTATCCATTAATCCTTCTAATAAGTTTAAGTAATCCCTTTACCCTCACATGTAGTGTGGAGTAATTTTTTATTTTTATATGGTTGTATCATTGTAATTTTATGCATTTTGGGTCATTTTTTATTAATACTATTTCGTCATTACTACTTTTATGTTTCCACTTTTTACTAATCCCAAAAGGGGGGAATATTTATTAAGCATTATTAAACATGGGAGAACTTTTTTAATCCTTATTATAAGATTTTTCATTATTATTATTTCTCTGATACATTGTTAATTGTTGAAATTAATCATTCTCCAATGGTACTTAAGAATTATTAAACATGGGAGAACTTTGTTATGAATTATTATAAGTTAAATCATTATTATTAGTTCTCTGATATATTATTAATTGTTTACATTAATAATTCTCCAATGTCACTTATTAATTCTATGATTTGTGATTATCAAAAATCAGGGGATTGTTGGCCCATAGATACTGTTGGCCACTATCTCTAACTATAATGGTTTTAATTATCACAAATCATGTCATATATTAACACATATCTTAACTTATGTCAAATATTATAAAATATTTCAACAAATTATCTTGAATATCATATCATTTAATTTATATAACTATTAATGTGTGGTTAAGTCTAAACATGATTATAACTGATTAACTATGTGTTTATAGACATTAACACTATAAAATTTCTGAATTTTAAGATAGATAGAACATATAAAATTATCCAATTATGAGTCACTGACACCGACAAATGGGT
Source organism: Viscum album (assembly GCA_963277665.1). NCBI lineage: Eukaryota > Viridiplantae > Streptophyta > Magnoliopsida > Santalales > Viscaceae > Viscum > Viscum album. The sequence goes on from OY728141.1 coordinate 1,793,932,003, forward strand.
GACTCGCTGACAGGCATATGACTCACTTAAAGATAGTTCAAACATGCATATATTCTAATTCTATGAAGATGACACCATTGAAACGACTCATTGTTGCATATTTCTCACCAACACAGATAACCTAACATCGGTCCAAGCGACCTATCATTTCATGGTACTACCGACAGAAGGAAGGACTCACTGATAGAAGGAGACACTAATAAAAGGAGACACTAATATAAGGAGACACTAATAAAAGGAGACACTGATAGATGGAGACACAAATAGAAGGATACACTGATAGAAGGAGACACTGATAGAAGGAGACACTGATAGAAGGAGACACTGATAGAAGGAGAAACTGATATAAGGATACACTGATAAAAGGAGAGACTGATAGAAGGAGACACTGATAAAAGGAGACACTGATAAAAGGAGACACCAATAGACGAGTCACTGATAGACTATATAAATATACATTTATTAATATTTTTTCTAACTGTCACATTTGTGTCATTTAATGATACTATCATATTTAATAATATTTTGTAAGATTTATAGCATATAGTATGAGGTATGACGAGACGATACATGTGGAATGTACATGCTCTTTTTCAACCCTCTAAAATAAAAAGTATTTTAAAACAGAAAGAAGATAGACATATCCAAGAGAGATGATGGTGAATGCCCACGCAAGAGATATACTAAAAAATCTTAAACTCTCATGCAACCACTGTGAACTCATGAATAGAAGAAGACACAAGGTTATCCCGATCAACATGAACATAAAATTGACAATCTATTTCATAATTTCAATGAAGGATAAGAATATTAATACAGAACCATACCTATAACTGGAAGCCAGAATATGACACTTTGTTTTGTCTAAACTTCCAGAAGGGGACTCAAACTTCAAATCCACTTCATCAAACGAGTCCATAGCTGCACTGCATAACACATAGATCCTTCTAAACCTAACTCATCATCTATAGCTATGTTGAGTTCGTTTTGTTACATTTTGGAGTAGTGTGTGTATCTGTCTGTTACACACACATTGACACCTGTTCAAAACTGGATGATACTTGATATCCTTAATATCACACTCTTTTTTATCCTTTTATATCCCACATATAACTTTGGATGAGTTCAAGTGTGACATATTCATTATTTTTTCCACGAATAACTATGGTAGAGGTCAAGTGTGACCTGGAAAGCCTTGTGGGTTGTTTTCAACCCCGATCCAGTGTGTGGATCAAATTTTTTATTAATTTAAACTACTAGGTGGCATGTGATCACAAAGTGGATAGGATTAAGTCTCTGCTTGAGGCGGAACCTCTTGTTTTATTTTCATTGTGTCTTACCTTTTAGTTTTAATTGATTTTATCACATATTTCATAAAACAAAGTTGAAATCTGATGGTTAGTTTTAACATGTTTTAATAACAGTATTAACATATTATATTAGTTTCAAAAGATGTATTAATTATCAAATTGATACAATTGAGAACTAATAAATCTTTTGAGAAATTAACCAAACAGTTAAGCTCTTATAAATTCACTACTGGGTAACTGAGAAATTGAATTTTAAATGTTGGTGGAATTTAAAATTAGACTTTTTAAAGAGAAATTTTTATAGATACTCAATTCACCCCCCCCCCCCTCTTGAGTACTTCACTAAGACCAAAAAATTAAAAGTAACATCGTTCCTTTTCACATGACCTTAAAATCTGAAGCATGTCTAGTTGTCACTACACAATAGGGGTATTGATTCTCTATATAGGGATATGGTGGAAGACACTCTCATGGTCTTGATCCCGACTTCACAACACCAACCACATTCTTGGTTGGAGTTAACTTCCATAGCTCCTAGTTGTGTGGATTTAAACCATAGCACAATCAACCATTAAAACAAAAAATGAAGATCCTCTAATACATACAGATGTTTACATTGATTAAGGTTTTTGATTGATTACTTTAAAAGTGGTAACCAATGGTAATATTATTACTATGAAGGATTCCTGACTATGTATTAAATATACAAGATATTCATGTAGTAGGAATCAAAAACTGTAAGGTAAAATCCAATATCTCATCTTATTGACCAACATGCAACCCAAAGTTTCACTATTTTATCACAGTGAGAACCTACATTGTGAATGAAGTTCCCCACTAACTCAAAAATTAAAGAGAAATACGAAGTGTTGGAAACAAAATATTGAACCCAACATGAATCCTTTACTCATGGAAGACATTGATTGGATGTTCACTTTTTATTGTGATGTTGTATTAACATGTTTCTGGTTTGTGGTCTTTTTCTACATTAAAACTCTATTCAATAAAAGTGGATTTATTTAATTCACCATTGAATTACCAAATACTAGGAAAATTTGGTGGTGGTATTTGAATGCCTCATCATATTACGCACAACTAGGAAAAGAAATAGACACACACCTTGAAAAAATGAACATTGTAGCCTTAGAGACCATGGGGATCATGTAACTAAATCAGTTCCTCTGGCTCCAACTTGAGGATGAAATGGTACAATATTAATATTTAAATAGCTTCGTATCAACTTTATGGGGGTCTCTGATATCCTCTAATATATAAATTTGCACTAGTTATATAGCCAATAATGGGTCACAGAGAAGTGGCCCCTATGGCTACACCTAACAAGTTCAAGAGTCTCCCCCTAAAGCATACAAATACTTATATACCTTTCTTTATGGAGGTATATTATTTAATCTTCATAATATTTGTTTTTTATATGATAATCAGGATGGATACGAACATCTATTATCATCACTAATGTCAAACATCCCCATATTCTCACAAGGACAACGAGGATTCCACCTCAGAGATATCATCCTTGATTTCTAAACCAAGTCACCCAGAATGAGGTATCATCATGGGATAAAAAATAATGAAGTTAAAGAACATTAATATATTTATGTTCCCACTTATACTCATAATGTGTATCAGATTATTTTGGTAGTAGATTAGGGGTAGTCTTATATCATTGATCAGTCCCATATTCCTTCTTTCATCAAAGAATCCCACCAATGTATCCTAACATGAATCTTGGATCAGGTACATATCCCTACCCTTATACATAAATGTAATTAGAATATTATCCTGATGACATATGAGGAGGATTATATCTATGCTCCCATCAATGAAGTTCAACGGTATATCATAATGTAAACAGTGGATAAAGATTATATTTTAGTTTAGAATAATGAAGTCCACCGGCATATACCAACAGTAAATAGAGAGCATGAAAATATCCCTAATTATTCCAATTAATCTTACCAAAATACCTCAAAATCAACCAAGGAGTTGAGTAAGTGGGCTTTTACTCATGTGGTTTATTGTCTCACTATGTGACCCTGATTATGTTTTACTTTCCAAATACAATATCCTTGTGGGATAAATCTAGAAGGAATTTTCTCTAAGGTAAATCTATAATCCTATAAAAGTATTATATCCTACAACTATCAATTTTTATATTATTTAGGATCTTTAGTTTATTTCCCTAGTGACCAAATAAATTTTCAATTCCCCATAAATTGGAGAAATAATTTTTGATTATCGAGGTCCTCTTTATATTATTTTGATCAGAAAATTAGTAGACCCTCTTTAGATCAATTATCATTGAGGGCCTCCATAAAATATCAAATATATTAACTAAGTAGATCCTACTTATAGAAATTTTTCAACCATACATAGATTTCCTCCCCATGGTATACACTATGAAGGTCCTCCCTACAACATGCAAGTGGATGAGAAAAGAGGTACTACCCTTCAAAACTCCTTAGAAACTATAAAAAACAAAGGTCATCCCTTGAAAACCAGGATGAGGTGTATAGAAATACCCCATAGTATATATTTCATATATATTGTGTATAAAAAAACATATGAAGTGGAGGTCCTCCTCATGATAGTGAATCTGTAATCTACAACCATAGAGGACCTCCTCATCACTAGTGGAAATGCAAGTTTTCCCAATGATTTTATACCAACAGTTTGAAAAAACCATTGGTACACTATAAAAATAAAATCCTTTCCCAATGGTTTGAAGAAACTGTTGGCATTGTGTATTTAGAATGAATATTTCACAATGATTTACTCAAAACGTTGGGAACTCAATAATTTATCTAATGCATAACAATGGTTTCTTAAAACCATTTGTAATGAATAGATTTCCCTACCATTTTTAAAAACCATTGGGAAAGGTTTCCCCTAAATACACAGCTTCCCAGCTCCGTCATTTGCGCGATTTTATGCCCTAATCTAAAGCACTCCTAAATCTCTCTCTTTACCATAGGCTACGAAACTCCTTCCACCCGGTATATTCATCATCAATCATGAAATTTTTTATTTATAAACTTCAAATTAGTAAGTGATACCATTTTTTAATGTTCTGCATCTATTAGTTTTTTTTTCTATTTTGATTTGGGCTAAACCAGGCTTTGGTGCAGTATGTGTCATGTAATACCGAACACATTGATTTGTTTTCGGTTTTTTTATACACTTCAAGTGTCATGATTGTGTGAATCACTTTTATTTTAAGTCTTTATATCCACTCTTTCTGTGTAGATTTTTTGAACCATATGAACTAATGGGTCCGGGTGAGATGTACCCCCACTCAAAGATGGTAAATGGTAATGGATATAAGGATGGTCCATGTGGAGGGATTGGGGATTGTTGGGGTTGTGGTGTAGGTGGTTTTACATTTTTTAGTGGGGTGATATGGAAGTTTCTATGGGATTTAGTTTATTTTAAAATTGGATTTGGATTTTCTATTTATAGTTTTTGTTCAAGGAATAATGGGAAGGGTAGTGATATTGAGGATGAATTGGTTATTGGTTGGGTGATGGATTGGAATTGTGATTTTGTTTGGATTGGGTATAGGTAATTTTCAAGGAATTATATGTTTATTTCCTCCCCTAAACACACCCACCCCCTGGACACCCCCATTGGACAGCCCCCCCACCCCCTGGACACTACCCACCCCCTGGACACCCCCAACCCCTGGACAGTCCCCACCCCCTGGACATCCCCCACCCCCTAGAACCCCCCCCCCCCATTGTACAAACCCCCACCCCCCTCCACACCCCACCCCCCTTGGACACCCCCTCCCCCTGGACACCCCCACCCTCGTGGACCCCCCCCCCCCCCGGACACCCCCATCCCCTGGACACCCCCACCCCCTAGACACCCCACCCACCTGGACACCCCCCAACCCCCTAGACACCACCACCCCCTTGGACACCACCACCCCCTAAACACCCCCACAACCTAGAACCCCACCCCACCCCACCCCTAGACAGCCCACCCCCTTGGACATCCTCCACTCACTTGGATAGCCCCCCTTGGACAGCCCCCCCCCCCAACACCAGCCCATCTATTAAGTGCTTGGACCCGTTTTTAAATTGGAACTAAACATGTAAGTGATTTATCCTTTCCCCAATGACAATTACTAAGTGATCCATAGAGCCTTATAAATTTAATTTGACAAGTTTTGATAAATTTAATGGGTTTTTTTGAATGAAATGGCTAATTAATGATGGGTTTCCTTTATTAATTAATAAAATGGTTTAAAATTAAATTACCCTAAGAGGGGATGTTGGGGGTAGGGGGTTGTATAGGTGGTGGGTTTTCCAGGTGGGGGTGGGTTTTCCAGGGGTAGGGGGCTACATGGGGTAGGTGGGGCTAAAGGGGTGTGGGGGGGGGTGGACTATCCAAGGAGGGGTGCGGGCTATCAAGGGGGAATTAAGGTGGGTTGTCCAGGTGGGGGAGGGGTGTGGGCTTTCCAGGGAGGGGTAGGATGTCCAGGTGGGGTGGGGGATGTCTAGGTGGAGATGGGGGGCTATCCAGGTGGGGGACTATCCAGGTGGGGGGGCTATCTAGGGGTGTTGTCCATGTGGGGGTGGGGGTGGGATTTCCAGGGGCTGCAGGGGGTATGGGGATGCAGTGGTGTGGGGAAGGTGGTGTGGGCTGTCCAGGGAGGGGGTGGGCTATCAGGGGGTGGGGGTGGGTTGTCCAGGTGGGGGGTGTGGGTTGTCCAGGGGGCTGGTCTGTCCAGGGGGGTATCCAGGTGAGGTAGTGGGAGGGGGTTGTCCCAGGAGGAGGGGGATATATAGGTGGGGGTGGGTGGGATGTCTAGGTGGGGGGCTATCCAGGTGGAGGGGGGGCTATCCAGGGGGATTTAGGGGGGTAGGGGGTTGTAGTGGTGTGGGGGGGGTGTGGGATGTCTAGGGAGGGGGGTGGGATGTCCACTCTGATACTCTACAAAAAAAGTAAGAATCACATATAACCAATGTATAGTTTTTTCACACGTTAAGACTTTTCTTGATGTTCTATACCAACACTCACTCTTACCCTTCAATGAAGAAGTGATCTCTGCAAAGAAATATCACTCAGGTTCTTATCCACTATCCATATTGATCTCATACAAATTTAACATTCGTATAACTCCATATTACCTAATGATATAACAAGCCTCATACTCCCATGAGTAGTGTCCCGTCAAAACTTGGCTCATATGCCTAAACAACATACATAGGATCTTATATGACACACACACACAAAAATTTGTAATCATAGAAAAATATTATATTTACACCTTGTATCAGATCCTAGAATTAGCTCTCAGCTAGCCTCTCAAGGAATCAATAATCCACATGCCTAGATCAAAATTTGGAGGTGTGTATACAATTAGGTGAGATTTTTTAGAATTAATTTATGATATGTACAGTAGATGATAAAATCAGATCCATGTATGATATTTGGAGGTGTTTCAACAATTAGGTTTGTTGTGATTTATATGTATGATATTCATGGTTTACACCAACAATCTTCTAGGTCATCTATAATAGGCTTAATGTCATGATAAAATTGGATATAGATTGCAATATATGACCCTAGTTTGGGTTTGGACACACACACCCCCTTTGACAGCCCCCCACTAACCCCCACCCCTGGACACCCCCCACCCCCTGGACACACCCACCCCTTGGAAACCCCCCCCCCCCCCCAGCCACCCCACCCCCTTGGATAGCCCATTGGACACCACCCCACCACCTACACACCCCACACCCCCCGGACACCCTCACCCCCACTAGACAGCTCCCCCACCACCTAGACATCTCCCCCCCAGACACCACCCCACCCCTTGACATCCACCACCCACTCCCCCGGACACCCCCACCCCCCTGGACAGCCCCCACTCCCTAGGATAGCCCCCCAACCCCTTGACACCCCCACCCCCTTGGGAAATGTATGTGACCACTCAAATAATCTTCTAAAATATAAAATTTCTTCAATCTAAAATTTACTCAACTCTAGAATAATTCTTCTCCACAAGTGTACATGATATTGTAAACTCATGTATAGTTATTCAAATATATTTTGTTATAAATATAGTATTTTTTGGTATTTTATATTATGATTCTCATATAGAGTAGTGTGTCATTTATAGTTTCATATAAAGTGAATAATTCTCGTTTACTTAAATATATTTTCAATGAAACTTAAATCTTATTGAATTGATTTTGAGGAAATGACTTATAAAAAATTTTTTACATATATATTGAAGTTGGATGTATGAAACCGATCGGATCTCCAGTAATTTCCAAAACATTTTGGAGAGATTTTTAGATTTTTCATTTCACAATACTTCAGATAGTGGTCACATACACTTCCAATGTTACAATTGTGTTAGGGGACCTCAGTTGAGCCGTGAAGAAGTCATCTACCGCATAACCAAATATGGTTTTCAAGAAAACAACTTTGTGTGGTATCACAATGGGGAGAAAATGAAATCTCAGATTGTCGATGATCCAAATGAGACGACTGGATTGGACAATTTTTTATATGACCAATTTCTGTTTATTCATCATCATGAATAAGAAAGGATTATGACCCAATAAGACTTAGATATGAGAACACAAGATGCGTCTAATGAAAATGATGATATTTTTAGGGTGAAAAAATTGAATGATACTACCACGAAACTAGTATATCGACAATGCGGTAAAATGAAAAATCTATAATTTTTTATCTGATTGTTTCATGGGAAAACTATTTATGGGATTTCTAATATGTCCATCAATTACATACTTACCTCCTTGAAGTAATTACTTCTAGATGATTCAAATATTCCCTGAAACCACTATATGGCATGAAATTTAGTTGAAGAACTTAGATTTTCAAGAAAAAAAATTCATGCTTGCCGGAAAGATTTCAGTTTATTCTAGGAGACAACTAATGAATGAAATGATTGTATAAAATTTTTCACATTCCAATGGAAGCTAAAAGCTGATGGAACACCATCTCATGTTCCACATAAAGTAATGTGTCACTTTAAATCGATCCCTAGACTCCATAATCTTTTTATGTCTGATGAAATATCAATAAAAATGTGATGGTATGATACTTAGAGAAACAAGACTAATGATGAGTTGGTTCACCCTACAAATGGATTTTCAAGGTAGATATTTGATGCTCGATATCCTAATTTTGCAGGTGACGTGAATAATATGAGGTTGGGTCTTCATGTGACAGTTTTAATCTATCTGGAAAGATTCTTACTTTCCACAACACATGGCCAGTTTTTTTACACATTTATAACCTTCTTCCATTGTTTTGTATGAAAAACCTTTCACTTTCATGAGTATACTCATATCTGGACCTTCTGATCCTGGCAATGATAGAGAGGTGTACATGAAACATTTAATAAGAGAGTTGAAACTTCTTTGGTATGTGGGTGTGCACACATACAATGCATGTTCGAAAGACATATTTCTAATGCCTGTTGCACTTATGTGGATGATCAATGATTTTTCTGATTATGCAATGATGTCTGGATAGAGCACAAAAGTAAAATTATCATGTATTGTTTGTATGACGAATACACGATCCAGAATACTAAAACCTTGATGTAGTTTCAGTTTTATGGTACATCAACAATTTTTTTCCAATGGGACATTCATATAGAAATAATCATCTAAGATTAGAAAATACCCTGGAGACTAATGATCCACCTCAGTGTATGTTTGGAACATATGTTCTTAATTAATTTAAAGATTTCAGTTTTTCATTTAGGAAGGGTCAAATGAAATCTGGAAAGAGAAATAATGTTTCCACTAAAACATATTACAATTGGAAGAAGAGAAGTATCTTCTTTGATTTTCCTTATTGGTCATCCAATTTTTTACATCATTGATTAGATGTAATGAACATTGAAAAAAAAATATATTAAATATTTCTTTAGATTCTTCTAAATGTTAAGGGAAAGAAAAAAAAATAGGATTTACGGTTTTAGTGTGACTTGGTGGATTGGGTCATCAGATCAAAATTGAATCATGTGCATATCAATGAAAATAATTTTTGAGTTCCATGTGCTTCTAATGTGATGACACCTACAGAAAAAAAATATGTAAGTACTAGAGACTATTAAAGTTCCCGATGGCTATTCAATCAACATATCTAAATGGGTCGACATAAGAGAGTTGAAGCTAAAATCATTTAAGAATCATGATTATCACATCCTTTTTTCATGAGTTTATTCTAATAGAAATATGTCATCTTTTGTTTAATAATGTAAGGGTGGTTTTAATTAGGTTGTTCCATTTGTTTAAATATATTTGTGAAAATAAGTTGTCCATGTCTTTCTTGCAAAAAATGTTGGCAAATTCCCCATTAATTTTGTGTGAGTTAGAGAAAATATTTCCTCCATTATTTTTCACGTGCATGCTAAATCTGATTTCCCATATTACAACTAAAATAATTCTCATAGGACTTATTTCTTTTCATTGGATGTATCCATTTGAAATAAATATGTACAAATTAAAGCCTTTTGTCCGAAATAGGAATCATCCTAAAGGTTCTATCATGAACAGTTACTTGGATCAAGAATGTATGGATTTCTCCTCTATATATTTTTCTGATCTTACTACAAGAATGAATAGACCAATGAGAAATGAAGAAGAATATTATGTGAGAATAGAGCCCATTTTTCCATCACTTCCACAAACATGAGGAAATCCTGGGTCATATATATTGACGACATTAAGCCTAGAATAGTGGGAGATGGCACCTTGCACATTTTTTTCAACTGTGATTTGTTCGATGACTACATAAGGTAAGTAAATTAAATATATGTATATATTACATATATATCTGTTAAAATATTAATTTTTTATCTATAGGGAACATAAAGAAATGATAAATATAAAGCATCAATCTTTATCTTTGAGAAGGAGGAAGAATTTTCATAGAAAAGAATTTTCTGCTTTGTTAAAATTAAAGGTAAAAATATTACTTTTTAAAATAATTAAATAATTATTTAATTAAGTTTAATATTCATTTAAATTTCAAATATTTATTTTTTCTACTGGCTCTGTCTCTGAAGAAATAAGAGCTTTGTATTTTGGTCCTAATACCATGGTTCATGACTGTAAATCTATTTTTATTAATGGGTACCGATTTATTATCACTGAACAAGAAAAGAACATGAGAACACAACATGATGGTGTCATGGTTACTACCACAATAGACTGTTATTCAGGTGCATCAAATAGTAGACTGCGATTTGAAAATGTAGGTTATTATGGAGTCATTGAAAAAATAGTAATAATGGATTCTAATTCTCATGGACGAGTCACGATGATGAAATTCTAGTGATTTGATTTGATGAAGAGGTAGGTCACATTTATTAATGATTATGGATTTTGAGTAATTGATATGACTCTCACTCTTTATTTTTATGAACCATATGTATTGGAATCAATGGCCAAAGAAGTTTTTTATGTCAAAGACTATCTTCGACCTGAATTCAGGTTCATTATTGACGTAATTCCATGACATATTTTTGATGATGGTGATGATAGAATTGACACCATCTCTATTTCCATTGTAAATGATCCATTTATTACTTTTTATAACTCCAATATCTCAATTAGTAGAGTTTACTATGAACCTGATGTTGTGGTGGGAAATATATAAAATCATCTATCCATGTTCTCAATTCATTTAGTTTAGCTCAACATGGGTTGTTAAGGTTGGTACTATTAAAATTAATTAAATATTAATTAAAAATAAGTTGTATCTAACTTGACCTTTATGTGAATTTTCAATGTTTATTGGTTGCAATTTTATTTGAATTGCATTTTCTAATTTGAAATTTAACTGTATTCAAACCTAAAAAAACCAACATTTATAACATGGTGAAAATTTCAATGCTTTATTGACCTTTTATAAAATTATTATAACTCTATGACGTCCCTTAAACATTTCACCAGATAATGAACATGATGGTTTGTCTTCTTCTACAAAACATGTATTGAAACCTCCATCATCTGCCTAGGATAAATAAATTAATTTTATTATTATTTTTGAAAAGTGGTTTACCCCTTATGAACATAATGGCTTTTCTTCTTAGTAAATAACCATCCTACTAAAAATTAAATTTCTTTATTATATCTTGTACGATTTATTGAATTCATTATATATCCATTCAAGCTCACCTAAAATAATGGATTGTTAAATTATCAATGAATCCTCTTTTTCCCACTCATTTATTTTGTTTTTTGGGTTACACATTAGTTTTCATTTTCTAATTACTTCTATATTTCTTTTAAAATGTAGGAAATGAAACGAATTAAAGAGAGGTGACATAAAAAGATGGTGGGAAACAATCATCGTATGAATGAGATGGGCATTCCACCACTAGTGCCTGTAGTGGGTATTTTATTTCAAATATATATATTTAAATAATATATAACGTCATGTGATTAATTTTGTTTTAACCATTTTTTTAGGATCCACCTCTTTGGAAAAAACTATTTAATGAGAAGCCTTGTAGTGGTCCGAGTACTCTAGGTGGTTGTATAAGGGGGGTGGTACGAGAGCTAGTCGATCTGGTCAGCATACCGGATTAGACCATGCCCCTCCCATTGACATATCATCTATCCCACATTCTGATCCCGATGTGTCGTTAGGGACACTCGGGATATTTAGGTCTCCCGTGTATTCACCACCCTTTACATCTGAGTCTCCTCACACGTCTTTGCCATATCAAATGATGATTCCCACTCCCCATCCAACATTCATCCAGTCATCCATGTCATCTTCTTTTACTTCTACTTTCTTCTCTCTCGGCTTCTATATTCCATCTTCTTCGACTCCTCCTCCACCAGAGTCTATCCCTACGGAGCATACATTGGGACCCACTCCACCGACACAGGGTGCTCCTTCAGTTTCTATAGATCTAGCGGCACCCATTTATTATACTGCCATATGTATATTTATAGAACCCTAATAAATTTTTATACCATTATTTATTTTCATTATAACATGTATTAATAAAATATTTGCTTTTCTTTCATAAAATATACATCTACTGATAGGAGGCAAGGGAGGGGCGTACATGAATCTGTGCTGTGTTGAACCACCACATGTATTTTATGGTGGACTACAATGAAGGCAGTCAAATGACTGAAAAAAAGGGTAGCAATTTCAGCATTTTTTGGAGACGCTTGACAAATACTCTGACATCATTCCTGTTAGCCCACTCTTATAGAGATAGATTCCAAATGAGGTCAAGGATAATGATTGGGCAGATATATGGGTCAAAAATCTATCTTATTTAATGTAAGATATTATGTTTTGTATTTATATGAATTAATATTTTGGGGTCAACTTCAGTTTAATTTCCCAGATGGTGAGGGTGCACGATCAGTACATCAAAAGGATTTTGGTGAGATTTGGAGAGCATATAAGCATGAGTTTTATATTGGATGGCGTGATAGAGTTGGCATAGAGTTAGAGGTTATCTCTATCATTGATGACTTTTTGATAGAATAGTATCGGCAGATGATTACTCATCGGAAGAATAACCAGTTTAAGTTATTAATAACATTTGAGGAATTTAAATGAAAATATTAATGTTTTTCATTAATATTATCTTTTTTATTATTGAATTTTATTTAGGAATCATTCAGAAGTTATAAAAACATTGATGCTAAAAAATACCTCCACATATTATGATGTACTATAATGTCATACCATGAGAGGAAACAGGTATGACAGTTGTTTATAATTTTTCTTTACGACTTGAACTTTTTATTATTTCTTCCATAATTTATTTTATTTATAAAGTTGTTATATAATTCTATTTATGAAATTAATTATTGGAAACAGATTTTTAATTATTTTTTTCTACATTAAATTTCATTATAGCGGAAAAAATTGAATATTGAAGGACTGGTGCCTCGAGAAAAACTGTTTTTCTTGAGTCGAAGGAAGAAAGATGGAAGTGCGATTAATAAATCGACTCAGCAGCAGATTTTAAGTTTTAAGTAGTTCATTTGATATTTTAATATATATTTTTTAACCTAATAATTTATTTATATTTGTAATAGGATGCTTTAGAGGCCCTTGATGCCCAGGAACCTAACAATTTTGGGCCAAATGATCACTTACATCAGGTGTTGGGAGATGAGAACCCTGGAAGAGTACACTGCCTACCTGGGAAGAGTATAGTCCCTACAAGGTATTTTCCCTCCTTAGGTATGATTTGTAGTGCCACCGAGTTCAATCAGGTTAAGTAATAGGCAGAACAGGCTGAAAAAGGGCAACATAGATAGCATAAGAGTCTTCCAAAGAAAACACTTCATTTATGAAACTGATGGAAGTTTTACATCTAACAATTCCCTACAGGCCAGCACATCTTGTGATGAATATATGTCGTCGATGTGTTCTATATATGGTGAACTAGGTGTCAGCTCTAGTGGCAGTCAAGAAGATGGTGAGGAGGAGGCTGAGGTCGAGGAGGAGGGTGAGGATGAGGCCAAGGCAGAGTACAAGGGCGAGGAGGTGGGGGTTAAGGAGGGTGTGGATGATTATGGGGATGACAATGAGGATGGGGGTGAGGCTGATGACGATGGTGATGATAATTATGGTTATGAGGGATAGATTGATTCATTACATTTTTACTGGTATTACTAACATATGATGTTTCAAGATTTTTTGTGCCTGAATATATGTGTGATTAGGTAGGTCACATTATCTTTATTTCTTTATCTATAAATATTAAATATTTACTTGATGATTTGTTGTGACTGATTCACCCCTCCTCTAGACACCCACCCACCCCCAGGACACCCCCCTGGACACCCCTCACACCACCAGACAACCCTCGCCCCCTAGACACCCCCACCCCCTGGACACCCCATACTCCCTTGAATATCCGCCCCAACCCCATGGACACCCCCTCCACCCCCCGGACACCCCCACCCCTATGGCCACCCCCAACCCCCATGGACACCCCCAACCCCCCTGGACACCCCCAACCCGCCTGGACACCCCCACCCCCTGTACACCCCCCCACCCCCACCCCCTGGACACCCCCACCCCCTAGACACCACCACCCTCTGGAAACCCCCACCCCTGTAACCCCCCCCCCCCCATAGACACCCCCAACCCTGGACAGACCCCAAACCCATAGACAGCCCCCTAGACACCCCCTACCCCCTTGTCCAGCCCCCAAACCCCCTGGACACCCCCTACCCCCTTGGACATCCCCCATCCCTGGCCATCCACAAACCCCCCATGATAGCCCCCCACCCCCTAGACACCCTCCCCCCCCACACCCTGGATATCCCCCCATGGACACCCACAACCCCCTTAGACATCCCCCCAACCCCCTGAATAGCCCCTGCACCACTAGACACCCCCACGCCCTAGACACCCCCCTGGACACCACTCCACCCACACCCCATACACCCCTACCCCCATGGACACCCCCCCACTCTAGACACCACCCCACCACCTGGACACCCCCCCCCCTCGTACAACCCCACCCCACCTAGACACTCCCCTAACCCCCTTGTACACCCCTACCCCCTTGGACATCCACCCCACCCCTGGACACCCCCCACCCCCTGGATAGCCCCCCACCCCCTAGACACCCCCAGCCCCCCGAACACCCCCTAGACACCCCTACCCCCTTGGACAGCCTCCCAACCCCCATGGACACCCCCCCCCCACCAGACACCCCCTGGACACCCCCCATCCCCTGGATAGCCCCCCACCCCCATGGACCCCCCCCCCCAACACACACCCCCCTGGACACCCCCTTCCCCCTTGGGCAGCCCCCTGGACACCCCCCCCCCCCACCCCCACCCCACCCCCTGGACATCCCCCCACCCCCTGGACACCACCCCACCACCTGGACACCCCCCCCCCCCCCCCCGGACACCCCTACCCCCTTGGACACCCCCCCAAACTCCCTGGACCCCCCCCCCCCCCCCCCCCGCTGCCTAGATACCCCCACTTCCATGGACATCCCACCCCCTAGAAATCCCCCCCCCCCTCCCCCAACCCCTAGGATATCCCCCACCCCCTGGACAGTCCCCCCCCCCCACACCCTAAACACCACCCCACCACCAGGACACCCCCTTGGACACCCCCATCCTCCATATACATCCCCCCACCCCACCCCCTAGACAGCCCCCCCCCCCCCCGGACACCCCACCACCCCCTAGACACCCCCTACCCCCTTGGAAAACACCCCCAAGACAGCCCCCACCCCTGGACACCACCTCACCCCCTAGACACCCCTCCAAGAAACCCCCACCCCCATGGACACCCCCCCTCCCTGGACAACCCCCCTCTTTAGACACCCTCTTTGTTCCACTTATACATGAAAATGGGGGATTCTGAACCAAAAATATCTATTCATCCCCTGCTAAAAGAACTATTTATATGCACAATGTAGAGTGAGTTACTCTAAGTGTCATGGGGAAATAATTGAACACCCCCCCGGATCAAAAATTCATGTGTTGTGTTTATGGAGATATATTTTGGGGTGTTATGGTTTCGAGTGGTGTATTTTGGTGGGTCTATTGGTGTTATTCTGAACTCTGTATAGTGTACTGCAATTGCATTGGTGTTATTCTCATGAAATACTATTTGGATCATATTTTTATTCATTGGTTTTATTTTGAATTATGTATAGAGTATTGTAATTGTTTCTAATTGAAAAAGTACTTGTGTATTGGTTTGTTATTATTGGAGGTAATTAATTATGATTTATATATAGTTTTGTTAATTATGAATTATATATAGAATTAATTCTAAATTCTGTAATTGCAGGGGAGTCTGGTAGTGCTGCTGGTTTGTTAATTTTGCAGCAACTCTATGCCAACTATTTTAAAACTGATGCTATAGATGTGAAAATAAAATCTATTCCAGTGGCTTTATCAAACCGTTGGTAAAAATATAAACCAATGGTTTAAAAACCGTTGGTATAGACTTATTAAATAAATTTTTTCCAATGGTTTATTCAAACTATTGGTAATATTTTTTACCAATAGTTCAAAAAACCATTTGTATATATATAAACTGAGTTTTTTTTGCAATGGTTTAAACCCGTTGGTACAAAGTTATGCCAACGGTTATAGAAAACCATTGGTATAATGTGTTTTAACATGACATATTCCTATGGTTTATGAATAACCATTGGTATATATCTATCCCCACGGCTTAATTTCCAACAGTTTGGACAACCGATAGTATATACTATACCAATAGTTATCTAGCCTATACCAATGGTTTAAAACCATTGGTATATCATACATTTTCCTTAGTTCATGGTTCTCATTGAGAAGACCCTCCTTATAATAATTAATTTTCTCAAATAAAAGGTCTTACCAATATCGAAGATGTTTTGAGTTTTACCTCATTCCAATAGGCACTCATGTAATGAAGTCTAGATACATCAAAAACCTCATCAGTGGATAGTGAAAATTCATCCAAGTAGGAATATAGTCTAATATGGTGGTCATCATATATTCCTCCCCTAGACTATACACCCTTTGATACAACTTAGTAGATTCTAAATTATCATGATACTATTTTAAAAAGTAGTTGATAAACAATTTTTAGGGTCATATTAGGTCAAATATTCCTCATATATAATGATTATAACATCATAGTTATGTGGAGACAATTGGTTGAGGGTGAAATACTGATCATGTTCTGGCCCGATTCCACTCCACAGTATGACATTATGAAAGTTTTGAAAGAGGAATACATACCATAAATTTTTCAGAACCTATGGGTGGATCTAAATACCTCATGTCTTGAAATATTTCATATAAGGAGCTTTTTATCCATGTGAAGGTGATAAATGAGCTATACTTCCATGTTGACCTAGCTAAATATTTAGTTGCCCAGAACCCTAAGTCAGGGAAAAATCGAGACAGTCTCTAGAATGATTTCCCCAATAGTATAATGGAACTTCATCGGATGGCCATTGACACCCTACCTGACATATTCAATAGAGGGTGGGGTGAATATGGTGCCCCTTGTTTTACCCCACTCCCAGAATAACAATATACTTTGGGGCAAGTGGATTGTAACACCATTACATCAGGCTGATTATCAATTCTTGGACCAATATATTCAAATTTATATATTCAATGAAATATATAAATTTCAAAAGAATAGAAGTGGCACACACAATGTGAATAATCCATTGATATACATTTTCATTTGGATGAAAAAAAGGTGAATTGAGACTCCCATCTAACAAAAAAATCCTATAACCACATGATAACCCTAAACGTTAATAATGTCTTACACAAAAAAGGTGTTATATCTAATTAATTTGTGAATATAGCCCTAAAAGGTTAGAATGGACATAGTAATAGCTACCTCAAAAATATTATAATAGAAACTCCATCCTATTTATATGGTGTTATTTTAACCACCCCTACTCCCTTAAAGAACATCAAATTCATAGTGAATCCAAGAAGTGGTGGAATCAGAGTGAAATCAACCTCATCCCATAGGTATGGTGGTGTTATTACCTCCTCCTCCTCTAAAGAAGCCAGTATTCTATGTACTAGGAGGTGATTCACAAAATACATATTCCAAATTTCTCTCATTGCATGATCAATATTATTTATTGGGATCACATTCAGTGAAGATCATTAGATACTGTACTAGAATGACCCTCCATAAAAACATTTTAGGGTATTTTCAAGGATAGATAATAAAATACTATAGGTTTTTTAAACCTAAAAAGCCCACCAATAAGGAAAATATCAAGGAATATTATGATTTATACCCTAATGGATATTCAGAGGATGATAAATCCCCACAAAACAAAGATAAGTATTTAAATGCTGCCAAATGATTTACATAAGTGGATTTTATTAAGGCTGTCCTTATAGATAATATATAGGATGACACTATTCTAAAATAATACTGTGAGGATTAAACTATTAAAAATATTTTTCACACCAAAACATGTGAATAATGTGTGTGAACCTGACAACAGAGATAGAATCAAGTTCTAGGATCTCTTTTCAATATCCCACTACTCCCCCCATGGTGATCCTTGATGAAAATAAATAGAGATACATTGTTATATCTAACTAACCACCTGAAAAATAAAATTCTCTCTCCATTAAGGGGTATTTAAAAGTATTATGTTTAGATGGGGAAGTTGAAGTGTCTCAATGTTGAGCTACTCGAGGATAGTATTCACACTGATTATATCACACATATTGAGACCAAAATTCCTCCTATGGTGAATCTCTATCAACATTATGGATTTGAATGATTGGTAACTATAGATTCTAGTCATTCATTTTACCTAGGGCCTAGAAAACCATTATATCTAACCTTGATTCCCATGTACTATAAAAAATACCCTCCCCAAGGGAAGCATCAACTACCATTTCAAGTGACTCACTCGAGTCCAACTCAGACAAAAAAATAACAGCATGAACAAGATAGTCAACCCTATTAGGAACATTCCACTACCTCCAATTGAGAATAATACCTGATGAAAGTCCCACTAGAACTCCTTGAATCCATTAATCCCACTATTTATCAAATTTAAACCATGGATGGGGGATGTGTTCCAATGGAATCATAAATTAAATTGTACCATGAATGGGTGGACTTGACTACTCCTCCACCTAATTTTAGGAATCACAACTTCTTAATCTTCAATTAATTGAGAGAATTTCAGAAAAATATCATGAATTTAGATCATAATGTGACCCTATTATGGGTTCACTAGAAAAATTGGATTTTTTAAAGCTCATTTGTTTCATAAATACTATGGAGGGATTGGTATTCATTTGGTATAACAACATTCCAACTAGGTTTGTCTCGAAGTGGGAGGAGTTTTTGTTATAATTCATTTACTAGATTATATTAACACAAAAGAATAAAATTATCCTTGACCTATTGAATTATAAGAAACATTAAAATGTGAGAGTCTCATATATCATTTCCATATGGAGGTAAATAATTCAATTAATATTTTTTCCCTAATTTCCTAGAGGTCTCCCTTATCAGTCTATGGAGTGAACTCGATGAAGACTGCAACATTATTATAAACAAAATTGGGTAAAAAAATCTTGATTTGAGAAGTTATCAAAACACATGGGTTACATTAGATAATTAATTAAAACGTACAATCATTTTCCTCTCATAAATTATTCAATAAAACATACTCATCTAATAGGTGCCTCCTAGAAAGGAAAATACCACTATGAAATCAATTAGTATCTTATTTTCCCTCAAAAATCTCTATCACTAGGAAGTTATGATCGATATTCAGTGAAACATGATAATTATATTTGATAAAGTGAATATATATCCCATAATAATAAGAATAATATCATGGGGTTAAGGAAAATTCTCTCCCATTATCATGGTATTAGTTTCTTCATATGAACATAGTTATTTGGAATATGAATCTCATAATAATGGAAATAATAATTCCCCTTCATCATCTCCTAGATCATAAGATGTTATTCCATATTTTAATCCTAATAATAGTTAAAAAGAAGTGCATTATTTTAGGTTTTCTCTACTATTTTTTGATTGAGGTGTTTTTATCATAATTAATAAACTCTGATAGGTGAATCTGGGTATAGAGGAGGATCTATGGACTACATTTATTAGCATCTCCTTGAATTATAAAGAACAAGATAGGTATATATCCATTTTTAAGAAACACTAACAAGTATTTTCATGGAAATACATGTAAATTCATGGATTGGATCCCCAATTATATATACAATATTTTTTTCTCCCGTATTACCATCATGGTTATAAATAACCAGTAAGGAGAATGCTCATGTCCAATGCTACCAAAGTGGAAACTAAATTTGATGAGATTATAAAAAACAAATTCATTAAAGAATATCAATGGACAAAGTGGATCACACATATTGTTCCTACAAAGAAAACAAACTATAAGATTAGTTGTTTCATTGATTTTAGGGTTTTTAATTGGTACTTACACAAATATGATTTCTCAGTCTCAATCATGAAACTATTAATAAATTAAACTATCATCTTATAAGACCTCTCCTTAATAGATGGGTATTTTCACTATAAACATATATATATGGCCTATAAATATGAGGACAACACCAGTATCATAGAACCATTAATATGTGTACTATTTTTAGGTATTTCCTTCCAATTTGAATAATGTTATCACTACATGCCAACACTCCATGTATCATTTCATCAATCCCTTTATTAGGAAAAACCATGGAGTATTATGTAGATGAACTGGTGGTCAAATATAAATAGCATAGTGATCATCATTCCAATCATGAAATGGTTTTCAATAATCTATTTAAACACATATTGAAGTTGGACCCCTCGAAGTGTTCTTTTAGAGTAATTTTGGTAAACTCCATTGGATATGTGGTACACAATCATGGAATTGATGTTGAAAAAAAGTACAATGTGGAAGTCAATATTCCACCTCTAAATCATAATTATATGAGGGTAATTAATAAAAATATTTCCTATATCATAAGTTTCATAGAAAATCTCGTCAGTAATGGTTTTCCCATAATAAAGATGATGAATAAATGGTCCATTTTCAATTGGAATAAATATTTTCATAAATACTTTGACAATATTAATTAGTATCACCTACAACCACCAATTTTGAAGTCATTAGTATAAGTAAAGACTCTCATACTCTCTATGGATACCCTTTCGCAATTTCTTGGTGTACTCTTTTCTCATAAGAATGATTTAGTAAAAAATAAAGGTTACTATTATCTTAACAAAGAAAATTTAGAAACTGAGACTTGATATTCCAATATCAAGAAGAGTTTCATTGCACTGATTCTCATAGTATAGAAACTAAGACATATTTTGAAACACCATATGGTCTATATAATCTTCCATTTTTTCCAATCATGTATATCTTCATTCATTCAACGTTAACTATATTCTTAGTGTATTGGGGAGTTATTTTATAGTATCTCGACATCCAGTTTGTGTCTTAAAAGTGAAAAAAGGGGAATAATTAGTATATTTACTCACAAAACATCCGATTATAGAAAATTTAATGATTATCATAGAACTCCATGGTAAATAAGTTCTCTTAGACCAGAAAACCTCCCAAACATGGGAGATGTAATTTGATGGTTCCTATATAATCCTAACAGGTAGAAGGATAGAAAACACAAATCTCAACTAGGTTGGTCTATAAATTTTCTTCATACCTCCTACAAAATAATTTATTCCATATTACTTTATATTTTAAGATAATTACACACAAAATTCTGAATAATATCAATCCCTCTCATGGTATTTGATATATACCTACAAATACTAGTAGAATGACTAAATATCAAGGGAAATAAAGAGTTAGTAATCAAGAAAATCAATTGTAAATACTCTAATTATAACAAAGATATAATTCTGTTACATGACTATGTATGATTTTTTATGGTAGAGTTCCCCTAAAAATCAATTCTTTATCCCATTTTTCATTCATTGAATTCCCATGAAGATGCACTGGTCAATGAAACTAAAACTCTAGAATATGCAGACCAAGACAAGATATCCATTTTCATTGCACATCATAGGGTGGTCTTGCAATTCATCATGAATGATATCTAGAAAATAAATGAATTCAAAACTTACCTTGATCAAGGATGATCCTATATTATCACTAACTTATTCCAAAATTGAATGGATGTCCCCTATAATAGACTATCGCCAAAAAAATATTCTCTCAATTGAATGAGCCATAAAGGAATAGATATATCATCAAGAAGAAAATTTCATCATTTATAAAAACTATATTTTCTGAAGGCCCTCTATAAATAAGGATTTAATGTAAATATCCTTAGATACGTTGATTGGAATTACTCTATCTATTATGAAATAAGTCCATGAGAGCTTCTATACCACCCACCAGTCAATATCCAAGATCATTCATTAAACATAGAAATTTGGATACTTCTATCCATTTATGATTCAAGACTCTATGGAGTTTAAAAATATATTTCATTCTTGTTAAAAATATTAATATTTCATCCATCAACGCCCAAAATTTTTACACACATCAAAATATTCTTGGTCATTTGTTTTTTGAGGAATAAATATCATGGGGCCATATCTCCTAGATACATATAGGTAGTTCAAATACATCCTTACTACCAATGAATTATTCTATAATTCGGTCAAGTCCATATCCCCCATGAAATTCATAATTAATTCTATCATCAATTTCGTGATGTCTAACATCAATATCATATTTAGTTTATCTCACACAATATTTATGGAAGAATACACCTATTTATATGATTTTAAATTGAAGACATTATATAAAGAATACAATATATTTTTTAAGAACTCATACCACTATTATGTATTAGTGAATGGATAGATAGAGGAATAAAATATAACTATATATAACAACCTTTAGAAGATGGTGGAAAAATACAAGAATTCTTGTCCTAAAAATATATTATATACTCTATGGTATTATCATACCATGAACCATTTTTTCCATACTAGAAACCCTATATTAATTTGTGTATATTATTGAGGAAGTCCTACCCAATTAGGTTATTCTAGAATCACTTTTCATATCCATCTTCAATCAACTATCAAATATAAAATATCTCAAATGTGAAAAAATGAATTAAAATGACTTGTTGGTAAAATGATGTAGACACAAATATGTGACCCCCATCGGGTCACTGGTATTTATATTTTGTATCTATACTTATCTTCTATTTTTGTACTTGATTTTCATAAATGTAGGGGGTAAAAATTGGTTTTGGGGGGAAAGAGACCATAGTAAATGGTTGGAAAATGATTTTCCTAACTATGAAGTAAACTATGTGAGGGTGGTTTTTTAGGGTAAAATGTGCTTTTCCATGGTTTTAAAACTATATAAGGCCTAAGGGTAACTATGTGGCTCAGTTTTGGTGATAATAGGATCACCTACATGGTTGGAACATTATTTGTATAAGCATGCATCCAAACCATGTGATTTTTCCATCATAATAAATATATTGTCTTTTTAGCAAAATACTATGTTGGAATTTTATGTTATCTTCTCCCATTTATCACCAACAATGTTTTTGGACCATTACCCAAGATTTATATCTTCCCATTTTTTATGTTTGGTGGATTATTCTCAGATCCATGTCATTTTGGCATGCATTGATCCCTATTCTATTAAATTTCTTCATCCTTTCCCCCATCTCTTTCCTTATTCTTCCATGTAAATAGAATTTTGAAACCCTAGTGGGTGGGCTGGATGTATCTAAATATTTTAATAGAGGTTTTATTTTTATGTCTTTTATTTTAGGTGTGTGATACCTTATTCTTTTTATATCAAGTGGTTTTCATTGAAGGTGAAAAGTTTAGAACCATTTATATGGTAGGTTTCTCTATTGGGTAGAATTTTCCATGGCTTACCTTTCAATTATTATTCATATTTGGTTTATACTTATCAAATTTAAATTTAAATGATTTTTTATTGATTTTTATTCCATTTTTAATGTGATCTATGGTTTGATATATAATTTGGATAATTTGATGTGGTTTTTCTAAAGGAAGGTGGCCTAGTGTACTCTAAGTGTTTGATAAAATTTATCAAAAAGGTTTTGTGTTTTAAAATAGATTTCTAAAGAGGTTTTAAAAATGTTATTACCATAAATAAAAGTTTTTTTTATCAAATTGGGAATGTTTTATTCTTAAAATGGATTGTGAAATTTCTTTTTATGTATGTATATTTTTATGTGAATATGTTTGGAATTTAGTAACACATGGGATACTAGGGGTGTGAGAGTGTTTTTTCCAAAGGAACATGAGAGACTTTGGGAGGAAGTCTGAGATAGGTTCCACTTTCTAACCATGAGGTAGATGGGGATACTAGATTTGGGGCCACCGAATCCAATAATAGTTTCCACTTTTTTTATCTATCTATAAAATCTTATGTTTTAATCTCACACACCATAGAACCATATGTTTAGATCCATTAGATATTATTACTCAATCTCAGCTAATTTACATGTTTTTATGAACTATGTTAGTTCCTTATTTGTTGTGATATCATCTTTTATTCCTATTTTCATTTATTTGGTTATATAATGATTATGTTTGTGATTATACCTTTGTAATGACTTGTTTTGATGGGTTGAGAATGCTTATGGTGTGTGATATTTATTTCTTTGTCTAATCTATGTTGATAATTTTTTTCAAAATTAAAATATTTTAAAAAAATTAAATGAAAGGATATTTCAAAGGATTTACTTCAAATGAAATGTTTCTAGAGTGTATTAGATTTAGAAAATGAGTTTTCATACTAGTTTATTGTTTTTCATGGTTTAAAATAATTTAATAGATTCATGGTGATATCTTATTGGGATTTGTGCCTTAAATAGTTTTGGAGTTTTATACTATTGAGATGTATGTATTCCCCATGTTTGTTCACTTTCTCTATTTTTGGGTTTGATATTTTTGACTTAAGATAACATGTATGTGTCTCCTGTATGACATGTTATATATGTGGTGTTTTTATGGTGTTTTCTTTTATTCATTGTTGTGTCACTCAGGATGTAAGTTTTTACATGTTGAATATGATGATGTTGGCATGGTTATCCCATTTAATGGATAGGTATTTTGATTTATCATGGTTGAAACCATTCCAAAGTGGATATTTATTATACTTAGTGCTTATCACTAGTCTATGTTGATCATGAATTCACTTCAGTCCAAGTGGTTTATCGTCTAGTGTGACAGATCAAGTCGACTCAGGATAGTTCAATACAAAATTGTATTAGAGTAGTTTCTTGTGATAGGTTCTGTGGGAGGCTGGATATATGACCATAATGTCTCGGGAGGTAGAAGAGGATGAGTTTCTGGCTATCTATTCTTTACACTAAACAGCAAGTTTCCATGGGTAGTTTGGGATTGTTTTTAATTTTTGATCTAGGTAATGTTTTTTATTGATATTTTGAAATATCGCCTTATTTAATGTGAGTCGCGAGATGAGAACATCGGTTATTTTTATTTTTTAAGTGAAACAATGAAGTCAGTAGGAGGAACATGATTTAATAACATGGTTAATAATGACAAAGAAAATCCCATGAAACCTTATCTGTCGTCTTCTATTAATACATGCATGGTGGTGTGTGGTTTTCCTAATGATTAATCCAAACTGTTCATAGTGTGAAATGTTTAAAGATTTTATTTTTTCACTATTATTAATTTTAAGTTGTTATTAATTATAATGGTTCTTTTTTAGACCTATTATAAGGGTTTCTTTTGGTTAAATTTATGTTGTTTGATATTTAATTTTGTATTTATTGAGCTTGTGTTTTGAGTCTAGTAGCTTGTACCTCCTAGAAGGACCTCATTCAAGCTTAGAGAGGACACTAGAGAATATATAACATGGGAAACCCCTATTTTCAATCTAGATCTGGTGGATTCAATGATCTATACAATCCAATATTTGGTTCATAATGGTTTTCGGGATCAAACATAGATGGTGGACTGTGCCCAAGAGTTTACTATGAAGAATACAATGGTTTTCCAAGGTCAAAAGGGGGATAATGAGCCTAAGGATCATTTATATCATAGTGAGTGAATCCATGAGTTCATGAATACCCCTTAGACTTAAAAAGCTTTATTTTACACCTATGTTCTTGAAGGACCAAATAAAAATTGGGAGGAATAAAAAGTGTTAGTGAGGAAGTATAAGGATCACACATGGACCACTTTCAAAGTAGATTTAAATAAACAGTTCTATGTAGAAACCATGAGGGTAGTGATGGAAAATTATTTATTGATGTTGGAAAAAGGTGATTGTTTTTTATGTATGCTCCTTGGTTCACCGATTTGTTATGTGTCTCTCCTAAAGTCAACACAAATTATTATTTCATGGATTGACATTTTGATATGGGATTGAATATTGAGATATGGTCCATGATAATTCATCTCTACATACCAACATACTTAGAGGTGGATAATAAAGTGGATATGGAAGAGGTAGATATGGATATAGAAATACGTCTTAGTAGTGTTCCTTCAGTGAGTGGTAGCTAGAGATCTTTATCTAATTAGAAGAAGAAGTGGGAAGGATCTCATCGGGTTAGTGGAAAGAGTGTCCAAATTTTATTATGTAAAGTGACAATGTCTTATATAGGAAATAATAAAATTCTCTAATATCAGTAAAGTAATTCTGGTCATACAAGGATTAGTTACCAAGAGACCCTAAAGGTGTTCCATTGGTGTGGACGTTTGGGTCATCTTATGAATTTTCTTCAGGATTTTGTGTAAGGAAATGGTGTTAGATATTTAAAATATAAATCTTATCATGTGAAATATGATGTTTACAAGGGGTAGGGTCTCTCCCTTAGGTAAAATAGGATTGTCTCCAATTGTAGAAGGATCTAGGAGGATCTAACTAAGGATATTTTTATTCAGTTTATGTTCTACAAGAGGAATTAGATTCCAGGTCAGCAACCATATGAGGTAATGTGTATATGACTTTATCCATGGAATATGATCATTTTTATATAAGTGAATATCATAATTTTATATTCCTAAATTTGATTCATTTTTTTGTCATAAAATAAGATTTTATTCATTTTTTATGGATTTTATTACCTTTTTAGGTTGTAAGGAGCAATGTTTCAAGTTATTAGGGTGTTTTGTTTTGGTTACTGATGTGGAATAAATTTGGGATTTCATTATGATAGATCTATATGTTTTAGACCTTACCATCAACATGTATTTATTGATCATCATCAAATCACACATTGATTTTTATCAGCATAGGTTAAATTTTCTTACTCCATGTGGGATCAGTCATGTCTTCCAGGGTGATTGGGATCTATGATTCGGGAGGGAAGGACTATTTTATTCAGAAGTGGGTTTGATTTCATGCCAGTTTTCATGTTTCATCTTCAGTTCCATAGATAATTGTATATAGATTTTTTTAAAATATTATTTAAAGGTTCCTATATGTGTTTCTAGAGTATTTTTTTGGTATTCTACTCCATCTAGAGGTCGATTTTAACATCAATATACTCCCTTGGATGAGTCCCATTTCTCTACCATTTTACCATATCTATCTAGCTAGGAATAATGTTTATCTATATGACCTCAAGGGAAAGGTATTTATCTATCCCAGTCTTTCACCATTGGAATCTTCAGTTCTATTTTAAATGAAGGTGGATAGTCACCTCCAACTTTTCATATATTATCATAAGATTAATCATGTGACCGAACGGAGAAAATACCCATTAACCAATATTTATGATCTCTTTGAAAAAATCATAGTGGAATGCTAGTTTTCAATGATAGTCCATATATCTGGGTACCACTCACTGAGGTGCATGAAGGGGATTTCTTGAAGACTACCTTTTAAAGCTGATATAGTCATTTTGAGCATTTGACTATGCCTTTTGGGCATACCAATTCTCATTAGGTCTCTATGGAATTGAGAAACTGGATCTTCCATCACATTTTAGACTAGTTAATAATCTTGTTTTTTGATGGCATCTTGGTGTATTCCATGATGCATTAAGATCATGTTGAACATTCGTAGGTTATTTATGGGGTTTTGATGGAGATTCATCCATATGTAAAAGTTTCCTATGGCCAATTTTGGATCGAGTAAGTATATTTATTTGGATATGTGATATCAAAAAGTATATTTTATATAGATCTTAATAAATTTCAAGTAGTCATGTATTCATAGTATCCCAATAATTTATTCATGTTCTAAAGATGTTTGGTCTTAACTGAGTATTATAGAAATTTTTTTGGGACTTCTCTGGGCTAGCTTATCCCTTGAATGCTTTGACCAGAAAAGGTGGTAAAGGATTAGTGGGATGATATGTGTTGACATTATTTTGAGTAGTTTCAAGTCTATATGAAATTCTCACTAGTTTTTATTCTTCGCAAACCTAGTAAAGATTATGTTGTGATTTCTAATTCCTATGGTGTGGGATTGGATTTTGTGCTACTGCAGGATAACCATGTGGTGTCCTCTATCCCATGGTATCTATTCCCACAAGAGTGGGATTATCCCACCCATGACCTGGAGTTGGTATTCATGAATACTATGCTGAGGAATTGGATACATTACCTATTCAATGGGTGTTTTATTATTTAGTAATATCATAAAATCCTAAAGTATATCATTACTTAGAGGATCTTCAACCTCAAACAGAGATATTGGAAAAAATATCCTTATAATTTTTATTTCATCATTTATTATACACATGAGAAGGGGGACGTACAATCGATACGTTAAGAAGGAAACTTCTGGTGAAAGTTTTTCAAGAATCATAAAATTGGTGGGGTCTGATGATTGTTTTTACTAATTTGGATCTTTATGTATAGAAGGATGGAGAGCATGTGTTTTTTAAATTATTTAGGTCACACCCTATCTTATAGATTCAGTTATAAGTGATCAGGTATATAATACTAAATGTTGGTAGATTATTAGTGCTCTAAATGGTTTAGAGACGTGGAGTGATTGGATTGGGTCTCCCAATGGTTCTCTCCTTTTTCAAAAGGTGGCTGCTGGTTTCTTTAGTCTTGAGGAAGTAGGTGATGTATGAGGCAAATCACTCTTGTTGGTTCATGAACCTCATGGGGACCAAGATGATTTATACCATGATAGATAAATATTGGTGGGAAAGGATGAGGCAATAAGTTGTGAACTTTGTTTCCCAATGTTTAACCTACTAGGTAATTAAATCACATCACAAAAGACCAATATGGTGTTTCAAACCTCTCCCTAATCCGGTGTGGAAGTGCAGTACAATCTCAATGGAATTCGTTTCCGGACTACCTCATACTCCAAGTGGGAAATATTCTATATGGGTTATTGTTGGTTTTTTGATGAAATCATCACATTTTATCCCCATAAATGAGTCAATGAAGTTAAAGGACCCTCATAACCTATATGTTTGAGAGGTTTTTAGTATTCATTAGCATCTTATGGGATATTTTATGATCAGTATTCATATTTTAAATTATTATTATTTTATTTCTAATAAATAGATATCCATTTTATTTGTTTTACAGACATATAATCCATGGAATTTTCATAATTTAGTTAGTACTATTCATACCCACTAACTTAATAGCTGGTTTATAATGGTCACACATAAAAAATAATATTTTAAGGAGTATCATGTTTTATTTAAAACCATTATTTCTAGAATCGTAATATATCAAAGGTATTAAATTTATTTAAAAATAAATGTATCCTAAAGTATCAAGATGTTATATTCTATTATAATATTGGTCTTTTGGGTCATAAAATCTATTGAACATGATGTTCCTATTTTAAAATTTTAAGGGTGTTACATTTCCCATGATTATGTCTACTTTAAAATTTCTCTTGCTTACGTCATTTGACTTCTTTAATGTTACACACTATTATAGTTCTTATATGTTATGAACTACTAGTTTCACTTTTACATTGTAATCCTTATTTTTGTATATGGTCTATGGATTTACATTTTTTAATTAAAATTATTCTAAAGAGTTTTGAAAGGGGGTATTTAAAAATTGGTTTTTAAAAGTTGATTTAAAATATGGATTTGGGTTTAAGAGGTGGTTAAATCCTAGGAAGTGATTTTGAAGTGATTTTATTCATTCAAGAAAAATAAATTAGTTTTTTTAATGAGTTGAATGTGATATTCTATATAAATATTTATAATTAAAACCCAATTTTTTACTATATTTTAAAACTAGTGTTTATGGTTTATTTTGGGAAATCAAATCACATGGAATATATGGTACTTACCTACTAAGTTTCTTTTTCTCACACCATAATTACACCACTCATTTTCTATAAACTAAGTAGCCTTTTACATATTCTAATTTAGTTTATAATTTCACTGGTAGCGTATTGATATTTGGATGGACTATGACACCAGGTCACATGGGCTATCCTGTTAAGGTATGTAAATTTGATTCTTAGTTTTCTTTATAAAATCTCCCAAGTCATCCATTTATTATTTCCTTTATTTAATAGGTCATGTATTATATCGATGGTGTTTTGTATGTTGAAACTAATATTGTTCTACATGAGGTAGTCGGATGTGATCTATGGGATCTCATTTTATAATTGTTTATAGTTTTTATATATATTTTCATTTTTATAGTGCATGGAACTTTGAATTATGTAGTGCTCATGACCCTTATTTTGAGTTCTTATTAAATCATGATTATGTGGTTGAAATCATACTCAATGATTATTTTTAACATATATGACTCCTGTTACCATCCCAGAGTATTAGGAACTCCACTCAGGCCTTATCGCAAGACAATTTAAGCATATGATAGATAAAGGGATTGGGATAATTCATGAAAAAAATTATTTTAGAGACTAGGTTCTTAATATGGACTATGTTTCAGAAATCCCATTTTTATTTTGTGCATTTGGTATATTGGATAAGTATTGTAAGGGATCGAGTAGTTTGTATGGGAAGAGTATGGATAACTCTTCTCATACAAAAAATTGAGCTACAATGGGACATAGGTCTTTGAATTTTTTATTATAATTTCTGGTGTTTTGGATTTTTTGATGGATTTAAGTGTTTTGAGGGATTATAATTATAGATGAACTGGAACTAACTAGCGAGCTCTCATGGCCTAGAAAATTATGTGGATCCTAAGTGCATAATTAAACCTGACTTAAATTGTTGGTTCCCTTGTTGGAACATGGTCTTCTAAACCATGTGACCAATTCATCCACAACCACTCATCCCCCTAAAAGATATTTTTGGTGATTTTTATTATTACTAGTTGTGTTTTGGTTCTCTTTCAATGGTTTTAACAAAATATTGATAAATTACATGGGATTTGAAAATGAATAAATGTAATTTTATGCTAGAAATATGGTTTTAAAAGGAAAAAAGTGGGATTTATGAATTTGAAGATATTTTTTTGAATTCTAATAGTTTTTATTAAATGATATTTGGAATTTGAAAAATAAATATGGAGATTTAAAATGGGTCGGATGTTTTAAAGTGGGTTAAAAAAATACTAAAGAAACTAGTTGACTATTATAATGCTTTAAAGTGGGATTTTGATGCTTTAAAATATATGTGGGAAATTTTTAAATGGATTTAAAAAATGATTTTTTTTTCTGTTCTGAATTTTTTTCTAAAATTCGTACTTTCAGTTGGTTATTGATTTTGGTCGATTGTGAATTATTTTTGAGATATAATTAATTATGAATTTGTTTACTTGTTCCATTTATTATTTCTTTAAAAAAGTTCTTGTCTGTTTTCAAGTTTATAAGGATTCCTTTTATAGGTTTTCTAATTATTTTTTAGTGTCTCTGGTTATAGTATTTTTCCTTGGATTGATTACTTAGGCATAGGAGGAACCTTTGTTGTGTTCATTAAGTGGATGGGTTTATGTAGAAACAATTGTGTTTACAAACTGGATGGTGATGGTTTTATTTCTAATGGGATTGTATTAGTTAGAATACAATATTGGGGGTCCTGGGGAACCCTGACTTGTTCTTTTAATGAATTTTAGGTCCTATTATATTCTATATAAGTAATTTTTGTGTTTTATGAATCTTTCCTTGATTTTACATGGTTGTAGGGATAGTAGTGATTGTTTTTAAGCTCTAAATTTCAAGGATGATTAGCATATTAAGGTTATTATTTTCATTGGGATTGGTTCTATAATGTTTTGAGGAGTCTCTCTTATTTATTATGCTTTTTGATATTGTGTGATCTTATATTGATCATTTGATTCATTCTTTTCCGTCTTACTTTTTCCTATATCTTTACTTGTACACATTTTTTGTTCATGTTGTAGTACGGTGTAAAATTTTGGAATTATAAATTTTTTTGTTGATTTAGAGAATTGTATATTTTTCAGAAATTATGAGTTGTATTTTGATTAGGTTATCCGTCTAACTTATTTTGGTAAGAATTTAATATCATGATTTTGTGTTATCTTTATGTGTGCTTTATCTTATAGAACCAATAAGATAGTTGAGACTGTAAATGTTGGGTAGTCCCTCTTAGGTCTCAATATTCTTTATACTTTCATAGTTTTTTTGAGTGAATTTTGGAGTTAAAATTAATGTTGTGTTTAGTGATCTAATGTATTTAGGTTCGGTTTATAGATTTTTGTTTCGAGGGTCTTTCTTTTCATATTGAGATTATTTTCCACCTTCATCTCTTTGGAACATAGTGTATTTAGGGAGGTAGAATGTTTTATTGTGGGGAGAATTGTTACACCATGACCCTAAATTCTTTTATTATTTTATTTATTTATTGTATTTTAATATTTTCATTGGGTTTTGAGATGAGGCCATTCAAAATTTTGAATTTTAATTTTTTAAGTTTAAGTACACAGGTTATGAAAGTTATTAAAAACCCTATGTAAACCAAAAACCAATGTATGTATCTTGGAAGTGTCATTTCATATGTCAATGAATGGTTTCCAAAATCATAAAGTAAAATCATATGAGTTCCCATGTTTCTGGTGAGGGGCACATGATTGGTGTACTATTTGGTAAATTGTGTGGTAATTATTTGATATGTTCATTATTTTTAAATTTAAACAACATATTATACATCCATTAATTTTTAATACCCCTCTGGCCTCTCCCATCACCTCTCTTGATTTGGACACTCGATGAATTCTCAAGAAGAGTTCTCATGCCCAGAATCCCTCCTATATCTCCCTTTAGTCTCTGACTTCTTATAGAATCATCCCATGTAAGGGTTTCCTCTCATCCTCATTAATTTTCCCATATTTTATTTTTGATTTTATTATCCTCCTTAGATATGCATCTCCCTAGGATGAACCCTTAGTGAGGCTTCAGTTATAGTTTGATTCAATTCTAATTTGATTCTGTTCTTTTTTATGGGGTTTGTAGAGTGTTATTTAATCCTAGTTCCTTTAGTAATCAAGATTATACTCATATATTCACTTGTTGAGGTAAGTGTTTCCATGAATTTTTATTTTTCTAATAAAATCATGTATAATTTATAATTTTTAAATATGTTCTCATAAAATTAATGATGTTTTATGTTCTATAATGGGTTTTTAAAGAATGTGTTAAAGTGTATAATTTTACCAATTGGTTTCAAAGATAATGGGAATATTCAATATGTTTGATAAATTCCCAAAAATGGGTTTTTATGTGGTTTTTAATTTTTTGGTTGATGTTCTGGATTTTTTATGATTGTATATTTTAATGTTAAGTTATTGGGATTTTTTTTAACTTATTTTTCAATTTCTTGTGGATTTTGGTGTGTTTATATTATTGAATCACTTGATTTTGTCTATGTCATGAGGTGTGACCCTCTTTTGGTTTCTTGGTATATCATATGAATGTTGATATATGTGTGTATAGGTAAATATATATATTTTATTTAATAGGATTACATCACTTAAACCTTATTTTTAAATTTTCTTTTTCTTTTCAATGGGCTCTTAAAAATGGACATCTAAGTGAGACATTCCTTGTAAAAGTATTTCATGAATTATTAATTTAAAGGAGCTTTAAAATGGAATTGAATTATAACTGGTATTAAAATATATTTTGAGAATGTGTTTCTAGTTTTGGATTTATCAAAAATATAGTTATTGTTGATTCATAATTTTGAGATGAATGGTAGAAATTGATTGAATTGTATTTTTATAAAATAAATTTTTTATTGTTTTTTTAATAAAATTTCTTATGCTAATGGTTGTTGTTATTTTTTGAAATACATTGAATGATCAGGTACTTTGGTATGTAAACTTATAATGGAACTAGGACCCCCCACCACTGGATACACAAGTGTAGTAAACATGGTGCCCCCACTAGCTAGTGTTGTGATACACTTTCCACCAATTGAGGGTCTCCCTAATTAGTGATGTAAATATTCTAGGAGCCCCAGGCCTTACTATCCCTATAGTGTTTCTCCCATGATGCCTATTTTAAAATGTCAATTTTAAAATTTACCTCTTTCTATGGTTTATTCTATATTGTCCATGATTATGTATACCTTACTATTATTCTTTTTTTCTGCATTTTACTTCCCTGCTACTTCACTATATTTTAGTTCTTCTATGTTATGCCCTACGAGTTTAACTTTTACAACCTACACCTTTTTGTGGATATTATTTATATAGTTATATTATCTTATTAAAATTATTTTCAATATTTTTAATAGGTTTTTTATAATGTTTCTTTTTAAAAAGTAATTTAATTGTATACTTTAGATTAAAATGGGGTTAAGGCCTAGGAATTTATTTTTAAGTGATTGTTTTCATTTAAGGTAAATAAATTGGATTTAGTGAAATGAGTAGATATTGATATTAGTTATATATATTCATGAGTGAAAACAAATTTTTATACTATATTTTCAAACTATTTTTTATGGTTTTTTAAAGGAAATCACATGGACTTTGTGGTTATTACGTTCTAAGTTGTTTATGCTCACACCTTATTTACACATCTCAGAGTCCATAGACTAATTGTCCTTTTAAATATTTAGATTAAATTATTGGTCTCTTTAGATAATGTATAATATTTAGATATATTTTTGTAACACCCCAATATTTTAGAAAATATTTCTCCTTAAAGTATTTTCTTTTTATGATAGCTTATGCTATATGCAACACTGATTTTAAATGAACTACGATACACCACTAAAATATTATTATTTGACATGGTATTTATAACCTAGTTGTTATATTGGAATATATTAATATTATTAACTAAATTATTCAATATATATAAATTTTCTAATAAATATAGATTTATTGATGAATTCTTAATAAACAATCACACAATTTTTAGTAAAGTTATTTAATGCTTCATAAATATGCCATCTACAAAAATGTTATTATTGCTTTTTGTGAGAAAATATTAAAATTAATTTTTCAAAAATTTATAAATTTTATTTGATTAAAATAATATAATTTTTGAAATCATCATATAAAAATTATCTTAGTGTAATTTTTTGATATTTTTCTGAAAAGATTTATTTTTCAGTTAATAGTGAAAAAGTGTGAATTTTATTGAAAATTGTATTTTTGGTTCAAGAATTTAAAAATTAATTCATTATTTTTAAAAATGTTTCAAATTAAAATTAGTTCTATTATATTATTAATAATACAATTAAGTTCACTATAATCAACTTTATGATTCAATTTGGTGTAAAACAAATTTATACTTAAAAGGGAATGTTTATAAAATTTAATTTTCTTTGTGTTTTATGAATTTATATTAAAATTAAATTTTTTAAATTATATTTATTGAATATTATGAAATGTAATTTTTTCAGATATTCAAATTTATCCTACAGTTATTATTTTTTGACATTTTTTTAATAATTTAAATTTTGGTGGATATTAAAAAATAGATTTTTTATAAAATACGATATCTTTTATGATATCTTCAATAAATAAACACAATATAAATACTTATAAAACATATGTAATTAATAAATTATTATAAAATAATAAAAATATCATAAAAAGTAATTAAATAAAATATAAATAATAATTTATTCCACGATAAATATAAAAATCATTTTCAATGTCGATGAGGAGTTTGCGCAGTGCTCGAAAAGTCAAATTTGGTACCCTAAAGATAATACTTGAGATATAATAAGTCCTTTATTGACTTTTTTATTAAATATTAATTATTATAGATTATTTTTATGGTAATACATGAATTTTGGTGTTATAAAACAAGTGGATTATCCAAATTTATATGCAATGCGTGCACAAGGCTGGTAAATACAAAATAACAGATTAAATAAGTTTTCATGACATATATGTGATACTAAATGAATATAAATTTATATTTTGAAAATATTAAATTTATTTTAATTATTTAATTCTATTTAAAAATTAGTCATTAAACTAATACATTAAATTCATTCCCAACGCCGACTCAAAATTTATTTAATTTATAGAAAAGTAAAATAAATGATTTTAAAAATATTAAAACTAATATAATTTGAAATTATTAATTTACCCCACAAATTTTATAGATCTATATTACATTTTCTGTAATTATTAAATGATTATATTCGAAATACTCCTTTTTATTAAAGTATTTAAAGTCATATCAAATGAATTGTGTCAAAATTGACATTGATGATATTTTATCAAAATAATATATTATTAATTTATTTAAAAATAATAAAAACAAGAAATTAGAAAAAATTTAGATTATATGGTATAAATTTTATAAAATTTTCCATTTATGGACCATTTTTAAACTTATAATAAAGATTAAAAAACACTTTAAAATTGAAAATTTTGTCACCTTAGTTAAAATTAAAATTTGTTAACTAAGGGTTAATCAACATTATAATGTTTGAAATTGCACCAAAACTGGTATAAATTATTTTGGTTGATGGTATTTAATACCTGTACTACCTTATCTTATAATATCTGGCAATTAGGGTGCATTTTTCTTTAATATGAATTTATTATTATTTAATTTTTTGGGATATTCCAAAAGTTCCCCTCACCCCAATTATAAAAGGGAACCTCCTCCCACACTTATTTACACAAAATTTAAATTTATATATAAATAAACTCAACCAATTCCTCTTATAAACTTCCCTTTAAAATTTATATATACTTTTATATCCCCAAAATACCAACCCTAGATTCATTTAGGGGAGATCTAAAAGAGGTGTTTCATAGAAGAGGTAATCTCCTTAACCAATCAATTTATTTTGAACTCTTATTTACCTTCTATAAATATTCATTATTTATCATAAAATAATAAATTTAGTATCATTATTATTCATAAATTTTATTATAATTATGAAAACATCATTCTATACCCTCTTTCCCATCAAATGAGAGATGATAGTATCGCTCGGGCGTACGTAAGACTTACTGTTTCCACGTAGCAATACAATTTATTTTTCATCACCAGTTTTTATGGATGGGTATTATGATGGTTTTAATGTTTATATATTATATTTATAATATATTTAAACTTATTTAATTATAATATCATATCTACCTACTTACCAGCTAATCATTTGAGAAATGATAATGTCATTCATGCGTATGTGTGGACTACCACCTCTACAAAGTGATGTGATTCATTTTTTATTTACATTTTAATTGGATGGTAATGAGAAATAATTTTATAAATATATATTATATATGTGATAGTATAATGATCATATACATTTTAATTAATATTTACCTTTATTTTATTCTATCCATCAACAAATGAAAACAGCGGCCATGCGTATATATGACCTACCATCTCAATGAATGGTGTAACTCATTTTTCTTTCTCAATCTTTTATGGATGAATATAAATATATTTAGAAGGGATATATATGATATTTATATCATTATTAGTATTATTTACATGTTTTGTCCAAGATAATTGTACAAGTTCTTAAACTACTGAACTAAAATAATCATGAAAAATGAAATAGTTAACACCCGTAAATGATGATTTTAATAAATAATTATTGATAAAATGGGTGTTGAAATGTTATAAATGTATAATACCTGATATTATAAATGTGAAAATTACTCTGGTCTGTAATTTTTATGAATGTAAATTTATTATACATGAAGTTATAGTACTTTCAAAATTAGATGAACTCAAGGTAAGGGGTCTTGTATTATAATCTGATTGTTTATCGGGATGGCTTATGATTATGTTTAAAATGATGAAATATTATGATCTAACTTTAAATATACTCATGAATTTTATTACCCTATGGTTATTTCTTTATAATACCAATTTTCCTTTTATTTTCCTCATATTAATTATTTAAGATAATGAAAAAAATTGGAAAATCAACATCATTTCTCTTTTCAGTCGAAAAACATTTTTATTCCATATACATGTTCTAAATGTTTTAAAAATGTTTTTTATATTCTCACATTACTTTTTAAATTCATTTTTACCTATGTTTTGCTTTTTATAGAAAAAAATTGAAGGAATCTTCTTTTAATTTTCCAAATGAGGTACTTTGTGACATTTCTAACAAAAGTATGAAAGGAATGTTTTTTTAACTTGTACCTATGAACACATTTTCCCACCATCATGTATAATTTTTTATTTGAATATTACATTAAAATTTTACATGGTTATTTTCAAATTAATTTTTTCCTTTATATTTATATTGTTTTTTAAAAATTTACTTCAAAATTGAAAGGTTATTTTCATCAAAAATGTTTTAATGAAATTTTAATGGTATTTTTTTATCAAAAACAACAACCCTTGATTTCACACATTATTTTATAGGTATATGATCCAATGATACAATACTTATTAATTCTCTATATGGTTTATGTTTATTATGAAAAGATGTTATCAAACTCATTTATTATCCATGTGTTATTCAATAATTAACAGATGAAATGTTTATGAAAGACATTTATTTTCCATGGGTTATTCTATGATGATATTTTTTTGAAACCCATTTTATTTCCATGGGTTATTTTATAATGAAATGTTTATAAAAATCCATTTCATATAATGAGTTTTGATGTGATGAATTTTTTATGATCTTGTGCTATACCAATTTATTATTTTCATTATGTGATGTGTGGGACATGCATCTCCCTCGAATGAATTGGGTAAAGATTAATATCTCCTAAGATAAATAGGACTATAGTGGGGAGTGAACCCAGTTATAGAAAAAACTGTTCCCTACTATAATAGTCTAGGGAGTTAACAATGACTTCTATGATGGTTTGGGGAGTAAAATAATTCCATTATGATAGTCTTGGTAAAGATCCTAGACTACTAAGGAAATTTTTTTCTATGCTTATGTTTATGCCAAAAACTTATGACTTATACAGATGTTACGATATCATAGATTACGTTATTTGATTCCTTCAGTTTTAAAATCTTATAAACTTTCATGATTCATGAAATGACTCAATATTATGATCTATGATTAATATATTATACTCTTATATAATATACTGATGTTTTGATTTCATCGATTAATTTTTTTCTTGTGTTCTCAAATCTTTATATCCATTTTATTCTCAAGTGATCATTCATATGTCCCTAGTTTACCCTTAATAAGAATCTATTCTCACTCTATCTTATTTTTTCTTTCTATATATTATGTAAATAGGTATTATAATGGTATATCTAAGAAGGGTGGTAGATATAAAGAACTTAATGGGTGATTATGTATATCTTTTGGGAACCCATTTCATATGTGTCTAGGTTTCCAAAGGAACTAGAACTATATGATTCTAGCTTAGATCTTTATTTTATGTAATGAATATTCATCTTTTAAGATGTGATACCTGTGTATGAAAACTCTAGGTTTCTATGGTTAGAACCAGATTAATTTTTATTTATCCTTTGGAAATTAGTATGAGAAAAAAATAGCAAGATATCTAAGGATAATTATCAGTATATGATAACATACTAATGTTTTGGTAATGAACATAGATAACCTAATTAAAACCTAATGTTTCATAGATTAAAAATGAGGTTTCATGATTTAGACATCCTTTAAATTGATCTTTCATGATTATGTGCTTTTCCACTGTGATTATTTTTATCCCATTGTGATTTTTGGTTTTATTAAATGGTTAGAACCTAAATAAACCATGTTAATTCTAAATTATATGGTCATTGTAATTATTTTCCTCGTGAGAAACTAGTTGAAATAATATATTTAATATGAAACATTATGATTATACCTAATAATCTATCTCATTATAATATTAATAATATCATCTTTAGGATGATTCTTAACACACCTAATAAGATAAAGATGGAGTTTCATAAAGACCATAGTGGAAAGAAGATTAAGAATCAAACATGTTCAAAATGTGGAAAGAAGCACTCAAATTATTTTATCATAGGAACTATAAGATTATTTTAGTGAGGAAAATAAGAACACATATAGATTTATTTTTGAGGAAAAATGAAAATATCGGTTAAAAATGGATGAGAGTAATGGTATATCTAAGGTATCCGCAATGGTTGAATGTTTTAAATATGGAAAGTATGGTAATTATGAAAATCTATGACCTAGGGGGAAAGCTCAAGAAGAGAATCTAAAATTTTGTACGAGTAATGGGTTTAAAAAAGATGATAAAGTGACTAAAAATGATGTATTAAAGGAATGGGTTATTTAAATAATATTTATTAGGGTTAAAGTAAGAAGTTTGATTAAATTTATTTTTATTAATCTTTATAAATGATTCATATTTCTTATTGTAGGGGAGAAGTATTAGGGAATAATATGATGAAGAATGGTTCGTTTTTTAAGAATGAAGTGGGATGATGGAAGTGTTTATATATTTGGATTCAAGAATTATATTGTCTAAATGTTTTACTAATGATATTATGGTTACAAAATCATGAAACATCTAAGGATTATTCTGTAGTAGTTTTTATTTTTGGATTCGAAAACATTTTTTGAATGGTATTAATAATGATGAAAAGTGATTTAGTTGTAATGTTATAATTTTAGAGAACACATGATTAATGGAAAGATAAACCTTAATATGTGTCTTATGTTGAGTTAATAATGTTTAGTTGGGGTAAATAGATACTTGAAATTGATATTATTGGTGACCTTGAAATTTATTAGTTCATGAAAAAGTGGTTTAGGTCACCTTTGAAAATGATTAATACATTTTTTTATTTATATAATATATTATATAGTATGTGAATTTATTTAACGAATAAGTATTGTGTTAATTTTTGTAAGTATAAATGCTTTCATGTGAGGTTAAATTAAATTTTTATCGATACCATCACGGTTTTATAAATTTATGGTCAATTTTAAGTTAAAAGGAATCAACACCCCTTTTAATGTTTTATGTTATGGGGTTTTGAAGTAATTTTAAACATTTATTGGATATAATGATTAATACTCTATTATGTTATAAATAACACTTTGGGGTTGGTAAATAATTTTATTTAAGTTATTTATAGTCTATTATATTGTGGGTTATAGATAATCTTGATGGTTGAAAATTGATTCATTTAAAAGGTGATATTTTCAGATATATTTATAGTCAAGTTAATGATTACCTTTTAGGTTTGTAATTAAATTCAATTAAAGATATTTTGGAGAGTTTTATTAAATAAAAATATTATATAGTAATTTATCATGGTGATTAATGATACTTGGGAAATTTTCCATGCGGTTAAGGTATATGTAACCCTTATATTTAACAAGTTATTTAGCATGAAATGTTATTTAGGTTATATATAAATAAATTTTTGAATATTTATGTTTAAGGGTATGAAATATCAATTATTGTTAAAAAATTCATTAATGTCATGTTTATTTAGTTAATTTGGAATGTATATTTATTTATTTAAACGATCTTAGTGGAAACTTTTGTTTTTATTATGGAAAATTTTGGAGTTAAATGTATTATTTCAAGGATTATTCATTTTAATAATTATCATATACTAAAAATTTTGTTTTAGTTAATGCCTAAAGATATGAGGT
The DNA here is from genome assembly GCA_963277665.1 of Viscum album. NCBI lineage: Eukaryota > Viridiplantae > Streptophyta > Magnoliopsida > Santalales > Viscaceae > Viscum > Viscum album. Next base: position 1,793,973,773 of record OY728141.1, read on the forward strand.
ATAATTCTATATACTTTTTTCAATACATTAGAAGTTTATTTTTGTTCTTTGGGCATAAAAAATCATCTCGAATAATCGTTGTTTGGAGGAATAGATGATATTAGGATAGAAATTAATTAAAGGGTGAAATTGTACTTTTAAAGTAAATATATTTCCTTACTTTCTTAATATAGATGGTAAAGTAATTATTTAACTCTATGAAAATTATTTTAAGACAAAAAACTATTATAACCTTCAATTTTAATTACTTGACGGTCTCTAAGCCCCTTGTTAATTCATGTTTTTTTTTACTCATTTTGACCAATGTTTTGTATCACTCTCAATTACCTATTTAGAATTATTTTTCTCTTCTATGTCTATATTTTTAATTCCTACTAATGTTATCCTATTTTAAAGAATAGTTTTCTAGTGACCTTTGTAATTGTCTTTCCCTCTTTTAAGTGGGAGTTTTATTAACCCTTTTTACGATGTGGGTTTTCAGCAAAATATTTTTTAAATATAAAACCATTTATAATCAATAAAAAGTTAATATTTTGAGGAAGAAATTTATTGAAGGGTGTATCATGTAACACCCCAAGATTTTATAAAATAATTTTCACAAAATAATTTTATTTATTCAATAGATTTTGTTGCACGCAACACCATTTTTAAAAAAGTGGTATTATTGTGATTAAGTAAACTATTAAATATATATATATATATATATTATAATAAATATAAGTTTATTGATAAATTATAATTAAATAACCACTAAATGATTAGTAAATTTATTTTATACTTCTGAAATATATCTTCTTCAAAAATAATTTTATTTCTTTCTGTAAGGAAATATTATAATTAATTATGGGAACTTTCGTAAATTTTATTTAATAAAAAAATAAAAAAATTAAATAATTGTATCAAAATTATATTAGGGTGACTTTTTGTATTTTCTTGAAAAGATTGATTTTTCAGTGAATAGTGAAAAATACTGAATTTTATTGAAAATTGTAAATTTAGTTCAAACATTTACGAATAAATAATTTTTTTTAGAATGTTTTAAAAGTAAAATTAGTTTTTTTATATTATTAAAAATAGAATTAAGTTCATTATAATCAATTTTATGATTGAATTTGGTATGAAAACATTTTTATACTTAAAAGTGAATTTTTCAAAAATCTGATTTACGTTGTGGTTTACGCATTCGTATTAAAATTAATTTTTTTAACTTATTAGAATTTAATTCTTGGAAATGGAATTTATTTCTGAGTTAAAAAATTAAAATTTATATTATGAATAATTTTTTTAGATTTTTATGATGAAGTTAATTTTTGTGTGAATAATAATAAAAATACAGTTTGTATGAAATATAATATCATTTATGATATCATCAAGACATAAAAATAAAAAAATAAAAAAATTATAAAATGAATAAATTATTATAAAATTATTAAAATAAAATTAAAAATTCTTTGAAAAATATTAATTCTATTTTTTCCATAAAAAAAAATAGGAAAATCATTTTCAATGTCGACGTAGAGCTTGTGCAACGCTCGAAAAGTCAAATTCTCTACACTAAAGATAATATTTGAGATAAAATTAGTACATGATATAATTTTTTTATTAAATATTTATTAGTATATATTATTTTTATGGTTATACATGTATTTTGGAGTTATATAATAAGTGGATTATCCAAATGCTTGTACAATGCTTACGCAAGACCCGAAAAGTAAAAATAACCTATTAAATAAGTTTCCATGAAAAGGATGTGAGTTTAATATATATTTATTAATATTAATATATTTTTAGAGAATAATAAACTTATTTTAATTTTTAAAATTTATTTATAATTTTTATGTATTTAGTAAATACCTTAAATACTTACACAATACTGACATAACATTTTTTAACTAATAGAAAAATAAAATAAATTATTTTTATAATACTAAAAATAATATTATTTGAAATAATTAATGTATCCAATGAATTTTATAGATATATAAGAAATTTTAGTGAATTTTTAATGTATTATATTAGAAATCATCCATTGTCTTGATGTATTTAATGTCGAATTAAATGAATAGTGTCAAGATTCGCATTAATGATATTTTATCAAAATAATATTCTAATAAATTACATAAAAATTAAAAAATATATTGAAATAAGAAATGTGGATATTTCATGGTCTGAAATTTCATATTTTTTCCATTTATGGGTCAATTTTCACCTTATAAGTAAAAATTACAACTCTTTAATATTGAAAAATCATCACTGTAGTAAAAATTAAAATTGGATAACTAAGGGTTTATCAAAATGATAAGGTTTAAAATTTTACCAAATCATGTATAAATTCAATTATTTTATGGTATTGATACTCTATACTACCTCATATTTGAAACACTATTCATTTAAAATAATTTTTCTTGAATATTAATTTATAATAGTTTAATATTTTGATAAATTCCAAAAGTTTCCCTCACCCCAATTATAAAAGGATGCATCCCCCCCCACCACTTATTTTCCACAAATTGATCCTTATAGATAGAAAAACCAATAACAATTTATCTTATAATATTCTAAATACACATTATAGATTTTTGAGTGTTTCTAAAATTCTATCCTTATATCCCTTTATAAGAGATCTCAAGGAGTCATTTCAAATAAGTGGTAATCACCTTAACCTATAAATTTTTTTATACTCTTATTTACCTTATCTAAATATATGGTATTTATCATTAAATAATAACTTCAGTGTCCTAAATATACTTAAATTTTATTATAATTATTAAATCACAATTATACACCCTCCATCCTATCAAATTAGAAATGAAATTTTCGTTCATATGTTCACACAGCTTACCACCTCCACGTAGCGATGCAATTCATTTTACATAAACAATTCTTATAGATTGGTATTATGAAGGGTTTATTATTTATATATTATATTTAATAAATTATTATACTAACTTAATTATAATATCATATCTACTTACTTACCATCTGATCCTTTGGGAAATGATAATTTCATTCATGCGTATGTGTGGACTACCACCTCCATCAAGCGATGTGATTCATTTTTCATTTATATTTTAGTTTGATGGAAATGAGGAAGAATTTTATGATTATATATGATATATATAAATATATATGATATTATAATGATCCTATAACTTTGAATTAATATTTATCTTTCTTTTCTCCATCCATTGAAAAATGAAAACAACATTCATGCATACATATGACCTATCACCTCGATGAACAGTGTAATTCATTTTTCTATATCTAATTTCTATGGGTAAGTATAAATAAATATATATATATATATATATTATATTATATTTATATCATTATTAATATTATTTTAATGATGGAATCAATATAAATTTACAAGTATAAGAACTTTTTAACTGAAATAATGATGATAAATGAAAAGGTTAACACCTAGAAATGACGATTTTAATAAGGAATTATTGATAAAAGGGTTTTTGAAGTGTTATAAAGGGATAATATGTGATATTATAAGTATTAACATTAATCTCATATAGAATTAAAATAAATTTAAATTTATTATACTGTAGTTTATAGTGCCTTCAAAGCAATACGAACTCGAGATAATGGGTTTTATGTTACAATCTCATTGTTTATCAGAATTGATTATGATTATTTTTTTGATGATAATATATTATTATATACCTCTCAATAAAATCATGAATTTTATTATCCCTTTGTTATTTCTTGAGAATACAATTTTTTTTTTCATTTTCATCATCTTAAGTAATCAAGATATCCAAAATGTGTTTTTAAAATTATTGAATTTATTTCTCTATTCGGTAGAAAAGAAAATATTTCATATCTATGTTTTTGAAAAATATTTCAAATAAGGATTTTCATATTATATAATTCTTTTTATAGTAATTTTTACCCATGTTTTACTTTTAAAAAAATTATTTTAAGGTAATATTCTTTTTATTTACCAAACTAAGTACTTTGTGACATTCACAAAAAAAACTATGGAAGGAATGTTTTTTAACTTATATGGAATGTTTTCATTTTCCTTCCCTCATGACTAATTTTATATTTAAATATTAATATACAATTTTACATGGTTCTTTTCAAAGAAATTTGTTTCCTTTATATTTGTGAATTTATTTTAATTAGCGACTTAAAAATGGAAACGTTTTTTTCCTAAATAATTTTTTGATTATATTTTTATGGTATTTATATTCATAAAATATATCAACCCTTAATTTCACATATGATTTAATAGGGATATGATAAAATGATACCATCCATATTAAATCTCTGGATGGTTTATGGTTATGATGAAAAAATATTTATGAAAATCTTTTTTTCTCTGAGTTTTGGTCTAATGAAATGCAGAAATGTTTATAAAACCCATTTATTTTCCATAGGTTATGATCTGATGATATGTTAATGAAATACATTTCTCTTTAATGTGTTATGCTATAAGGAAATTTTTTTGAAACACATTTCTTTTCATGTATCCTTATATGATGAATGATTTATCATATTATGGCACACATATATCTGATTTTCATTATGTGATAGGTGGGACCTATATCTCTCTCCAATGCATTGGGTAAAGATTGATATATAATGATATAAACAGTAATGTAATAGAGAGTTGAACCCAGTTTATAAAGGGACATTTTCCACTATGATGGTATTGGGATTAAACCTTGACTACTATGATGGTTTGAGGAGTGAAACCATTCTACTATGATAGTCTGGGTAATGATCCTTTATATAAAGGAAATTTTTTTCTATGATTATTTATATGAAAAAAGCTTATGTCTTATTCCAATAGAATACTCTCATATCTCATGTTATTTTATTCAATCATGATTAGTATCTTATGAAATTCCAATATTTATGCAATGACTCCAGATTATGATCAATGATATATAGGGTATGATTTAAAAATATTATTCTCATGTTCTATTACCTTTATATTAATTTTATTCTCATGTGACAATTGATGTCTCCATTATTTATCCTTATTGAGAATCTAAGCTCAACATTTCTTATATTTATTTTCCCCAGGTTATGAATAAAGGTATTAGCATGATATACCTATGAAGGGTGAAAATTATAAAGAACTTTGTGAGAGTTGACGTAGATATTTTATGAACCAATTGTTTATGTGAAAAATTTTCCTAAGGAACTAGACTAATAATATTATTGAATGCATGATTATATAATATGTTGAATATTAATCTTTTAGGATTTGATATATATGTATGAAAATTATGGATTTCAATATTTGTAACCCTAGGTCACATGGGACAGCTTGTTCAGGTTTGTTAGTTTTATTTTCATATTTCATTGTCACATCATCCAAATCATCCTTTTTATTTCATATATTTATTTATTTGTGTATTATATCTATGATATTTTGGATTTGGAAATTGGGGTGGTTCTATGTGATGGTTTTCAAGGTTAGATATTGGATTTCTTTTATTTCAATTTCTAAAATTCATTATATATTGTTTTTATTAGTTGGTATACGAATCCCAAACATAAAAATGTTGTCAAGACAGTATTTTCATTTATTTTTAAAACATATTTATGTGATATAAATCATATCTTAGGATTTATTTTGATGCATATGATGCTTTTCATCAACTCCCGGGGGTTGAGGATGCACATATGGCCCTGTCATAGGATCACTTTAGCATCTGCGGGATAGAAGGCATAGGATGGTTCATGACAGTGTGAGTTCCCAAGAACTATATTACTTTATACTTTTTATAAACAGGATATATTTATATATTAGTTATAAAATAACTATTATTATTTTATGAAACAATAATGTGATAATATCTTTATAATATTTTCCACATCAAAAATTTATAGGTATTTACTCACTATAATGTGAACCTATAGATGTTGGGAAAATATGGAAAATTTATATAACTTAGGTTCAACATATATTAATCTAACATGGCACATATGATGTTTGACAATCAAGTGTTATGGGATCATAAGAATTGAGAATTTTTCTCATGATGTTCATACTTGATGATATACAAGAAGGGAGGTATGTTGGAAGACTTATAACTTCTATTAAACATACATCAATATAATAGGGAACATATGATGTTTAACATTCAAGTGTTATGGGATCATAATAATTGAGACATTTTCTCATTATGTACAAACTTGATGATCTCTAAGAAAGGTGGTATGTAGGTAGACGTGCCAATTAAAATGCAACATGTTTTGTCTTTAATTGTATATTTCTATTTATAGGCACATGTATTGGTCCTTAGACTAGATTTTGTTATTAATTTGGATTATGAAACATTAAATTTCATGTAAGGATGAAAACTATGATGACATATTCTCATTGTGAGGAAGTATATATGAGGTGTTTCATAAGGGATATGGAATTAATTGAACGGTAAAGAAAGGATTTTTCCCTTCTATATTAATAGAAGAGGTTATACCTCACCCTTTGACTAAAATATAACTATTTGATGAAACCCACTACAATGGTAGATTATAGATGAGTTTTTTCAAAAATTCAAAAAAAAATAAATCAATCATACATTGTGATGATGAAAGTATGAATCCTATTTTAGGAAATATTACTTAAAAAGGGATTATATTAAATAGTATAATTCATAGGAAGGTTATTGTAGTTTCTATATTAACATATTTATCTTTAGGTTTCTTAATGTGTTTATAGACACTAATCATGTAATTTTGGTAAGTTCATAAATTTCCACTGAATAAGGATCCTAGAGGGTTTCACACTAACTATAGCTAGAATTTCATTAAGTTATATGGAATTTAGGCTTGAAAATAAATTTATTACTTTGTTTCAATAATGGTTTTTATTCAAGTAAAGGATGATCATAAAAATTCAATTACAATATATTTGAGTTGAGAATATGTGACTTAAATTTTATCACTTGTTTATTCATGATTTTAGTGACCAGAATAATATAAATATTTCTTCAAGTTATATGAATATTTAAAATAAACATTAATTCATGAGTATAGTTAATATAATATTTTATTGGGAGATATGGGTGGATTTTAATTAACCAATAGAAATAGAATATTTTATTTAATATTACATAAATAAATATTTATCTATTTATTTATTTATGAACTGATATTATATTAATCACATGTCAATGGATATAATATTTTTATTATTATATTTTGGAATGGGGATTAACTTATAATACATTAAAGGATAAAGTTCATTATATAATAATTATTATTATTTATCCTAATGTATAAATTCCAAAAGATTCTATTTTTTATTTGATTAATGTGTTAAAAATATGGAGACACTCTATAATTCTATCAAACATTAGAGAGAAATTCTTCCATCCTACGTCTTTAAATAACCTATAGAGAGAACAAGAGAATATTTTTGTTAACAATGGTTAACAGAGTAAATCACATGATCATTTTTTATTTTAACACCCCAATATTGTAAGAAATATATTTTTTCAAATAAATTTATATCCATCGATAACTTTCATATTGCATAACATGGAGTTCAATGAATCACAATATACTATTAGTATTATTACTTGAACATGACTATTATAACATAAACGTTAAACTTATTAGTATGAGTAAAAATAAACATATTTTTAAAATTAATTAAAATGGTTTTAGATAAATAAAATATATTGATAATTTATTTCTTAATTTTTGGTAATGTTTTCATATGCTTTAAAAATATAATATTTTCTAAAAATTAATTTTTATTATTTTTTGTGAACAAATAATAAAATTAATTTTTTAAAACTTTTATAAAATTTATTAGATGAAATTAACTTTGTTTCTAAAATCAACATATCAAAATTACCTTAGAGTAAAAGTTTTATAATTTTCTGAAAATATTAATTCTTCGATGAATAATGAAAATACATATTTTTATGAAAAATTATATTTTATTTTAAAGTATTTACAAGTTATTTTTTTACTTAAATATAATTTTAAAAGTAAACTTAGTTAAATTATACTATTATTAATCAAATTTATTTCATTTAAATCATTTATATATTCGATTGTTATATAAAAACTTTTTATTCTTATGAAAAACATTTCTTTGTAAAATCGCTTTTTTATCTTGTCTACCGGTTTATTTTTAAAATAAATTATGCTAATTTTATGGATTAAATTTTTTTAAAATTTATTCCATATTTTTAATCAAAATAATTATTATTATATAATAATTTTTACTTGATTTTTTGTCATAATGAATAGAAAATATAATAAAAAATAAATATCTCGGTTAAGGTTAAAATGACTTTACTTGGGGTTAAACTAAACAAATAACGGTTAAACTGAACTAAAAACTTTTCCAATTCCTATTGGATATCCTTATTTTGACCTTATAACATTTAGGGTTCTATAATGATTCATTTTTTATTCTTGTTACCATGAATTTGACATTCCATTATTGGAAAACATTGAAAGATTACAAGTGTACAACTAACCTCAATTAAAATAGGGCACCCCTTATCATTTATTTATCACACATTCAAAGAATTTTCTTAACCAATACCTAAAAAAATACTTTAATAGAATCACTCTTCATTTTCATGATTCGTTGGTTTAATTATAAAACCCTTATAGGAATGTTTTTTGTGTAAACCTAAAGTGGTTATCCGAAGAAGAGGTATCGTTATTAGCTGAACATTTTATTTTTATTTCATCTTCCCCCTCCATAAAATTTAATTTATCTATGATTATTTAATGTAATAATTATTACATAAATACTTATATTTTATAGTGTTAGTTTAATAATCTACATCCATTTCCATTTCAATAAAATGAGAAACAAAACCATTTATTGCGTGTACGGTGGACTACCGCTTCGCGAACTGATGTAATTTTTTTCCATCAAAGCCTCTCATAACTATATATTATTATGGATTTAATATATTTATATGTTATTTATGACATAATTATACTTCAATAATTATAATATCATGTCTACCTTCTTGCCTTAAAATCCATTGGAAAATGATAACACCGCTCGTGCGTACATGTTGATTTCTTCCACCACGAAGCGATGTGATATGTTTTTCATTTAATTTGAAAATGGATAATAATAAAGATATATTTAATTAATATATATGATATATATGATATATTAATTATTCTGGAAAGGTAAATTAATATTTTTAATTTTTTCTTTCCATCTTTCATAAAAAAGGAAACATCGTTCACGCATACGTACGGCCTATTGTCTCCATAAATGATATAATTAATTTTTCTATATATAAATTTTATTGATGAATATAAATATTTATATAATTAATAATATTGTATTAATATCATTATTAATATTATGTATATTATTTATCCATAATCAAAGTGCAAATACCAAAACTATATAAATGAAACATACATATAAAATAATGTAGTTATTACACGAAACAATTATTTTAGTGAAGAATTGTAAATAAATTGGTGATAATAGGTTATGAGTAAATCTTATATTGTATGATACATGTGGTTATATTTATTTTATAAATTTATAATAAACCTATATTTATAATACTACGGGTTTGAACATGTATAGAGAAATTTTAGACTCAAGGTAAGGTATTTTTGTCTCACTTTTATTTATGTGGGACACAGGAAATATTCACCACTTTTTTTGGTATGCGGTATACATATTTACAATTAATTTATTTTATGATTAATATCATAAATAAATATGTTATATAAATATTTGTATAAGTTTATTTATTTCATGGGAGTTAAGATTCAAAATTTACCAAATTGGTAAAAGTTTTAGGTTATAATCTCATTGTTTATCGAGAATATTTATGATTATTCTCATAATGTTGAAATTTCATGATATACCTCTCAATAATGTCATAAATTTTCTTTTAATATAGTTATTTATTTTAATTATATGTTTTACTTTCATTTTCCTCTTCTTATGTAATCAAGAGTCCAAAAAATATTAGTAAAATCGACTTTATTTCTCTATTCTATCAAACAATATTTCAATTTCATGTCCATGATTTCTATAAATATTTTAAATAATTAATTTTATTGTTCTAAAAATAAATTTAAAATTATTTTTTATTCTTGTTTAAATATTAAAAAATTAAAAGTAATCTTCTTAATTATTACAAATGAGGTACTTTTGACTTTCTACTAAAAATGTGAAAGAAATCATTATTTTAATGTGTATGGTATGAACGGTATTTCTCAATATCATGACTACTCAATGATTTAACTATTACTTTATAAGTTTACAAGGTTATTTTAAAATAAAATGTTTTATTTAATATTTGGTAAATTATTATATTTTAAAATTTTATTTCCAAATTCAAAAGGGTATCTTCCTAAATAATTTTTTTATTGATCCTTTAATGGTATTTCAAATGATAAAAGTAAAAAACCCCTAATTATATTAATTATATACTATGTATATAAATCCATGATACACATATTATTCTTTCTATATATGGTTTATTATTATGATAATAAGATATTTGTCATACTTGTTTCCTTTGCATAGGTTATGCTTATGAAACTTGTTTCTTTTCCAAATGTTATTCTATAATGAAATTTTTATGAAATAAATTTCTACTCTATGGTTTATTCTATGATGAATGTCTTATGATATTCTTACACACAACTATACAATTTTCATTAGGTGATGGGTTGTCCCAAAATTATATATCCCTCAAATTCATTGGGTAAAAATGATAAGTCATAAGGTTAATATGTTATGCAATAACCTGATTTCATGTTCACAATTTCATGTGTAGTCCTGGTTTTTATGTCCATAATATTAAGAGTGGAACTTGATTTCATGTAAATAAGTTTATGTGTGGACCTTGATTTTTTGTTCAAGAGATTATGCATATACTTGTTCTTTATTTATATTAGTTTATATGAGGGATTTATTTTTTGTCCTTAACTTAAATAGTTACCCTGTTTCTATTTATACATGTTCATAATGTTATAATCTTATGTTATTACATATTTCTTTGTCTATGTTATACAAAAATGGATCATGTTAATTGATTCATTTATGATTCATATCTTATAAACTCCCAAACATAATTCCACAACTAAATATTATGATCTTCAATATGTATGGTATCATTTTTCAAATGTTATGATCTTATTAAGATACTATTATGATCATGTTTTGATCACTGATATCTCCCTTGTTTACCCTTAATGGGAATCTGAGATAACCCTTTATTATTTTTCCTTAACCTGGGTTATGAAGAAAGGTATTGAGTATGATTTTTCTAAGAAGGATCCTATTTAAGAATAACATAGTGGGGTATTATGTAGTTCTCTTATAGAATAGTGATTTATTTATTGTGGATTCCAATGAAACTAATCCTTTACTGTCCTCAGGTGCGTATTTTTTAAATGAAATGATTATTCATCTATTACGATGTAATATCTATGTATGAAATGTATGTGTCACTATAGTTGGTATCAGAGGAAAGGTTTTCTTACCATTGTAACTTGAATGATAAAACATTAGTAAGAACCCTTATGATAGTCCTAAGTATAGGATAACATCCTATGTTATGGTAAATAAAGGACTATGGTTTTCATATAAAGATATCCATTTCTAGATACTAAATGTGGATGTGTATATGGCACAATTGTATTTAGGAGTAATAACTCTGACAATGGTGCATTAAAATTTTAATTGAATGTAGCATAGTGAATGATAATGTGCCTTGTTTTAAAACTAGTTTGACACTATGAGGGGATCCTTTCGGGAAATTCACAAACTCTATATGAACCATCATGGATGATTTTAATAATAATCATGATTGATGTGGGTAAAACCTATGGTGTCATAGATTGTAAAGAAGGAGCCTTGGTTTAGACATCCTATGTCTAATTTTACATGATTGATCACTTTGATCAAAGATACCTAACATTAATTATAAATATTTTTCTTTATTAAGGGACTGAAGATATAATGATGAAGTTAAGGTGGTAATAGGTAAGATAAAATATTGAAGTACCCTATATGAGATTCTTAAAATAATTAAGGACTGTAAATTCATATACTCAATGGTTTAATGTTGAATTAGTAGTAAAGACCCATAATGATGTGATGATTGAATCTCAAGTCTATGATTATTCTCGAGTTGATGTCTTTCAAAATGTCATTCCTAAATAACTCATTATTCTTCCTCTAGTTTAATTTGATGTTATCTTTGGAATAGATTGGAATTATCTACATAAATCCCACATCAATTTTCAAGTAAGGGAAGTCACATTTGATATTCCAGAACAACCTACAATCTTTTTAATGTTTGATGATAAATATGAAATTTTTATGGAAATCACATCCATTTTATGGGTCTTTATTACTATTAAAAAAGGGTTTTTATATCATATGGTTGGGGAGAAACTAAAAATTGATGATATGCCAATTATATGGGAGTTTTTTTTATTTATTTACAAAATAGTTTACTATCCTTCCACTAAATTATAAATTTTAGTTTTCAATAATACTCATACCTAGTTCTACACCTATTTCGAAGACTCTCCATAGAATATATTGGATTGAGTTGTTATAATTTCAGAAGTTACTCTGTGAGAATCTTTACAAGACATTCATTTAGACAAGTGTGTCACCTTAGGATGCACCAGTTATTTTTTTAAAATAAATATGGATTTTTATGATGCATCATTGATTATCAAGAGAAGAAAAAAGATAAAAATTAGGAATAAGTATCATTTACCCTATATGGATGAATTATTTGATAAATTGTGTAGAGATCAATACTTTTCCAAGAATGACCTTCATTTTAGATATAATAAATTGAGGGTTAAGAAGGAGGATATACTCAATACATCATTCCATATAAGTTATGGACACTATAAATATATAGTGAATCCCTTTAGTCTTACTAATTCCCCCTGTATCTTCAAGTATTTAATAAATGTAGTCTTTATAGATTACTTTAATTAGTTTGTAGTAGTCTTTATAGATGATTTTATTATATATTCAAATAGGAATTAAGATCATGAATATCACTTGAGAATGAGGATTAAACCCCTATGGAAGGATAAGTTGTATGAAAAAATTTCCAAGGGTGAATTTTGGAATCAAAAGGTTTCATTTTTTTCATATAATCTCAAGAGAAGGTATATTGATGGATCTATCAAAGACAAAAGTTATTAAATGTTGTTCTAAACCAACCAATGTGACTGATATATTTAGTTTTTTTAGTTTGGTTGGATATTATGAATTCATTATTGAGAATTTCCATAAATATATAATCCTCTCACCAAGTTAACTCAAAAGGGATCCATGTTCCTATGGATAGATTAATTTGAAGAAAATATCAAAGAACTAAAGAGAAGGTTAGTCAGTGCACCAGTGCTTTCATTACCCTATAGTGTATAAGGGGTTTTAATCTACAGTGATTCTTAAAAGAATGGATTGGGATTCATTCTATTGTAGAATTACATGGTTATATATTATGCCTCATGAAAATTGAAGTTCCCTAATTAGGATTAACCAACTCATGATTTAGAGTTAGATTTGGCAATTAATTCATTAAATATATGGTGGGATTGTATTGAAATAAAAATTTCTGATATATATACTGATAATAAAAGATTAAATTATATATTAACATAAAAATATTTTAATATGAACCTAATAATATTGTTGTATCTTATTAAATATTATTACTACCCAATACATTACCATCCTAAGAAATCCAATAAAGTGGTTAATGATTTGATTCAAAAGGATAACACTATCTTATCTATGATGAGGATCACAAAGGATACAGTATTTGTGGATTTTAACATAATGGATATGGAAATATTGAATCAATGGAAGAAATGTTATCTTCCTCAAATGAGTGTTCAACCATCTATATAATTTAAGATTAAAGAGGTGTGTAAGGAAGTTCTAGAGCTACAGGAAATGTTTATGAGTTTAACATTGATTATGATGGGGTGATATGGATCATAAATCGTGAATTTTTTTTATCCATACACTATTTGAAGATGTAGTTGTTAGAGGAATCTCATAGTTCTTAATTATTTATTCATCCTAGAGTATAAAGATGTATTGATATTTGAATGAGTATTTCTAGTTGGATGGAATGAAGAAATATATTGTAGAATTTTTTTCCAAATGTTTGATATATCAGCAAGTTAAGGATGAGAGACAAAATTTAAGGGTATATTATAAAAACTACCTGAAGGACCCCAGAACACCCTAAGAGGGTAGGGGTGAATCAGGGTGTCAACTTTTACTTTTTAAAGTAGTGGATCTTATTCTCATATTGGTAGTAACTTGTTAAATTTGTCAAAAAAATGAAAGTAGAGAGATGACACAACACTTTTACTTGGTTCACCGCAAAGGGATACATCCAAGGAGCATAAGCCGATAGTGTAGTAGTTGTACCTAAATCCACTAATATATACTTTTTTTAGGATTTCAAGGTTCTTTCACAGTCACTCTGTTCTAGGAACACTTCCTTTATAATGGTTCAAAGATATCTCATTACGTCCCTCAGATCGCTTCCCTCAACTCCCCATAGCTCACTTCCTTGAGATAAGTAAAACTTAGTTTATCAACTTGAAGTTCACTTCAATAGATTTTCATTAATGTCTTTATCTCTGTTCAGCACGAGACACTTCTTGCATAGAATGTCATAATTGATTCACTTGAAATCACTAAACCACTGAACTAGATATTCAAAATCATGTCAGAATATTAACACAATGCTTGCGCGAAATACCTGAACTTGCACGCAAGATTTGGGATTTTTCATATAAGATGAATTTTGTGAAATTCCTACCATTCTCACAACCCTTATATTTCATGAAACTACACCAAAGGGTCCAATTGGTCTTTTCAGACTAAAGTAACACCTTGCGCGCAAGATTAACTCTCTTCCAATCTTTTGCATTCCAATATTTCGCACAGCATAGAAGCCATATTTTTGTTGAAAAATTCTTAAGTCTTCTATGGGGTAGCCACCTATTTATAGACCATGATTACCTAGAATGAAAGTTTCTGAATTGTTTTTGTAGGTGCGCACAAGATTCTTCATGAGCGCAAAAAACCCCTTTTGACGTTGCATTGGGCACTTAATATTCTTTTGTGCAACCTCATCTTTCTCACACATTTAAGACTTCCACGCACTTTTTTCCTTTTCCATATTTTGACATTCGGATACCAAATTAGGCCTTGTGTGCAACTTCTTAAACACCCTTTAATCTTGCACGCAACTCCATTTTTCAAACACAGATTTCTCCATTTTCCGATTTTCAGGCTCGATGTTTTGGAAAACACTCGGAAATGACACCACCTCCAATAATATTGTTCTCTTGTACTGTATGATCCATTTCCTTGAAAAAATTATGAAATTATAATGAGGATTGAAAAAGAACACAAACCATAATCCATTTCCAGCATATAATAGTCGTGGTTTTAACAATATCTCTCTTTAGGTTTGTTGGAAATCTCCATATAAATTCAATAGAGCACCAGCCACAAGGAAATCCTGAAATACAAGAATAAACTCAGCCAACACTCTAAGTTTATGTGAGCAATTATCAGAGTATAAAACAAGTGGAAAAGCATGAATTGGGTTCCTTTGTTTCAAAATTACTAGATACGGACAAGCTATTCTATTACTCTATCACAGAAGAATTATAAACCCAATACATTACTTCTCCTCCTAACACCGAATTCACATCGTGTAAGAATTACAAGCCCTTAATGTTTTCCTTCTCCTCCTAACACTGAATTCTCATCATGTCATAGAATCATTACATGTCCAATTCATTACTTCTCCTCTTAACACCAAATTTTCATCATGTCAAGGAAGCATTACATTTCCATTACATGTTCGGAATTTATTACTTCTCCCCCATTGAAAATAAACCCAAAGACTGGTATTTTTTCACTGTACGACTCATAACACACCCTGGATAGTATCTCCCCCATAAACCAACATCACACCCACAAACAGATTAAAAACATTTAACATAACTAGGGAGAGGGAAATTTCGTAACCTCCTTATGCACTAGGAGGTGGTTGAACACCGAGGTTAAACTGATGTTTCTCAAACACAGCTGCTGAAAATGGCATGGTTAGAATATCAGCCACTTTCTCATCAGTTCCCACATGATACCTTTTTAATCAGGCCTTGTTCAACTTTTTCATTGATAAAGTGATATCTGATTTCAATATGTTTTTTATGAGAATGCTGAACAAGATTCTTCATAAGATCAATTGTGCTCCTGTTATCATAGTAAATCACCATTGGTTGTTTCACCTCATCACTAATATATGTCAATTTTGTCTTCATCCATAGTAATTGAGTTCATGACTTAGTAGTAGAGATATACTCAACTTCAGTAGTACATAGAGAATTACATTATTGTTTCTTTCTCATCCAAACAACACATTTATTCCTAATATATAATTCTCCACCACTAGTGGACTTTCTTTCAACCACATCTCCAGCTCATTCATCATTAGAAAATGATGATAATTCATTATCCCTTCCTGCAATAAAGTATAACCCATAATTACGTGTACCTTGAATGTACCTCATGATTCTTTTTACTATTGTCATATTTTTTTCCTTTGGATTACTCTGAAATCGTGAAGCTAAGAAAGTTGCAAAGACAATATCAGGTCGTGTCACTGTTAGGTATAATAAGCATCCAATAATCCTCATGTACATGGTGAGATCTACAGAGGTCCCATCCTCTTGATTTTCGAGTTTGGTTCCAACCTCAATCAGAGATGACCTTGTTTTGGAGTCATGTATATTAAATTTCTTCACCATATCTCTTGAAAATATTTCTGGAGAAATGAAACTGTAATCCTTCTTTTGAATCACCTTCTACCCCAAGAAATATATGAGCTCCCCAATAATAGAAATTTCATATTCTGATTTCATGTGATTGGAAAATTCATCCACTGATTTCTACCTGATGACACTAAATATAATGTCATCAACATAAACTAGAACCATGAACTTATCTTTCGGAGATATTGTGATCATGTCCTCCTCTTTTAAAATATAGCTTCTTGATATTAGAATCCAGCAAGGAATACCATGCTCGTGGTGCCTGCTTCAAACCATAGAGAGCCTTATTTAATTTACAAACCTTTGTTTCATTAGTACCAAGAAGAAAACCCACTGGTTGTTTGATATAGACTTATACTTCGAGAATACCATTCAAGAATATTTTCTTTACATCCATTGGATATACTTTATATCCTCTTTTGATTTCCATGGCAAGAAAAATCCTGATTGACTCCAGTCTAGCCACTGGTACAAAGGTTTCTTTAGCATCAACACCTTCAATTTGAAAATATCCTTTATATACCAATTGTGACTTGATTATGATAACACTTCCATGCTCATCAAACTTGTTCCAGAAAATCTACTTTGTACCAATCACATTATGACCATTAGGTCTCTTAACTAGATCCCATGGCCGATTCTTGTCAATCTGATCTAACTCTTCATTCGTGGCTTTCACCCATGATTCATCCTTTGCAGCTTCTTCAAATGAGGATGTTTCTCCCACAGATAAGAATGCATATTATGCATTACACCTCATTATACTCAATTTTTTGGGAGCATTCCAATCCCCAATAATGATATATTTATCAATTTTTTCTATTCGATTCCTCCTTTGAGATTTAGCCGCATTCTCTCCTGACAGGGTTTCCTCTTTAGATTCTTCTTCTCAGTCAACATCATGATGTTCCTCTTGAGTGTTTTATACACATTAGTCTATTTCTATATTTTCATTTACTCCACATTCTCTTTATTCCTCATTTTCTATAACATCATCATATGAAATCCTTGAATCATTTGTGGTTTTCTATTCAATGATGATAACATCGCTTATTTCCAAAATCCTTTTTAATAGCTTATTCAAAACCTTGTAGGCTTTTCTGTTCATTGAGTATCCAAGAAAATTTCCTTCCTCTACACCATCACCATACTTCCCTTGATTTCCTTCTTTGCTTCTAATGAAGTATTTACTTCCAAAAACACGAAATTATTTCAAATATGGCTTCCTTACATGCCACAATTCATATGGAGTCTTCGTCTCAACCATATAAATCCATGTTCTATTTTGAATCTACACTACAGCTTGAACAGCTAATTTCTAGTAATTTCATGGAATACGACTCTCAATTAGAAAATTTCTTTCCATGTTGTTCACCTATCGATTCTTGCTCTCAACAACTCCATTTTTTTGTGGATTTCTCACAATAGCTACGTCATGTTGCATCCCATGCTTCTCTAGGTGATTTTCAAATTCAATGGATGTGTATTCACCTCCATTGTCAGATCGCATCACTTTGGTTGTTCTTCCAGTATCATTCTCATCAATTAGACAATATTTTTTCATCCAGTCAAGCACTTGTTTTTTCCTGTGTATAACTATTACACATGACATTCTATTGTGATAATCTATGAAAAGGATGAATTACCTTTATCCGTGACTTCCAACAACATTTATCGGTCCACATACATCTTTATGAATGAGATAAAGTAGATTAGATTCCCTTTTCTTCTTTGGACAATATGAACTAAGGACCAGCATCCCTCAAATTCAAGCCTCACAATACATTTCACATTCATGGTTAAAGTTGGGAATTTATATGAAAATATTCATTTATGATATTTTATCCATGTCTTGTTGATTGATGTGCCCCATTCTCTGATGCCACAGGTTATTTTCTTCCTCAATAGTCATGTAGAAAAAATTTTCTTTACTATCAACTTGATATAGGTTTCTTTCTACTCTACATCCCTTCATAAGTGAATTATCTGTCTTTCCCTTGATAGTGCAGCCTTTCTGATTAAAAGTAACTATAAGTCATGAGGCACAAAATTGACTCACACTGAGGATATTATGACATAGGTCATCCACATAAAATAATTCAGTTTTCTTTATCTCTCCATTATCTAGTTTAGTACTTCCACTAACTTTAATTTTTATATTTCCATCATTACCAAATTGTATTATTCCATCAACCCTCCTCTTGACATTTGTTAACAATCCTATATTTCCTTTCATATGAGATGAACAACAACTATCCAAAATCCAAGTTTTGTTTCTTTTTGTAGCTTTAAGGGATACCTCTGAAAGGTTGGATTTATTAATTTTATTATTTTATTTCCATGAGACATTGAATTGAGTGTAGGAAATCAACGACCTTTCAATTATATCTTCCAAGTACATGAGTTATTCATAGTCAAAAACTTATTCCAGAGGACAAAACCTATTTGTAAGAGAAACACTATCTTCTTGATGTGATTTGACTTGTCTCAAAATCTAGTATGAGGTGTCCATGTCCCTCCTCTTCCCATTATCAATGGACTTTTGAACAAATTTATAATAATGAAAATAATATCCATAGAAATTTTTTCTCCTAAAATAATTAGGATATGATTTTGTTCTTCTGTGTTAAACTCCCATCTCTTATCCATTCAAATATATTCTTGCCTCTTCGAAATAAGACATGTTATGGTCTAGATATCCACAAAACTAACACTTCATGAGGAAATGTCTTCTCACTTTAGTTTATTCTCATTCCATCATCCATGGGATAATAGATATACTACCTCTTATTCCTAAAGGCTCGAGGATAGTCTTCTTTTCTTCTTTTATATTGAATTTGGAATTTCTTTTTTAGCACTTCAGGTGACTTTTCCATATGACCTACTTTCATCTTGCCTTTATTTTGGTCAACTGTATTTGTAGCATTTGACGATTCGTCCTCACAACTGATTCCACAATTTCCCATGTAATTGGGTCTTTGATCATTAAAAATACTTTCAAATCCATTAGAACCTTCTTTTTCTCTCCCTGATATCTCATCATCTGGGAACCTTCCAAACTTTATTTTCTTCCTTGATTCTTTTGAAATTGATTCACTCTCAAGTTTAATCCTAATATTAACAACTTCCTCTTCAATCCCCTCATCATTTTTGTACTTTTCTTCTCTTATAGAGGTGAATTCATTAATGAATTTTGTGTGCTCTTCAATTCTCATATTCAGATGCACTGCATCATCAATTATTTTAAAGAAATTAGACTATACTTTCACAAGTTCTTCTAGTCGTTAAATTTCATCTTCAAGATCATCAACATATTCTGATGATTCTTCTTTTATTCCTTTACACTTATTTCATCTTTTACACTTATTTTCAATCTTAAAAAAATCTTACTTAAGTTGTAACTTAGGATTGACATTGGTTGTCAACTTTTTATCTCTATCTTTACTATTAATGTTTCTGACTTTTCAATGGAATCCATCATGGAAGCATGGTTTCCAGTTTTAAATTCTAGCCTTTCTTCTTCACACAATTCATTATCATCATCTTCCTCTTCAAACACAAAACACTTCTTCTGAACTTTATTTCTAGATTTTATGTCTCCCATTTTAGAAAACCTTTTTTGGGGATTCTCAGTGATTTCAGAATCTCTTTCTTCATCTTTGATCTTTCTTAAGCACTGAGAGGCAATGTGCCCATCTTTTCCAGAGTGAAAGCAAGCCAGAGGTAATTTCTGTTTGAATTCACTTTTCCCTTATGGAACTTCTTGGAAATAAAATAAATAATTTCTTTCTCCTTATCATATTCACCACTACAATCTTTTGAAATTTTATGTTTCTCCATGGACTTGAATTCTATTTCCTTACTCACTCGAGTCGTAGAATCTTCTGGTTTAACTTTCATTTCATATGCCACTAGGATTCTCAGTATATCATTTAGAGAAAGTTTAGAAATATCACTTTCCTCAAGGGAAAACACATTTTAATTTTACAGGGATGTAATTCTTCTCAATATTTTCTTTAAAATATCAATGTCTTTGATTTCTTCGCCAATACCCCAAATTGCTCCAACTACTTCAGTAATTTGATTGAAGAAGGAGTCTGAATTCTCATCAGGATGCATCTTTATATCATCAAACCTATTATGCAGGACTTGTATTTTAGACTCTTCACTTTTCTATCTCCTTCATAAATATTTTCAAGTTTATCCATGATTGAGTTTGTTGAGGTGAAAATCATCACCTTTAGATAGATCTGATCAGAAAGCATTACGGTGAGATCATTCTGCACTTTTGCATATGCATCAACGATTTTCCTGTCTTCATCAGTAATAGTTATCCATGTTGGATCAGTAACTTTTATTCCCTGTAAAGTGGAAAATGGACTTCCATTACCATTTATTTTAGAGAAGATCTCATTTTGTTCTTCCAAATATGAAAATTACTTCCATCAAAGAGGGGGACTCCCCTGATACTGGAAATTCTTTATGATGGTATAAGACATATCAAACACTAGTAACCTCCATCTGATACCACTTGAAGGACCCCAGAATACCCTAATAGTGGAGGGTTGAATCAGTGTGTCAACTTTTTCTTTTTAAAGTTGTGGATATTTTTCCCATGTCGGTAGGAACTTGTTAAATCTGTCAAACAAATGAAAGCAGGGAGATGACACAACACTTTTACTTGGTTCACCGCAAAGGGAAATGTCCAAGGTGCATACACAGATAGTGTTTAGATCATACCTAAATACACTAATATTTACTAGTTTTTGGATTACACGGTTTGGTCATAGTCACTTTGTTCCAGGCACACTGCCTTTACAGTGGTTCATGGATAGCTCACTACGTCCCTCATATCACTTCCCTCGACTAACCTAGTTCACTACCTTGAGAGAAGTCAAACTCGGTTTATTGCCATAAAGGTCACATCAATTGATTTTCATTGAATTCTTTATCTCTATTCATCATGAGGCACTACTTTCATCAATGTCTAGAATTGATGCACTTGATATCACTGAACCACTGAACCAGATATTCAAAAGCCTGAAAGAATCTTAACACAATTCTTATGCGCAATACCTGAAATTGCACACAATAATTGGGATTTGTCATGCAAGTTTACTTTCATGTAACCCCTATATCTTGCGCAACCCTTATATTTCATTCAACATCACTGAAGGGTTCACTTGGTCTTTTCAGACTAAAGGAACACCTTGTGCGCAAGATTAACTCTCTTGTAATCTTTCACGCGCCAATATTTCACGTGGAAGAGCAGCCACCTTTTCGTTTAAAAATTCTTAATTCTTCCCTAGGGTATCCACCTATTTATAGGCCATGATTATCCTATGTGAAAGTTTTTGACATATTTTTTTTAGTGCACACAGGATTCTTCCTGAGTGCGCAAAACTCATTTTTACGTCGCAATGGGCGCGTAAGATTCTTCCACGCAACCTCATCTTTCACGCACATTTAAGACTTTCACGCACTTTCTTCCTTTCCATATTTTGACATTATAATACCAAATTAGGACTTGTGCATAACTTCCTAAAAAACCTTTAAACTTGCAAGCAACTCCCATTTTCAAACACACATTTCTCCATTTTCGGATTTTTAGGCTCAAAAATTTTGAAAACACTGGGAAATGACGCTACCTTCAATACTATTGTTCGCTTGAATTGTATGATACCTATCTTGGAAAAAATTATAAAATTATAATGATGATTGAAAACAGACACAAACCATACTACATTTCCAGAATTGAATAGTCATGGTTCCAATAATCTCCCCCTTTGGGTTTGTTGGCAATCTCCAGATAAATTCAATAGAGCACCAGCCACAAGAAAAACCGGAAATGCAAGAATCAACTTATCCATAACACTAAGTCTATGTGATAAATTCTTTGTGTAGAAAACAATATGGAAGTCTTGAATTGGGTTCCCATGTTTTGAAATTATTAGAGACGCCCAAGCTATTCTCTTACTGTGTCACAGAAGCATTAGAATCCCAATGTATTACTTCTCCTCCTAACACCAAATTCTCATCATGTAAACATTACAAGCCCTTAATGTGTTCCTTCTTCTCCTAACACTGAATTATCATCGTGTCACAGAATAATTACATGTCCAATGCATTACTTATCCTCCTAACGCCAAATTCTCATCGTTTCATGGAAGCATTAAATGTCCATTACATGTCCTGAATTTATTCTTTCTCCCGAATTGAAAATAAACCCAAAGATATGTATTTTTTCTTTGTACATCTCAAAACACCCCTGTATAGTATCTCCCCCATAAAATTTCATCACATCCACAAAAATATTAAAAAGATTTAGCATAACCAGGGAGAGGGGAATTTCATAACCTCCTTATGCATTATGAGGTGGATGAACACCGAGGTTCAATCAATGTTTCTCAAACAAATCTTCTAACTGTGGCTTGGTTAGAATATCATCCACTTGATCATCAGTTCTCACATGATCCATTTTAATCCCACCTTGTTCAACTTTTTCTTTGATAAAGTGATATCTTATTTCAATATGTTTTGTACGAGAATTCTGAATAGGATTTTTCGTAAGATCAATTGTACTCTTGCTATCACAGTAAATCACCATCGGTTGTTACACCTCATCACCAATACAGTCCATTTATTGCTTCATCCATAGTAGTTGTGTGCATTCCTTGGTAGCGAAGATATACCCAGCTTCAGTGGTACTAAGAGACGTACTTTTTTTTTCTTGCTCAACCTGCCAACACATTTCTTACCAATATAGAATGCTCCACCACTGGTGGAATTTCTTTCCACTACATCCCCAGCCCAATCAGCATTAGAAAATGCTGATAATTCACTAACCCTTCCTGTAGCAAAGTATAACCCATAATTATGAGTACCTTGAATGTACCTCATGATTCTTTTTAATGTTATCATATGTTCTTCTGTCGAATTACTCTGAAATTGGGAAGCTAAGCATGTTGGATAGACAATATCAGGTCTTGTCATCGTTAGGTATAATAAGCTTCCAATAATCCTATTGTACATGGTGGGATCTGCAGAGTTCTCATCCTCATGCTTTCTAAGTTTGGTTCCAATCGCAATCAGAGATGACATTGGTTTATAGTCATGCATATTAAATTTCTTCAACATCTCTTTTGAATACATTTCTAAATAAATTAAAGTCTAATACTTATTTTGAATCAGCTACAGCCCCAAGAATTATGTGTGGTCCCCAATCATAGAAATTTCAAATTATAATTTCATGAGATTGGAAAATTCATCCACTAATTTCTACCTACTGCCACCAAATATAATGTCATCAATGTAAACTAGAACCATGAACTGATCGTTCGGAAAATTATTCACATAGAGATTGTGATCAACTATTCCTCTTTTGAATTTCATATTCTTGAGATAAGAATCTAGCCAGGAATACCATGATCGTGGTGCCTGCTACAAACCATAGAGAGCCTTCTTTAGTTTACAAACCTTTGTTTCATCAATAACAAGAAGAAAACCCACTAGTTTTTAGATTTAGACTTCAAATTCGAGAATTCCATTCAAGAATATTGTCTTTACATCCATTTGATATACTTTACATCCTATTTGTATTTCCATGGCAAGAAAAATCACGATTGACTCATTTCTAGCCACTGGTGCAAAGGTTTCTTCAGCAACAACACCTTCAATATATGAATATATTTTATATACCAATTGTGGCTTGTTTCTGATAACACTTCCATTCCCATAAAACATGTTCTAGAAAATTAACTTTGTACCAATCACATTATGACCAAAGGGTCTCTTAACTAGATCCCATGTCTGATTCTTGTCAACCTGATCTAACTCTTCATTCATGGCTTTCACCCATGATTAATAATTTGCATCTTCTAGAAATAAAGATGGTTCCACCATAGATAAGCATTAATATTGTACATTACACCTCATTTTCCTCATTTGTGTGGGTTCATTTCAATCCCCAATAATGTAAAATTAATCAATTTCTGCTCTTCGATTCCTCCTTTGAGATTCAGTCACATTCTCTCCAAGTAGAATTTCCTCTTCAGATTATTCTTCTATGTCAACATCATAATGTGACTCTTGAGTGTTTTTTACACCTTCCCCTATTTTTGTATTTTCATTTACTCCATGTTCACTTTCTCCCTCATTTTCTATCACATTAGAATTATAAATACTTGAATTATATGTGGTCTTCTCTTTAATGATCTTAACATCGTTGCTTTCCAAAATCCTTCCTAAGAACTTGTTGAAACACTTGTAGGCTTGGCTATTCATTGATTATCCATGAATAATTCCTTTATCTACATTGTCACCATACTTCCTCTGATTTCCTTCTTTGTTTATAATGAAGCATTTACTTCCAAAAACATGTAAGTATTTTAAATATGGATTCCTTCCCTTAAAAAATTTATATGGTTTCTTCATATCACCCATATAAATCCCTATTCAATTTTGAATATCACTACAGCTTGAATGGAATCTTTCCAGTAATGTCATGGAATACAACTCTCAATCAGCATAGTTCTTTCCATGTTGTTCACCTGTCAATTCCTATGCTCAACAACTCCATTTTTCTGTGGAGTTCTCACAGCAGCTACCTCATGTTGTATCCCATTATTATTTAGGTAATTTTCAAATTAAATGGAATTTTATTCCCCTCCATTGTCAGATCACAATACTTTGATTATTCGTCCAGTAGCATTCTTAGTGATTCGACGATATGTTTTCATGCAGTCAGGCACCTATCGTTTCCTATGTATAACCATTACACATTCCATTCTACTTTAATAATCTATGAAAAGGACAAAGTACCTTTCTCCAAGAGTTCTGAAAACATTTATCAGTCCACATACATCTGTATGAATGAGATCAAGAATATGAGATGTCCTTTTCTTCTTTGGATGATATGAATTGCAGACCAGCTTCCCTCAAATGCATGCATCACAAGACATTTCATGTTCACGATTCAGGTTGTGAATTCCTATGAAAATCATTATTTTTTATATTTTCTCCATATCTCGTTGATTGATGTGCCCCAGTCTCTAATGCCATAGGTTGTTTTCTTCCTAAATAGTAATGTAGAAAATATATCTTTACTATCAACTTGATATAGGTTTCCTTCTATTCTACATCCCTTTATAAGTGAATTTCATGTCATTGCCTTGATAGTGAAGCCTTTCTAATTAAAAGTAACTATAATTCATGAGTCACAGAGTTGACACATGCTGAAGAGATTATGACATAGGCCATCCACATAAATTATTTTTCTTTATCCCTCCATTAACTATTTTAGTACATCCACTGCCTTTGATTTTTTAAAGATCCATCATTACCAATCGGTAATATTACATAAACCCTCCTCTTAACATAAGTTAACAAGCCAGCATTACCTATCATATGAGATGAACAACAGCTATTCAGAATCTAGGTATTGTTTCTTTTTGTATCTTTTAGGTCTACCTTTGCAAGGTTGGATTTCCCAATTTTCTTCTTTTCTTTCCATGAGACATTGGATTGAGTGTAGGACACTGATGGCCTTTTAATTTTCTCTTCCATGTACAAGGGTTCTTCATAGTCAAAAACTTCATCCAGATGATAAAAACAATTTGTAAGATCAATACTATATTGTTGAAGATCTTTGACTTGTCTCAGACTCTGGTATGAGGTGTCTATTTCCCTCCTCTACCTGCAATCAACGGCCTTATGAACAAAGTTGGAACAATGAAAACAATATCTATAGAAATTTTTTCTTCTAAAAGAATTAGGATATGAATTTTTTCTCCTTTTTTGAAATCCCATCTCTTCTCCATTCAAATAGATTATTCCCTCTTCTCAATAAGACATGGTATGTCCCAGATATCCATATAACTAACACTTCATGAGAGGAAATGTTTTCTCACTTCGATTTATCCTCATTCTTTATTCTTTGGGATAATAGTTTGACTGCTTCTTATTCCTAGTGGCTTAAGGATAGTCTTTTGTTCTTCTTTAATATTGAATTGGGGGTTTATTTTTCATCACTTCCGGTGACTTTTCCACATGACCCACTTTCGGCTTGCATTTATTTTGGTCACCTTTATTTACAACATTTGATGATTTGGCCTCACAACTGATTCCACTATTTCCCATGTAAGCAGGTCTTTGATCATTTAAAATATTTTCAACTCCATTAGAACCATTTTTTTATCTTTAAAATCTCAACATCTGATAACCTTCCAAACTATATTTTCATCCTTGATTATTTTGAAATTGATTCACTCTCGTGTTTACTCCTAAGAGTAACAATTTCCTCTTCAATACCCTTATAAGTTTTGGACTTCCCTTTCAGTATGGAGGTGAGGTCATTGATGACCTTTTCCTTCTCTTCAATTCTCAGCTTCAGATCCACTACATCATCAGTGATTTCAAGGATTTTATATTGTACTTTCACATGTTCTTCCAGTCATTCAATTTCATCTTCAAGCTCATAAACATATTCTGTTGATTCTTCTACCATTACATTAAACTTATTTCATCTTTTACACTTATTTTCAATCTTAACAAAAGCTTCCTTAAGTTGTAAATTTGTATATTTATTGGTTTTAAACTTGTTATCTCTAGCTTTATCTATTAAAGTTTATAACTTTTCAATGGTAGCCATCATGGATGCAAGGTTTTTAGTTTTAAATTCTGGCTCTTCTTCTTCACAGAATTCATTATCATCATCTTCTTCTAAATAAACAAAACTCTTATTCTGAACATTATTTCTAGAATTGAAGTTTCCCTTTTTGAAAACCCATTTCTGAGGATTCTTAGTGATTTCAGAATCACTGTCTTCATCTTTGATCTTTCTTAATCACTGAGAGGCAATGCACCCAACTTTTCTATAATGAAAGAAAGATAGAGGTAATTTCCCTTGGAATTTACTTTTTCCCTTCTGTGACTTCTTGGAAATGATAGAAAGAATTTTTTTTACCCATCATCTTCACCACTACTATCTTTTGAAATTTTTTATTTTCTCTATGGCCTTGAATGCATTTCCTTAAATGACATATACGTTTTTACATGAGATGATAAAGGAAGAAATAGGGAATAATTTATCAATGATTCTCCCCCACATAAGTAAATTTTGGGGATTCCCTTGTAAATATATTCATGAAAGACTCTTGTGACATACTTTCATGGAGGGTCAATTTCATAATGTCCTTTTTTGAGAAGCCTTTAAACACTATCTTTAGTGTACATATCATGCTCATATAAAACCTTAATCTTATATGGAAATAGGGTTTCATAAATTATATTTCAGCCTCTTTCCAATGGTCCATCAATTTATAATATTTATCTTATTATGTTTCACTTCTAGTAGGACCCCCAATATGGGTAATTAGGCCTTATTTTTAACCCTTTCCTGATCATTTCATCTTCCTAAGATAAATAGATCCAAATGATCTCATTATATTACTTTTTTCAAGGAAAAATACCTAAAAATACCATTCTAGTATGACCTACACCACAACCCCCTTAAATACATGATTTTTCTATACACATCAACATACACCCCATCAATTATATATTCCTTTGATAATGGATCTTTCTCATTTTTACTCTCTAACCGATGGGGACCTTAGGGTGTTTAAAATGTGGTATTCCCTTGATAATGAGGGTTCCTATCAAAAGGATACATGTAGAACTTCTCCTAGGCCATGTTGCTCATCCTAGCTATTGAAAACTGGCTTCCATGACCCTCAAGAATCCAAATGTTCTATTTTTATTCACTCAATGATCAAACAATTTCCATTTATGGGCCTCAAATTAGGTGTAATCCCAAACCTCATCCTTATTGATTATCTCATATCTAGTACACTAAATGTCCCTTATAACTATAAATGGGCCTTCTAATATGTTTAATCCCAAACTCATCCTCATTGAGATATATTCCCCACGAATCTAAGCCTTTATGGGATATATTATCCATGAATCTGATCCTTAGTGGGATAAATTCTTCTTGAATATTATACTCAATTAGCCATATACCCCATGAAATATTTCCCCATTGGGATATATTCTGCATGATTTCATTCTTAATTCCTCATATAATTACCAATAGATAGCAAGTATACATATCTATATGGGTCTCATACTTAGTTTAATCCCCAATCACACCCTCTCTTATTTAGCTATAAATACATAGGATAAACCAAAAAGGGTCACTCATGTGTAATACCCACACAAAAAATTGTTTTCCCATTTATAATAATAAATTTTACTACATGACTTTAAATTTCATAGTCTAACATCCCTTTCACATGACATTAAAGTACTCAGAATAAGTCTTAGATGCATGGAATTAAAAGTAACTTCAATTGTTCATGTATTTACAACATTAAAAAGAACCACATTGTTCCTTTTCACATGAGCTTGAAATGTGAAACATGTCATATTGTCACTGAACTATATAGGTTTTGATTCTCTATATAGGTATATGTTGGAAGCCCCTCTCATGGTCCTAATCCCAACTTCACTATACTAACCACATTCCTAGTAGGAGTTAAATTACAAAGCTCCCATTTTTTGGATCTAAACCATTCTATAATCAACCAATAAAAGAAAAATAAATAACCTATAATACCTACTGATTTTTACATTGATGCATGGTTTTGATCGATTACTTATAAAGTGGTAACCGGTGGTAATATTACTACTGTGAAATATTCATTACCATGTATTAAATCTATAAGAGAGTCTTATATTTGTACTCAAAAACCATAAGGTAAAATCCAACATATCATCGTATCGACCAACATGTAACCCAAAGTGTCACTTTTATATCCCAATGAACCCCTATATTTTGATAGAAGGTCCCCACTGACTCAAGCATGCATAGTTCGGGTGGCGTGTTAGAAAAAGATATTGAATATAACATTAATCATTTACTCGTGGAAGACATTTATCGACCGTTCACTACTTATTGCGATGTTTTATTAATAGGTTTCTTGGTTGTGGTTGTTTTTTTCTTCAGAACTCTCTTCAATACAAATGTATTAATCAAATTCACCACTGAATTCTAGCATCTCGAGAAAACCTACTGGTGGTTTTCTAATGCTTCATCCTACTATGCACAACCAGTAATAGCATCATAAATTCACATTGACAATAATGATCATTGTTGCCTTTGAGAAAAAAAGGATTGTATAACTAAACTAGTGCCTCCAGCGCCAATTGCAGGAATAAATGGTAAGATATTAACATTTAAATAGCTTCATATCTACTGCATATGTAATTCTTCAAAATTATAAAGTAATAACATTATATTTGATCGTGTGTATGACACGCAACACCAAATGCATAAGGGAATATAATATCCTAAGACTTTATATTATATTTATTATTTTAAATTAATCCATGATATATATTTAAATTCAGGTGAAACTAAGTTATATTTTGTAACATGCAATAAATACTTTCTTTGATAGCTTGAGTTACGTGCAATACCAATTTTTACCGAACAATAATATATTATTAAAATATTATTATTTAATATAATAAGATTAAACCTAGCCGTTAAATTAGAGGTCAGGAATAGTATGAACTAACTTATGAAAATATATAGTTTAAACAAATATAAAATTAATTAATTAGTAATAAATTAATTATAAATTAATATAAGATCCAATTGATTATAAGGGGAATTTTTTTATAAAAAAATATTTTTAGGACCACAAAGTTGTTTTATCCAAATATATTAAAATAATTACAACTAATGAGTTATATTAGTTAAATATATATATTATATTAAATAACATATTTTTTTATATTAATTCAATATATTTGATAGGAATAAGTTAATAAAAACCTGAACTTTATTCATAGAAACCTATATTTTTCTAAAGATAATTTTTACAAATTTTAATAGTAAACCTATTTTAAATAAAATTTTTGGAACTTTTAAAAATATTATGTTTCAAAATAAACTTTATATTTTAAATATGAACATAAAAATTATGTTAGGGAAAAATTTTCGTATTTTTCTGTGAAGTTTCATTTTTTAATGAAAAGTGAAAAATAATGAGTTTTAATTCAAAACTACTTTTTAATCTAATTTATTTATAAGGATAAATTTTAATTTTAATTAGTTCTAAATATTAATTATATTAATAATTTGTTAATTAATCCAATTTTGGTAATTGAAATCAATTTCACTTTGAAATTGGATATAAAAACATAGAAATGTTTTGAATGTTTTTACTTTAAAAACACTCTTTGTCATCTCGTCTGCATGATTAAATTTAAATTAATTTATGACACTTATGTGGTTTTAATTTTGAAAATATGATTCCATATTTGTAATAGTAAAACTTTATAATGTTTAATAAGTTCAACGTAGTTTTTCCCAAAAAAAATGGATGGGATTTAAATTAATTATAATGATTAAGAGAAAAATTAGCTTAACAAGGGACTAAACCTTAAACATAAGGGCCAAAATGACCTATACCCTTATAAAAAACAGATAGGATAGAAATATTTAGATACTATATTACTTTGGATCTATTTTTTATTTGATCTACATTTAATGGTAAAAACATAGGTGGAATTCCCTTTTCCAAAAATAATAAGAGTGATACTCCTCCTCCACTATAAAAAGGCACTCAAACCACCCACTTAATCACACCTATAAATCCACTTTTGATTGAAAAATATCTACCCAAATGGATCTTAAAAATAACTCCCCTAAACCTATAATTCTCACCATTTTCATAAATCCATCCATGTAATCCCTTTTGTGCAAAAAAATGGAGTTACCTGATTAAGTGGTAACATCCTTCCTCAAACTCTTTAGTTTTATTTCTTTACCCGCCCATTGAATTATTTTTATTCCATTATTATATAAAAAAAATATTATCCTAAATATAATGATATTTTTTATTTTAATTATTATACCTATAATTATACACACTTTCATCTAATGGGTAATGAACTTACCATTTATGTGTACGATGAACCACCGCCTCACGAAATGATGTTTTTTGTTTTTCCTTTACCACCTATCACAGTTGGGAATCATGATGGAAAATATATCTATATATGTTATATATGATATTTATAATTTATTTATAATTATTTTATTCTTTTATAAAACCTAATTTTATGAACTCTATTTTTTTTAAACACGATAACATAGTTTGTTGAAGTGTGGACTACCTCCCCCTCAAGCTAATGTGATTCGTTCATGCTATACATAGAATGTATGAAGGAAGGATTTAATAAACCTATGTAAAATATATAAAATATATATGATACATCAATTATAATATAATTATTCATATATATATCATTTATTTTTCATTGTTTTAAAATAAGACAAGGAAATTAAAGTAGTGTTCATGTGTACGTACAACCTACCGTCTCTATAAACGGTGCATTTTATTTCCTATATCCAAACATTATAGGTTATTATAAATACATATATATTGAATATTTATGAAATTTAAAATCATAATTTACATTTTTTAGATTATTAAACCATGATATTATTAATAATAACAACAAGTAACAAGTTAAAACATACTTGACAAACTAGGAAATTAACACCCAAAATAGTAAGAATAATAAAAGATTGTTAACAAAAGGGTAATAAGATATTATAAGAAGATAATATATGATATTATAAATATGATTATGGATTTGGTATTAGTTATTTACCTGTTTTGAACCATTATACATGGATTTAAATGAACTTCACCCAAAAAGTAAATACAACATAAGGGATTTCATCCCAATTTACATTCCATTAAGATAGATTTGTTGTTATGCACATAGTTTCTTTTCTATGTTATATATAATACACTTTGACATGTTAAATAATTAATATAATTATTATAATGATAAAATAAGTTTCATTTAATTTTATTACATCAAGGGCATTATAATTAAAAAAATCAAAGTGGTATGGGAAACTTTGGAATTTCTAAAGATTATTTTCCTCATGAATTTTCTTAATGATTATCTTTGCAATCGCACATCCTTTTGTGATTGTTAACATTATCTAGAAAAATTCACTTTATTTTTGTGCACCTAATTTCTTATATTTGGTGTATATACTTCCACTTTGAATTGTAATATCATGATTTTTTTCATTCTCTATGGTATTTTATGTTTCAGTTTGAATTATTTCTTCTAAGTGGATTTGTGTTAAAAGTTATCCAAGTGGAAAAAACATTCATAACTCGACTTCTTTTCATTAGGTTATACTACTTCCTTATTTTCATAATATTCTATGATAAAGTGTATAATTTTTTTACTATATATTGTTGTATTTTCCACTTATTTATGTGAATTTACTATTGATACGCATAATCTACTCATTGATTGACTATCACTTCGACGTTATAATCTTTTCAAGGGTTTACTTTACAATCTCATTTTGTTCGAGATTTTTTACACTTTAATTTACATCGAAAGAAATTATTTAATCATTTTATAATACGAGATTTAATTTTATTCTCTTCTAGTTATTCATGACCTTTTTTAAGTAATAGTGCAATTTTCCCACTCTTTAATAGTAAAAATGTTTTAGAAAATGTTTTTAAGAAACCCAGACTTCATTTCTCTCTATAGTGAAAGAACATATTTTCTTCTAAAACCCATATTTTCTAAAAAAAATTCAAAATTTTTTTTAACCATTACAAACTGATTAATTAAATAAATTTTCACTATTTTTTCATTAACCAATGTTTTAAAATTAATATTCTTATCACTTTCCAAACAAGGAATTTTTCTCACCTTGTTACAGTGAAAAATGAATATTCTTTTTACCTCGTATGGAATGTATGGATTTACCACCATCATTTATTAGAAGCATCATTTGAAATATTAAAAGGATACTTTTATAGAAAAATGTTTCTTGAAAATATATTTTAAAAGAAAATTATTTTTAAAATTTATTTCAAAATAAAAAGGATATTTTCCCCATTAATGTTTTTAATGATCTTTTATAGTATTTCTATTAATCAATGATAAAAACCCCTTATTTTATGCCACTTGGGATATGTTTTATCGATACCATCCTTAATCTTCCTATGGTTGTTTTATTATTGATTTGTACAAGGATATTATTCACATTCACTTCCTTCATTCATTTTTTATAGTCCCCTTGAAATATTCAAATGATCATTGAACATTGAATTTCCCCTAAATATCCATATAATTTATCATGGATATGATTATTACCTAAAACATATGCCATTTTTACCTAAGGTGTGTAATTAATAGTTACTTTATTAACTATGGAAATATTGATAAATATGTATATTATATTCCACATAGATATTTGATAAGACACATTGTTAAATTGATTATTTGATATTTGAGGAATGATTTGGACGGGTACGAAATGGGTGGGGACTAGTTATAAGCATCCCCTAAATGCATCGGTAGTCTCCTGGGATGAGTTAGTTGGCTAGACTTAGATGGGTTTATACCTGATATGCTAAACTGTGTTGTGAAAGGTCTCTATGGTAATGGTTCCATATACCTAGGAAACATGGAATCCAATAAGTAATCATTTCATTAATTTAGATTCATTTATCATTTTTCCATGATATTTTGCGTAGATATATATATATATATATGTGTATTTCATTCTTTTTTCATTGATTTAATGGAATGTGTTTTGGTTATTTACATTTCCTTATTGATTTTACCTTGTCTACTTATTTGAATGTCATGTGTTTTCAGTTATTTAACTTGACATATTGTGTACGTGCTTTCTTCTCAATTTGTTGATTTCATGTCATGTTTCTTCATTTTTTACCTTTCCATGTTTATTATTCTAATTCATTAATTATTGATTTCTTCATATTTATCATTACTGGTCATTTGTGCTCACCCTTATTTTTATTCCTTTCACCATGATTCACAAAAGTGTGCTAAGAAATATATGCAATGATACACTAGATATAATATGAAATTATCCTAAAAAGAAAAAAAATATGTTGTAATTAGTGTATATTTTAAATACAAGACTCGTGTATGTGTTTGGTTTACCAAAAATAATAAAAATTTTGGTACTTTGGGGTGTGGTTTATTTTTATCTTATACCAATGTAATGGTTTAATTACACAATATCTGGGCTTGTTGGGGTCAGTTCTCTATAGTTGGTATTAGAGCAGATTTAGTAGCAACCAGGGGAACTATATTTAGGAAAACATAGATTAGAGAACAGGTGCCTAAGATATAATTTTAGGATAAGTATAGAAGAACATATTATGATTTTAGTAAGTTATATATTATGTGGGTCTTCCTAGAAATACATCCCTATCTGGATAGAAAAAGTGGTCATGGTTATGAAAGGGATGTACCTAAGGGTATCTACTCCAACAACGTTCTTTGGGCTTGACTCGGTGTTACCTAGTACACGACAACATGCCTTACTATGCAGCTGGTTTGAAACTCCTTATGAAAATTCTTATGATAATTCATATTTTCTACAAGAAAAAATTATGAATTATTTGAATACATAATGACAATGAATGACCTAGTTTAAACCTAAGGTGTTTTATATTGAATATAATGTTTCAAGATTTAGACATCCTAAAAATGATTATATAGTTTTCCCAATATGATAATTGATTCTAAAACTACGGGTTTTGTTTTTATGAAATTCCCTTTTCAAAATGATAATCTCTAGACCTAGGAAGTAATTATATGGAAATAAATGGATGAATTATTTATGTATAGGGTTGTACTGAAAACCGTAGTTAAAAGGATATTTAGTGATTAACCTGATTTCAATGATATCCATCATATTTATTTTGGAAATTATATTAATATATATTTATAAAAGCATAACCTGTATGTTAGGTGACAACCCATCAAGTCGTTTAAGGCCACGAGACTTGAACCCATGACCAAAGGACGATAATGGTTTCATGCCTACCACTGGATACATGATGTCCTAGTTTATTTTTCATTGTTTTTATTTAAACATTTTGATGAATAAATATTAATTATTAACATGTCGTGTTACTTTTTACTTTTAGAGATAAATGTAATAACCATATCATATTTAGAGTATATTTAGGGATAAATAATTAGCCTTTTGACTCTTTTAGGGCCTATGATTTGTTAAATGTCTATATTAGGGCTTCAGGCATCAATGTAAATTTTTTGTTATCAATTTCTTGAAGTAATGGATGAATTGGAAATTGATCAAATCACAACAAAATGATGAAATTATGTCTATATAATTACATCAAGTAAGTATATTTCCTTATATTCTTAGTTAATTAAAGAGTTCCTCAGCATCAAGAAAAATATCCTAAAATTAAATTTTGTCTTAATAGCTTTTTTTTAATCGATGGTCTTCTATATCATCATAGATTTAGGACTTTGAGACCCTCAAATTTTCATTGATCATTCACTTTTTTATTTATGACCTAAATAAATTCCTATAAATATTGACTCTTTTCCTTCATGCATGTATCTACACTACCCAATAATTTTCTCCTACATAGAGACCTATTAAAATGTTAGTCCATGTGACCTTTGTAATTATCATTCTCTATTTTCTAGAGGATATTTTACGAAACCTTCTCATGATTTGAGATTTAAACATTGTAAATATCAAACAATATATTACCAAGATTGAGTTTAAATTTTGAGGATGCAATTCATCTAAGGTGGAGAGAATGTAACGCCCCAATATTCTAAAGTAAGAACATTATATTTGATAACATGTATGAAACGCAGCACCAACTGCGTAAGGGAATATAATATCCAAGAATTTGTAATATATTTTCTATTTTAAATTAATACATGATATATATTTAAATTCGTGCAATAATATATTATATTGTGTTACACAAAATAAAAAAATTCCTTCGATAGCTTACGTTACATGCAAGACAAAATTTTACAGAACATCAATTTATTATTAAAATATTATTATTTAACATAATAAGACTTAAGCTAGTCGCTAAATTAAATTTTATCTATAGTATTATCTAAATTTTTAAAATATATATTTTACACAAATATAAAATAAATTCATTGGATATAAATTAATTATAAATTAATAGAAGATCTAATTGAATATAAAGGGAATATTTTTATAAAAAACTATTTTTATGCACAGAAAGATGTTTTATCCTAATAAATTAAATTAATTAAAATTAGTGATTTATATTAATTAAATATATATATATATTATATGAAATAATTTTTTTATATTCATAAAATAAATTTTAGAGGCAAAACATAAGAACAAACCCCATTTTTTGAATAAAAACCTATATTTTTCTAAACGCAATTTTACTAAATTTCAATAGAGAACATATTTTAAATCCAATTTCTGTAATTTTTTATAAATATTATATGTCGAAATAAACTTAATATTTGGAATATAAACATAAAAATTAGGTTAGGGTGATTTTATGTTATTTTTCTATGAAGTTTTTTAGTGAATAGTGACAAACAATGAATTTTAATTCAAAACTGCTTTTTCATCTAATTTATTTATAAGTTTAAATTATATTTTTAATGTTTTTTGAGATTTAATTATATTATTTTTTTGTTATTTAATCCAATTTAGTTAATTGGAATCAATTTCACTTCGAAATATTATATAAAAACATAGCACACTTTTAAACATTTTTACTTAAAACTCCTACTTTGTTGTCCCGTCTACATGACTAAATTTAAATTAATTTCTTCCACTTATGTGATTTGAATTTGTAAAATTGATTCAAAATTTTTAATAATAATAATTTCTAATTTCTAATAATTTCCAATTAGTTTTGAATAAAAAATTATTAGTGAAATTGATTTAAATTAATTACAATAATTTAGCGGAAGATTAGCTTAATAAGGAACTAAACCTTAAACTTAAGAGCCAAAATGACCTATAAACTTGTCCACAATAAATTTTATGAACATATGTAAACCATATAATATTTTTTAAATAATATTTTCATTATTGAATACACTTTTTATGGGAAAAACATGGGTAGAATTCTCTTTTTCAAATTTTACAAGAGTGTCACTCCTCCTCCACTATAAAAAGGCACACAAACATCCCACTTCCTTACACCACTCAAGACACATTATCTCAACCAATATATTCTCAATTATCACCAAAAATTACCTCCCCATAACCTATAATAATCACTTTGGTTATAAATCCATCTATGGAATCCCTTTTATGCAAACCAAAAGGAGTTTCACGATTAAGAGGTAACATCCTCAAGCTCTTTAGTTTTATTTATTTCTTCACACTTTGAATAATATTTATTCAATTATTCTATAGAAACACCAGTATACTAAATATACTAATATGTTTTAGTTTAAGGGTACTATTAACACATAGACACACTTTCATTTACTGGGTAACGAACTTACTGTTTATGTGTACAACGAACTACCGCCTCACAAAATGAAGTTGTTCGTTTTTTCTATTACCACCTCTCATGGTTGGGAATTATCATGGAAACATTATTTATATATTTCATATATGATATTTATAATGTATTTATACATTTTCAACTATTTTATAACACATACCTTTATGCACCCCATTTTTTGTAAATACAATAAAATCATCTATTGAAGTGTGGACTACCGCCCCCTCAAAGCGATGTGATTCGTTCACACTATACATGGAATGTATAAAGGTTGGTTTTAATAAACCTATATAACATATATGAAATATATATTATGCTTCAATTATAATAAATATATATGTATGTATGTATGTATGTATATATATATCATTTACTTCTCATTATTTTAAAATACAACAAGAAAATGAATGTAGCGTTCATGCGTACGTATAGCCTATCGTCTCCAGGAATAGTACATTCCATTTCCAATATAAAAACATTATATATTATTATAAATACATATATACTAAATATATATGATATTCAAATCATGTTTTACATTATTTATATGATTAGACTATTATCTAATTAAGTATAACAATAAGTAACAAGTTGAAACATACTCGACAAACTCAGAAATTAATACCAAAAATGGTAAAAATAATGAAATATTGTTAACAAATAGGAAATAAGATATTATCAAAAGATAATATATGATATTATAAATATTTTTATGGTTCTGGTATTATTTAGTGTCATGTTTAAAACCATTATACAAGAAGTTAAATTACTTTCACCCAAAAAGGAAATACAATGTAAGGGATTTAAATTCAATTTATCTTCCATTGAGACTTATTTGTTGTTATTCACCAAGTTTCTTTTATATGGTGTATATACTCCCAAATGATATGTTATATAATGAATATACTTATTCTCCTGATATTATAAGTCTCATTTATTATTATTAATTCATGGGGATTGTGATTAAAATGATTCAAAGGGGTATGGGATACTTTGGAATGTTTAATGATTATTTTCTTCAAGAATGTTCTTAAGGATTATCTTTGTAATATCACTTACATTTGTGATTGTGATCATTATATTGAAATAATCAAGTTATTTTTGTGAACCTAATTTCTTATATATGGTGTAAATACTTCCACTTTTACTTATAATATCATTATTCAATCATTCTTCATAGTATTTTTAGTTTCAATTTGATTTATTTCTTCTAAGGGGTTTGAGTAAAAAGTTACCCAAGTAGAAAATAATTTCATAAGTCGACTCCTTTTAATTGGGTTATAATACTTCCTCTTTGTCATTAATATTCTATGATTATGTGTATAATTACTTTGACTATCTATTGATATATTTACACTTATTTATGTGTATTTACAGTTGATACACATAATCTACTCATTGATTGTTTCTCACTTCAACATTATAATCTTTTTAAGGGTTGACATTACAATTTAATTTTGTTCAAAAAAAATTAAGCTTGAATTTTTATCAGAGGAAATTATTATATTATTGTTTAATTAACCCTTTAATTTTATTCTTATCCATTTATTCATGACCTGTTTTGAGTAATAGTACTATTTTTTCCACTATTTGGTTCTCAAATAATTTTAAAAAATGTTTTTTAGAAAAACCAACTTCATCTCTCTCTTTAGTCGGAGAACATGTTTTATTCAAAAAACCCAGTTTTCTAAAAAAGTTCTCAAAAAAATTGTCCATTTCAGATTGATTTTTTAAATACATTTTTACCCTTTTTTTATTTTACCAATGTTTCTAATGGTATCTTCTTATCTCTTTATGAACAAGAAATTTTTCTGACCATTTTATCATGAAAAATGAATGCTCAATTTACCTCATACATCATGTATATAATTATCACCATAATTTCTTCAAAGGATCCTTTGAAATATCATAAGGTTAATTTTTTAACAATTTTTAAAAAAAAATCATTCAAAGAAAAGTATTTTTAGAAAATAGAAATAAAATATATATTTTGCTCAAGAAGTTTTTTAAAATATCTTTTATAGTATTTCTATTCATCAATGAGAACAACTCATTATTATTCTCCACATGGGATATGTTTCGTTTATTACATCATTAATCTTGTTGTAGATGGTATATGACTTATTTATCCAAGTATAATATTCACATTCACTTCCTTGATTCATTTTTTGTAGTCCCTGGAAATATTCAAATGATCATTGAACATTAAATTTCCCATAAATACCCATATCATTTATCATGAATATGATTATTTACTAAACCATATAAAATTTTTATATATAGTGTGTACTTGATAGTTATTTCACTAATTGGGGAAATATTGATAAATTTTTATCTTATACTTTATATAGATATTTTATAAGGAATATTATTAAATAGATTATTTGATATATAATAAATGCATTGGATAGGTATTACATGGATGGTTCTGGTTATAGATAGTCCCTCAATGCATTTGTATTCTCATGGGATGAGTTGTTTATCTAGCCTTAGATGAGTTTTTACCCGATATGAAAAACTGTATTTTGAAAGGTCTTAATGGTAATGGTTTTATGTACCAAGAAAACATGGAATCCAATAATTAATGTAACAGCCCGAGATTTTATGAAAAATATTCTTTTTAATATTATTAATGTCTTGTGTTGTACGCTACACTAAAAGGAGCTTTCACAACACGCATCCTTGACTTGCCTTTCATTACACGCAATCACGACCTTCCTTGATAGCGTGTGTAGTACGCAATACCGAGTTTCACTAAACAACGATATGCTATTAAAATATTATTATAACTAGTCGTTATGAATAGTAATAACCACCTTTTAAAATTTTAGAAATTCTAGCTCTCAAAATGGACTTCATTTTTGGATTCGGAATATCGAAATTAGCTTAGGGTGAAATTTTGGTACTTTTCGGATAACTTTCATATTCTGATGAATAGTGAAAATTACTAAATTTTAATTAAAAACAACTTTTTTAATAAAAATAATTAATAGTGATAAATTATTAATTTGAGTGGTTTTAAAGTATATTTAGAATATATTTTTACAATTTAATACAATGTTGGTCATTGGATGTAATTTCACATTTAAGCCAGTTATAAACAAGTGTCAATCTTTTGATAGTTATTGTCTCTTAAAAACACGCCTTTTGTTTTGACGACGGGAATTAATTTTTCAATTAATTAATGCAACTGATATGTTTTGAATTTGGTAAAATAGAAATCATTTTTGAGTTCATAATATCAAATATAGCTTAGGCCTAATTTTTGGTATTTTTCTGAAAACTTTCAATTTTTGATGAATAGTGAAACCACTAAGTGGTAGTTAAAAAAACTGAATTTTTCATAAAACTTAATTTTACCGCTTCTGTGAGTGGAATTTCGAAAATCCGAGAGACACGGTTAATATCAAGGACTAAAATGTGGTTCAATGAGATGAAAATAATTTTTGGTGAATAGTAACTTTTTACTTTTTTTTACCACGGTTAAAAGTAAATAGGGTAATTAAGGGTAGAAATGATATTATTATTACCCTAACACATGTCCTAATTCTATTGGAAAAGTGTAATTCGACCAAAAACAAACTTAGGAATAAAATATGACCATTTAGGCCCACTTGGATTAGATTAGGACATTTATTATTAATTTATTTAAAGAAGGGTTAAAAGAGTTAAAATCAAAGTTTATTTACTAAAACATTTTTAATATGGGGTTATACATAAGATAAATTCAACTATAAATATTCATTAGAAAGATAAAAGGATTTTCTACATAATGGTATTTTATTTGTAATTTTTAGACAATAAATAAATTAATTTATTTATGACACAATGATGATGGAGTAATTATCTTATTAATGAAATATTGACATAATTGATGTTATAAATACCAAAATAAATTTAATTTGAGACTTTTTATGAATTACACTAATTTTCTAGGTTACTATGATATATTAGTGTTGATTTAATCAACTTGGTTCGAACATATAATTCTGTTATGACTTTCACAAAAATCATATATCAAATAGTGTCAAAATTGACACTAAATAGTTTTTAAATCAAATATTATATTATTAATTGTTATGTTATTCCTAAAAATCTATGGTTCTGCCAAATGACTTATATAGAGATATATATATTAATAATAAACAATTTGGGGTTCGTTTGGCATGTTATAGTAAGTGTATTAACCATATAGTGAAAGAAAACAAAAAGACACGGTAAAAGATAAATTATTTAACTTAGAGTTAAATCTAATTGATAAGGTTAAAATAATACCCTAAACTTGTCTAAATCATATTGGATGATAGGATTTCGACCCATCCCCACTTTAGCTTCGAAATAAGACCCTTTGGAACCATTATAAACCGATTTTTACTTTAATATAAAATAATATTTTGAGATATTCCTAAGGTTCCCCTCTCCTCCCTTATAAAAGGGCACCTCCTCCCCCTCCTCCTCACACCAATTTGAGCACTCAAGCTCGGCCAACCCCTGCCAAAATCCCTTCTCCACTTCCCTAGAATAATCATAGAGGTCCTGGTCTTCTTCAAAGACCAATCATAGTTCCCTAAGTGGAGGATTCAAAGAGGCGTTTCAAAGAAGAGGTAATATCCATTGCCGATCTTTTCAATTTCTTTCTTCTTAAACTTCTTCTTATTTAGTTGTTTCATGATAAAGTAATAACATCAGTATTACTTACATACTGATATGTTATTATAAATATGAAACAACTCTAATTAACCTTTTATCCATCCTACGGAAAAAGGAAATCACCGCGCGTGCGTACGTACGGAATACCGTCTCCACGCCGTGGTGTAATCTATTTTCCGCCACCACATTAATTGGATGGGTATAATGGTTTAATGAGTAACTATATATTATTATTCAAAAGTTATATTGATACTGAAATAGTATACAAACACTTCAACACAATTCCACGACCATGGGAACGATATCATCGCTCGTGCGTACGTACGGACTACCGTCTCCACGACGCGATGAGATTCATTCTCAATGATTAACCATTCATGAATGATTATAAAGTATATATAATAAGTACTAATGAAATATATGACATAATAATTATACTGTATTTATTTATATTTATATGTATGTCATCTACTTAATTCCATTCACTTCAATAAGGAAACAAAAACAGCGTTCATGCGTACGTACGGACTACCGTC
Organism: Viscum album; assembly: GCA_963277665.1. Classification (NCBI taxonomy): domain Eukaryota; kingdom Viridiplantae; phylum Streptophyta; class Magnoliopsida; order Santalales; family Viscaceae; genus Viscum; species Viscum album. Next base: position 1,794,017,181 of record OY728141.1, read on the forward strand.
TCCATGAACGGTGTATTTCATTCCATTTATCGATATATTATATATATATATATATTATGAATATATATTATATATAAATCATGTTTTACATTCTGGATATCAGTAATCATGATGCAAGTAATCATATTAATAATTACAAGTTAAAAACACGAACGACAAATGAGACGATTTTACCCAAAACGCTACTTTAACATGAATTTACAAAAGAACGGGTAATATAAAGTCATAAGTGGACCATATATGATATAATAAAAATGAATATGATTCTGGAATAAGTCAATAACATGATTTAAATCATTATACAGGAGGTTCGGACACTTACAAAGAAAGTCGGACCTAAGGTAAGGGGAAATATCACAATCTCATTTTTATCCGAGATTGTTTATTCGTAAGTATTTACTGGGGTGTATTTTATCATCCACATCCATGTCTCATCAATATGTAATATTATTTCCATACACCTACAATTTTTTAAATCCATTTTTACCCTTCGGTGAGTTTTTAGTAATATGTATGAAAGGAATCTTTTGTCGTTTTTCATACGAGGTACTTTTTGACTTTTCCGACAAAAGTACGAAGAATGTTTTTTTTAACTTATACAGCATGAATGGTTTTTTAAAACATTATTTCCAAGAAGCTTCCTTTAAAAGTTTTCAAGTTTATTTTTAATCAACTTCTTTTAGTTTAAATTTGTATGACATGTTAAGAAAGGAAAAATGTTTTTGAAGAAGAAAGGATATTTTACTCAAGAATGGAGTTCAAGTGTTTTATCAAAATTATTTTCCATATAAGATAATAAAGGGTTCTGTTTTTATCCCTATTATTACATTGATTTGATTATGTTGTGATGGAATTATTTTTATGAATTCCTTTATCTTATATGAATTGTTTTATGATGTCATGATGTTTAAGATTCCCATTTGTATTACATGGGTTATGCAATGATGTATGATTTATGATTTTGTGGCACACATAAGAGTGGTATCATTATGAGATGGGTGGGACCTATATCTCCCTCCAATGCATTGGGTAAAGATTTTATATCTCATGAGATAGACATGGCTGGAATGGTAGGTTATACCGGTTCAGTGAAACAGGACTGAAACGAGGGTTACTCGATTCAGAAAGGGACTTTGTCCACTAAGATAGTCTTGGAAATGAGTCTTGACTAACAAGAAATGATTCTCTATGATTATGTGTGAATGCCACAAAGTTTCATGTTTTAAGTTATGATTATTGTGATTACATTTCACTTCCATGATTTATCCCATGATTATGAAATTATGCTCTCTTTTGCAGGTTATGATTTCCAAAATGTTATGTTCTTATGAATATGATGTGATTGATTTTTCTTTTGTATACCCTTACTGAGCATTTGAGCTCACCCTTTTATGTTTTCTTTTCCCCAGGATATAAAGAAAGGTTTTAGGTAAAAAAAGGGAAGATCTTTATGGGAGATATTGAAGATCTTTCACCATGATTAGAAGATTACGTTCCGAGTTTCCAAAGACACTAAACTATTACAATCCTTGTGTGTGTGTTTTTGTTATGTGCTAAGTATTCCGCAAATGTAATGTAATATCCATGTACTTCAAGCTTCGGGTCTCTACAGTTGGTATCAGAGGGATGGTTTAGTCAACCTTTGGAAACTAGGATTCGAGAACTTTAGTGAGATCCCTAGAGATATTTATAAGGTATGTCTAGGGATGTCCCTAAGGATAAGTATACGTATAGGATACAGTCCTAGAACTACGGTAACGATCATAGAATTTAACATAAGATGTTAGATATTGAGGGTACTCCCCCTTTATTATGTTCTTTTCCCTAGCATGATTTTTGCCTCTCACACTATTCTTTTTTGGGTTTTAGAAAATGGCTGGAAACAAGATGATTCACGATAATGGAGGATATGATGGACAATGGAATGATATTCTTCATAATTAAATGGGATTTGGAAGTCCAAACATCATTATTATGCCGAATCAGCAACCTCATAATATGATAAATAAAGTAAAATTTGGTAAGTTTCCTGACTCGGCTAATAAGAGAAAGATGAAGTTTCATGATGATCATAGAGGAAAGAAAGTTCAATTTCCCCTATGTAAATCATGTGGGAAGAGGAATCAAGGAGAATGTTTCAAAGGAACTCGAAGATGCTTTGGGTGTTGAAAAGAAGGACACAAAGCATGTAAATGCAAAGGAAAAGGTTCAGTTAACAACACGGATGAGGATAATGGTATTGCTACGACATCAACAATGGTTAAATGTTTTAAATGTGGAATGTGCGGGCATTATGAAAACCAATGCCCTGAGGGAAGTCTCATGAAGATAATCAGTATGGTCGTATGGGAAGTATTTATGTGGATGATGATGAAGAGACTACAAATGATATGTGAGATGAAATAATTGTTGAATCTCGGTCAATGGTTTAAGAATGTAGTGGAATGATTACATGTTTATCATGTGTAATGTTGTATAAGTAATCTCATGGTACTGTGGAATAAAGAGACATGTAAGGATTGTTACACTGTTGTCTGATTAATGTTACCAGTATCCATGAAAGGTTATTCAGATATTTTTGGAATGTAGATGATATGCGCATAATGAAGGGATAAGGAGAAAATTAAATGTTTGATAGTATTCATGAGCTCATGACTGATATAAGGAGAAGGTTATATCATGGTTTGAGTATATAAAATTTTTGGATTTTGGTATGTGGAAAGAGTTAACTTTTGACAGCATTCATGTTTTCACTAAGGTTTAATGGGTATTCATTTTTTTCAAGAGAATACATCATTAAGGTATTCACATGATTGGAATGTGGCCAACAAGATATATGGGGGATAAAAGATGGTATTCACATTCTTGGTTGATGACATTTCAAGTAATCATTTTCTTTATACTATTAGCTTGGACCGAAGTATTTTAGCTAAGCCTAAAGATTGTAATGGATTATTTTAACCATAAGTTAGAATTGTTTAAGTATAGAACTTTTTTTTTGATATTATTTATGTGATGTTATAGTAATGTAGTTTTAGAAAAAGGACAACCTGCAGGACGGGCGACAGCCCATTGCTTCGGACAAGGCTGTGGGAATCGAACCCACAACCGAAGTGCGACTGGCCTTTATCGCCTACCACTGACCTACAAGAAGTCCCTGTTTAGTAGAAACTAGTTTTATTATATTAAGTAGTATGATATATGAATTATAAGTCCATTTTAGGAACCATATATGATTAATCTCACTATAGATCGACTTATGTATATAATTTTTGCTAACCTTTTGTTTGAGACAGATGGAATGACCCGTCATTCTATCACATGATCTGATAACACTTCACGAATAACAAATTCAACTTCATTTATTTAAGAGATGAAGTGGAAATTGTTCAAGGCACGAACAACAGTGAGATTGTACCAAAATAAAGTAAGTATTTATTCTAATTCAAATTTTTCAACTTTAGGGAAATGATCTTGAAAACCAAAAATGTTGTCCTAGTGATCTTATACCTGATGAATCAGTTGGTACCTTATATCATCACAAATCTATGGATTTGTGATTACTGGATTTTCTATAGCCATGTTCTCTACCACTCTCCATCAGAACATGATGGTTAGATTTCTCTTCCATATCCATATTTTCACCTATGTGGAAACCCAGTGATTAGTTTATTTGGGTAATCATTACATTTCATACTTTAGTTTTTAAAGCCACGTTTTGGTATTCTTTTTTACGATGTGGGTTTCTATTAAAGAAACTTTTGAATAGTAAACCATTTATAACCCCGACGAATTTCGAGGGCGAAATTCATTTTAAGGGGGGTAGAATGTAACAGCCCGAGATTTTATGAAAAATATTCTTTTTAATATTATTAATGTCTTGTGTTGTACGCTACACTAAAAGGATCTTGCACAACACGCATCCTTGACTTGCCTTTCATTACATGCAATCACGACCTTCCTTGATAGCGTGTGTAGTACGCAATACCGAGTTTCACTAAACAACGATATGCTATTAAAATATTATTATAACTAGTCGTTATGAATAGTAATAACCACCTTTTAAAATTTTAGAAATTTTAGCTCTCAAAATGGACTTCATTTTTGGATTCGGAATATCGAAATTAGCTTTGGGTGAAATTTTGGTACTTTTCGGATAACTTTCATATTCTGATGAATAGTGAAAATTACTAAATTTTAATTAAAAACAAATTTTTTAATAGAAATAATTAATAGTGATAAATTATTAATTTGAGTGGTTTTAAAGTATATTTAGAATATATTTTTACAATTTAATACAATGTTGGTCATTGGATGTAATTTCACATTTAAGCCAGTTATAAACAAGTGTCAATCTTTTGATAGTTATTATCTCTTAAAAACACGCCTTTTGTTTTGACGACGGGAATTAATTTTTCAATTAATTAATGCAACTGATATGTTTTGAATTTGGAAAAATAGAAATCATTTTTGAGTTCATAATATCAAATATATCTTAGGCCTAATTTTTGGTATTTTTCTGAAAACTTTCAATTTTTGATGAATAGTGAAACCACTAAGTGGTAGTTAGAAAAACTGAATTTTTCATAAAACTTAATTTTACCGCTTCTGTGAGTGGAATTTCGAAAATCCGAGAGACACGGTTAATATCAAGGACTAAAATGTGGTTCAATGAGATGAAAATAATTTTTGGTGAATAGTAACTTTTTACTTTTTTTTACCACGGTTAAAAGTAAATAGGGTAATTAAGGGTAGAAATGATATTATTATTACCCTAACACATGTCCTAATTCTATTGGACAAGTTTAATTCAACCAAAAACAAACTTAGGAATAAAATATGACCATTTAGGCCCACTTGGATTAGATTAGGACATTTATTATTAATTTATTTAAAGAAGGGTTAAAAGAGTTAAAATCAAAGTTTATTTACTAAAACATTTTTAATATGGGGTTATACATAAGATAAATTCGACTATAAATATTCATTAGAAAGATAAAAAGATTTCCTACATAATGGTATTTTATTTGTAATTTTTAGACATTAAATAAATTAATTTATTTATGACACAATGATGATGCAGTAATTATCTTATTAATGAAATATTGACATAATTGATGTTATAAATACCAAAATAAATTTAATTTGAGACTTTTTATGAATTCCACTAATTTTCTAGGTTACTATGATATATTATTGTTGATTTAATCAACTTGGTTAGAACATATAATTCTGTTATGACTTTCACAAAAATCATATATCAAATAGTGTCAAAATTGACACTAAATAGTTTTTAAATCAAATATTATATTATTAATTGTTATTTTATTCCTAAAAATATAAGTTTCTGCCAAATGACTTAGATAAGGATATATATATTAATAATAAACAATTTGGGGTTCGTTTGGCATGTTATAGTAAGTGTATGAACCATATAGTGAAAGAAAACAAAAAGACACGGTAAAAGATAAATTATTTAACTTAGAGTTAAATCTAATTGATAAGGTTAAAATAATACCCTAAACTTGTCTAAATCCTATTGTATGATAGGATTTAGACCCATCCCCACTTTAGCTTCGAAATAAGACCCTTTGGAACCATTATAAACCGATTTTTTACTTTAATATAAAATAATATAATGAGATATTCCTAAGGTGCCCCTCTCCTCCCTTATAAAAGGGCACCTCCTCCCCCTCCTCCTCACACCAATTTGAGCACTCAAGCTCGGCCAACCCCTGCAAAAATCCCTTATCCACTTTCCTAGAATAATCATAGAGGTCCTGGTCTTCTTCAAAGACCAATCATAGTTCCCTAAGTGGAGGATTCAAAGAGGCGTTTCAAAGAAGAGGTAATATCCATTGCCGATCTTTTCAATTTCTTTCTTCTTCAACTTCTTCTTCTTTAGTTGTTTCATGATAAAGTAATAACATCAGTATTACTTACATACTGATATGTTATTATAAATATGAAACAACTATAATTAACCTTTTATCCATCCTACGGAAAAAGGAAATCACCGCGCGTGCGTACGTATGGAATACCGTCTCCACGCCGTGGTGTAATCTATTTTCCGCCACCACATTAATTGGATGGGTATAATGGTTTAATGAGTAACAATATATTATTATTATAAAGTTATATTGATACTGAAATAGTATACAAACACTTCAACACAATTCCACGACCATGGGAACGATATCATCGCTCGTGCGTACATACGGACTACCGTCTCCACGACGCGATGAGATTCATTCTCAATGATTAACCATTCATGAATGATTATAAAGTATATATAATAAGTACTAATGAAATATATGACATAATAATTATACTGGATTTATTTATATTTATATGTATGTCATCTACTTAATTCCATTCACTTCAATAAGGAAACGAAAACAGCGTTCATGCGTACGTACGGACTACCGTCTCCATGAACGGTGTATTTCATTCCATTTATCGATATATTATATATATATATATATATATATTGTGAATATATATTATATATAAATCATGTTTTACATTCTGGATATAAGTAATCATGATGCAAGTAATCATATTAATAATTACAAGTTAAAAACATGAACGACAAATGAGACGATTTTACCCAAAACGCTACTTTAACATGAATTTACAAAAGAACGGGTAATATAAAGTCATAAGTGGACCATATATGATATAATAACAATGAATATGATTCTGGAATAAGTCAATAATATGATTTAAATCATTATACAGGAGGTTCGGACACTTACAAAGCAAGTCGGACCTAAGGTAAGGGGAAATATCACAATCTCATTTTTATCCGAGATTGTTTATTCGTAAGTATTTACTGGGGTGTATTTTATCATCCACATCCATGTTTCATCAATATGTAATATTATTTCCATCCACCTACAATTGTTTAAATCCATTTTTTCCCTTCGGTGATTTTTTAGTAATATGTATGAAAGGAATCTTTTGTCGTTTTTCGTACGAGGTACTTTTTGACTTTTCCGACAAAAGTACGAAGAATGTTTTTTTTAACTTATACGGCATGAATGGTTTTTTAAAACATTATTTCCAAGAAGCTTCCTTTACAAGTTTTCAAGTTTATTTTTAATCAACTTCTTTTAGTTTAAATTTGTATGACATGTTAAGAAAGGAAAAATGTTTTTGAAGAAGAAAGGATATTTTCCTCAAGAATGGAGTTCAAGTGTTTTATCAAAATTATTTTCCATATAAGATAATAAAGGGTTCTGTTTTTATCCCTATTATTACATTGATTTGATTATGTTGTGATGGAATTATTTTTATGAATTTCATTATCTTATATGAATTTTTTTATGATGTCATGATGTTTAAGATTCCCATTTGTATTACATGGGTTATGGAATGATGTATGATTTATGATTTTGTGGAACACATAAGAATGGTATCATTATGAGATGGGTGGGACCTATATCTCCCTCCAATGCATTGGGTAAAGATTTTATATCTCATGAGATAGACATGGCAGGAATGGTAGGTTATACCGGTTCAGTGAAACAGGACTGAAACGAGGGTTACTCGATTCAGAAAGGGACTTTGTCCACTAAGATAGTCTTGGAAATGAGTCTTGACTAACAAGAAATGATTCTCTATGATTATGTGTGAATGACACAAAGTTTCATGTTTTAAGTTATGATTATTGTGATTACATTTCACTTCCATGATTTATCCCATGATTATGAAATTATGCTCTCTTTTGCAGGTTATGATTTCCAAAATGTTATGTTCTTATGAATATGATGTGATTGATTTTTCTTTTGTATACCCTTACTGAGCATTTGAGCTCACCCTTTTATGTTTTCTTTTCCCCAAGATATAAAGAGAGGTTTTAGGTAAAAAAAGGGGGAAGATCTTTATGGGAGATATTGAATATCTTTCACCATGATTAGAAGATTACGTTCCGAGTTTCCAAAGACACTAAACTATTACGATCCTTGTGTGTGTGTTTTTGTTATGTGCTAAGTATTCCGCAAATGTAATGTAATATCCATGTACGTCAAGTTTCGGGTCTCTACAATTAAGCATTTTCTTAATTTAGATTCATTTTTATTTATCCATGAGATTTTTAATCGACATATCTATTGATGCATTTCATTCTCATTTCATTGATTTAATTTCATGTGTTTAATTTATTTAAATTTTAATATTTATTTTTCCATATCTAGTTATTTAAATGGAATGTGTTTTCAATTATTTTCCTCACTATATTATTTAGAAATTCCTTCACAGTTTATTGATTTTATGGCATGTTTATTCAATTATTACCTTTCTATATTGATTATTCTCATTGAATTATTATTTCTTCCACTGTATTTACCCTTAATGAGCATTTTATCTCATCCTTATTTTATTTTATTTCCCTCGGATTCACTGAATTGTACTAAGAAATATATGAAAGGATACGCAATATTAAATAAGATAAAATCCTTGAAATAAAAAAATATGTTGTAATTAGTGTATTAATTTGTAATAGACGACACATATATGTATCTGTTTTACCAAGACTACTAAAATATTTTGTCCTTTAGGATGCGATTTATTTGTATCTTATGCCAATGTAATGGTAGCATTACACTCTCTCCAAGATTGATGGGTTCAGGTTTCTACATTATAGGGGGAATTTGATATCCTATAATATATAAATCCCCAATAGTTATCTAGTAAATTGTGGGTAATTGATAAGTGGCCCTTATGGATACAGATAACTACTTCATGTGTCTTTACTTAAAGCATAAAAATACTTATATCCCTTAAATTAAGGAGATATATTATTTCATCAACATCCCAATTCTTTTTTAGAATATACTCAGGATGGATCCTATCAGTTATTGTCCTCATATATGACACACATCCCCGTCTTATCACAAAAACACTAGGGAGTACACCTCGGAGATATCATCCCCACTTTACAAAATAAGGAACCCGTAAAGAGGTATCATCAGAGGATAAAATCTAATAATGTTCAGGAATATGAATATATTAATTTTATCTCTTATACTCATAAATCCTATAAGAATATTTTAGAAATATTTCAAGGGTGGTATTATATCGATGAGCATACCCATATTTATTCTATATTTCAAGAATCCCACTATCATATCCCAACATAAAACTTGAACCAGGTACATCTCCTTTCCCCCATACATAAAGGTAATTATTATATTCTTCTAATGACTTAAGATATGGATTATATACCAACTCACATTAATTAAGTCCACCAATATAACCTAATGGATACTGTGGATCATGTTCATATCCAAGTTCATAGTAATGAAGTCCACTTATATATACCAATGGTAAATAGAGATCATAAACATTTACTTACTTATTCCAATTAATCTTACCAATATACCTTGACAACAACCAAGGATCCAAGAGAGATTCTACTCATGTGGGTAATTTTCCCACTATGTGACCCTGATTATGTTAGAGTTTCTATCCACAATCTCCTGATGGAAGACATATAGAAGGAAGTGTCTCCATGATTAGTCTACAATCCTATGGAAGGATTGTATCCCTAAACCTTTCAATGATGATATTCTTGAGGCTCATTAGTATATTTCCATAGAGACCTAAGAAAATTTTACCTTCCAATCAACAGGAGAAAGCAGTTGTTCTTATGGAGGACCTCCATAGTACTATGATCAGGAACTCTGGAGATCCTCTCTACATCATCTGACATTGAGGACCTCCAAAAAATATCAAATATAATAACCAAGTAGTTCCTACTTATGAAAATATAAAGGCCGACCATATATTTCCTCCCTAGGGTATAAAATACGAATTTCTTCCCCACAACATGCATATAGACTACAAAAGAGTTAATACCCTTGAAAACTAATCAGGAACTGGTAGTAACAAAGTTATTCCCCATAAAAAGAAAGCTGGTAAATTTTTAGGTCCACCACCTAGAGTATATGTTTGAGAGGTCTTCTCTATAATGAAAAAACATCTGAAGTGGAGTTACTTATTATGATATTGAATCTGAAATGAAAAACTATTGAGGTCATCCAAAAGGTTCTCATTGGGAAGTCCTACCTCAAAATGATTCATTTTCTCAAATCGAAGGTCATCCTTTTATCAAAGACTCTCTGAGTTTTACCACATTCCTAGAGGAACTCGAGGAATTGAGTCCAACTACATAAAGAACCTCATCAATGGATAGTGAAATTTCATCTCGGTTGGAAGATATTCTAATATGATGGTCATTATATTTTCTACCCTTAGACCATACACTCTTTGACATAACTAAGTAAATTATAAATGATCATGATCCACTTGAAATATTATTTGAGAAACAATTTTTATAGTCAAATTAAGAAAAATAACCATCATATAGGATGAGGATAATATCATAGTTATGTGGAAATAACTGGTCAAGGATAGAATACCAGTCATGTTCTAGTCAATTTCCTCTCCACACTATTACATTATGTAGGTGTTGAAAGAGGAATACATACCTAATTTTGTTGTAACCTATGGGTGGATATCCAACACCTCAAGGATTGATATATGTCTTATAAGGATTTTATTATCCATGTAAAGGTGATAAATGAGATATATCTTTGTATTGACCTAGCTAAATTTTCAGTGGCATGGAACCCTATGTCAGGGAAACAATGCGAGTGTATCCAGGATGCTTTACTCAATAGTATAAAGGAACGTTACCATATTGTAATTGACACCCTTCCTGGTATATCCATTTGAGGATGGGATAAATATAGAGCCTCTTATTTTTTCTTCTCCCTAACTAACAACGTACATTAGGGAAAGCATCTTATAACACCATTAGATCAGGATGATTCTCAATTCCAATATCACTATATTCCAATTGGTATATTCAGCGAAATATAGACATTCCAAAATCATAGAGAAGGCATGCTCAATGGGAATAATCCATCTATATACTTTTTCATTAGGATGAAAAAGGTGAAATGGGTCACCCATCAAAGGAAAGAAGATCCTATAACTGTAGAGAACCCCTCAATGGTAAGAAATTATTACCCAAAAAATGTGTTATAACTAATTCATTCTTAAATATACGTCTGAAAGGATAAAATGTATATAGTAACATCTACCTTGAAAATTTTATAAGATAAAATCTATCCATTTTATATGGTGGTATTTTTACCACCACTACCACCTCTAATATAATCAAATTCATAGTGGATCCAACAATTGGTGTAATTGGAGTGAAATAAACCTTATCCCATCAGGATGGTGGAGTTATTCTCTCTTTCTACTCCTACAAAGAAGTTAATATTCTCCAAAATGGTAGGTGGTTCATAAAAAACACATTAAAAACTTCTCCCACTACACAATCCACTTTCTTTATTGGGAGAACATTCAGTGAATACCATTGGAGACTCCCTTAGGATCACCCTCCATAAACCAATTTCATAGGATTTTCACGGAGAGAGACTGAAACTCTATAGGGTTTGTAAACCAAAACAACCCACCAATAAGGAAAATATCAAGGAAGGTTATGATTTATCCATTAATGTATTTTGAAATGATGACAAATTAGTCCACTAATCTGATGAGGATTTAAATCCTACTTCATGATTTACATCAAAAAGTGTTGTTGAGGCAATCCCCATAGATAATATAGAGCATGAAACAATTATAGAAGAATATTATGTGGATTCATTTATCGAAAATATTTTTCACACTAAAATATGTGAAGAATGTGTGTTCACCTAACTGTAGAGATAAACTTAAGATCCAGCAGCTCCTCTGAATATCCCATTATTTTCTCCATGGTGATCCTTGGAAATAATAAAGAGAAATACCGGGTTATATCCCACTAAGCACTAAAAAATATAAGCCTACATCCATTGAGGGGAGTATTTCTCAATATAAATTTGAGATGGGGAAGTTAAATCATATCAATTTTGAGTTACCCTGGAATAGTAATCCCACTGACTACATCTCAGGTTGTGAGACCAATAATCCTCCTCAGGTGAATCTCCATCAACCATAGGGATTTGACCAATCACTGAGAGTAGAGTCCAGTCATCTAGGTAACCAAGGGTCTAAAAACACAGTCTATCTAACCTTGATGCCCATTTACTATTAGAAATAAACTCCCTAAGGAAATAATAAAATTTCATTTCATGTGACTTACCCTAGTCTAACTCGGGCAATACATCAACAACATGAATAAGAGAGTCAACCGTATTACGCTTTTCCTACTACCACTACTTGAGCATATTCCACAACAATAGTCCCACTGTAACTACTTGAATCCATCAAATCCATTATTTCTAAAATTAATATAATGGTGGAGAGATGTGTTCCAATTAAAATATAGAGTAAAATTTTTCCTTAATGGGTTTAAATTACTCATACTCAACCTAATTTTGAGAATAACAACTTATTAATCTTTAATGGTGTGAGAGGATAGGAGAAAAAAATCATGCACTTTAGATCTTCATGAGACCCAATGAAGGGGAAATTAGAGAAATGGGAAGTGTAAAATATCATGTGTTTCATAAATACCCTGGAGGGATAAGTATTCATTCAGTATAACAACATCCCAAATAGGTTTATTCACAATTGGGAGGATTTATGGTCATAATTCTTTTACCAGATTAGCTTTAAGCTGAAGAATACAATGTTCCTCAACCTCTTGAATTATAATAAACATAAAAATGATAGAGTTTTGGATATCATTTCCATATGGTGGTAAATAATTCCATTCATATTTCTACCCCTAATGTCCTAGAGGTATCCCTTATCAGTCCATAGAGTTAACTCAATGAAGACTTAATATATCTTAGAAACCAAACTGCGGAAAAAAATATCAATATTGGAAGTTATTAAGACACATTGGTTACATAAGATAATGAATTAAAACATCCAATAACTTTCTTCTCATATAATATTCATTCAAATATCTCCATCAGATAGTTTCCACCTTGAAAAAATAAGACCATTATGAAATCCATGTGTATCAGCCATTCCCTCGAACATCTATATCACATGGAAGGTATGACTGATATTCAATTTAACCTTAAAAAGTCTCTTAGATCAAGAGAATATATATCCCATAATATTAATAATAATAATATCATGGGGTTATGTAACATTTACATTCATTATCCTAGTATTAATTTCATCATATGAACCTAGTTATTTAGAATATTAATGTAATTATAATGGAAATAAAAATTCCCCAATGTTATATCCTTGATCTAATGATGTAATTCCATATTTTACTCTTAATAATGGTGAAGAGGAAGTGTAAGATATCATGGATTTTAAGATATTATTTTATTAAGGTTTTTTATCACTGTCGATGAACTTTGACAGGTGAATCTTGGTACGGAGGAGGATATGTGGCCTACATTGATTAACATCTACCTGAATTCTAAAGTACATGAAATTAATATCTCATTTTTTAGGAAACACTAATATATATTTTCATGGAAATATATTTAAATTAATTTATTGGATCCCTAAGTGGATATATAATATTTGAGTCTTCCATATGACCATCATGTTTATAAATAACTATTAATGAGAATGCTTCTAACCCATACTACCAAAGTGGAAACTAAATTTTATTATATGATAAAAATAAATTTCATTTTAGAATATTGATACCCTAATTGGATCAAAAATAGTATTTTGATCAAGAAAAAGATCTCAAATTTTAGGGGTTTCATTTATTTTAGTGATCTTAATAGGTACTGGCACAAATATGATTTACCGATCTCCATCGTGGAATTATTTATTGATAAAAATATCAGCCTCTAAGACCTATACATTATGGATTGGTATTCTGTCTACAAAAATATCCATATTTCCCTTAAGGATGAGGATAAATCCACTATAAGGGAACAATAAGGGGTGTATTATTCTTAGGTAATGTATTTTAGGTTGAATAATGTTGGTGCTACATACCAACATTCCTTATATCATATCTTCAATCCCATTATTAGGAAAACCATGGAGTGTTATGTGGATAACCTGGGGGATAAATCCCATTATCATAGTGATTATAATTCCTATCATGAAATAGCTTTCAATAAACTATGGAAATGTAGCTTGAATGTGAACCCCTCAAAGTGCGATTTCAAAGTAATATCATGAAATTTCCTTGTATTTTTGGTACAAAATCATGGAATCTATGTTGAAAAAAAGGAAATAAAGTAATTGATATTCTACATATAAATCTTAAATATAGGATGGGGATCTAGGTAAACTTTTCCTATATCATATTTTTAATATAAAATATCATCATCAATGGTTTTCCCTTAATAAAGATGATGAATAATGTATCCATCTTCTAGTGGGATGAATATTTTCATAAATCCTTTGAGAATATAAAGTAGTATCACCTCCATCCATTTATTTTTATTTCATCATTATAAGTAAAGTCCCTAATCCAATATATTGAATCCCTAGAGTAATCTCTTGGTACACTACTTTCTCATAATAATGATGTAGACAAAGAGAAAAGTAACAAATATATTAACAAAACATCTTTAGATGTTGAGGCTTGACATTCCAACATCAAAGAAGATTTTTATTTCACTAATATTCATAGAATATCAACTAATACAAAATGTTCAATTCCACAAGGTCCATATAATCTCTCATATTAATCCAATCATAAATATATTCATTCATTCAATGTTAACTAGATTTCTAGTGGGGGGAATTTATTATATAACATCTTGTCATCTACTTTGTGTCTTAAAATGGGATAAAAGGGAAATAATTATCATATTTCCTCACAAAACACCCTATCATATAAAATTGAATGATATGAATAGAAATCCCTGGTAAATAAGTTCTCTCCAACCATGAAACCTTCCAATCATGGGGGATATACTTTGATTGTGTCTCTAGAATCCAAATACGTAGAAGGATAGAAAAAAATCTCAACTAGTTTGGAATAAAAATTGTATTCATCTCTTTAGAAAAATAATGTCTTCTATATTCCTTTCTATTGTTAGAAATATACTCTAACAATGAGTATGAATACTAATCCCTCATAATGGGATTTGATCTTGAAATAAAATATTAGTGGCTGACTAAATATCAAGGACGATTCAAGGTTGGTAATTAAGAAAATCAATAGTAGATACTCTAATAATTAATAATATATGATTACATTAATTGACTATGTATAATGTTTGATGGTATAATTCCACTCAAAAACAATCTTATCAGACATTTTTCATTCATTCAATGCCAAAGAGGATGCACTAGAAAATGAAGCTACAACTATAAGATCCAAAAAGGACAACATAGTCATTTTCATCACACATCATAGTATCGTCTTTCAATTAATCAATAAATGGAAGTAGGAAATAAATGAAATAGAAACATACATTGACCAAGGTGAGCCTATATTATCACCAACGGATTCCATAGTTGAATGGATGTCTCCCATAATAGACTATCTCCAAAATAAGATTCTCCCATCTAACTATGATAAAAAAGAATAGATCCATCATCAAGAATAAAATTCCATCCTTTAAGAAAAACTATATTTTCATAAGGTCCTCTATAAAAAAGGATTTTAAGGAATTCTCCTTTGATTCATTGAAGTGGGGGACTCTACCTATTATGCAAGAAGTCCATGATAGAACCTATGGAACCCACAATTAAAGATCCATGAGATTCCATAAAACAATGATATTTGGATACTTATAGTCATAGATGATTCAGGACTCCATGAAGTTTAAAAATATGCATCATTATTGTTATATAAATGAAAATATCATCCATAAATCTTCAGAACTATTACACATATCAAAATATTCTTGGTCATTTACTTTTTAAAGAATATATGTCATGGGGCCAAGGTAGTTCAAATACATCCTCACTGCCAGAGAATTCTTCCTAATTGGTCCAAGTATATATCCCTTAATAAATTCATAATGATGGATATCATAAATGTCATGAATCCTAATATCATTATCATATTTTTTGTCTCTCACACAATATTGATGCACAAATACACCAATTTATATTTCCTTAAACTGAATAGGTTATATCAGGAATAAAATATCATGTCCAACCTCTCATCCTGCTATTATTTTATAGTGAATTGATAGATATAGGCCTTCAATAAAACTCTATATAACGTTCTTTATAAGATGGTGGAAAATACAATAAGTCTTGGCCAAAATATCTCTTATTTAATCTATGGGATTATAAAACCATGACCAGATTTTTCTATGCAGGAAACCTTATATTCACTTTTGTTCTCAATAGAGGCAGTCCTACAAATTTAGGTTCTATTACCATCGCTTTGCATATCCATATTTAATCAACTATAAAAATATAAAATATCTTATATGTGATGAGATGAATTAAAATGAATTGATAAGAAAATGTTTCTCAGACTGCATGTTTGACCCCCATCGGTTCACTGGTATGTCTATTTTTGAGTCTATATTTATATTTTATTCTGTTATTGATTTTCCATAATATGTGGGGTTGAAAACATGGTTTTGGGGGGAAAAGAGACCATATCTCATGGTTGGGACATGGTTTTCCTAACTATGCGACTAACTATGTGAGGGTGGCTATTTGGGGGATAGTGTACTCTTTCAGGGTTTGAGCGTGGTTTTTTTAACTATATAAGTCCTAAGGGTATCTATGAGGTTTCTTGGGTAATAGGATCACTTTCATGGTTGGAACACTGTTTGGATACCCATGTGGCCAAAACATGTGAGTTTTCCATCACATTAAAAAACTATTTTTAGCAAAATACTATTATGGGATTTTAAGTTATCCTCTCATATTTCTCTCCCACTTTGTGTGTATAACCATCCCCATGTTTTGGATATTTTCTTTTTTAATTTATGGTGGAATATTCTTGGATCCATGGAATTTTTTATTGTGTTGATCACTATTCTTTTAGATTTATTTATCCTTTATCCCTTCTCTTTTTTTATGCTTCTATGTAATTGGATATTTGAAACCCTAGTGGGTCGGTTAGATGATTCTAAATGTTTTAATGGGGTTTTTAGTTTGATTTCTTATGGTTTGAATGTGTGAGAAATTATTATTCCCAAATCAGTTGTTTTTCATTGTATGTGATATGTTTGGAATCAATTATGAGGTAGGTGTTTCTATTTAATGGAATTTTCTTGTATTACCTTATAATTATTAATCTCCTTTGGTTTATCCTTATCCAATTAACATTTAAATGATTTATAATTTTTTTTATTCCTTTTTTATGTGTTATATGGTTTTATATAGAAATTGGATTATTTAAAGTGGGTTTTCCAAATGGAGGTGGCCAAGTGTACTCTAAGTTTATTTTGTGTTTGATAAAATGGATGAAAAGGATTCAAGATTTAAAATGGATTTAAAAAGAGGGTTTAGAATTTTTTTTACAATAAGAAAGGTGTTTTATCAAAATGGGAGATTTTTATTATTTAATTTTCTTGTAAAATATCTTTTTATGTATGGAACCTGTGATGTGGATATGTTTTTCATTGATTAAAACATGGGATAATTGGGGTGTGATTGTGTGTTCTCCAAGGGACCATGAGAATATTTGGGAGGAATTCCTAGAGAGATTCCACTTTTTGACCAATATATTGATAGGGATCTTATAATTGGGTGCTTCCAATTTGTTTAGTCAGCTATAAAATCATTTTTTATATTTACTCACAATAGAACCATATGTTTAGATCCCTTGGATAACATTAATCAAGATAGGTTTATTTACCTGATTTTATGAATTGTGTTAGTTCCTCATTAGATATGATATCATCTGTTATTCCCAATTTCATTTATTTTTTTAAATAATGATGGTGTTTAAAATTATAAATTTTTTATTCCATGTTTGGGTGGGTTGAGAATGTTTTTGTTTTATGATATTTAATTCATTATCTAACCTATATTGATAAATGTTTTGGAAAAAAATTCTAAAAAAATAAATAAAAGGTTATTTCAAAGTATTTACTTCAAATAAAATGTTTCCAAACTGTATTAGCTTTAGAAAATGATTTTTCTAGAAAGTTTATTGGTTTTCATGGTGGTATAATATTGTGAATTTTTTCCTTAAATATTTTTGGAGTTTTTTACAGTTGGCATGTATGTATTATCCATGTTTGGTCACATTCCCTATTTTTTAGTTTGAGATTTTGACTTGATATGTCATGTATATGTATCTTATATGACATGTTATATATATGATGTTGTTTATGGTTTTTTATTTTATTAATTCTTATGTTACTATGGATTTAAATTTATACATGTTGAATTTGATGATTTTGGTGTGGTTGCACCATTTCATGGATGGGTACTGATCATCTATCATGGGTGAAACCATTTCTAAGTGGATATTTATTATACTTGGTTCTTTCCAACAGTATGTGGTGATCAGGAATGCACTTAAGCTTAAGTGTCCTACCGGCTTGGGTAATGAATCAGGTTGACTTGGGTCAGTTCAATAGAAAATGGTATCATATTAGTTACCTATATTTAGGATCAATGGGATTCTTAAGTTAGGACCATCGAGACTCAGGAGTTATAAGTGGAGGAGTGTATGACCATCTCTTCATCACAAAAAACCTCGAGTTTACATGGGTGTTTTTGGATTTTGTTTCCATTTTGAACCAGGTTATAAGTATTTTTAATTATATTTTGATTCATTTTCCTATTTAATGTGAGTCATGGGATGAGACCATGGTTTATTTTGAGTTTCAAGGTAAAGTGAGGAATACTTTAGGAGTCATGTGGTTTGAGAACATGATTAATAGTGACCATGCATAGCTCATGTATCCTTATCTATCATCATCCAATAACACGTACATTGTTGGCATTAGGTTTTCCTAATAATGCATCTAAATCATGAACAATGTGAAATGCTTAAAATATTTATTTTTCTACTCATTTTTTATTTTAAATTGTTATTAATGTTAATGATTCATGTTGATACCTATTATAAGGGTTTATTTTATTTAAATTAATGTTGTTTGATATTTAATTATGTATTGATTGAGCTTGTGGTTTTATTATAGTAGAAAATGTCTCTTAGAAGACCTCATCCAGGCTTAGAGAGTGTTCCAAAAAATATTTCCCATAGGTAAACCCTCCTATTAATTAAGATCTGATTGATTGAGAAATCCGTACAATCCAATATTTGGATTAAGAAGGTGTTTGGGATAAAACACAGACGATAGACTATGCCCAGGAGTTTAATAGAAAAAAATCCACTAATTTCCGATTTTGAAAAGGTATATAATGAGCATAATGAGTGTTTATATTAGATTGAGTGAATATTTGAGTTTAGAAGACCCCTAAGTCCTCAAAAATTGTCTTTTCCACCTATATGCTAGAAGGACCAGGTAGAAAGTGGTTGGAATAAATAGTGTTAGAAAGGCAATATAAGGATATCACATGGACCACTTCCAAAGTGTATTTTAATCATCATTTCTCTACTAATAACTTTAAGGAAGTGAATCACCATGAGTTTATGACTTTGTAGAGGGGTTTTTTTGGTGTTGGAGTACGTTTCTTGGTTTACTGAGTTGGTTTGTGTCTCTCCTAAACTCCTCACAAATGATTATCTCAATGATTGACATTTTGAGACGGTATTAAATCTTGAGATAAGGTCTATGATAATTCATCTCTATATACCAACCTTTCCATATGATTTTAAAAAGTGGATATGGAAGAGACTGATATGGATATAAAAATAGGTCTTAGTTTTTTTCCTTCAGTGAGTGGTATCTATATATATTTATCTATTTATAAGTGAATGTTGGTAAAATATCATCAAGGTAGTGGAAAGAGTTCCCAAAAGTTATCAGGTATAGTTCCAATGTCTTATAAATGGATCAATCCAGTTGCATGATATCGGTGTAGGAAGTATGTTCATATCATGCTTTGTTACCCAAAGACCCTGAAGATTTTCCAATGGTGTGGGTGTTTGGTTCATCTTCAGCATTTTTCAAGATTATATGTAATGCAGTGGTGTTGTCTCTACAATCTATGGCTTTGAGTCAGGATAACTTTATGCAGCTGATGTTATACTAGAGGACTCAGATTCTAGTTCAGACACAATGTGAGGTAAAGTGTTTATTCCTTCATCCTTGGAATCTATTATTTTTTATATTAGTAAATTCCATTATTTTTTATCATTATTTTTTTATTTTTTATGAATGAAACTAGATTTTATTACATTTTTTATGGATTTTTTCCTTGTTGGGTTGGAAGGATCAAGGTTTCAAGTTATTATAGTGTTGTGTTTTGGTTACTCACTTGTAATCCATTTGGGATTTCCTTATGTTGAATATTGAAATGTTATACCTTATTATCAACATGAATTTATGGATCATCTTCAAAGAATTTATTTACTACTATCATCATGGGGTGATGTTTCTTACTCCTTATGGGATCAATCACGTCATCCAGAGTGACTCGGTTCTATAGTCAGGGAGGGAAGGAATATTTTATTTATAGGTCGGTTTGATTTTATGCCAGTTTTCAAGGATTTTCATCAATTGTAGGGAGTCTGGTTCATAATTTTTTCTTCTAACGGTCATGGAAGAGTATGCAGATGTGTTTTTGGATGATTTTATGGGGTTTCTACCCATTTATAGGTCAATATTACTATCAATATAATCCTCGGGATGAGGCCCATTTATCTACCATCATACCAAATGGATCTAGCTGGGTAGAAAGTTTAGATAGAGTGCCTGAAGGGAAAGGTATTTATCCATCCTAGTGTGTTGCTATGGTCATCACCAGTTCTATTTGAAACGAAGGTGGGTAGGCACCTCCAACTTTGAAAAGACTATCATAAGATTAATCAGGTGATAAAAGGAAATAAATACCCATTACCCAATACTAATGATATCTTCAATCATATAATAGGGTATTTCTAGTTTTCTATGATAGACTAGATATATGGGTACCACTCATTGAGGGTCCATGAAGAGGATGTCTTGAATACTTCCTTTTGAAGCTGATCTAGGAATTTTGAGAATTTGATTATGCCTTTTGGGATTACCAATTATACTATAGTATTTATGGAATTTATTAAATGGACCATTTATATATTTTTGTAATCCTTCATTATCATGTTTTTTAAGTACATCTTGGTGTATTCCAAGATGTATTAAGATCATGTTGACCATCTGAAGGTTGTTCTAGGGATTTTAATGGAGCATCATCTATATGAAAAATTGTCCAAATGTCAATTTTTGATCGAGAAGAGATAAATGTCTTGGGTCATGAGATATATGAAAGGTGATTTTAAGTAGATCATAATAAATTTCAAGAATTCATGTCTTGGTGGTAACCCAAGAATGTGAACAAGTTCTAAAGATTTTTGGGCTTAGATATTATTATAGATGTTTTATTTGGGACTTCTCTATAAAAGATTCTATCTTGAATTATTTTACCCAAAAAGGGGTTAGTTTTAGTGGGATGAGAAGTGTTGACATTGTTTTTAGTACTTTCATGTAATTTTGACATCTTCAGCAATTTTTATTCCTCCCAGTCCTAGGAAATCTTATGTTGTAATTTCTAATGCCTCTGGTGTGGTATTGGAGTATTTTCTGGTGCATAATAACTATGTGGTGGACTATGGACCATTGTATCTATGCACACTTGAGTGGAATTATCTCACACATGACATGAAGTTGGTATTCATAATGAATGTTCTAAATAAGTGGAGACATTTACTTTTTGGTGGGTTTTTATAGTATACTCGAATCATAAAATCATGAGGTATATCTTTAACCAGAGTGTATTGAACCTCAAACAAATATTTTGGGTAGAATATATTAATAATTTTGATTTTAGAATTTTCTATACACCCAGAAAGGGGAATCTATTGTTGATACATTGATCAGGAAGCGTCTAGTGAAAGCTGATCAGGAATTAGTGGATGAGTAGGGTCTGATAAGCTAGTTTATTGATTCCAATCTATAGATGTATGATGATGAATATAAGTTTTTTTCTACTGTGTAGGTCACACCCTCTCTTAACAATCTTTTTTTGAGTGATCATGTATCTAAACCCTAATGTTGGTGGACTATTAGTGTTCCAATATGTGGAGAGACCTCAGGTGATTGGACTCGATCTTCCAATGGTTCTCTCCATTTTCAGGAGGTGGATGGTGGTTCCTTTGGCCTTGGGGCAGTATGTTATGCATGATGAAAATCATTCTAGTTTGTTTCGGCACCTCAGGGTGGCCAAGATGTTTTATACCATGAGATATTGATATTAGTGGACAAGGATACGGTAATAGGTTTTGAACATTGTTTCCCAATGTTTGACCTACCAAATAATTAAAGAATATCACCATAGACTTGTCAATTTATTGAGAACTCTCCCTATTATGATGTGGAAGTGATATAGTATATCAATGTAATTCACTATCATTAAATATCATTCAAAAATTTAGAAATATTCCATATTGGTGATTGTTGAATATTTGATGAAATCATCCATTTTTCTCCCCATCAATGAGTCAATGAAGGTAGAACACCTTTTTCACCTATATGTTTGAGAGATTTTTTGGATTCATGTAGTATCCTAGGTGGTATTTTTTGATCAGGATACTTATTTCACATGTTATTTTTGGAAGTGACTTCATGATTCTTTGGGAACAAAGATGAGGTTGATCACCATGTAGCACTCATGGACGTATGGTCAACCAATGTGAACTATAAAGACTATCAATGATATGTTAAGATAATGTGTTCTTAACATCAATGTTTTGTGGGAAAGGAACCTATCATTTTTTGATTTTTTATAAAACAAAAGTTATCAATCCTTGATCATGATGGCCCTATTTTAGGGTTTGTATGGAGATTCATGCCAATTCCCACTATGTTTGGTTGAGGTAGGTGAGAATTCTATGATAGGACAAAGCATCATCTAAGAAATGAAATATACAATACAGATGATTCCAAAAAAAATAGAGATACCTTAGACTCAATATAATTCATACATCAATCGATGTCATTTTCCATTAGAGTTTTTGGTTAGTGTTCAGGTGTTTCTTCAGGTATCCATTCAGTTCGGAAATTGTCTCTTAGGAAATCATGTAAAGTTGGTTCAACATTTTTTCAGGTTGTTTCAATTTGTGGAAAATCTTTTGAAGGTAACCTATTAGTGGGAGTTTCCATCATGTTTAACCATGATCCACAATGACTTAAATGATTACCAGCTCAATAGGTATCATCCAAACCCATCTAATGTGATAGAGTTATGTGATTTAGAGTTTGAACCTAATACCACCATTGTGGAGAAAACTATTCATATATTATATTAGCACAACAAGGTCCCACATGGTATTTTTATCCTATAAGTCTGGGTTATTTGGTAGCATAGTGGTGATAGACACAACACATATGAGTAGGAAGATTTTTTTAGAGAGCAGCGGCCCCACCTTTTTTCATCTGAGGATTCATGATGAATTTTTTGGGGTAGAAAGTGACATGCTGGGGAGAATTTTTACACCCATTTTATCACTTGTATGTCTATTTTTGAGTATTTATCTATCTTTTATTTTTTTCCTTTTTTTCTCGAGTTTCAGAGGCTGTAAACATGGTTTTGGGGGGAAGCAAATCCTAGTGAATAGTTGGTACATGGTTTTCCTAATCACATAGCTAACCATGTAAGAGTGGTTATTTGGGGAATTGTGTGCCTTTACATGGTTTGAACACAGTTTGTTAAACCATTCAAAGCCTATGTGTAACCGTGTGGATCAGTTTTAAAGAGAATATGAGAACCCCCATGGTTTGAGCCTAGTATTTATAACCATGTGGCCAAACCATGCATGTTCTCCAACACATTATGAATTTTAGATTTTAACAAAATACCCTTACCTGATTTTAAGTTCACTTATCCACTTTCTATCACATGACATGGGATGTCCATACCCAAATCTTGGGAGATTCTCCTTTAATTTTTGTGGATTTTTATTATATCCAAGGTGTTTTTGTAAAGACCCATAAATTTCAAGGAAAATTTTTTCTTAAATTATTTGGGATTTTATGAGTACACATTTTCTGACGGCACCTGATTCCGATGTTTGATGTGCCCGGAATCAATTTTAGAAGTTTAGCTTGGGTACGTTCAGTGAACGAACGAGCGGGTTTTTCTATCTTTCGAACCGGTGCTCGGAATCGAAATCTGAGGGCACCGATAAAACCGCAGCGGCAGTAATTTCTTAAGAGGACCTTTACCAAATGTACGTTTTCTCGGTAGGAGTTGTTAAAATTTGGGGATTAACAATGAATTGAATAAAATTTGTGGTACAAATTTTATTCCTAAATTAAGTGGTTTATCCTAGGTGTGGAAGTTGGGGTGGGACCCACTATTTTCTAACTAACCATGAGAGGATAAAAGTGGGGTGGGGCCCACACGATCCCATCCATTAACATTCTCTAACTCCTCTAAAACACCCTTCTATATTTTGTTAACTCCCCTTTAATGTGAGACCACTCACCTCCTTATCTCTCCCTCATTAACACTTGCCAACCCTTAAATTTAATGAATTCAATCACTTTAATTAATTTGATTAAGTTTTTTTAATTTTAAAATTTAAATTACTTGTGTTAATAAAATAATATCATTATTCTATTATTTTGTTTACTTTATCACATGTTGGGTTGGGAGAAATTGGGGGGAGATTTTGTGTAAAAAGGGGAAGGATGTTTCTCTTTCAAAGAACATCAATCCTCCCGCAAAGAACGTCATCTATTCCAGTGAAGAATGACTCGGCGACTAACATGCAATCTTCATCTTCTCTCTGTGATAAAAGAGAAGACGACGTTTCCTCGGGAGCACACCGACGACGATGGAATCGATTCCATCGTCCGTGGCGCTAGACAACCACGAACTTCCTTCGAGGTAGGGGTGTGTTTATGATTGAGCAACGTTTTTTTTCTTCCATGTTATTGGTTCTCTCTAAACCATTTTCTATCGAACTAAAGCAGAAGGAACTGGACTAAACTAACATGGTCTGATTCCTCCGCCATTCTTTTTGTATGGTGTTCTCCTACCGTTCTTGAGCGGTGAATCAAGGCATGTTTTTAGAGCTGATCGGAGGCCCAAAAACATCGAAAACAGCCTCAGAATATCGGGATGACCTGGGAGCGGAGGTTTTTGTAGAAAACGGTTCATCGGAACAAAGAATGGACGCCTCGGGAGGCATGCTGGCCAGAGGCATTGTTTCTGGAAAATTCCAGAATACACGGCGTGTACTTCCAAAGCACACGCTGTGTAGTAAAAGCGTTTAGCGGCAAGAGTAACGGACATCAGAATAAGTGACACATGGCGTGTGACACCGATCCCACGTCATGTACTGTCCACACATTTTGATAGAGGAGACTTTGATGGACATGGCATGTATTCAATGGAAATACATGGAAACGGATAAAAATACACAGCCACGAGGCACAGTGTCTATTATCTTCATTGAAAGCCAGAAGCGGCTTCGTGAGGCTTGGCGTGTAATCTGGGAGATGCACGGACATGGGCAGAACCACACGGCCACGAGGCATGGCGTGTACTACCACCACCATGGCAGAAGCGGCTTCACGAGGCTCGGCGTGTAATCTGGGGGATACACGGACACAGGCAGAACCATACGGCCAAGAGGCATGGTGTGTATTCTGAAAATACATGGACACGGGGTGGAGTACACGGGCATGTACTCCACCACACAACCAGGCATGGCCAGCGCACATGGAATCGACCCTAGAGGTTTGGACACGGTGTGTAACCATACTATACGCTGTGTATTTAGTTATCTACATGACCAGCCCTATAGAACAGGCCGTATCACATAGGAAGTACCTGATGTCTGATGACACGGCATGTATCGCTTACCTACATGTCGTGTACTTTTGGAAAATGGCTTGATCGTCTTGTTCTCCATGACTTGGACATGTTTTTCTTGGTTTTCCCCTATGAAGTGGGACGGAACTATGGGATACATAAACTCTGGTATTCGTGACAGTTGAGGTATCGACCCCTTGGCTTGTAGAGCGGACCGTCCCAGAATCGAGCGTGCTGTGTGCGGGAACCCTAGAGCTGGCTGTGACTGCGACAACGATTGAGACTGTACTTGGATCCTACGTCGGTTCGGCAGCGAGAACGATTTTAATTGGATCCTCCGTGGGTTCGACAGCGATGACGACTGTACTTGGATCCTACGTTGGTTCGGCAGCGATGGTTATTGTACTTGGATCCTACGTGCTTTTGGCAGTGACGACTTCTGTACTTGGATCCTACGTGGGTTCAGTAGTGGAGATGATTCAGAGGCTACATCTAATCATCTTCACCCCTCTTCGTGAGTATTATACCTGTGTGAGTTGAGTCTTGACTTTCAGTCATTATCTTCGATATGATTGACTTGTTTTCCTGTGTGTATTGGGTTGTGCTTTCCTGTGTGGATTGGGTTGTACATTCCTATGTGGACTGGGTTAAACTTGGGCTCGAAAGTCGGATCTGAACTGGAATTGATGACTTAGGTATATGTATGGGAATATACCTAAGTAGTGTTGTTTGATGCTTCGTAATTGTATATTTCCTTTGTGGTTTATCCTTTGTGATTTCTGGGAGGCCTTCAGTGGTCTCGGGGTCCCTACTGAGTATCGTATTCTCACCCCTGCACGGGCTATGCCCGCACTACGTTGTGTTGGTTGTAGATGACGAACAGCGCTGATCAAGGTGGAGTCTAGTGGAGCGAGACGGTACCTGGAGGTGGACCACTTGGCGGGACGTACACAGAGCGGATGACCGGACCCGAGGAGCTGAGGAGATCATCTGTACCCACCCTTCAAGTGGGATATCCGGCGGATGACTCAGTGGTTGCTGGATTACTTTACTGCAGTTGTTCTATCTTTACTGTTGTACTGTACTTTCATTTGGGTTTGTATACTGGCTCATTTACTTTCCAGCACTTACTTTTGTACTCAGTTTTCTTAGTGTTTACTTCATCTTGCGTACTATATGGTATTTTTTTCTTATATAATGTCAATGCCTTCCCTTTTATCTGGATTTACGCCTTTGGTGATAGTCGCTAGCCCCTGGCCTATGGAAGGCGGGCTTGGGGTAGTCACGGCACAGGCCCCGAGGACAGGTCGTGACAAATTGGTATCAGAGGAGTTAGTTCTACTGTAGAACTCAGGACTCTGATAATTTCTTCTTTGTGAAGCAATAGTGTTAAGGGTATTGACTATGGTTATCAGTCCAGGGAGTCCAGTGTTGTTGTGGCAGCTGACGTATCCATACACCAGGACCCTGACTTTTGATTTCCGACTCAGTGCATGAAAACATTGATTGAATGTGTGTTTCAAAGTTTTCTTTGTGATTACTTTGTGTCATCTCACCAGATATATTGTATTAACCGTGGTGCACCTTTTTCTTTTCAAGATGGCCCCATGACGGTATCTAGCAAGTGTTCCGAGATTTTTGCGAGATGGAATCCCACCGAGTGACGAGGCCTCCGTGCATGGCCCCATTACAGCGGAGGCACCGGCGGTACCTCTACCTGCAGATCCACCGATGCCACCAGCCCCAGCAGCTGAGAGTGCACGTCGCCTGAGTGCACTGCATGAGTTTCAACATCAGAGACCACCCAGGATCCATGGAGAGATGGACCCTCAGGAAACCGAGGATTGGTTGGAGGTCGTTGTCCTAGTCTTCAGATTGGTAGGGACACCATCAGATCTTATGGTGATCCTTGCGGTGAGTCTCCTGCATGCGGAAGTAGGTCGATGGTGGAGCCTGATGCTCCAGGTGCATGATGAGGAATCTCTACATTGGACGGACTTCGAGAGCCTCTTTTGCTCGGAGTTTGTTCCAGCCACACTCTGTGTAGTGCGCATCCAGGAGTTACTACAGCTGCGGCAGGGTAGCATGTCAGTAGCCCAGTACTCTGAAAGATTTACAGATCTCTCGCGCTACTCCACAGACATGGTATGGGACCCATTCTTCCAGGCCCGGACCTTCGAGAAGGGACTGAGGCATGAGATCAGGGCTTCGATGATCTCCCTAAATATTCCGACACAAGCGAGAGTACTGGAGCAAGCCCTTCTTGTAGAGATTTTTCTTGCCAAGCCTACACCAGCGGCGAGACCTACCGCAGGGCGGCACGTAGTAGAGTCTTCTGTAGCTAGAACTCGACAGATGTCACAGGGGTCCAAGCAGACCAGATCATCAGGTGGGCGACCTCAGGATACTGGTTCGGAGGTGCGGGGCACACGCAGCAGAGCCAGTCATACGAGAGGAAGACAGTGCTATGCATGTGGCGGGCAGGGCCACATGCCTCATGACTACCCGACCCTCCATGCAGAGGAGCATCAGATGGTTGAGGGACCACCTAGGTAGAGTCATAAGTTCGACCATGGAAGTCCACAGGGAGCAGGAGGATGAGGTAGTGGAGTTGTCGGGCAGAGTTAGGCTCAGCTTCAGGCAGTGTAGGCCTACGACCACGGCGCACCTGAGATTATTCGAGGTATTATCTGTGTCTACTCCACCCTTTATGCAGTTATTATAGACACAGGAGTGAGTCATTATTTCATTGCCGCTTCCCTTGTTTGGAGCTCGGAGATTCCGACAGAGCCATTGGGTCAATCCTTAAGACTAGAGACTCCTACGGGAGAAGACTTGATGATTACGCACTGGTTCCGGTAGTGTGAGATTACTCTAGGAGGCGAGAGCTTCGGCTGGGATCTTCTTGTAGCGGCATCGAGGCCTTACGACGTCATCTTGGGCATGGATTGGTTATCTAACATCCATGCTCATATTGACTATATTAGGCGTAAGGTGCGGTGTGTCCGCACCGATGGGAGCAGTTTCACCTTCATCGGTGAGAAAGGATCCTTTTGCAGCGCAGGATGGACTCACGTAGAGGAGAGGACAGCTGATCACTCAACAGTTGGCTAGTCTCACCCTAGGAGGAGTTGACGTGCGGAGTCTGATTTTTCCTATTGTGGTGGATCAGTATGCGGATGTTTTTCCTGACGACGTTCCAGGACTATCTCCTCATAGAGAGGTAGACTTCTATATTGACCTATACCCCAGAACAGCCTCGATATCTACTCCATCATATCGGATGGCTCCCGCTAAGCTTCGAGAGCTATGGGTACAGCTAGAGGACTTGTAGGGAAAGGGATTCATCTGACCCAGTGTTTCACCCTGGGCTTCCCCGATTTTGTTCGCCAAGAAGGTGGACGGGAGCTTGCGATTGTGTGTCAAATACTGTCACCTGAATCAGTTGACTGTGAAGAACAAGTATCCACTTCCAATGATTGACAATCTCTTCGATCAGATCAAGGGAGCACGATAGTTCTCGAAGATAGACCTCAGGTCAGGATATCATCAGCTCAGAGTTCGAGACGAGGATGTGTAGAAGATGGCCTTCAGGTGTCGGTATGGCCACTATGAGTTCTTGGTTATGCCTTTCGGCATAGACAACGCTCCAGTAGTGTTCATGAGTCTCATGAACAGGATATTCCAACCTTACCTTGATCAATTTGTCGTAGTCTTCATCGACGACATATTGATTTACTCGACTACTAAGGAGAAGCATGCCTACCACTTACGGGTTGTTCTGGATACACTCTGAGAGCACCAGCTTTATGGTATGCTATCATAGTGTCAGTTTTGGATTCGATAGGTCCACTTGTTGGGGAACATCATCTATGAGGTGGGATTTGCGGTAGATCCTGCGAAGATCGAGGAAGTGCTAGCTTGGGAGCCACCCAGGAGCGTGACGGAGGTGCAGAGTTTCCTAGGTCTTTCTGGGTACTATCGGAGATTTGTGTCAGACTTCTCCAGAGTTGCAGCATCACTTTCATCTTTGACAAAGAAGGGGAAACCCTTCGTGTGGTCAGATAGATGTCAGCAGATCTTCCAGGAGCTGAGACATAGATTGAATAGTGCACCCATCTTGAGGCTACCAGATGAGGGAGTAGGGTACGTACTTTACTACGATGCATCAGGGACTGGACTCGATTGTGTCCTAATGCAGGAGCAGGTAGTGATTGCCTATGGATCAAGACAGTTGAGGAAGCATGAGCATAACTATGCTACCCATGACCTGGAGTTAGCAGTAGTGGTCTTCGCCTTGAAGATGTGGTGGCACTATCTGATGGGCGAGCGCTTTACAGTCTAATCTAACCACCAGAGTCTCAGGAACATCTTCTCGCAAAAGGACCTAAACCTGAGACAGTGGCGATGGCTCCTGTTCCTTCAGTATTATGACTTTGAGATATTCTATACTCTTGGGAAGGGGAACATAGTACCTCATTCTCTCAGCAAGAGGTCAGGTATTCGGCTACTTGGAGAGGCGATAGAGAAGCTAGCCGTGTTGCAGATATCCTTCATGGATAGAGATGGGGCAGACTTTCTTCAGTCACTCACAGTCACTCCTCCACTACTTCAGCGGGTCAGAGAGGCACAGCATGGGGACGTTGACTATGAGACGCGACATGCACATATTTCCACAGGACAGGCACCTGATAGATTTTCTATAGGAGGAGAGCATGTCATACTTTTCAGAGGACGTACCATCGTACCTGTTGAATTACAAGAGAAGGTGTTGAGAGAGTTTCACACTTCCCCATTGGTGGTACATCCAGGAGTAGGGAAGATGTACCAGGATCTCAGACGACAGCACTGGTGGCTAGGTATGAAGAAGGTTGTGGCAGAATTCGATTCACAATGCCTCACCTGCCAGCAAGTGAAGGTGGAGCACCAGGTACCAGTAGGCTTGGTACAACCCTTGGAGGTCCCGGAGTGGAAGTGGGACAGGATATCTATGGATTTCATGACAGGGCTTCCATGTACTTCCAGAGGACATGACTCCATCTAGGTGATCGTAGACCGACTCACCAAGTTAGCCCACTTTCTACCTATCATAGAGCAGGGCTCAGTGGAGAGCTTGGGGAGCATCTACGTTTAGAAGATCATACGGCTTCAAGGTGTTCCATTGTCTATCATCTCTGATCGAGATTCTCGCTTTACTTCCCGGCTTTAGAAGGGGTTGTAGGAGGCATTTGGGACGCAGCTACGCATGAGCACCACCTTTCACCCTCAGACGGATGGCCAGACAGAGAGGACTATTCAGACTCTCAAGGACATGCTCCATGCATGTGTCCTTGACTTTGGTCGTAGCTGGGAGGATCACCTACCCTTGGTGGAGTTTGTGTACAACAACAACTACCACTCCACCATCGGGATGCCACCATACGAGGCATTTTACGGCCGACCTTGCAGATCACCTCTGTGCTGGATGGACCTTGGGGAGTCCACACTTGTTGGACCAAAGATGGTCCGGGCCACGATGGAGAAGGTACAGATCATCCAGGACCGGATGAGGACTACTCAGAGCTGACAGAAATCCTATGCTGATAGGAGGCGGAGACCACTAGAGTTTGAGGATGGAGACCACGTTTTCTTACGGGTCTCACCTCGACATGGATTACGGAGATTTGGCTGGGGCGGAAAGTTATCTCCGCGCTCCATCGGACAATTCCAGGTTCTCAGCAGGATATGTGGGGTGGCTTATCGCCTGGCTCTTCCCACTCAATTGCACCGGGTGCACGACGTCTTCCATGTATCTCATCTGAGGAGATACGTGCACGACTTGACACATATCATTGATCACGGAGAGCTGGACATTGATGACAGGGCGACATTTGTGTAGGTCCTAGTGGTGACTTAGGAAAAATAGGAGCGGGTCCTACGTGGATGGTCTATTCCTCTGGTGCAGATCAGGTGGCAGCATGGGAACCTCTAGGAGAGCACATGGGAGCAAGAGGCTCAGATGTGTGCAGAGTACCCTCATTTGTTTCCCTAGTTTATGATGTATCTTTACGGGGACGTAAATCCCTGAGATGGGAGTAATTTAAAGACTCGTAAATTTCAAGGAAGTTTTTTTATTAAATTCTTTGGGATTTTAAAAGTATGCAGTTTCTGACGGAACCTGATTCTGAGGCTCGGTGTGCCCAGAATCAATTTCTGATGTTTAGATTGGGTATGTCCAGTGAACGAACGAGCAGGGTTTTTTATCTTTCGAACCGGTGCTCGGAATCGAAATCTGAGGGCACCGATGAAACCGCAACAACGATAATTGATTAAGAGGACTTTTACCAAAGATGTGTTTTCTCGGGAGGAGTTGTTAAATTTTGGGGATTAATAAAGAATTGAATAAAATTTGTGGTGCAAATTTTATTCCTAACATAAGTGGTTTATCCTAGGTGTGGGAGTTGGTGTGGGACCCACTAGTTTCTAACTACCCATGAGAGGATAATGGTGGGGTGGGTCCCACATGAGCCCAACCCTTCATATTCCCTAACTCCTCTAAAACCCCATTCTTTATTTTGTTAACTCCCCTTTAATGTGAGACCACTCACCTCCTTCTCTCTCCCTCATTAACACTTGCCAACCCTTCACATTCCCTAACTCCTCTAGAACCCCATTCTTTATTTTGTTAACTCCCCTTTAATGTGAGACCACTCACCTCCTTCTCTCTCCCTCATTAACACTTGGAAACCCTTTAATTTAATGAATTGAATCACTTTAAATAATTTGATTAATTGTTTTGAATTTTCAAATTTAAATTACTTGTGTTAATAAAATAATAGCATTAGTCTATTATTTTGTTTACTTTATCACATGTTGGGTTGGGAGAAATTGGTGGGATATTTTGTGTAAAAAGTAGAAGGAAGTTTCTCTTTCGAAGAACATCAATCCTCCCATGAATAACGTCATCTCTTCAAGTTAAGAACAACTTGGCGACTAACACGCAATCTTTATCATCTCTCTGTGATAAAAGAGAAGACGATGTTTCCTCGGGTGCACACCGACGATGACGGAATCGACTCCATCGTCCGCGGTGCTAGACAACTGCGAACTTCCTTCGAGGTAGGGGTGTGTTTATGATTGAGCAACATTGTTTTTCCTTCAGTGTTATTGGTTCTCTCTAAACCATTTTCTATCGTACTAAAGTAGAAGGAACCGAACAAAAATAACACGGTCCGATTCCTCTACCATTCTTGTTCTATGGTGTTCTCCTACAGTTCTTGAGCGGTGAATCTAGGCAAGTTTTCAGATCCGATCGGAGGCCCGAAAACATCAGAAACAGCCTCGGAACATTGGGAATACCTGGGAGTGGAGGTTTTGTAGTAAACGGTTCATCGGAATGAAGAACGGATGCCTCGGGAGGCGTGCTGGCCAGAGGCGTCATTTCTAGAAAATTCCAGAATACACGGCGTGTACTTCCAAAGCACACACCATGTAGCACAAGAATTCAGCGGTAGGAGTAAAGGATAACAGAATAAGTGACACACGGTGTGTGACACCGGTCACACGGTGTGTACTATCCACACAGTTTGATAGAGGGGACTTCGATGGACATGGTGTGTATTCAAGGGGAATACACGGACACGGACAGAAATACATAGCCATGAAGCATGGCGTGTATTATCTTCATTGAAAGGCAGAAGCGGCTTCGCGAGGCTCGACATGTAATCCGGGAGATACACGGACACGGGCAGAACCACACAGCCACGAGGCACGGTGTGTACTACCACCACCATGGTAGAGGCAGCTTCGTGAGGCTTGGCATGTAATCTGGGTGATACATGGACACAGGCAACACCGTATGTCCAAGAGGAACGACATGTATTCCAGAAATACATGGACACAGGGGTGGAGTACATTGGGCATATACTCCACCACACAGCCAGGCATGACTAGCACACATGGAACCGGCCCTAGAGATTTGGAAACAACGTGTAACCATACTACACGTTGTGTATTTAATTATCTGCACGACCAGCCCTGCGACACGGGCCGTATAACATGGGAAGTACCCGGTGTCTGATGACACGGTGTGTATCGCTTACCTGCACGCCGTGTACTTTTGAAAAATGGCTTGATCGTCTTGTTCTCCGTGACTTGGGCATGTTTTTCTTGGTTTTTCCCCTATGAAGTGGGATAGAACTACGGGATACATCAACTCTAGTCTTCATGATAGTTTATATATCGACCCTTTGGCTCATGGAGCAGACCCTCCCGGAATCGAGCGTGCTGTGTGTGGGAACCCTAGAGCTGGTTGCGACTGCGACGACGATGGCGACTGTACTTGGATCCTACATGGGTTTGTTAGTGAGGACGACTGTACATGGACCCTATGTGGGTTTGACAGTGATGACGACTATACTTGGATCCTACGTGGGTTCAGTAGCGATGGTTACTGTACTTAGATATTATGTGGGTTTGGCAACGATGACTTCTGTACTTGGATCCTACGTGGGTTCGGCAGAGGAGATGATTTAGAGGCTACATCTATTCATCTTCAACCCTCTTCGTGAGTAGTATACCTATGTGAGCTTAGTCTTGACTTTCAATCATTATCTTCTATATGATTGACTCGTTTTCCTGTGTGGATTGGGTTGTGCTTTCCTGTGTGGATTGAGTTGTACTTTCCTATGTGGACTGGGTTGAACTTGGGCCCGGAAGTTGTAGTCGAACTGGAATTGATGACTTAGGTATATGTATGGGCATATACCTAGGTAGTGTTGGTTGATACTTTGTAATTGTATCATTCCTTTGTGGTTTATCCTTTGTGGATTCTGGTATGCCTTAGGGGGTCTCAGGGTCCCTACTAATTATCGTATACTCACCCCTGCATGGGCTATGCACATACTACGTTGTATTGGTTGCAGACGACGGACAACGCTGATCAAAGTGGAGTCTAGTGGAGCGAGATGATACGTGGAGGTGGACCACTTGGCGGGACATACACGGAGTAGACGGCCGGACCTGAGGAGCTGAGGAGATCATCTGTACCCACCCCTCAGATGGGATATCCGGAGGATGACTCAGTGGTTTCTAGATTACTTTATTGTAGCTGTTCTATGTTTACTGTTGTACTGTACTTTCAGTTGGGTGTGTATACTTTCCCATTTACTTTCCAGCACTTACTTTTGTACTCATTTTACTTAGTGTTTACTTCATCTTGCGTACTCTGTGGTGTTTTATTTTTCTTATATAAAGGCAATTCCTTCCCTTTTATCGAGATTTACGCCTTTGGTGCTAGTCGCCAGCCCCTGGCCTATGGAAGGTGGGCTTGGGTTAGTCACATCATAGGCCCCGAGGATGGGTTGTGACAGTTTTGGCCTAATGAATTCCCTATTAACTGATATTTCATCATCATTTATCTTACCTAATTCTTTCATTTAAATGGAAGTAAAAACCCGTAGTGGGTGGATTGGATAAATATAATTGTTTTAATGGGGGTTTTGGTTTTATTTTTTATGGTTTAGGTTTTTAATTCCTTCTTCTTCCTAGATTGGGTAGTTTTAATCTAATATGATGAGTTTAGAAATGTTGTTGAGGTAGGTTTCTCTATTTAAGTGTGTTTTCCATGTCTTGCCTTTTAATTATTAATCAACATTGGTTTTTACTTTTCAAATTTCTATTTAAATGATTTATTATTTATTTTTATTCCATGTTTGATGTGAGATATAGTTTTATATGGAAATTGGATGATTTAATGTGGGTTTTACAAAGGTAGGTGGCCAAGTGGACTCCAACTATTTTATAAAATGGGTAAAAAAAATTATGGTTTAAAATGGATTTTTAAAGAGGTTTTAGAAACATTTTTACCTTAAGTAAGGTTATTTATAAAACAAGGGATGTTCTATTATTATGATTTCTTATAAAATATCATTTTATTTATGTAACTTATGATGTAGATATTTTGTAATTGAGTAGCACAAGGAATACCTAAGGTTTGAGATTTTTTTTTCTAAGGGACTATGATATCCTTTTATCGGAAGATTGAGAGCGATTCAACTTGATAACCAAGTGACCAAGTGTTCTATTAGAGTTGGTATTGGGGAATACTTTGAGATCGTACACTTTGTTTAACCTCTAATAAAATATTGTGTTATATAATCACTAACATTATACCCTTATGGTTAGATCCCTTAGTGAACATTAATCAAGAAGAGTTGATTTACATCCTTTTATGCATTATTCCAGTGCCTTGTTTGATGTGATATCATGGATTATTCCCATTTTCATTTATTAGGTTATATTATGATGATTTGTATTCTTATATCTTTGGAATACCTTATTTTGTTGGGTTGATCATGTTTATTCCAAGTATCATTTATTTCTTTATATGATCCATATAGATAAATGTTTTGAAAATTAATTTAAAAATGAAATATCGACGGGGTTTGAATGGATTGACTTCAATTTTTTTTTTGAAGTGGAATAATTTTGGAAAATTATTTTTCAAACTAGTTTATCGGTTTGAATTGTTTAAAGTCCTTAAATAGATTCCTGGTGATATCCTTCTAGGATTTTTTTTCCTCACACACTACATATGCCTTTCAAAATATATAGAAATTGTTTTTCATGACACTGGTAATGGAAAGGGAACTATGTATATAGTTTTATCTTCTTGACAACCATTGTCTATTATTTTTATGGAGGAGACATGGTATTATAGGGTTAGATTGTGAGGAGATGTTTTGGAGTTTTTCATTGTTGTCATGTATATATTGGACATGTTTGGTCACATTCCTTATTTTTTGGGTTTGAGATTTTAACTTGACATACCATGTTTATGTATCTTGTATGACATGTTATATATGTGGTGTTGTTTATGGCATTTGATTTTAGTAATTTTTTTGTTACTATGGATGTATGTTTGTAATTTTTAACTTTTATGGTGTTGGTGTGGTCATCCCATTTCATGGATATTTACGACTGATTTACCATGAGAGAAATTATTCCCAAGTGGTTATTTTTTATACTTGGTACTTTTTTCCATCTCATGGCGATCAAGAATGCACTCCAAGCTGGGTGGCATGTCATCTAGGGTGATAGATCGGGTCGATTTGGGTGGATTTTCTATAGCATAACCTGGATGTCCATCAGAATCAATTCATGTGATATTTCAACAAGAATTTTTTCCTTCACTCGTTTTTCTTTGGAGAATTTGTATTGTCCTTGGGAACTCCCAATATACCTAGGATGAAACTTCCAAAACTAGAGTATAAATGGGAAGCACGTTACATCATATTTAAGGATCTTACTCCTTCATTATCATGAATAGATATTATGTCATATTGTTCACTAATGTAAGTGTCCTCGAGAAATAATTTAAATAATTTCATGAAGAGTACATGTTTTCTTCATTGTAAGACTTTAAACTATAAAGTATTAAGTTCACTTTGCATGAAACATAACTTTTTGAAAACATTCCTAGTTGTATGA
The DNA here is from genome assembly GCA_963277665.1 of Viscum album. Classification (NCBI taxonomy): domain Eukaryota; kingdom Viridiplantae; phylum Streptophyta; class Magnoliopsida; order Santalales; family Viscaceae; genus Viscum; species Viscum album. Next base: position 1,794,054,462 of record OY728141.1, read on the forward strand.
CCTTGAAAATATATTATGCCTAAGTCCTTGTCACAATATGTAAAACTACATGACACGTGTTCTATCCTATATAAATTTAACCTTATTTGAAAATTATATTCCATGTGACCCAAAATCATAAATTCCACCCCATATAAGAGCTCAATCTACATGAGGATTTTCTTTCCTCTAGGATTGTATGGTTGTGGATACATTATCGAACCATATTGTCATATTTCACCTAAACTATGATAAAAAATACTATTTTAATAACTATATGTGGCATGATTCCTATTATCATGGGGTATGTTTTGATGCCTAGATCTCATATCCTAGACCCACCCACAGATTTCATCTTCATGTCAAGCCTCACCTAGGTGAAAATTCCAATACTAGATCATATCATGTTTTCAAATGGTCATTCCATATGTGGGGATAATTTTAAAATTGTCTTAGTGTTGAGACTTTACTCACATCTGGTTTCATCCATGATCATACTATGAAAACCATTCATTTATTATTTTTTGATGAGTCACATCCATGAAGAGAAGTCTCTTCCCAGAACTACATGTGTCTTGATTCCTATTATCATAGGATGTGTAGTGATTCCTAGAGGTATTGTCCCAATTATAACTGAAAATATCATCAAATTCAACCCATTATCCATCTTAGTGTTTGAGATTTCTCATTTTTTTGATAGATCTCTATATCATTCAAACATTGGGACTCCATTTACATAAATACAAATCTCCTATCCTAGGAGTAACCACATATCTTATTTTGGTTCTAATCCCATGTCACAGTAAAAATTACCTAATATTAGAATTATGTGTTTCTTGATTCATGTTATCCCAAGATACATAGTGACATCTTGAGATATAAACTATAATGAATTAGCCTGAGCTAACCCAACACATGACACTACCTAATTATCCACTAGGCCCAAATGGAATTCATAAAACCCATATGAAGGAAAATAGTTCCTATAAATCAGTAATGTACACATGGGAATTATTTCAACCTAATATAATAATATAAACTTATAAAATAATACATAAAGAATCTAACATGACTAATTCATACATTGGACACCAATGAATATAAATAAGCAGTCTCAATATCCATAAAACAACCAGGTATAGAATAAAACTATAGTAATAAAATAAACAAAATAATATCATAGTAATAACAATCATCAAGATCAGTAAATATAGATCAAGCAGAAGAATAAAATGATAAATACACATGGTTGAACTGGTTGATACATAACCATCCCAAAATACACCAAAGCTAATTCTAATCCAACAATTCAACTCTAGAGGACCCAAGGCCACAAACCACTACCCATCATCATCCATCATTATAAATCCTGAATATAAAATACAAAATAGAACAAATACTATGAACTTGAAAGGAAATAATAGAGAAGTATACACTAAATGATTTATATAGGATGTGATCTTAACATACTCAGTAGGATTCCACCAAAGAGTTTGTTTCATTTCATTTCAAAATAGATTTCATAATTACTAGTTTTCATTATGGATAGAAAATAATTTTTCTCAAATATGTAAGGGAAACTAAATAATATTATATATTCACTTTTATAAAACATATTTAAACCACAAAAATAGAATTGTTTAGTAAATTTATGAAAACCAATACGCATTCCTTTCTTCATTCCAAAATATTTCTGAAACACCTTTTATAAAATACACAATTCCTTCCTTTATAAAGCCCACTTTCTAAACCATTTTCCAAATTGAGTTGATAGTAAACCATTTCCATATCAAAAAAAAAAGATAAAATATGAACCCAAATATCAATGGATGATAAAAAATCAATTACTAATGAAATGGTTACATGTAATCATTAAAAATATAGGGGATACAAACAAGGAATATAAGTAACCCCTAATAAAATATTTTATGGAATAAATTTATCATTATAAATGAAAAATGTTCTAAAATAAATAATATTGGATCTAATTTCCTTGCCTCACTCATCTATAGGTCCCCCTTAATAGAAACTAGATGATAAATATTAATAACCCCTTAAATTAATTTAGTTAATATATAACCATAAGAGAGAACTACTCTCCTAGTGATCTAGCTAGTGGGTGCACATTGGGATAGAATAACACGTATCAATACATTTTATTGTCTACCCAATTTCCCATGATATAACACAATAGAATTGAGTAAAAATGAAATCCAAGAATCACCACATGACCAATAATAAAATATATTAAATAAATATCACACCTCACCAAAATCACCCTCACATGAGATATCCCCCTTTTCACATTCATAATCCTTAATAAATATAACATGGGTAAACAAAATCCCCTTTGAGGTCTGTAATTTTTATCTTTCAATACAAATAAATGGACCCAATTCAAGGTCTCAAAAGTTTTTAAAATAACTTATTTTAAAGTACCAATCATGGATTTCTTTAAAAAACGTCTCAGCATGCCAATCCATTTTTCACCATTTACAATCTTACTTTAAAAAACCCATTGAAACCTAGTTATGAAAAATCATTCAAAAACCATTTATAACCAAAAAAGAAAAACTGCCATTAATATCACTTCGGGAAGAAATTATCATTTTCTTTAAAAAATTTAAGGATTCCCCAACACCATATGACATTTAAAACATTCATTTAGAACCACTATTTTCCCATTTTATGGCCCAAATGGGGTCAAATTACACTAATTTTAAAATTCATTTTAAAAAACCTCTTGGTGATATTTTAAAAACCCTCAGTATCCAAATTCACACTTTATAATACTCAAAAAACCATTAAACTCCTTTATCAAAAGTGAATAAACATTTAAAAAATTGAAAAAATCTATTAATAATATCTTGAATATATTTTATTTGACAAACAAGGTGTTACAAACCATTAATAATATAGTCACATGTCATTCAAGGGAAATTCACAAAATCACCTACCAACAATCAAGAGGAATCAATCTATGACAATTAAAAACATGTAATATTTGATAGAAAAGGACCCAATAATAAAGGATATATACTACATAATCACCCTTTATCGCAACTTAGAAAGGTGTTTTTAGTGCATAAAAGTTCTCATGTGCTAGTCTTATTTAAAATCTGGCTGCTTTTATCAATCTTAAAATGTGATCATAAATTCCCACTTTATTCTATCTTTTTTAGCATAGATAAAGGTGATATTTATTAGTGATTTTAAGCATTGATAAAGGATGGTTTTATCAGTGAAAAAATCATTGATAAAATCACAAAAATATTTTTTTGAAATTATTTAGGTACTCTGATAACAACCCCCACCCCCAGTGCTCGTACCCCACTTTTTCAGTGCTTTCTACCTGCCCACTTTAATTATCACGAATGATTTAATGACCCAAAATTTAATCACTAAGTTTTCCATTATTATAATTATGTTATATTTTATAAATCACATAAATCACATAGAAAACACAATACAAGCCTTATAAATGAATAATGAATTAAATAAGAGGCATTTCTAGAAATTGAGGAACCAATACTTATGGAATAACCGCATGACCATTAGAATACTAATATGACTATTAGGAATAGTAATATCACCAATAAAATAGTAATTTCTCCAATTAAAATATAAATAAAATTTGGGCATCATATAAATAAGAATTTCATATAATTAAATCATAGTATAATTAATTTAAAATTTTAAAATTTTAAAATCAAGTGTATGTATTTTTGTAAAATATAAATGTTTATTTACAATTTTTTAATTAATATAATGATTCAAAAAAATATTTTTATAAAATATATTCATAAATTTATATTTTATTTTCTTGTGATTATAATATAATTTAATGACACATTAATTAATTTTTTAATGTTTCATTAAATTAGTTTTATTATTAAAATCTTTATTTTTTGAGTAAATGATTATTTTATTTTAAAATAAAATTTATCATATTTAGAAAAATATTTTATTAAATTTGAGTTTATTTTTTAATTATACACATCAAAAAATGTTTAGGGTGGTTTTTTGGGACTTATATAAAATAGTTGAATTTTTTTTTGAATAGTGAAATACAATAATTTACGCTATTATCTAAATACATGAATTATGGAGTTGTGGATGATGTATGGATTATTTTAGCCTGAAATATAGAACATATATTCTTTATTTTAATATATTTGGTGATAATTATCAATCTACTCATAGTCTTTTTTCAAAATAATAAACAAATGAATAACATATTCAAAAAACACCCCTTTCATCTACTATAAATATCACCCCTCTCCACCTCTTCTCCTCACACCTCTTAATCCTTGAATATTTTAACATTTCTACCAAATAATATTCCCTAGACTCTTCCTCAAGTATATAAGCCTTTGTTCTCAAAAAAAATTCTAGAACCAACTTCTATAAGGAGGTTCACGTGGATAAAGAATCAATATGTAAAATCCTCTTTCTTTTTCTTTTAGTTTCATTTTTTCTATTATTTTACTATACTTACCTCATATATCCAGACATGAATGATAACTCTAGTATATTATATATACTATAGTTTTATTATCTCAATGGTATATCCACCATAAATTCGGTTATCTTCCCATTTTGTACTAAAAATGAGAACATTGTTCGTGAGGTGTTGATTTATCACCTTCGTGGATGATATTTTTTTTAATTCCTCCTTCAAGGATGGTCATAAAACAATTTTTATGGTCTAAAAAGATTATAATACATCTAATACAACTTGTTTAATTTTTCTTAACTATTATATATATATATATGTATTATTAATTAATGAGACGAAACTATTTTCTGATGATCAAAAACCACTGAAATAATCTAAACAATTATCACTAATGTCTTATCTAATAATCTGTGCTCATACTAAATAAAAAAATGACTTATATAACCATAAAATATTATGTAAGTAAATTAATAACATATAATTTCAATTCATTACTAATATTATTATTTTAAATGATCGTTCGTACATGTATACAAGTGAAACAATCATAAAATCCAAGGAAACCAACACTCTCGGATGATGAAATTGAATCTTATAACTCAAAAAAAGGCCATAAATGAACTTAATAAAATTATTATTAAAAAATTAATATTTAAAAGTTTCTTAACTAAATTATTAATTAATCTAAATTCATTATCCATGATATTATGTATAAGTTTAGAACACTTTGAGACACAAGGTAAGGGGTTCTTCCCGAACCTCCATTTTTCATTCGGGTTACGCTTTCTCTATATTTACCCCAATGTAATTCATATTTATTTTTAATTATTCTAAATTCTATATAAATGTTCCAAAATCTTGTATCTAGATCATTTCTTCTTTATTTGATGGTTAAATAGATTTGTTACAAAGTTTCCTTCTCAATCCATCCTGATAAGCAAGCCCGATTAAAGGGAACTCTCCAATTTCATACCCATGTTCAAGTACACTCCATAATCATTTTTATTCAAATATTATTTTTCTAAAATAACTATTTTTATCATGAAAAACTATCATAGTACTTTTTTGGTTTTATGTAAAAAATTATTCCTTTTTCATTTTAAAGACACTTTAATATTTTCCCTTAAACCGTGCTAAAGAGGCTAATTTCTAAGTTTCATTAAAAGTCTTTTTATGTGTTTAAACTTTAGTTAGACATATTTTATTCTTAAAACATAAATTAATTGTCCATAACTTTATTTTATGGTATATATATGTTTACAATCTAATTTTATGACAAATACAAATGATTTTTTCAAAAGAACTCTTCTATGCAAAGTAAAATAGGGTATTTCTATATAGAATAAATTGATTATTTTATTAGAGTATTTTCATATTTTTAAACATACTATATTTAACCTTATGATTAATTGGGCTTGAGATTTCATGATATAATATAACATATTTTATTAAATGGTTTATGATTAGTTTGACTGTGGATGTTCTATCTTGATATCATTCACCATACTACTCAGAATGGTTAGTGATTATGTTTAATTATTGGGGAAATTAATTTACATTTTTTATGTATATGTTGTTTACGTTTCACCCCATTCATATGAGGAATTCATTGGACTTAGTATGTGATGGTTGGTTACCTCTATAGCCCCTCGATTCATAGGTAGGTCTCATGAGACAAAAAATATATGGACTTGGCCAAGGCCTTGCCCATTATTTTCAGATATGGATTTGGTTGAGGCTTTAATCATTTATTTTCAGATGGTTTGGTAAAGGAATAAATAGTATGTTTTTTTCTGGAATAATGAATTACCTTATTATGATACAAGTAATTGTTAGTTCATGTGATTAATAGACTAGTATAATATCCATGGTTCAGTTTCTTATTCGTATTTATGGAATTATTTAATCAACTTTTATTCCTGTCATATTTCACTCAAGATTATGTTTTAATGGCATATTTTTTTAGATATTCACCATGACTTATTTTTTATGTTTTTATATTCCATTGTATTGATTTTTCATACTGAGAATCTGAGCTCAACCCTAATTATTTTTTATTTTTCCCTAAAATACATATAAGAATATTATGAATGACTTTTAGGGATAATATAGGAGATTAAAAGAGTTTCAATTAGAGTTGCTATGTTGTATTTCATTTCAAGATAAAATGTACTTTTTGTATCTAGTTTTACAAATCTAATAAACTATCCAATCCTTTGGGATGAGATATATTATTCACCGTATCTATGTAATTAAGTAAGGTATTGGCTCTGAGATACTGGGGTCAGGGTATTTATAGTTGGTATCAGAGAAAGTTTAGTATAATCCATGGAAACTAGATTTAGAAAACATAGATTATGGAACATAACCCTAATATAGACAATGAGGATAATCATAGAAGAACATCCTATAATTTTTTTAAGGTATAAATTATACGTTTCTTCTTAGAAAAACATACCTATCTAGATACTACAAGTGGATGTGGTTCTAGAAAAGATACAACTAGGAGTAACAACTCTGACAAGGTGTATTGGGCCTAACTTGGTGTAACCTAGTACATGACAATGGGTTTTTTTGTGTAGCTAGTTTGACACTCCTAAGGGATATTCTTATGATATTTCACATTTTCTTTACAAATCATTATGAAGCTTTTAAAATTAAATATTTCCCCAAAGAAACCATGTTTATGATGATGAGATTAGCTACGTACAAATTTTTAATTTATGTTAAGTGTTTTTCTTGTTTGAAATTACACATTGTGATTCATAATCTAATTTAGTGTAATCCATTTTTTAGAAATGGTACCTAGTGGAATTAATGGAAACCATATCAGTGCATGTATTCCATTAAGGTATTTCCCTCCCATGAAAGATAATGATATTGAATCTAGAGCTGTGACAGAATCTGAACAACTTATAACTATATTGAGGTAGATGAATCAAGTAATGAATAGTAACCTTACTCATATGGAGCATCCCAATCCAAAATGTGGATGAAAAATGTTATATCGCTTCATGAGACAATAACCTCCATCATTCAATGAGACTATAAATCTATTTGTAGTTGAGGAAAGGATAATTTCCATAGAGAATATATTTATTAATTTGGGATGTAATTAAAGGGAGAAGTTTTTCATAACAATTTATCAGCTCTCAAGAGATGTGGATCAATGGTGTTCATTGATACATAACACAAATGAGGAGGATGAAATAAAAAAAATGGTGTTTCATTAGGATTTCATGGCATGGAATGGGTTTTGCCCGTCACATTACTATTTTAATTTTCCCTAAAACTCTCAATAGTTCCACATCTATAGATGAGTATGGACCTTCTTTCCAAAGGCCAGTGGTCATCTAGGGTTTAAGGCCCAGTGACTCATAGGGACTCGCATTGGTTGAGTGAATGGGATGTTTGTCTCATCTCACCCTTTTTTGGGGAATTATTTCCTACTTTGGGAGTATCTTATAGATTTAAGAAATGTTCATAAATATCTCCCTAATCTCGATATGTGACTAGTTACCCTAACAAAATGGATATGTGTCAATTATCTTTTATGTACAATAGACCAAGATTCATATGTTTGTATCTGAGGTTCTTCTTCATTTTCTGATAGTGGGAAATCGCTTATGTGTTGAAGTCATGTGACCAAGTTCTTTATTCTATACTATCATGCGTGGAGGTGGTTGATATTCTGAGGATGGGATTAATCCATTATGAGACATCCTACATGTACTAGTTATTGAAGTAATCAAAACCCATGTAGTTCGATTAGTGTTGGGACTTACACACTGATGCTACCCTATTTATGATGCCTAATGAGGTGGTTGTTTCATCCCCCTAAGACCACGTGATCCATGCTCATTTTGGGAAACATGAGGGAGTGCATGATTAGCCTCATGCCATGTGGATGTGGGATCTACATATTGGGGCACCCTGTGAGATATTTGATATGGATCTTTATCCTTTAAGGAGGCATCCTACGTATCCTGATTATTATGGGAATCACAGTCCTCATAGTTCGTTAAGGATGGGAATTACAAAATTAGGATGCCCTGTTTATGATGCCTAATTAGGTTCTCATTTCATCCCCCTAAGATCATGTGAGACATGCTCATTGTGAGAAAAAAGAGGGGTGAATGATCAGCCTCATGGAATGTGTATATGGGATATTCATATTGGTGAAGTCCTTGAGATATTTGATATGTAGATCAAGCCTTTAAGGTAGCATCCTACGTATCCCAGTTATGGAGAGAATCAGAGTCCTCGTAGTTCTATAAGTTCAGGTATTACACACTAAGGTTTCCCTATTGGTGAATGGGACTTCATATCTGGAAGGTATCTCATGATCTTGTCGGCATACCTTGGGATTCATTGTGTGACCTGGTTTGACACATATAGGGGATGTCACGAGATCCATGGTGACATGTTTTGGGGGGGTGTCACGTGTCTTGGCCAACACCTTGGGGAGACATCGAGAGTCCAGACCAACATGTCTAGGGGGTGTCTTTTATCTTGGCATACACCTCATGGAGACATTACGAGTCCAGGCCAGCATGTCCAAGGTCATTGAATGTCTTGGTTGAATTGTCCAAGAGACACTGTGAGATCAGGCCGACATTTCTAGAGCAGTTTTGGGTCTCATATGACTCATTCAGAGTGGTGTACCATGAGTAATCGGTCGTAATGTCCAGATGTGTTGATAAGACTTGGAAGACGTGAGTAATCATGGTCATATGAATTATGCGATGAATCTGAAGGATGTCACAAGTCTAGGGTGACAAACCCATTGGGTTTTTGGGATCTGGGTGGTGTTCACAGAAGGTTCGTAAGACCTATCTCAACATTTCAGGAGTGTTATGCATGTCTAAGATGACATGACTAAGGGATGTCATGAGATATGGGTGGCTTGACTTGGCGATGTCGTGTGTCTTCATATGGCACACACGAAGCCCATAGAGGTTTGTGATCATGTCCTCCACTTGATTTTTCCACTTTGAACCCAATATTTCTCCCTTGTATTGCGAGTTCCTAGGCTTGGATCGATGTTAGTTTTTTTGGGTATCACATGATCTATAATACATATGATGTGGACTTCACATGTCTCATCATGATTATTTGTGTGATCTCTGATCGATCACGTGAAGGACTTTATACTTGGTCCATGATAGCTCTAGTCCTTCTCTAGTGTATTACTTTGTGGAAAGTTGGTTTATTGTTTGATTGGATGTGCGTAGAAGCTTGGGATCTAATTGTCGATGTGTGTAGCCACTAGTGTTTAGTTAATCAATCAACACAAACCGATTATCTAACCAACCAAACCCTTTAATTGAGTTGGAGTAGAGAATTTATTGGCATATCCATCTGCTTACATACTGGTTTTTTCATCGAATCTAGCACAAGTCCTGGATAAAGTTGATGTGGGGTCTGGTGTTACATGGTTTTTCAAGTCTCTACGATGGACTATGTTTGGGGCTCCACTTTATTTTCAACAGCCTCAGGCCCATCCTACCTTTATCAGATTATTGACAATTATTGAAGACTCATGCCTTTAAGGGATTTTATGTTATCATGTTGACATTTCCAAAGGTCTTCGTGAGATCCAAGTTCCTTTTGGAGGGCACTCACAAGTCCTTGTATGGAATATATCAGGGTATTATGGTCTACACTGAGAATGCATTGGATGCATCGTGTGTCCTTCAATGACCGTGAACCCTCCCCACCTCCCCCTTTTCCATCTCTTTATTTTTATGTGATGAAGGTCAGGAGTCATACATGATTTCATTTGTGGAACTAAGTGTATTTCCTCTATTTTTTGGAGATGAGTCACGTCACTGATATGGGTCACATGGATATGGTTGATTAGTTCATGGAAAAACCTACCTATTCTTCCATAGAGCATTGTGGGGTTTCCTGGACATTTGCTAGGTATTTTATGTGGTGAAACTGACAAGTCAGAGGGACCTCTCATGGTGAGGTGATCGTGACACTGGGGTCTCATTGTGTCTCATGGGTCTCTTAGGGCATGTGTCTCATGTCTTTTAGTGACTAAAGACACCACTCCCTCCTCCCTTTTGATCCCCTTTGTTTTATTTGACAATGTTTGGGAGGTAAGAGAGTTTTATCAGGTAATATCCATGATTTTTACTCAATTTTATGGTGGTTTCTCATTTTAATAGTGTGGATTATGAGAGTTTGCAATTACTGTGGCCAAAACTATTCATTTTTTTTATAATGTCACGGAGCTATCCTAGAGTTCCCATGTGATGCAGCTGACGAGCCTAAGGGGTTCTACGAGATTCACCAAATAGGTTGGGGTGTGTTGTGTGTCTTCAGGCGTGCATCACATGTCCTCCAGCAACTATGGACCCCTCTCACATCCTCTTCTTTATCTCCTTCATTATTTGTGATGAATTCTCAGAGGTCTCTCGAGATTCCATTGACATCATCAAGGGGTTTTATTCTTCCCAATATTGCTTTAGAATGTGATCTTTGTGACTACTAGGGTTATCTTCCTTGGGTTGTTGCTTCCCTTGATTTTTGGGGGATTTCGGATGGTTTGTCACCCACTTTCCATTGAAAATTTGTGCAGCCTCAAGGTACGCTCATCCAGCCTTCACTGTTCGGTCATTGGCGAGTAAGGGTGCTTGCTAAGGAGGGTTTTTTGGGGCTTTCCATAGGATAAGTTCCATGTATGGAGACTGTGTGTGACCTTAATGTGGTCACATGATCGCGATCCTTTTAGGGGCTACACAAGTCTTCGACCATCCTCTTCTCACTTACTTTCATGTGAAATATAGTACCCATGTTCGGGTATTTATTCCTATGCGAATTTTTTTCTGGTGCTCATTTGGAGGGAGTCAAGAAATTCCCCCCCCCCCCCAGAAGCGACATCTTAAGGGAAAAGGACTCAGTCCTAAGGACAACTAGATACATGTTAGAGTCCTTGGTGGTGTCATGAACTGGTGCTTTGCATATCTATGGAGAGTATCTTGAGTATCATAGGGCCTCATAAAAATCCTCATGATAACTTTCACATGATTTAGTTTAGGGTCTTTTCATTTAGACCATCTGTTACTTTAGTTTAGGTTCTTTTATCTTATACTATTTATTTCTTTAGTATAGGGTCTTTTATCTCGGACCATTGGGATTCCATGTAGTTTATTTTTTTTTCCTCCAATGCTTTTGGTGTTCTGTGTAGTTTAAAGTCTTACCTATAGGACTTTTATGGAATATGGGGCTAGTAAACCATGGGTGACTCAAAACACAATGGGGTGATGAGTTCTATCGTGGGGTTTTTAGGGCTTACGAGGATGGGATTTCATTTTTTTAAAAGGAGGGTATTTCTTTAGTTGGAGGGAAAAATATATTTTGCATCGATATCATGGAAAATAAAATATGATATTCACTTTTTTTCAAGGGTTGTGAAAGATTCATGGGGTGGAAATGGTTGAGGGTGAAATACTACGGAAGCTAGGCCTGCCTTGATAGTTGGAATGTTAGTGATGTAAGTCACAATCCAAAATTTTGATCCTAGTGATATGGAATGGGGTAGACATGTTGGGAATGTACCTTAACACTATTGGGGTGTTAGGTTCCACCATGGTGTCGTTGAGGCTCGCAAGAATTATGATGTATTTTTTCTGGGCCAAGAATTTTCTGGTTGGTGTGTTTGACCCTTTGCATAAATATTATGTCCAAGAGGAGAGATCTCTATTTCTTTCTAGGGGATGAGAAATATTTATGAAGGCACAAAAATCAAGATAACGAAGTTAGATATGGAAGGAAGGATATCCAGGAAGGGTTCTCACACCCTAGGGAATCATATCTCTTAATTGAACATCCTGATCCTTATGCCATGTGATTTCAAATAATGAGGTGCGATCCATTAAAAGGTTCAAGAATGAAGGGCCGCATTCTATCTTTGATAATGGGTACAAAACATGGTGATTAAATGTTGAGGATATCAGATCCTCTTGGATAGTATGGTATGGAGAAAAGAAATCATAGTCCAAATCACTCAAGTTATGGGGAAGATATGGGATAGTCATTCTGGGTATCCTATAACAAAATGGGGTGATGGTTTCCCCCTTGGTGATGTTAGGCTCATAGGAATAAAAGTCCATTTACACTAGGCCAAGATATCTCTGGTTGGTGCATTTGAGCCCTTGTGTCAATAGCATGTCCAAGTGGAGAAATATCATTTCCTCTTTAGGGGAAATGAATGATTTGTGGGGGCATGTGATGTTTCAAATCATGAAGTGGGATATATGGAAAATGTAATATCAATGAAGGGTTTGATTACCCTAAAACTTGTGCCACCACATGTCGAACATATTCTCATGGTGAGGAGATGTGACGAATCATTACTCTTTTTTTTCCTAGACCATGGGGTCCAATAAACATAACATGTCTTTTTCTAGGGCTGCAGAATAGACCTGATGAGATTTATGACTTATTTATTTGTCCCCGTATTTTTGCCTAAACTTTGGAAATAAAGTTTTTAGTGATAGGAGACTTTAATTTTTATCAGGTCGCCCTTTACGTGTTTTTGACTTGAAAAGTTTTGTATCTCTATCGTTGGCAGTTTAAGGTCTAGCGATTTGGACCATTATGTGATAGATTTTAAGGTCATATATGTTTGACCAAAGTTTCAATAGTTTAAGGTCATTCCACTTGAACATAGTATGGGTTATTATACATAAGAGGCTTATTAGGATACATAGGGTCAAGGGTACTCCAACATCCTTCGGAACGCGCGTGGAGACATTATAAATCCGGGATCAAGGTACTCATGTTATGATTGAGGATATGGAATGATAATTCTAGGGTAACCTATAACACAATGGGGTGTTGGATTCCACCTTGGTGATGTTAGGCTCACAAGAATCAGAAATCCCTTTACACCAGGCCAAGATATCTCTGATTGGTGGGTCTGAGACCTCGTATCAATTGCATGGCCAAGCCGAGATATATTTTTCATCTTCAGGGGAAGTGGAAGGATTGAGATGATCATAGATGCTTGAGACATGAAGTGTGGGGAATAGATTTAGGTTCTTATAAAGATGATGGAAGCAATTTTTTCTCTGGTTGGCTAGGGTAAGGCTCTTGTAGTCCTTTGATGAAGATGGGTTATGGATGATGACTTGCACAGTTTATCATCATGTAGTGGGATGTGATTGCATGTAGTTTCACATATTTCGGTGAGGAATCACTTATATATAGTTTAAAATAATTTGATTAGGATTAGGGTGGACTGATGTGAATAAATATAAATGTATGAGGTCTGTGAAGTATCGTACTTGAACCTCGAGGGGTTTCCTTTGTATCTCAACTGGTTGGGAATCAAATTCCATGTAGTTCTTAGAGAACCACACAGTTTAACATCATGCGGTGAGGACGTAGGTTACGAAGTAGTTTATTATCATACATCTATGACACTGGAGGGATAATTCCCCAAATAATAACGTGCATGGCATGGTAGAATATACCATATGTGAATGAGAACAAAATAGTTCCACACGACACTATGTGCACTTCTAGAGAGGAAATTGTCTAAGAGGCCAACAAGGAGATGGAATGATTTGTGGTGTATGGGGATAGAACAGAAGACAAAACGTATGGGCATTCCTACATATCCTTCAAGGGAAGGAATCAATCCACATGTATTTCTTGATATTCCATGCAGTTTAATGTCAGGTGGGGAGGAAGAATGTATAAACATCATGAATGAGGTCCAAAGAGATCCACACCATGTAATGCATCCCTAAATGAGAATTAGGCCAAGGGGCCAGGAAAGGTCAATGGGGCCTAGGGCTAGACCTGAGGCAATGTTCTTCGGTGTTCCTATATATCCCATGAGGGTGGAAATAAATCCACCCATATTTCTTGATATTACATGCAATTTAACGTCATGCGGGGAGGATGAAGGTTATCGGACGTGAATGGGATGGATTTTATGGGTCCGTGAAGTTTTACGTCATGTGGTAAGGACATTGGATCACCTGATGTAGAAGGAACATAATCCTATGGATGGGCCCAGAAATAGGGATTTGTTTGTCACTATGTATCTCATGGATAATGAGAATCAAGCCTCGCATAGTTCTTGGAATGCTGGCATGGTAGGAGTCTGACACCAGCGATGGTGTTCCTCTCAGACGGGTACACATAAGCATACAGTTTCATGTTTTGTGGGACACATTAACCATGCATTTTAACATCATTCAATGAGGACCCACAACATCCCCCTTACATATCCATATTTAGGATGATATTGGTTTCATCCCAAGCCTTCACTCCATTTTTTTGTGTGGAAACCCTTGTCGAAATTCCTAAGCCCGCATGAGCTATGCTCGGTGCGATAAATAAGGAATAACAAGGACCCCTCCCATTATTCAGTGGAATAGAGAATAGGATTAGAGTATTTTCTATCATGTGGTGGTTTGGATGATAAATAAGATCAAGTCATCCCTATATATCCCATAGGGATGGGAATCAATCCACACATAGTTCTAGAGAGACTGTGTAGTTTAACATCATACAGTGAGGACTTTATGCACAGTTTATTGTCATGTGCGAGACATTATATGAAGTTTAATTTCATGTGGCCAGGATGAATATTGGACTTACACCAATGTGTATTCCTTATTTTTAGGGATTATGAAAATTATTTCTTGAGATATCTCTCATTTTTGGGTGATGTGACACGCTCCTGATCAATTTGTGACAAGTGAATATGCATTATTATGATAGACCTTATGTATGACATGGGGTCCCTCCTACTTGGGTTCCAACTTCGGGGCTTCTTCCTTAGTATCATCGGAGTTCTAAGAGCTATCACTAATTCTCCTTGGAGGAACGAATATAGTTGAACATATTAATTGAAGGCTTGTGTTATCTGGTTCTAGTGGATTTCCATGTTGTGCAATGTGTGAAACCTACTTTAATCTAGCCACTCCAACTCATCCATCCATTTTTTTGAGATTTTTCATTATTTGAGTGTTTCCCAAAAATGGTTATTTTAAATGAGAGAAGAATGACCCCTATAGTAGCACCACCTCGGTCCTGTACACCAATGAGTATAGCATTGCTTGTGTAGCAGTACGCGTGGTGGTACCATAGGCCCATAAATCATGGGGTAATTTTTCTATCCAGGACCATCTTCTAGAGTATATTCTATATAGTCTTATTAAAGGACTCTATCTATCCATTTTCAACTACATGATAGCATGATGAGTGATTGGATTCGATTTTATACGCATGATATAACTTCTTCAACTATGCATAATAGAAGTTGGTATCATTTTACACCAATATCATCTGAGGGACTTTGAACCTAGTGATGATGTGGGACTTTATGAATTTAATGATATTCTTCATCTCGACTTCCTTGAGGGGTATCACCTCATACCATTTTGAGAAGAAGTTAGTAGTAATAAGGATGTACTTGAACTTATTGTTTGTGGATAGGGGATAGGGCCCCACAACATCCATCCCCCAAACGGGAAATGTCTAGGAGTATTTAGCAATGTTCAGTAATTCTAGGGGCTGATGGATGGATTTTTCATGAATCTGGCATGCATAATTTTTTTCGGTGAATTCTATATAGTCTTGTATCATGGTTTTCTAGTAATACCCCAACCTTCAGATCTGGTGGGAAAGCCTGGTTCCAGTTTAGTGGGTTCCACAGGATCCCACATAGACTTCTTCCATGATGGATATAATTTCCTCTTATACTATGCATCTGAGGATAATTCCATCAAATCCAAGCTTATATAGGATTTTCTAATAATTTGGACCATCCTGCAATGTGATTTTATCTCTCTTCACTGAATATATTATTTTCCAACTCAAACCATTGGGATAGTCATGTCCCAAAGATAGATAATTATTGGATTCATCCATCGATATGTGGCCACTAATTTATCGTATTCTTGGGAGGCACTAGTCTAATTGATTTCTTTCATATCACACATAAAGATCAACGAGACTATCCCTTGATGTGTTATGTGGAGGGTTGATTCCTCTAGATCTAGGTCTGGCAATATGGATACTACATTGGCTAGTGCATCGACATGAGCATTATATGATTGAGGGATATAATGAAACATGGGATCAAAGGTAAATTCCACCATTATTCCCCAGACATAGCCATTGAGGGGGGATAGTTCTTCCTTTTGGATGGCATATTATTCATTGATCTGCTTTTTCACCAACTTTAAATCCCCTTTTATTTTCAAGTAGGCTATGTACAACTGTAATTCTAGTTCCAACCCAGCGATGAGGGCTTGGTACTCATCCTCATTGTTCGTGTGGCCTTCAGACAGTGAGAACAAATTGAAAAGAAATGCTTTATCTGGGGATACAAATATGACCCCTAGTCCAACCCGGTTGATATTTGGGTTATCCATTCTTATACCGATATTACTCCTAGAGGAACCATCAAAATACATCTCTCGTGTGTGAGGAGTGTCTTGGGAATACAAAACCTCTTCATTAGGTAGTTTGGTGTCCTATGTTGCCTTCTCTAGAGTGGGATGTGCTACAAGGAAGTCATCAAAGTCTTTCCATTTTACTAACTTGTATGATATGAACCAGATTTCGTAATACTGCAGAATGAATTCCCACTAAGCCAAAAACCCGGTCAATATATGGAAGCCAAGGATATACTTGAGTGGGTTGATACAAGATACGAGGTGGATCTTATGGTGCTACATGTAATGTATCAACATTTTCACCGTGAAGATAATCATAAAGAAGTTCTTTTTGATATCATAATATCTTGTCTTGGAACCCATCATAGTCTGGATGAGGTAGTAGAAACTATTCTCTCTCCTCGCATCATTCTTTTGAGTGAGGAGGGTGCCCAGTGAGTGTTCCATGGTGGTCATATATAAGATGAGTGCCCTCCCCTCCACCGGAGGCATCAAAAATGGTGGGTGTAGCCGATACTGCTTGAGATTATCGAAGGATTTCTAGAAATCATCATCCCATTGGTAGGCGACTCCCTTCTTCATTAGCCTCATCAAGGGGAGGGCTTTGCCAACCATGTTGGATATGAATCACTGAATATAGGTGAGGTACCATTAGAGACCCCCTAGTTCATTGAGTTTACTAGGCAGAGACATTGCTAATATAGAACTAGTCTTCTCTTTTCAACCTCAATGTCATGGTGGCGTACCACAAATCCCAGGAACTTGCCTGATGTTACCAAAAGAGCAAAATTTAGTGGCTTCATCTTTAGACTATGTTGTCTCAATTTTCGGAATATTTCATAGATATCCATGAAGTGATCACATCATTAGTAAGATTTTATGACCAGGTCATCAACATAACACTCGGCTATCTTCCCCAAGAACGGCTTAAAGATGTTATGCTTGGTGCACTGATATGCGGTGCCAGTGTCCTTTAATCCAAAGGGCATGACCTGGTAGAAAAATATCCCCTAGGGTTCTCTGAAGGTAGTGGCCTATTTATACTTGGGGACCATTTTGATCTCATTATACCTCAAGTACCCATCCACGAAGTAAAGGTCTTAGAATCTTGCAGTTGTGTCGATCAAGAGTTCCATGATTGGAAATGGAAAATCAGCCCTCGTTCAATGTCGATTAAGGTCTCTAAAATCAATGAAAACCCTAATCTTCACATTATTTTTCTTTACAGCGATGATGTTGGAAATCCATTTAGGTTATTTCACCTCTTGGATGAATTTGTATTTGATCAAATTTTCAACTTCTGTCCTACATTTTTGGCATAGGAGGGTTGCATTATTCTGGCTACCTAATTGAACCCTCAATGATCATTGGGTAGTTCGAGATGGTGCATAGATATATCTGGATTCCATCCAAAAAAATCTGTATATTTCTAAGAAAACACACATCGGTGTTGTTTCCGGAATGTGATGTACATCTCCTACTAATCGGGAGACAAGGTGGTTCTAATCAAAGTAGGTCATGGATCTTCTTATGTCCCTAGGTTTATCCGTTGGAGTATATATGTGGTGGTGTACACACCTTCCTAGAATACTGGAGGGGAGTTTCTGAGATCATCCTCATACTCTTCCATGGGGAAAACTTTGGGTGAGGATGGAAATTCCGGGGGATCTCCATCACTATCAGGTTGAGGGTGATTATCAGGATAAATTCATATCATCTCCCATCATCTAGGTTACGGAAATGAAATGATAAGGATGATTGTTTCTTAGGACAGGAGAGGGTTTGACCTCTAGTATTGGACCCTCTATTTCGACCAGGTTTATGGGGAGCACATATTACTCATCAATCATGATCCAAGGATTTATAGGGGTAGTCCCCAAGCCATTAGGGGAGGAAACCTATATAAAATTATCTTTTATTGTATATTTTCCTCTATTCTTGTAGAATTATGCTTCATCATATATGACTCTATAAGTTTCGAAGGGAGAATTGTTGTTGTGGAGTATACTGACCATTCCATTGATGGGGTACTTCAAACATTGATGGAATTTTGATGGGACTTCCGAGTGTCTATGGAGCCAAGGCCTTCCTAGAAAGGCGTTGTATGCGGTGTCTTATTAGAGAACCATAAACTCGGCATCAAATGTGATCCCCCCAAATTGGGTCTATATCTTAATCTTTCTGAGGGGACTTTTCTCATGCTTATCATACCCCTAGATGGTCATGTTTGTACAGGATAGGTCTTCTTCTCTATACCCAAAACATCGTAGGGTATGGGATGGGATGAGATATATCTCAGATCCATTTTCTATCAACACCATTTGGATGCTGACATTATTGATCATGCCTAATACATACAATGGTCTGATGCATCCCAGGATAGCCTCTTCCTAATCTTAGTTAGTGGATGAAATGGGGACATGACATCCTAAGGATAAGGTTTCCAATCGATAGACCTCAGTTGAAGCTACTTCTATCTCAAATTCCTATGTGATTTAGAGGGATTAAACAAGTGCCTCCCTAGGTTATTTGGAAAGATGAAGTGCATCAATGATTGATATCTAGGATGGGACCTCAGCAAGATATTTACGAACATCATACTTATATGCCAGAAGTGTTCGCCTCCCAGTATGGGGCTACTCATGGGCATGTGGTTGAGGAGTTGGAGCAGCTAAGGTTGATGGACCTAGGGCCTATGCATAGGTCGAGGGAATATACAAGTCTAATGAAATAGGTTTTCTAGGCCTTTCATGTGGCTTGGGTTTATCAGGTTGAACCCCCACTAAATGTTCACGCAATAAAATTGGGTGCAGTCAGCTACTAGAGGGCTCTGAGGAACCTCCATACCTCCTTTGACCCTACTATAGCACTTTCCCACAATTCTCGGATGCATATGATTCCTCTATAGGGGTATTACTAGGATATTGACTCTCATAATATCTGTGATGTCCCCTATATCCTCAGATTTGGCGCATGAAGCCTCATATTCCCCTGTTATATGCAGGAAAACCATATTCAGGGGAATACTCGTCATCAGAGAATGGGTTCATCAAGTGTATCATGTTGATAGAACCAAATATGAGTTCTTAACCTAATGAGGATTCCATTTGGTGGGCTGGTTCCCATACTTCATATGTTGCTGGGAAGAAATCTATGAGAGTTAGAGCCTACTTTGTAGCATAATATTACTCTTCCTCCTCTATTTTTTCCTACTTCTGGTGGTCACGCCCACCCTTGGTAGGTACCTTAGACTTATCCTTTTTGGGGGGTGGAGTTGTTGCAATTTTTCTCAACTCTTCCTTGAGGGTTCCATGGGCTTGATAAACTGTTTAAAGTTTCATCCAGTTGTTGAAATTTTGTGCTTTCCTGGTTGGAATTGTTTGTCATCCTTCCCCTTCCTCTGACCGGGAAATGGGTATGAAATACACTTATTATAGAGAATATTCTAATTTCACCTATCCATAGTCAATCATACCATGAAGGATGTCCTTAAAGAAAAAACATTTCTAGATATTATGACCCAATATTTTGTGGAAAGGGTTGTAATCTAGATGGTCAATGAGATTGACTTCATCGAGATTCCTAGGCTACTGAATCATGAGAAGGTTGTTGTTAATGTATTCCAAGAAATACCCCAAGAATTTATAATTTTTGAAGAATTCTTCATTATTCATCCACTCGTAGAATCCTGGGCGGACCTGGTTTCTTTTTGTATCTAGCTGAGGGCAATTATATGGTTTCCACTGGTCATCATGGGGTATTGGGTAGTTTGGAGATTTCCTGGGTTCTTGGAACATTGTGGGATTGAGGGTGATAGTTGTATCTTCCACTTTTCCGGATATTTTCCCTTGCACTGGGGGCATGAGTCGAGACTTGTATTGGGTTCACTTGATAGCATATTCAACACTTTTTTTTGTTTCAACAAGTTCTTAGAATCCACCTGGATATTTCAAAGGGATTATGGGTGTCTACAACAAATCCCTGAGGTTTGAGCATAGAGTTCCAAAATTTATTTATATGAGAGAGGAATATTAAGCAAATTGGTCAGAACCTTTCACCTTTCTATGAAGTCGGACACCCTCTCATTATCATGATTCTTGCAGTTCATAAGTTCGATGATCATCGTCTTCCCAGGCATTGAATTTAATTAGTAAAGGAACTGATGAAAAAGGTCTTCCCATCCTATGACAGACCGTACGGGCAAACTGCAATACCAGACTAAGGCTGGCCCTATCAATGTCTATATGAAACACCATAGTTTGGTTGCCTCCTGCTGATCCTGAGGGAACATCATCAACCCACATCGAGACACAAAGAGTGTGAGATATTTCTCAGGATCCCCTACACTACTGAGGGTGGGGAAGGTAGGATTTTTGAAATTGGGAGGATGTGGGGTATCATATACCCATTCTGGGTATGTCTTCTTATCAGGTTTCACTGGTGCGTGTTTCCCTTCCTTGTATTCCATCCATGTAGCCAGGGATTCAATGGAAGTGAGAATTTATGGGGTCACTTCCATTTAATTTGCTTCCTGTCCATAAGTAGCGTGTTGGGGGTAAAAATGGGGTCCTTCTATTATCTCTCACTAATCTATCCTATGACTAAATATTTTCCTTAGTGAGGGAGATTCTATCTCCACAGTGGAGGGAAGTCCTGATCGTTTTCGTCTTCCTCATTTATTTGGATATATTTTCTAGTCCTAGATCTAATCTAATATCTATATTCTTATCTGGCTATTGAATTATCAATTGGAGGGGGAATATCTACCTCTAGTTGGAGACAATACCCAGTGGAATATTTCCCCTGAGTATCTCCTCAATGAGCTATCATATATCTCATATATCACTCTCATATTGTGAAAATTGCTCTTCTAAAGAGGGAAACTCAGACATGGTCACTTCTTTCCCTTTTTATTTAGAGTTGTTTCTCCATGTAGGTGGAAACTCATTATTTTGTGGTTCCAAATTATGGATCCTTCTTTGATTCTAGGTGCATTCACCCTCATTTGGTGCGTCCAAATCACTCTCCTTCTAGGGTATGTATTCTCTATTACAATCCTATTCATCTGGATATTGATAGATTTATAACATGTTAATAGTGATGGAATTCATAGAGGCATATTGAGAAATGTTGGCTATGCCATTTCTTTCCACATGGAATGTCGGATCAGTAAGGAATTCATTAGGGTTGGTACTCGAACCCTTGGTCTTATTGAGCCATTTTGGATTATGAACCTAGTGAGGATGATTTATTTCATCGTACACTCATCTCCTATTGGTTTATCAATGTTGACCTTGAGGGAATTTACATTTTGGGTTTCTGAACAATTTCCAACCAATAGAGGTTTGTATTGTGATGGGAGGAACTGTTGGGACGCAAACTGTTGTTCTTATCCACCCAACATAAAGAATATTGATTCCTTTTACGGTGGTGGTGATGATAAAAAATCCCCCAGCCCTGTGGGATGGGGTTGATATGGAATCTCCATTGATGTATCCTAGGTCCTTTCAGGGAATGATGAATTTAGAGGCGGTGATTGAGATATAAATTCCCTAGCCCTATAGGCTAGGGTATGCCTATGACTATTGTAAACACATCCTAAATTTTCTCAGGGACTGATGGCCTAAGAGGTAGAGGTAGTGGAAAATTTTCTCCTGGTCTAAGTGGCTGAGTCCATTCCTAGATGACTTCCATAGAGGCTACTAATGTGGTCTTCATGATGTGGTGAAGTTATTCTTGTGTAAGATCTGGGTGTGATGGAAGCTCATGATTAGGATCGCTCCTTATGGGTGGTTGTTCGGGTGATTTCAACTTTGATCTTTGTGTTCAGAACATCCTATTATTATCTTGAGGGTTCCAATTTGAAGTCTTATTAGCTATCCTATCTCCTCGTCTATGATGTTTGGGCATTTTTTGTGCAGGTTAATTCTATTCCAATGACCAACTAGCTTGATAATTCCTCAGTCCTATGACTTTTCCATAAGATATAACATTTCAAGATGTCGTGTTCTAGAGGATCTGTTGTTCCATGGGAGCGGTGAAGTGTAATTCTCTATATTATCTCCATCCTCAAATTCAGATGCTTGATGTAGTTTTGGAGATTAGCTACTGAAGAGTCATGATGCAATGGAAGAAAGCATGTCACAAATTTTTGATGTTGTTTTTCAGTTTTGGATCACAATCCATGGAAATAACAGCTAGGTAAATTTGGAAATAGATTATCCTAATGGTCGGTAGGTGACACTCATATCCTAGATAAGGGAGATGTTGATCCTTCAGTAACTGATGAGTGGACCACATATTCTGGCATAGATAAGGAATTAACTCCTTTTATAGCTTGTCGGGGATCTCATAGTTGGATGTAGAGAGGGGAAAAATTATGGGCAGGTTGTTTCTGGCTAACTCTCTCCATATGTAAATGTACACCTCTTCTTCATCATACTTACATGCCTCCATCTGATTAGACCATAGAAGATGACTCTAATGGTTGCCTTCTGACAGGGGTGGAGTGTTGTTTGATGCCGATGGGTAACTATATATTGTTTTTCTTGACATTTTGAGCACCTCTATATACGAAGGTGTCAGTGTTTTGTTCACCTCTCAATACATGGGTGTTTGGAAAAGGGTAGGATTGCCTTTACCATGGGAGATATTGTCGTGTGGAAGTTGACCACAGGGGATATTAGGAGTAGATTCCATGTGATCCATATCTACATTACCATGAGGAGGAATATCAAAGTAATGAATGTCTTCTGCTTCCAATTTTTTAGAAGAGTTGACATACTGTTGTGGTGTTGAGAGTGTGTCTCAAACAACTTCAAGTAAACTGGAATGGAGTAGATTAGAAATATGAGTCATGTTCTATGTCATGGTCAGAATATGTTGTCCTGCCTTTGGTTGTTGTGTAGGGATATTGGCCTGCTGTATGGAAGTTTCCATAATTTTTATATAACCACCTGGTGTTGTGGGGATATGAGCCCACTTCTAAGGATCTTTCGGAATATGTTGATGTGTTTCCTTGTTGTTGACGGGGATATGAGCTTGTCCTGAGGCATATTCCACTCTCACTTGCTTGGCCTCAGTTGGATCGAGAATATATTATTGTTCTGAATATGCATTCCCCAATAGAATATGATGATTGACCTCCAGAATCGGAGAAAGAATATTAGGATCCTCTTGTATTGCCTCCGAACGATGTTGGTGCAGTTGTTCATTGGAAGAATAAGGAAAATGTGTCTTTCTTTTGTTTCCTTCTGGAGTATTCCAGGCAGGTTCACTGATAGTAATATGGGCATATCCTGAGTCTTATGCCACTCTCAATTAGTTAGCCTCAGCTAGGATAGGGATATGGGCCCGATCCTGGGCATTTAGATCATTCCATAGGACTTATTTTATAGGCATGTGCCCCTATCTTGAGGCATGTGATGCTCCCACCTAGTTGGCCTTGTTTGGAAATGGATTTTGATCTTATTTTGATGCCCCTCCCTTCATTATGATATAATGATAATCCTCCCATGTAGGATAAAGAATGTGTGATTTCTATGATACAACTACTTGATCACAATTATCAAAGTGTTGAGTATTCCTGTCTATAGAGATAAAATTATGTGCATGCCCCTTAGTCTGTAAAAGTTTCGGAATATGTCGGCGGATTTTTTTCAGCTTTTGTTAAAATGTATTGTCACTTTAGCTAAGTGTATTCAAGAATATAATCCTACATGTCCTTCATTTCTATAATTTGATGATAGATTTCTTCTATTGAAGTGGGGATATGCGCCCAATTCTATCCTCCATATTACATCGGGATATTCCCATGGACATAATTCATGGTAGTAAGAGTATGTGAATCCCCCATGTTTGTTGCAGGAATATTCCCACACACTTGTTCAAGGAAGCAAGAATATTATCCCACTGGTTGGTCCCTACCAGATTATGCTAGTGGGCATTATTGACATGAGTGGGATATTCTCCACCTCCTGGGTATCCCGCATCCTCTTCCTTCAATGATTATTTCTCTATAGAGCCTGTACACATGCGTCTGAGATGGATGTATATTGAAATTTTCCTTTAGAAGGTTGATGATAGGTACCAGTATGATGATTCGACTGACGACGGTTAACAGGAACCCTCCTCAGTGGTGCATGGACCGTATGAGATCCATATCTTCCCTCATAATTAACCTTCATCAGGTATGGATGGTGGCGGTTGTCACACTCTAGGGATAGGTTCCCGAAGTGATTGGTCGTAGTGATGGGGACCACTGGACTAGCAACGACATTCGTCGAGAGACATAGACTCACCGGGAACCGCACTTGAAAAATCTCATGAGTATCTTTCATAGTCAGGATCATATCATATTGATGGTACTACCAAATAATCATGTTTTCTACCTGATGTTGGAGTCATTTGGTAGGTGAGACCTTTTTACAACTTATGGGAGTCATGGCGGTGGATGAAGTGCTATAACGAGTGCTGGAAGATAAAGACATTTTCTCAGATCAGAAGTCTAAAATCATGCAGACAATAAGGGACAAGGTCACCAGTTAGGGCCATGTCATAGGAATGATAATTCTCAATTAGATATTCATGGTTATAACTACTGTCTTGTATTCCATTTCAATCCATTCTTCTCATGTGGACTCATCAACATGAGGATGGACATATAGGAATCATTGTTTATGATGGTATTACTACTTTGATTTGTATATAAATTATGAAAAAAGTGTCCCTAGAAGTTCAGATCGATCCTATCAATGTTGTTTGCATGTTATGGTCAAGAAACATGGCTCTGCGTATTATAACCTAGTCATTTTTTTATTTCATAGATTCATGTCAAGTTCACCATTTTTGTTTCTTCAATATTGTGTTGAATGGAATGGGTTTTTTCTCATCATGTTACCATTTCACTTTTCCCTGAAACTCACAGTAGTTACCCCATCCAGAGTTGAGTAAAAACATTCATTCTAAAGGATGCTCGTTATCTATATTTTGAGGCCTAGTGAATCTTAGGGACTCGCATTGGTCGAGAGTATGGGAGGTTGAGCTAATCTCTCCCTTTTGGGGGGAATTTTTTCCTACTATAGGACAATTTTATAGATTTAAGACATGTTCATGAATCTCTCCCTAATCCTAATATGGGATA
Organism: Viscum album; assembly: GCA_963277665.1. Lineage (NCBI taxonomy): Eukaryota > Viridiplantae > Streptophyta > Magnoliopsida > Santalales > Viscaceae > Viscum > Viscum album. Next base: position 1,794,080,473 of record OY728141.1, read on the forward strand.
GGTTAGCCTGAAAACATAGCTAGGGTAAAATTTTCTTTTATGTACAAAATACCAGGATTCATCTGTATGTATCTGAGGTTATCCATCCTTTTCTAATAGTGGGAAATTTATTATGTGCTTAATTAACATGACCAAGTGATTCAAGATATTCTCCCATGCGTGGAGTCATTTTATATTCTGTGGATGGGATTGAGCCATTATGAAGAATCCTATGTATCCTAATTATTATAGGAATCAAAATCCACATAGTTTTATTGGAATTGAGACTAACACACTAAATTTTCTCTATTTATGATGCCTAATGAGGTTATAATTGCACCCCCCCCCCCTAATCCTACATGATCCATGATCGTTGAGAGAAACAAGAGAGGTTGAATGATCATACTCATGGAATGTGGATGTGGGATCTGAATATTGGGGAAGTCCTTGAGATATTTGATATAGATACTGATCCTTTAAGGAGGAATCCTACATATCCTAATTTATGGAGGGAATCTGGGTCCTCATAGTTCTTTAAGGTTGGGGATTACACATTGAGGCTACCCTATTTATGATGCCTAATGAGGTTCTACTTTCATCCCCTTAATACCAGGTGATTCATGCTTATTTTGAGTAATAAGAGGGAGTGAATGATCAACCTCATGGAATGTGGATTTGGGATCTGCATATTTGGGTTGTGCTTGAGATATTTGATATGGAGATCAAGACTTTAAAAAAGGTATCCTACGTATCCCAATTATGGGGGAATATGAGTCCTCGTAGTCCTTTAAGGTTGGGTCTTACACACTGAGGCTTCCCTATCAGTGAATGGGCCTTCATATCTAGAAGGTTCCTCGTGATCCAGTTGGCATACCCTAGGATTCATCATGTGACCTATCTCGACACACATGGGACTGTCAAGAGAGCCATAGTGATGTGGTATAGGGGGAGTCACATGTCTTGGCGACACCTCAGGGAGACATCGTGAGTCCAGGCTAGCATGTACAGGGGGTGTTTCATGTCTTGTATAACTTTCCTAGGAGACACTACAAGACCGGGCTGACAGGTCTAGAGGTGTCATAGGTCTGAGATGACTCGTTCAAGGGACAAGAGCTAGGTTATAATGTCCTGATGTGTCGATGAGACTCAGTAGATGTGACTATGCACCATTATATGAGTCAGAAGATGAACCCAAAAGACATCACAAGTTCATGTTGATAAACTAATAGGGTTTATAGGATTCAGGTGGTGATTGTGGAAGGTTTGCAAGACCTGTCTCAACATGTCTGGAGCATTCAAAATGTCTCAGACGACATGAATAAGAGATATTGTGAGATTTGGGTGGCGCAACTTGGCAATGTCATGTTTCTTCATATGGAACATGCGAATCCCATAGAGGTCTTCAATCATGTCATCCACTTGAGTTTTCCACTTTGAATCCCAACTTTTTCCATTTTATTCTGAGTTCCTCGACTTGGTTTAGTGTTAGTTTGTTTGGGTCTCGTGTGATCTAGAAGGCATGTGATGTGGGATTCGCATGTCTCACTAGGAGTCATTTGAGTGATCATTGATTGATCACGAGAAGGACTTTATGCTTTGTGCATGACTACTTTGGTAGTACACCAATGTATTTCCTAGTAGAAAGTTGGTCGATCGCATGATCGGGTGTGCGCAGAATCCCCTGATCTAATTGCTGACATGAATAGCCTCTAGCATCCAGTTAATTGATCAACACCAACTAATTAGAAAACTAACCAAACTCTTTTTCTGGGTTAGAGTAGAGAATTTATAGGCATAAACATCCATATAATCACTGTTTTTTAGGGAATATAGCATGATTCCATGCTGGATTCGACACGGGGTCTGAAATTATGCGGTTTTGAGAGTCTCTACGGTGCACCTCATCTAGGGTGTTTCCTAATTTTCAATCATCGCGGTCTCATCCATCCTTTATCGGATTATTTATTGTTATTGAAGACTTGTTCCTTTAAGGTATTCCATTCCATCATGTTGACATGTCCAAGGGTCTTCACGATATCCAAGTGCATGTTGGAGGGCACTCGTGAGTCCTTTGATGGTGTATCTCGGGGTCTTTCGGTCTGTGTCGAGGGTGCGCTGGACGCATCGCATGTCCTTCAGTGACTGTGAACTGTGCTCGCCTCCCCCTTTTCCATATCCTTCATTTTATGTGATGAAGTCCGGGATTCAATCACGATTGCATATATGAAACTGAGGGTATTTCCTCTATTTTTCAGAGACGAGTCACGTGACTAATATAGGTCACATGGTGATGCATGATTATTTCATGTAAAAACTTGTCTATTCATCCTTAGATCACCGTGGGTTTTCCTAGACATGTTCTAGGTATTTCATGATTTGAAACTAAAAAGGTAGAGGGACCTCTCATAGTAAGGTGGTCGTGACACTGAGGTATTGTAGTGTCTCACGGGTCACTTGGGGCACATGTCACATGTCTTTCAGTGACCATGAACACCACTCACATCTTAACTTTTCATCCCCTTTGTTTTATTTTACATGGGTTGGGATTTATGAGTGTTTTCTCGAGTAATATCCATAATTTTTACTCGATTTTATAGTGGTTTATCATGTGAAAAATGTTCATTATGAGAGTGTGCAAGTATTGTGTCCAAAACAATGAATTTTTTCTTAGAATGGTGCAGAATCGTCTGGGGGTTCTCATGTGATGCGGATGACAAGCCAAAGGGGATCCACGAGATGAACCAGACTAATTGGCATGTGTCACATGTCTTTAGGGGCTAACCACATGTCCTTCAATGATTTCATACCCCTCTCTCCTTCTCCTATTCATCTCCTTCATTCTTTATGACGAAGGTTCGTAGGTCTCGCGAGATGGTTTGGAAATAATATAGGGATTTTATTCTTCCCATTGAAGCTTTGTAGTTTGATCTTTGTGCCTATTGGTGGTCTCTTCATTGGGATGTTGTTTCCCTTGATTTTTGGGGGTTTCAGACGGTTTTTATGGCACTTTCCAATGACAAAATGTTCATCCTCGGGCGACGCTCATATGGCCTTCACTATTCGGTCACTGGAGAGAAAGAGCACTTATTGAGGAGGGTTTCATCAGGATTTTCATGGGGTAAGCACCATGTATGGGGAATTCGTGTGACCTTGATGTGGTCATGTGATCATGAGATTTTTAGGGGCTCCACAAGTATTATACCAGCCTCTTCTCCCTTTATTTATTGGGAAATATAATACCCATGTTAAGGTCTTTCTTCCTTTGTTATTTTTTTACTGGTGATCATTTGGAGGGCATTAACACATGGAATGGAAGTATTTTAAGTAACTTTTCTTGTAAAAATATTTCCCTTAAGAATATCTAGTGGATATGGAGAGTCAATTATTAAAATATGAGGAAAAAAGAGGATGATAATATTGATAAGTTTCTATACAACTTTACATGGTTTTCAAGTCATGTCACAGACTACATACATATTATAAGTAGCAAGATTGATCAATTATTTAATGGGTTAAAACCATTTCTCCGAAGGTAACTGGTATCCCAAACTTTATCATCATATGAATATATGGTCTCATGTGATATCAAGATAGAGAAATAATTCTCTAAGTCATGTGACTTTAAGGGAAACATGAGAAGCAGATGGTGGTGGAGAAAAGAATGGATAAAGGAACGAATAAAAAAGGTAATTTTCTAACGTGTGATACTTGTGGAAAGAAACAACCTGGTGACTGCTTAAAAGGAAAATAAGATTGATAAAATTGTGGTGATAAATTCCATAATGATCATGATTTTAAGGTAAATAAGTAAGATATCAGTGTTCAATATTACAATTGTAGAGATATGGGACACTATGAAAATTATTTTCCAAATCGCCAGGGAAACTTTCCTCTGAAAATTTCTTGGATGTAAGGACAAGATTATGGAATCACAACTGCTAAGTTTTAAGCTTCTAATGATGTGGTGGCAGGTACTTTAATCATTTCCTCAAACTAATCCAATTCTTTATTTTATTATGGATCATCTCATTCATTTATATCTTCCCAATTTTTCAACAAAATAGACATTTTACTTTTGATTTAATAATGGAGTTTTCAATCAAGACTCCTAAGGGATTTATCACTACAAAAAAGATGTATTGATCAGACCCCTTTTATGACAAATAAATGTGATTTAGTTTCTGATATTTTCGTCATGCCTATGATTGAATTTGATATAATCCTTTTTATGTACTACCTTTTAAAATATGATAAAAAGACTATTGTAAGAAAAGGTAAAATAATGATTGGTGAGGAAGATATAGAATCCCTTATCTTTAGGGTTGAAATATCATCATCTGATTCATATCTAGATCCACCCCGAGTATCTCATCTAAATAAAATTATTAGAGAGGAAGAGAAAACATCATATATGGGTGAGGAAAAAATATTCAAATTGAGGATGTACCTATTGTACAATAATAGATTGATGTATTTTCAGATGATTTACCTAGACATCCTCCAGAGTGATAAGTTGAGTTTTCTATTGATTTAATCCCTTATGAATGGCCAATATCACATACCCCTTATATAATAACCACTATAGAATTAGTATATCTGAATAAATTGCTATATGAGTTAATTAATAAGGGATTTATTCAACCCATTTTTTCTCCATGGGGAGCCCTTATTCTCTTTGTCAATAATAAATATGGATCTATGAGGTTGTGCATTGACTATTAAGAAATAAATTCTATTACAATAAATAACATGTATCCTATACCTTTCATTGATGATTTATTTGATAAACTTCATAGAGAATAATGTTTTTCAAATGTTGAACTTTGTTCTAGATATCATCAATTGCATGTGAAGAAGGAACATATTCCAAAGACAGTATTTTGAACCAGGTGTGGACATTATGAGTGTATAGTAATGCCATTTGAACAGACTAATGAACCCTATGTTTTTATGGATCTATTGAACATAGTGTTCAAGGAATATATTGATGATTTCTTGTGGTTTTTATTGATTATATCTTGATATATTCAAATATCTATGAGGACCATGAGAACCACTTTCAGGATGTTCTCAAGACTCTTATAAGAAAATATTTATATGTAAAATTTAGAAAGTGTGAATTCTGGCTTCAAACTATTTCTTTTCTTGGCCATATTATATCTATGGATGGAATCTTAGTTTATCCAAGAAAAAGGAAGTTTAGGAATGGCCTACACCAATAAACGTAACTGAGGTATGTAGTTTCATTGGTTTAGTAGGTTAGTATAGGTGTTTCATTCAGAATTTTTCCCAATTAGATAACACATTAACCAATATTACACGTAAATGGGTTATGTTCGTATGGAAAAAAACAATATGAATAATTCTTTGAATAATTGAATATGATGTTATTGAATGCTTCAATCGTAACTCTACCATTGGGAAAAGTTTTATTTTTTAATTATAGTGAATCACAGAAAGGACTTGGTTGTGTCCTTATGAAGAATGATATAGTTATTGCCTATTCATCAAGACAATTAAAAACTCATGAACAAAACTATACAACTCATGGTCTTCAATTAATATTTTTAATATTTTCTTTGAAGATATGGAGACAGTACTTTATGGAGAAATAGTTGAGATATATATATATATATATATATATATATATATATATATATCATAAGAGCTTAAAATATATCTTCTCATAGAAAGAACTCAACTCAACATGAGGTAAAGGTGATGGATCGAGCTACTCAAGGATTATGATTGTTCAATACACTACTACACAGGAAAGGTGAATAAGGTAGAAGATGCATTAATAATGAAGGATTATGGACTTATAAAAAAATAATATTGAAAAGGATCTTGTGTTCATGGATCTAGTGAAGTTGGATATGAGAATTATCAAAAAAAGGTAAAACATCTCTAATTTTTATATTGGTTTCCTAGCCATATTTATTCGAAAGGATTAAAATATCTTAGTTTGGAGATGAGAATTTTCTAATGAAAATTAAAGTTGTGAATGATGGGAAGTTGGAAGTCATTGTGTATGAGGATGGAATTATGAAATTTTGGAAGTGGCTTTCTATTCCCTCTATACCGGAGATAAAATGGGAGTTATTGGATGATTCTAAAAACTCTAATTTTTCTATACACCCTTGTAGAACTTAGATGTCAAGAAATTCAAAGGAACATTTCTAGTAGGATAACACGAGGTAGGAAATTTTTTATTATGTATCAAGATGTTTAGTCTGTCAACATGGGAAGGATGAAAGACAATAACCTAGAGGATTCATGCAACCTCTGCATATTCCTATACAAAAATGGGATTACATTGCTATGTATTTTTCACTGGATTACCAAAAACTCCAAGAAACAATGATGCAATATGGGTAATTTTTATCGACTTACCAAATCTGCACATTTCCTCTCTATAAGGGAGGATTTTTCTTTGGAGTTCCTTGAATGAAAATATATTAATTAAGTTATAATACTTCATGGAGAACATATATCAATTGATTATGATCTTGATCCTTTATTTACATTGATATTTTGGAAAATTATTCAAAAAGATTTAGATATTTAGCTTCATTTGAGTACTACATATCACCCTTGAACATAAGGGTAGTCAGAAAGTACAATATGAACTTTAAAAGACATGTTGAGATTATGATCACTTGACTTTTAAGGCATGTGGGATTAGTATTTACCTATTTTATAGTTTTCCTTAAATAATATTTTCCATTAAATTATTCAAATTCCACCATATGAAGCATTAGATGGAAATATATTTCGCACCCCGACTTGTTGGGACAAAGTTGGTGAAAGGAAGCTTGTGGTCCCAGAGCTTATGAAGGAAACAAAAGAAAATTTAAACACTATTCAAACACATATCAAAGAAGTTCAAAGTAAGAAAAATATCTATACCGATAATCAAAGGAAGGATTTGGATTTCCAAGTACGAGATCATGTCTTCTTGACGGTATCTCCATGGAAGGGTGTTATACAATTTGGAAAGGAAATGAAACTAAGCCCCAAGTACATTGGATCTTTTGAAATCCTAGAGAGAATTATAGTTATAGATTATCATTTGGATATTCCACCAAGTCTTTCTATAGTACACAATTTGTTCCTCATATCTTCTCTAAGGAGGTGCATTCCAGACCCAACACATGTTCTCACTTCTGAAGGAATAGAATTGGAACCTGGTTTAGCTTACATTGAAGAAGTTATCCTGATTCTGGACACTAAAGACTAGGTGTTGAGGAATCAGAATGCTCATCTATTAAAGTTACTTTGGAAAAATCATAAAATTGAAGAGACGACATGGGATCCAGAGTATATGATGATGTACTACCCAAATATTTTTATGATGTGGCATTTTAGAAATTATGAGGATGGATTTTTTGTAGGAGGGGAGAATGTAACAACCAAAAATTTTATCAATGAATTTTCCCTTATTATAATTATGTTATATAGTATAAATAACATAAAATCACATATAAAACACAATACAAGCCTTTTAAATTGAGAATGAATGAAATAAGATGCATTTTTAGAAATAAAGGCACTAATACTGATGGAATAGTAACTTGACCATTGGATTAGAAATATGACCATTATGAATAAAAGAATGACCAATATAATAGTAACTTCACCTATTTAAGTAGAAATAAAATTTGGGCATCTTATAAATAATAATGTGATATAATTATATCATAGTATAAGTAATTGAATATTTTAAAAATGATAAATCAAGTGTTAGTATTTTTGTAAAACAGAAATGATTATTTACAATTCTATAATAAATATAATTATTTAAAGGAAAAATTATTTCTATAAAATAGACTCATAAATTAATATTTTTTTTCTTATGATTATAAGATATTATTTTAAGAACCTAATTAATTTTTGGATGTTTCATTAAATCTGTTATAATATTAAAATCTATGTTTTTTTAGTAAATGATGATTTTATTTAAAAATTAAATGTATCATATTTAGAAAATTATTTTTAAAAAAATGGAGTTCATTTTTTAATTAGAAAATTAAAAAAATGAATACGATGAATATTTTGGATTTTTAAAATATAGTTGGATTTTTGGTGAATAGTGAAATACGATAATTTATGATATTATCTAACTAATTGAATTATGGAGTCATGGATTATGTATGGATGATTTAAGACTAAAATATCGAACTATAATTAATTATTTTAATATATTTGGTGATAATTCTCAAACTATTCGTAGTCTTTATCCAAAATAATAAACAAATGAATAAAATATTCAAAAAACACTCTTATCCTCCACTATAAATACTACCCCCCCACCACCTCTTCTCCTCACACGTATTAAGCCTTGTAACTTATCCAATTTGTTCCAAATACTCTTTCAAAGACTCTCTCCCACTTCCATGATCCTTTGGTCTCAAAAAAACCAATACTAACTTTCATAAGGAGGTTCTCAAGGAGAAGGAATCAATAGGTAAAATCCTCTTTCTTTTTCTTTTAGTTTCATTTATTTTTCCCTTATTTTATTATAATTTTATTACTTTGTAAAAACATAAATGATAACTCCAGTATATTATATATATACTATATCTTTATTATATTAATGGTATATCCACCATCAACTAACTTCTCTTCCCCTTTTGTTCTAAAAATGAAAACATCGTCTGCGAGGTGCCGATTTATCGCCTTCATGGATGACGTGTTTTCATTTTTCAATTCCTCCTTCAAGAAAGGTCATAAAACAATTTTTATTGTTAAAAAAGATTATAATAAATGTAATAAAACTTATTTAATGTTTTTTAACTAGTATATATACATAATATTAATTAATGAGACAAAAGTATTTTGTGATGATCGAAAACCTCTAAAATAATCTAAACATGTATCACTAACATATTATTGAATGATTTATACTCATCCTAAATAAAAAATGACTTATATAACAATTAAATATTTTATATTTTAATTAATAAAATATAATTTCAATTCTGTATAATTATTTCCATTATACATGATCTTTTGTACATATATACAAGTGAATCTATCCTGAAATCCAACAAAATGAACACTCCCAAATGATGAAATTGAATCTTATAACTTATCAAAAAACTATAAATGAACTTAATAAAATTATAATAAATAAAATAAATTTTTATCAGGTTCGTAATTTAATTATTAATTAATTTAATTTCATTATTCAGGATTTTAAGTACCAGTGAAAAACACTTTCGGGCACAACGTAAGGGTTTCTTCTTGAACCTCCATTTTTCAGTCGGTTTATGCTTTCTCTCTTTACCCCAATGTAATTATCAATTTTTTTAATTATTATAAAGTTTTTATATGTTCCAAAATAATATATACATATCAATTCATATTTATTTTATTATGAAATACATGTTTTACAAGTTTCCATTCTCAATCTCTCCTGATATGCAAACTCGGTTAAAAAGGAACTTTCCAATTTCATACCCCTATTCAAGTACACTTCATAATCTATTTTATGCCACCAATATTTTTATAAAATCACTATTTTTATCATTAAAACCTTATTAGTTCATGTCTATTTCTATGGAAACAATTAATCCATTTCCTTTTTAAATAATCTTTAATATTTTTCCTTAAACCGCGCTAAAGATTCTCTTTTCTAAGTTTCATAAAAAAACATTTTTCCATGTTTACACTTAAGTTAGACATATTTTTTTCCTAAAACACAATTCCACTGTAATTTCCTTTCCTTTTTTTGGATATACATGTTTATAATCTGATTTTATAAAAAATAAAAATTATTTTTCCAAAATAACTCTTCTTTGAAAAGTAAAATGGGGTATTTCTCTCAAGAATTCATCGATGATTTTATTAGATTATTTTTCATCTTTTTCAAAAAAAAAATATTTTAACTTATAATTAACTATTTTTGAGATTTCATGATATAATATACAAAATTTTATTAAAGTTTTTATGATTAGTTTGGATGTGGATGTGTAATCTTGATATCATTCACCATACTACTCAGAATGGTTAGTGATTATGTTTATTAATTGGGTAAAGTTATTTAAATTTCATATTTATATGTTGTTTATGTTTCACCCCATTCATATAAAGAATGAATTGGACTTATTAAGTGACATTTGAGTCCCTCTATATCCCCTTGATGCATCGGTAGGTCTCATGAGACAAAATAGATATGGATTTTATTGAGGCCTTACCATTCTTTCACATATAGATTTGGTCATGTCCTTTACCATTTATACTCAAATTTCATTGATGTGGCCTCAACGGTATGTTTCTAATGTTCTAAATTATCCATTCCATCATTATGATACTATTAATTTTTAGTCCATGTGATTATTCGACTAGTAGAATATCAATGGTTCAATTTCTTTCTCAGATTTATGGAATTATTTTTTCATCTTCTATTCCTCACATATTATGCTAAAGATTATGTTTCAATGGATTGTTTTTTATATATTAATTATTACTTATTATTTATTTTTATATATTCCACTATATTTATTATGCTTACTGATCATTTGATTTAACCCCTTCTTATGTTATATTTTTCCCATGATATGAAGAAGAATATTATGAATGGATTGCAGGGATAATCTAAGAGATTATGATTGTTTCAATTGGAGTTAATATGTTATATTTCATTTCAAGTTGTAATTTAATTTTTTTATCTGGTTTTCCAAATCTATTAACTAATTGGTCCTTTGGGATGAGATCTATTTTCATTGTACCAATTTAATTAAGGCATATACTACTAGCTAATGGGGTCGGGGTCTTTACACATGACCCCCTCTATAAAAATTCATTCTCCCTTTTTCAATACTTTTTCCCCCACCCCCTCACTTTTTTTAGTACTTCTCTATATTCCTACTCACCCACTCACACCTGAATTTGAACTCGGGACCTCTATGTGCAAAGAGAACACCCTTACCACTACTCAATATTTTTTTCTTCTATATTTTTTCAATATTTATATATATTTATGTATATTTACATTAATATTTTTTATCCAAACACTACCACAAAATGGGGAAAGGGAAGTGCTACCCCTCTATCAGTGCTTTTTTTAGTAGCGTTGATAAAGGGGGGTTTTATCAGCGCACATTTTCCTAGAGCTGATAAATGTGTATATTTCAAAAAAATAATTATAAATAATATATTGATATATAAGTATATTTATATTGATATAATTATAATAAATATGTTTTAAAATATATTTTATATCGATTCGATATGTCATAGACCGAAATGGACACCCCGGAGCAGAAATTATGGTCGTTTGTAGGGATTAAGGACCTTTTAGTACCTTGAAGAATATGAGAAGGTGTTACAATGGTCACCCTTTTGTAGGTCCGGTCGTAAGATTCGATTTGATATGTGGTTGATGCAAAACGGACACCTGGAGCAGAAGTTATGAAAAAACGGACCCCCGGAGCAAAACTTTTGACCGTTCAGAGGGTTTTTGGTATTTTTTTGAACCTAAAAGAATGTGAGAAGGGGTTTTGGTGATCACCGGAGTGTGTAACTTTTCTTAATATTTTATTTTATAAGTTGTAGATCCAAAACAGACACTCGGAGCAGAAGTTATTGTCGTTTGAAATTTTGCAACTCGAATATCTCCTAAAAACCTAAGAAACCAGCAACTCGCTAAAATACGAATAACCTCTACTCCGATTGTCCGTTTGAGTGCCATGACCAGTCAAATCGAATATCGAGAAATTATTGACGACCATGTCTAGTCAAAACTATTAGAAGGTCATAGGAATAAAAGATATATTAGTTATAGCACTCCAAAAAAAGTCCAACTTCAAATGGCCATAACTTTTTCTCCGGGTGTCCGTTTGGGCTCTACCACATATCAAATCGAAGGAAGCGAAGAGGTCTATGTAACAGGATAACTCAGACTTAGTCTCAGTCATTTATAAGACCTAAAAATTCTAAAAACCCACCATAAGGCCTCCAAAACTCGGTTTCTGTGTCCGGACCCCTGTCAAATTTTAATTAAAATGGTCATAACTTCTGATATGTGTGTCTTTTTGGCCTCCGGAAAATTATTTATCATATTTCATTCCATGAGATTCAGTTTAACTATTCACAGAGCTAAAATGAACACCCAGAGAAGAAGTTATGTTTTTTTCAGTGACTCTATGATTTGTTAGGTTTTTCAAGACCCCATTTCTAGCACTTTTGTATATACATTTTAATATATAATATTTGTAAATATATATAAATATTTCTAATTATACCTACAGATATATATATATATATATAATATCTGTGTGTGTGTTGTGTATATGTATATATGTATGTATGTATGTATTTATTTATTTATAAAAACACACATAAGAAAACATATTTTATAAATGTATTTAAAACTAATATTATAAATATATATTAATATACAAATAATTATACAGATAAAAAATTATAACTATATATATATATAGATATATATAAATATATATTAATAAATGGATATATATATATATTAATATAATTAACTATATGTATATATTAATATGACTAAATACATATATGCATATATTAATATGACTATATATATATGTTTATATATAAATATATATTAACATAAAGATATATATATACATATATATTAATATAATTAAATATATTTATATATTAATATGACTATATATATATATATATATTAATATATGAAAATCAAAGCAATATGGTGGAGTAGTAAATACTTACGCGCGCAGGCAAGGGGTCTTGAGTTCGAATCCTGGGGAGGCAGGTCGCGCGCGCAGGTGTGGGGAATTACCTAGAATTATTAAAGGGGGCGGGGCTGGGTGGAGGTGTTCTGGGGCGTGCGTGGGGGCTACCATGGTTGTGGGTGCTGTTAAAGGGGGGGCTTCAAGCGTTGTTAAATGCCCCCAAATTTGCAAAAATATATTTTTTTTATTTTTTATTTTATTTTTTCAAATTCAATCAGCACTAAAAAAAGTGCTGATAGGAGGTCCCTGCTATCAGCTCTTTTTTTAGCGCTGATAAAAGCGACCCCCCCCCCCCCTTTATCCTCGCCTTGATTAACAGTGCATTTTTAGCACTATTAATCGACTTTTCTAGCGTTGATAAAGGCCATATTTGTAGTTGTGATATATTTATATATTTTTATAAGAATATTTTTAAATACATTTATAAAATATATATTTTTGTGTGTGTCTATTTGTGTTTGTGTGTGTGTGTGTGTTTTAATTCATATATATATACATATTTGTGTGTCTGTGTGATATACATATTTATACTTATTAAAATATATTATATGTTAATACTCATTTACATATATTATAATATGTATAAATATATATTTTTTATTAACATGCATATATATATATATTTATTTATTTATATATAAATAATACACATATGATTGTATAGGTATTCATATATTCATACTTTTTTATAAGGTAAATAAAATGGGAAAAAAATATTTTAAATAAAATCGATAATAAATATTCATTTTTGTATGGTTTATATATTTAAAAATATATTTTACATGTAGAAATGTTTAAATATTTATGTATAAAATAGAAATTTCAAATGTAAATATATAAAAATATGTATATATAATTATATTTTAATTTATAAAAAACAATAAATTATGAAAAACATTAAAATTTCAACACCAAAATATCCATAAAAATATAATACTAGGGAATAAATTTAGTCTTCAAAAAAAAGATAATAAACCCCTCTTAAATGAAGCTAAAATTTCATCGAGTGTTGAAAAATTAGGGTATCCCTACTAAAAAATCAATTTGATAGGACTTGCAATCCTTTTTTACAAGGAAAAAACATGTAAATTGGTCCCCTTTGTCTAAATTTCATAGATCTTTTCAGAAGATTTTATTAGACACCTTTTAAAGACAAATTAGAACTTGAATCAAAAGTTATGGTCATTTGAAATTCAGCCCATTTTTTCAACTTTTAATAAGATCTTAATTTATTTATAAATTTATTCTATAAATGTTTTTGATAAATATCTATTTATAGATACTAATTATCAATTTATGAACTAATATTTTTTTAAAATTATTTTATAACCCATTCTCATTAATTCTATTATATATTATGTGTAAATACATATTTAGTGTCATATAAATCATATTTTAGAAAATTTTGTGTGTTTGTGTGTATATCCATAAAAATATATTATTATATTAAAATATTATTTTTAATAATATATATTTTTTATTTTATTAGTTCTAATAAAATAAATGACAAGGGCTACTTATTAGTATTGAAAAAAGTACTGATAAAGGGAGTCCTTTATCAGTGCTGATAAAGAATGAAATGTCAACAATTTAAAAAATCACTAATATATTTTCCTTTTATTAGTGATATTTTAAGCGCTAATAAAATTTCAGCACTAAATAAGCATAATTATATAGTAGTGTACACACCCTCTATAAAACCCAAACACCCAAGGATAAAATTAGAACCTACCATGAACCATAATCTCAACCAAGGAAACCCCTATGGTTTGTGGGAGGAAACCAAACCAAGAATAAATGGGTAAAGGGAGAGATAGAATGGGAAACCCAGAGAAATGGAGGCATTTCCATGTAATTTCCCCTTTAAATTGAGAGAGAGGATCCATAAATCCAAATAATGAGGGAGTGTAGAATGTACCTTATATTCCATGGAATTTGGTCAAACTAGGATAGGAGAAAAGGTGGAAACCCCTTAGAGTTGATGAAGTAAATGGTTAATTTCTAATTCTAATAAAATATATGTAACTCTCAAGATTAGGCTACATGGTTTGGTAAACCATACTCCAACTGTGTAGCCTGTACGGGACAGGAAAAATGCACTCACAAGGTTTGTTTGTACGGTTTATCGAACCATGTACTAGTCATTAAAAACACCTATGTTAAAAAATAGAAATACTTATGCATGTTCTCCCACATGGTTCCTTCTAATCATGCACAAGTCATGACCAACACCGTAATCCCCAAAGGAAATGCATAGTTACTACTAGATTTCACATGGTTGGTATCCAACTATTCTCTATACATGAAAAACAAAATGAACTATAAAAGTCCTTGAGTAAGGGTCACCACATGGTTTCCCATAAGTAATTTCTTCTAATCATGTTACAGAAGGAAAATACTATGATTTTATTAATGTAATCCCACAACTTTAAAAAATTAAATTACCCCTAAATAATATAAAATATAAAACAATAATGAGATGTGGGTGTCACATCAAATTATGTCTAGCCTAAATTTTTTTTAGACTTAATCAAAGTGATCAATAATATTACTCATTAATTTCAGGTGAGTTATAATTACATAAAAATAAAGTAAATCCATTATAATTTTCTCCATACGCATAAGCATGATTAGTGCAGAGGGTCCCATTATAATAACTATATATGTCTTTATTCTTGTTATCTTAGGAAACATAGTGTGTCCTGTATTTATCATCTTGGACCTAGCCATAAATTTCTTTAAAATTCAATTCTCTCTCCCAACATGTGTTTTTCTTAATTCACATTGGGTCCTTCAATGTTATACCTTATGTTAGGATGACATATCTCTTCTCAAGACTATGTAGAGGTCGATTCATGTTACCAAAATTCATATAGTTTCACCAACTATGGGTTCGCATAAAATAGAATGAGATATATACCATTCATATTGACTTACCCCTTCCCCTTTATCTATTTTCCATGTACATCATGGGATTCCTCGTTCACATAAAGTCAATTTCTCTCCTATAATTGGACACGTCACCTTAACATATGGTCAAAGCTATAAAAACTTAATATTTATCTATTACTAGTCAAAGTTGTAATAATTTAAACTATATCCCTCTATGTTATAAATTTTATAACCCTAAACTACAAAATTAAAGAAATAAAAGTGCTCATGAGGTTAAAAACCCCTAAGGGTGGCCTTTGAAAATTCAATTCTCTACTCAAAAATACATTCCCTTCCATGGATTAAGAAAAATTTAGAGTTAAAAATTAAAAAGTCACAATTATTTTAGAAACTAAAACCTAGCCCAGAAAAACATCAAGAAATAGTCACTGGACCCACTAGTCTAGGAAAAAATTAGAGAAGAACTTATTTTCCCCATGTATGTGAGTTTAATCCTTTCCATAGGTACATTTTCATTTGATGTAATTCTATATCTTCATATAAATTAGATGCTCCCATTAAGGGGGTGACACACTCAAGCCATATTATATCATATACTTTCCCCCCAAGAGCATATTTAATACATGTTGGTGTGACATTTAGGTTGAATATCCGTTTTTTTATAAAACCTACTTTATACCTTAGGTTTTTGAATCATCATAAACCTTTCATGGCTACTGGTAATGATCACATTCAACGAAAAAAGGAAAAATTTATTTGGAAATTATATTCATACAACCATATATTACCTTCCAACAAGAGTAATGTTTTCATCCTAGAGAGAAGGTCATATAACCCCATGCACCCCAACAACATTAACATAGAACCCATCATTCGAATATTTATTAGAAATCATCCTTAGCATGTTTTTTATCCCATTATTTTTCAACTAAATTTTATTGAGTTATTATTTACATATTCCATAATTAATGTATTCATTTGGATTCAAATTCCCTCAAGGATACACACTTTTACATCATATGCATTTAAAAAACATTATTTTGATATCATGTGTCTGTACCCCCTCAAATGATATAAATATTCATTGAATAAAAATAATTATATGAGTTGAGACACTCCTCTTGGAAACCATATATGAAATATTATTTTCTTGATCCCTATTATTTTAGTATATGTAGTGGTTATCAGGTACCTTTTCATGAGTATAACTAAAAAATATCATCCCACTCTATCCTAGTTCAAGGGTTCTCATTAATCCATATCATGTCTTCTCTAATGGCCCTGCACTAAGACATAACCATTCCATTTTTCCATGTGTATGAGTCAAATATGCTCAAAAAACCTGATAACAACTATGTATGTAATAATTAATGTTATCCTAGGATATGTAGATGAAAATTCTATCAACATAAAACATTCACTTCATCCATACATCTGAGGACACACCAGTTCATTTCGGGTTTTCTTCATGGGTTCATCAGTAAGATAAATCCATTTCATCTTTTACACATCTGTCAAATATGCCTAAGGTGCCTCTATATAATAGTCCTTATTGTCTGAACTTAAACTACCTGACATATGAGTCCTTTTCACGTGATTTTAAATGGAATATCATATGGTCTTTTCTATAATACCTTAAAAATACTTAGAATGGTCTATTATATATAGATACTTTTTTACTATATTAGAGTTATATCCATGTAATGTTTCATAAAATTTGTTTTCCATTTGTAAACCTAGAATAGGAAAAAAATTCCCCTTTACTAAGAATTGTGTCCTGGTGTTTTTTATTCTCATATTTACATCAAGTTCCATACCATGTTTATACACAAGGACACTATCTTGGGTATAGACATAGGGCCTCTTTTGGTTTTGGTTCTATAATAAAATAGAAAAAATACGCCAAATCAGAACTACATGTGACGTACTTCATGTTATCATAGGATATGTAGTAATATCTAAGTTCTTTATCTTAAACACATCCACATGAAATCATCCATTTCCACTCCCTATTTAACATTTTATAACAGCCCAATCTTAGTCATATTTTAAATGGGTTTTCCCAATCTCTTCTTGAATATATTATTCTATATACCAAACTTAATTACTTATGTGTTTGAAACACTATAAACCTTTTATTGATATATGTAACATGAAAATTTTATTCTAAAAGGGTACCTCTGCTTGGTAAAGATATTTTTTCCATCATATCTAGCCTTCCAACCATAGGCATGTTTTTTTCTGGAGGATAAATTCCTCAAACTTCATGTTCCCTAACCAACATTGTCCTGGAACCCATTATTAAAATATTGTTCAGTGGTCATCCTGAACATACCTACTTTATATCCTCACTTATTGAATCTATTACCTAGGGTTATGATTTATAACATCTTCACTACTTATTCAGTAGTTATTAGAGAATCTATAGTTGTTTAATACCATTTGGGTTGCCACACCCTGTACTGATTGGTCCAATCACTACAACATAAAACTATGTAAACCTTTTATGAGGAAGTTTGTACTAATGGGTTTTCTCCCTCATTCATGTTAGGTAAACCTTTCCTCTATATCAAGAGTATAACCCAACCCTTTATATTTTGGTCAAAGTTGTCTGAACTTATACCCTAATGACTATTGGTCTAAGAACTATGACCTTAAACTATGTATATCTATCCATGAGGTGTTCTATACTAGTACACGGATATCCATTTAAGTTGATTTTACCTCTCCATTGTTTCTATATATACTACCTTAAATTATATCCAAAGTTTTATGAACTTAAACCTTATCAACCTTGGTCCAACCACTATGACCTTAAAATGCATGAAACCATACATGAGATTGTCTATACTAGAATTGGGTTCTCCTCATTCACATTTGTTTTCCCTTTACCTAACTATATATACTATCTCTCCCTTTGTTCAAGGTTTTATAACCTTAATATTTGTACACTTTTTCATTATATTTTCCTGAACATAAAAACCATATTCAATTGTCTGAATTGAAATACCTTAAACTAACTAAGATAAGAAGCATAATAATCTCTAGGATGAAAACCCAAAAAGGTAATACTAGGAAAAGGAAAGTCTTTACTCACTAGGAATTTACCTCTTATAGCCTAAGAAAAATTTGAATTATAAATGAAATAAATAAACATAAAAATGATTCAGGTTGAAAACCTACAAAGGGATTCTTGTGAAAAGGTTAGTTATTTCCCAACCACAGATTATGAAAATTTTATGGAAAATTTTAAAAGTCATTAATCTTATAGTTTCTATAATATGGCCCTAAAAATTCAAACCAGGATCACTTGTTTCATTAACCTAGTAAAATGTTATAGAACCCCTCTATTCCTCACATATTGGTTCAGATGAATGGTGTGAAATGCATGAAAGTATAACTTCAAGGTACATGAGGCCTTTTAAATATTGGGATCTTCATTCAAAAGTCCTCTTGAAAAATATTTATGATGATTTGTTAATATATTATCTCATATCTAAATGTACTAACCTTATCTTTCTGTGATGGAATATGTGTTACCATTTTTGCATCGCCTATATCTATTTAATAGCATAAGTTCAAGAGGAATCCATCTAAATGGGATACCATTATATTATAATGATGGTATGTGTTCCCCCATTTTTGGTCCTCCAATATTGTTTTAGGATTACAAGATTACAGGAAAACCAAATCTCACAGTCCTTTATCTTGTGAACTTGGACCAACATATGGTAATGGTATATGTTCCTCCATATATTTCCCACTTATTTACATCTAAGGGTATATTTTTAAAAGGTGATTGATTGATTCATATATATTTTCATAGAATCTAATACTTGTAATTTATATTGTACCTAATACATTACTATATAATTTATAAGTATATTCAATTATGTTAATATTACCCTTTTTCAACTTCTTATATTTCCAACAGTGATAGTTGAAAAAATAGGAAAAATTATGGAATTGATAATTATCCAACATAGGAATATTTTTTATTTATATATTAAAAAATAGAATATCAACCATAATTTATATTCACTATCATTCACCATATGTAAAGCTAAGAGGGAATTAGAATACAATTATATGGAATACTTGATAAACTCTTGAAACAAAGTCATTGCCTACTCTTAGTCATTGATATCTTGATGTACCTTAGCCAAAATTGAAGCTTCTTCCTATGTATTATGACATAGCACCTATTACATTAAAGAAAAATCCATCCCTACATTTATATCCTCCTTGATCTATTTTTTCTGGTCCTATACCACTTTCTTAGGGGTTTCTAGCTTTTAGGGAATTCAATATACTCTTCAATTACATGATGTTGTCACACCACCACCACTACAGTATGTTGAGAAGCTTCAGGAAGTTATGTGGTATTTATAATTATGAGATGGATCATAAATTCAATTTTTGGAAGTTGTATATGGAGTTCCCACGCTATCTCAATAGAACAAACCACATATTTTATGCTAAAATAGAGTATTTTGTAATCTTTTCCACTATAGACCTACACAAATAACATATGTTGAAGGTGTTGTACCTATCCCTAACACGGATGAGGGTCGATTCGTTAACCAGCCTTAAAATTTTCTTCCATAATTATTGTTGTGTAATATTTTGTAATGAGGCATACTACGGCTATGAGATGGATTCCATCACGGGAATTGGAGTTAGGTTAGCTTGAGTCTGCATGACATCCATTGACTAAGAAACCAAAGAAAAAACAACTCGATCTTCTGAAATATATGTAAAGTATGTTAGAATAAATATTCATAAAATTTTTTAGAACAAAAATATGGACATAGTATATAACAATAAGTGTGGATACCCACCTTCATTCACTAGAGAATTATCTTCCTCAAGCATTATCACCTCATTATAAAGTGGAACAGGTAGGTATTTATATGGTGGTATATCTTTTTGTGATCCATGGGAATCAAGGGAACCTCTGGACAAAGAAAATATTAAGAAATGACCTATAGGGATTCACATGAAGTTCATCATTGATTAGTATCACTAGAAAATAAATTAAAAATACTGGGATTACTCACCTTCTTCCAAATATAGATAGAGTATGGTGAACACTTATTTGGAATAATTTAACAGATTTTTACCATTCATGAGGCCACATACTAGTCTTAAATGAGTCAACATGTTGGATAGAACATTTATGTTATAATTTTACTCTGAACTCTCTTGGGAACCACCTATTTTTATCCCATTTGGGATCATCTCTAATGATGTGAAGGATATGTGTTCTTTAGTAGCTGAAATCCCTAATCCCCTCAAACTTGACCAAATATATGAGTAATATGATGAACCAACATGGAATCATAAAGGTATTTTAAGAGATGTAAATTAAAATAAAACATTTTCTCATTGGTCTCAAGTTGATTCAGATATCAAGTAACTTTTCTCACACCCACATGTTTATTTCCTTAGAAAATATTTTTGGGAGTGGAGATACTAGTGGAAGAAATGGGAACACTCATAAAGGGTTAGAATCCACCACTTGAAACAATTCCATCCAATAAATAAAAAAAAATCTCAGACCATGTCACCTGAGTAAGTGATATGGATAATCAATATTTCTTTAGTTTAATAATCTAAAGCTATAGTGGGTGATTGAGCCATTTAAAAATCCTAAAAATGAAAATATAGTAGGTAATGAAAAAATTTATAATAATAAGTTAAATTGAAGTGGTGATTCATTCTACACATTCTTAGGAAGATCTATGACCAGTCACTTCTTCATTTATTGAATCCCTAGATCCTAAAAAACTCTCATCATTGTCTCCCATATTATCACTATATTTATCCTCATTCAACCTAGGATCCATCAATTTAATCACTCACTCCATATAAAAGGATCTTCCCTTGAGAAAATAAATTTGATATTTAATCTATTAAATATATGTTTTCACCTCTTTTGTATCATTATTTTATGATACATCAGTTGGTGAAATAACTGAAATAAACTCTGTTAGGAAGACGTCCTCCACTTAGAGTTCATCCAAAATATTCTTAATGGATGAACTATTACTCTAATAATTCAATTTCCTCTAATATTACATAAACTAAGAAACATTAGGGATTAGTGGTAGAAGGGATACACCACCCATCGAAGTAGAACTATATATATGTCTCACCCGTTTACCAAGTATCTTGGATAATAGATGCTTTATGGATGTAAGACTTTTACAAGGTTTTCCAACCTCCATCTGACTTTAATTTTATTATATATATTAGGTTTCTAGTAGACCCTTTAATTTAGGTATTGGTTTAATTTATTTATTTCTGAGGTTTGAACATATCCAAGCCTCATCATAATCCATTGACAACCCAACTGGGGCATTGACAAGGGGAGGATAACGTGAACTCTCGTATCCTCTCTTGTGAGAATTAGATATAATTGGAATAAAACATTGGTTTTTTAATTCAACTCATACACTTTGTGGAGGATCAAGAAACTTCTTCTATACATGATTGAATTTCACTCAAATCTATAGGGAACATACCCCTCATATATTTTCTTCTTATAAATCATGGATTCTTACACAACCTATCTCAAATATATTAGGTATAAATGTTTTTGGTTGATTTCAATCAAATTTATAGCAATAAAACTAGTCATGGATTAGTATAGTGAAAAGTTGAAATAATTATAACGATTTAGGATGTTGTTAATATCTTTTTCATCCAGTGGTTGTGGCCTAACTCCCCAAATTATTATGAGAAAGGTCCTAAAAAATTATATTGAATTATTTTATTTTTTACAAACTCATTGAAACCTATATTGGAAGTGATCCAACTCCATAATACTTGTAAGGTACCAACAATCCTGAATGGGGTCTTCCCCTACAATTATGTCTAGAATTACGGTACAGCTTTTCCAATATCAGCATCATCAAATTGATATGACTACTGGTTTCTAGTTGATATTTCATCATGAAAGTATTGAAACTTACCCTATTTTCTTACTCACAAACCAAGAGTAGGAATCTACTAATAAACATATCCATGAATGTTTTTAGGTAGACCAATGGATGGACTTATAGGGAGACCTCACAACCCCATTTATCATAATGGTATTCCTCTTGTGTTATCCAATAGTCACGCAAAATCCCATAGGATATGCTATAAAGTAGGATTTGAGGCCTAATTTGTAACATCTTGTTACCTGATTTTTTTAATACTTTACTCTTGTTTTTATTTCCTTTTTATTTTATTTGGTTTCAGGCCTTTTGGGGATGGAGAGCATTTTTTTAAGGAAAATGACCTAAATTTCAAGTATGTATGTTTTTTTGGATTAATGGAGTCTTGGTATAAATGTGATATAATATTTGAAGAGAATAAAGATGTTTCTAGGAGTTTTATAAAGGGGTATGTATTTGTAATTTCCTACATAAGATATTTAAGCCCTGGATGTTTGAATTATGGCATGAGGAAGGTTATGGGAACAAGCTATGGAAACACTTTGGGATATAAAACATTTTATTCCATAAAATGGTTTTATACCATAAAACACATTCTTATAATATAAAATAATCACTCAAGATAATTTAACCCAATGTGATGTTTTTTTCATTATAAATGTGTTGTGAGAAATTTATGGTATAATACTGAGATTTATTCCATAAATACCATGTGTATTGTTGGTTTTATTCAACTCTCACATAACACCCTCATATTTAATGACGTAGTAATCTCCCATGTTCCCGAGGTATCTCCTAGGTAATTTGGAGTTTTTTATTATCTATAGATATTTTTTCTTGGTGTGTTTGATCACAAGTTCAATGGATTATCTTCCCTCGGGTATGTCTGATGTTGATATCCCTGATTATCTTTGTTGATATTAGTTTGATAGTGGTGTGTTCTATGTTTATTGACGGATTAATGACTGTTATGTAATCCTAATCGATCATTTATAGTTTTCCCTTGTGCTTTATCTTTTGGAGTTAGATCTACTTGTTTTCAATCTCTGTGGTCGAAGGCGATTAGGTCTCCTTCATTCTTGAGATTAGTATCTCTATACGAGGGGTTAATTCTTTCCTTATTGTATGTTATTATCAATTCCATTGGTTTTATGAAAATAAAATTATTTTATTGGATTAGATTCATGTTTTAAAGGTTTTTTATTTAAAAATTGATTTATGCACACTAAGTGTTTGGTAAAATGCTTTGAATAGTAGACTTGGTTTTGAAAAGGGTTTTCAATCTTGGAATCATAAAGGATTTGATGTGAAATTTTTTATTAATTGTAATCATGGTTTTTAAATGGGTTTTTAAAAAATTATCACATTGGGTAACCATGTGTTCATTGGTAAATAGACTTGTCACTCTTTGTTCTTGTAATGACACAAGAGGTTTTATGTCACTTTAGTGTGTGTAATTCCACTAGAGGTTATATTGGTTGGATCCACTATAGGCCTAAATGGGGGATTTTATTTCATTTTTAGTACATATACCCTTAGGTTAGATCCCAAACAGTGTGCTTTTTCATTTACAATTGGTTTATCACATTATGGTATTTTCATGGTTATTAGCTCATATGATTATCTTATGGTGTATCCATTGTTGATTACCTAATTTCTTTCATACTTGGCATATTAAAATATTAGGTGAATATGGTATGATTTTATGAAAACCAAATTAATTTTTTATAAAATGGTTTTATTATATGAATGTGTTTCGTAAATTGGATTTGTTTAAAATCTATAACTAATGCATTCATGATTTTAAAACCTGTATAGATTCTTTGGTGGTATCCTTCTAGGATTTTTTCTCATACTATACTTTTTCCTTTAAAAAGTTGTATATCTTGTTTTATATGACTCAAGTAAAGGTAAGGGAATTTAGTAGCATATTATTTTCTCTTTTTATCATTATCTTCATAGTGATATGGTTTAGTGGTGATGAATGGTAATATAGGGACTTGTTTAGTCTGTACTTGTTTTCTCTTTCTAGTTCAACCTATTTGGATTAACTTTTCATGTATCCTGGATATGTTATTTTTATTTTACTATGTACCATGTTTATTTTCCTTGTTTAGGTTTATCATGAGACATGTTGCTTCCTCTTTGTTGTACTTCACCATGTGGTTAACCTTCTTGGGTGGATTGTCGATCTGACCTGAGTTGGTTCATTAAAAATTTGTATTATAATTATTTCATAGTCTGAAGTGTTGTGACATAACCAGGGTTTGTTTCAGTTTCATGGTAGGTCATAGTTAATACCATCATAATTCAAATAATAATAGTGTAATTAAGGCATGTTTATCACATTTATGTGACTAAACCCAAGTTACCATGGGTGGCTAGGGATTTCTCCAAGCTTGATACTTGGTATTTTATATTATTTTAATAAACTAGATTTTGGGTTTATTTAAGTGAAATTTTTTCTTCTTAATAATTATATTTTTCTCATATAATTCATAAATTGATTAAATTCTTATCATTTGAAATAATTTATGTTAATACCTAAGTTTACTATAATGGTTTTATAATTTTCTCTTAATTTTATTGGTTTTTATATTGTGGTTATCAGACAATGACTCCTATAATATCACTAATTAATCTGAGATAGTAATATGTGAGGATGTTTCAATAGGTGAATCCATTAGTGGACATTTCTCTAGTATAAGCTTTAATATACACTATTTAGAATCTAGGTCAAGTGGGAATCAAAAACCTGAGATGATTGGTGCATCATGACTCAGAATTTACAAAAAAATCCATCCATATTTTATAGTGACAAATGATCATATTAATATAATCACTGTGTTGGTCGGAGTGGATACTCAAGAGGGGGGTGAATTGAGTTCCAATTAAAATTTATGTTTTAAAACTTTGTCTTAAAAACCCCAAAATAAAATACTGAATTAAACTGTAGTGAATTTATATCAAATTAAAGGTTCTTTTGGGTTCTCAAGGGATTGATTATTTCCCAGTTAATCAAAACAGAAAGGTTGATTAACTTTTGAAACCAACTTACTAATTTACAACTAATATAAACACTTGCGAATTTAATTATCAAAGTGACTTTGAAACAGTTTTGGTTTTAAAGTAATTAGCAGCAGAATAAAAGAATAACTTTGAAAGACATAACATAGCAGATATAACCAAGAGGTTCAGTCTCAAGCCGAGACTTAGTCCTCTCAACAATTTGTATAAATTTGATCCACACCCTGGATCGGGGTTCACAACAGTTTACAACTGTCCAGGTCCAAGACCTCTACCACTGTTATTCGTGGGAAACAAAACAACAGAAAACCAGCCGTCTAGGTCACACACGACCTCTACCACTAACTTAGTGGGAAATAAAAGATGTAAGAGTTTGAGTGAGGATTTACAGATCCTCCAGTTAAAGTATAGGAGGCATTGTGTGTGTTAAATGCAAAAGATAACACACACTGCCCGAAATGTGAAATAATGAGTCACAGAGAAGATATGTAGAGTTTAGAAATGGCTCTAGTGATTTCAGTGAAGCATTGTACTCCTTGAGTTTGATCAGAGATGATTCTGAGTCCTCTTTTGTTTTTTTTTTGTCTGAAAAACAGAGTGTCGTCTGCTTGGCATCCAGATTCAGAGATGGTGAGAAATGTAGTCGATGAAGTTCTTCAATGTCTTCGTGAATGTACAGAACTCTTCTTGAGTAAGCTTGAGTGTGTATGAGGTTCTGTGTATTCTTATTGTGAGGTCTTCTCTCGTCTTCCACAGTTATCTCATCCACCACTCTTTTTTCTCATGTAAGTCTTGTCGTTGTTACCCAATGTATTTTCACCAGTAGGGACTTCTTGTATTTATGGCACGAGCTCCAGTAAAAGAAATGATTTCTTTTTGCAGGTACGAGGTACGGTTCCCTGACATCCAACATCCTTCATTAAATAAATGAAAGAGCATTAAAATATTCCTAATATGACCGTTGGTTAGATTAAATAAAGATAAAGAAATTCAAATATCTGTTTATGACTATCGGTGAGTCAAGTGATCGGTAGGTCATCAGCATCAGCATCAGTGAGACATCTTCGGTGACTCATTTGATCAGCATCGGTGTGTCATGATCGGTGACTCATTAGATCTGGATCAGTGTGTCATCTTCAGTGACTCAGATGATCAGTCATCGGTGTGTCATTATTGGTGACTCATTTGATCTGGATCGGTGTGTCATCTTCAGTGACTCATTTGATCAGCATCGGTGTGTCATCTTCAGTGAATCATTTGATCACCATCGGTGTGTCATCTTTGGTGACTCATTTGATCACCATCGGTGAGACATCTTCGGTGACTCATTTGATCAGCATTGGTGAGACGTCTTCGGTGACTCAGATGATCAGCATCGGTGTTTCATGATCGGTGACTCATTTGATATGGATCGATGCGACCGTTGTCCTTTGATATGGATCGGTGAGACCGTTGTCCTTTGATATGGATTGGTGTGACCGTTGTCCTTCGATATGGATTGGTGCGACCGTTTTCCTTTGATATGGATCGGTGCGACCGTTGTCCTTCGATATGGATTGGTACGACCGTTTTCCTTTGATATAGAGGACTTCCAGAATACTTGTAAATCAATAACAAAGAGATAAAAACATGATCCAACCAATATACACAGATTCACTATGAGATTGTGATTATGTATATGAGAAATCCATCCGGATTAAGTAATCAATGATCTGTGATTATTAAAACATCAATCATGGGAAGAATTCAACAATCTGCCAGAGGGCTCAACCATATCCCCCTTTTTGATAATCACAAATATTAGCCATAAATAAAAATAATATATCATAAATAATAAGGCATAATAAAAACATAATGAGATATAAATCTCCCCCTGAATTTATTCCTTTAAATACTTATGCAAGCATTGCCATAAAAAGGTTCTCCCCTTTAGAGATTCATCTCCCCCATATCCCCTATAGATCCATAGATATACAGATTTCTCCCCCTTTGGGATAATCAAAAACGAGGGAAAACAGATAAAGAAGAGATTAAAAGAAGGCGGCAGTGAGAATAAAAAGAAAAGAGAATAAAGTTTATAAGACATCACAGTACAATCACAACAGGGTTCACCCTATCAACAACAACGCACAACTATTTCTGGGGATGTAACGGGGCTTTTCCTTTGTCAGAAGGATCAATGGTTGGTAAGTTGGAAGGCTTGGAGGCAGGTTGAACTGGGCAAATTTGAAAAGGTGGTAAGATGACTCTAGAGGGTGGAGGAGAGGATGCCACTGGGATTTTCTATGGAGCTGTAGGATCTGGTTGAGAAGATTGTTGAGGAACTGGTCAGAGTTGAGATAGAGCTTGAGCAATGGAGATCTGATTTGGAGCAACATCAGAGGCACTGAGAGGGCCAGCATTAGGATGCACAATGGTGGTGGCTTGTGCATTCAGATAAGGCTTCAAAAGATTTATGAAATTATGAATAACTTCTCCACCATACTGCATAGCCTTCTCAAAATCATCCTTATTATCCATGAACCGTTCCAAGGTAGGAGTAAAATATTGCAACTATCGAACTTGAGTCTTGAAAGCTTTAGTGACTGGAGGTAGTCTCAGATTGTCAGCTAACACTTTGAAATTCACGGTCATCTCATGCTTGGTATAGATTTTTGAAAAGTAGTGATAAATATTTTCCTTGATCTCTCTCTGAGCTTTAATGGCATCTGCTGAATACACTATTACCATCTTATGAATGTGATCATTGTGCTCCTTCATCTTCCTTAATGAGTCCAAATAAAGAACTTGTCTAATGGTGGATAATTCATCATGCACAATCTGCCTTAGATCCTCTAGCTCACGAGTAGTGATCTTGGTTACTTTGGTTGTACTGGCTTGAGCAACTATCTGAGTTATCTCAGCTTTCATCTTTCTCAGATCAGACTTCTTAAGATGTTCAATCAGATTCCTCGACACTTCCATCATACCAGAGATGGTGGATCTAAATTCGTTGGATAAAGTAACTAAGCCAGATTGTAGATCCTTCAGAATCTGATTTAGAGAGGCTATGTGTCTACCAATAAACTCACCAGTATTGGCCAGGTCTGGTTTAATAGCATTTGAAATTTCTTCTCGGACTGTATCTCTCACAGCAGTAAGCAACTCACTTTTGAACTTATCAAAATCAGACTGAGAGATAGTAGAACTAGGTAGATGAGCATCTGCAGCATCAACAGCATGAGCAGACCTTGCCTCAACTAGTTGGCTTTCCATCATAACCACAGTAGATTCTGATTCTTCTTCTTCTTCTTCAGAATACTCTAAACCCAAAATAGCAAAACCAGGGTAATCATCCCAGATAGCAGCACACAGAGTATATTTCGGTTTATCATAACTTTATTTTCCACTGAATTCGATAGAATCTCTCTTGCCATTGACATTTGTTTATGGTACAGTTTGATGAGTTTCTGTTGGAGGTATATTAAGACCATCCACTGGTCGGTTATCACCATCATCATCATTATCACCATCATCATCATCTCCATTCCCATTTCCATTCTTCATAGAAACTTCACTATCAGATACTTCAGTGTCACTAGCTTCTTCATCACCAAGAACTGGTTCTGATTTAGGTAAGGGTAAGGGTGGACTGGCAGGTCCAAAGTCTATTCTTCTCTTAGGTCTCACAGTATCAGGATCACTCCTATCATCAGGAGGTGACATACTTCCTTCTTCTGTTTCAGCTTCTTCCATCCCTTGTTTACCAGACTCTTCAATGTCTTTATTCCTTTCAACATCTACTTCTTCCTCATCATAATAATAAATTGGCTCCTCATCTGATTTCAAACTAGGGTCCCTCAAACCCTTCGGCCTCTTTCCATGATCAGTGGGATTGTAAGATTCATACAACTTGTCCTCATCAGCAACCCAGCATTTCTTCTATGGGTTCCAGTTTATTTTCATCCGTTTACAAATTCCTTTGTTAACACAAAAAGCACTATCAGATTAAGATATCTCATCAACTTCATCAACACATTCCAGATTCTTTAACATAGCAGAGATCATTTTGGAATAGAACAGGGTAGTGGCTTTCTTAGAAGGTTTTACCATTCCATCTATATGCACCATTAGATATCTACACAAATTGATCTTTTCATGGGTCTTTAGTAAAAACAATAGAAAAACATCCTGGTATCTTACAACAGCAAAATCTCCTTTCCTGGGGCAAATTTGGTGCTGAATAAACTTAAAGAGAAGACTGCATTCACCATCCAGCTCTGAGGCAATGATTCTCCTTGACTCTCTGTCTCCAGTCAAAAGCTCTAAAGCTAACTCATAAGAGAATTATTCAATGGTTGGAGGAATTTTTTCAGTATAATCCTCATACCGACCCTCATGGGGTACATTCAAACATTCAACCCATTGTTTATACGAAAAAGATATTTTCTTTCCTTTCACTATAGAAGACATTCTGGCAGCCTCGACACCATCTAAAGTAACTTGAAGATTTATATAAAACTCATGCACTAGATTTGGGTAGTATACATGAGTGTTATCTAAGAACCAGGCTTTCCATACTTGCGAATCTAAATCTTGTTACAACAGCGACTTACTTGTCAAAAGTCAGGCGGAGCTGACTTCCTTTTCTACAGCAACAATCCGAGTTTCCAGGTTCAGATTTACTGATCTTTGAGTGGTACTACTCGACTCGCCTCGAGCATGCTTTGAAGGTACAAGACTTTTTGATCCTTTGCTCGGTCTCTTCTGCTTATCCATTTGACGATTCTGGAGAAGGCAGGAGTTCGAAGGTTCGAAGTAGAGGAGAAGAGAGGAAATAAGGTTTGACGGGAAAGAAATGAAAGGTCGACGGTTTGGGGAATAGAAATAGTCGCGTATCATTTATTTCATCATTTAGGGTTCCCATTATAAAGATAAAAGTAATTAATTAATTACAACATAATAAAAAAATAATAGAATGAAAGATCGGTTTGACAGATCAGTTTCATAGATCGGTTTCACAGATCAGTTTCACAGATCCGTTTCACAGATCGGTTTCACAGATCGGTTTCACAGATCTGTTTCACAGATCCGTTTCACAGATCGGTTTCACAGATCAGTTTCACAGATCTATCATACACAATTCTTGTTTAATAAAATTCATTCCTTCAGAACATAAAGTCTTTGTTGAAATATCATCTATTTGATGTTTAGAACTAATAAATTCTAGAGAAATATCACCTTTCTGATAATGATCTCTTAGAAAGTGATGTCTGATATCAATGTGCTTAGTCCTAGAGTGATACACAGGGTTCTTAGATATATTGATCACACTAGTATTGTCACAGTTAATTGAAACCTCTTTAAAATCAAATCCATAGTCCAATAAAGTGTGTTTCATCCATAGAATCTGTGCACAGCAACTACCAGCAGCAATATATTCTGCTTCAGCAGTAGACAATGCAACTAAGTTCTGTTTCATACTACACCATGATACTAGGTACTTTCCAAGTAAATGACATGTTCCAGATGTGCTTTTCCTATCTAACTTACATCCAACAAAGTCAGCATCTGAATAACTAGTTAGGTCAAATGATTGTCCTTTTGGATAAAACAAACTTAAATTCATAGTATACTTAAGATATTTAAAAATCATTTTAACAGCCAGTAAGTGTGATTCTTTAGGATTAGCTTAAAATCTAGCACACATACACACACTAAACATAATATCCAGTCGACTATCAGTAAGATAAAGTAAACTCCCAATCATGCCTCTGTAATAGGTTTGATCAACTGGTTTCCCAGTTTCATCAACATCCAATTTACAGGTAGTACTCATAGGTATATCACTTTCCTTAATACTATCTAAAACAAAACGTTTTAATAAATCCTTAGTATATTTACTTTTATTTAAAATTATACCATCTTTAGTTTGAAAGATTTGAAATCCAAGAAAATACTTAATCTCTCCCATTAAGCTCATTTCAAACTCATTTTGCATAATCTTTGAAAAATCAGTACATAAAGAATTTTTAGAAGATCCAAAAATAATATCATCAACATAGATTTGTACTATTAACACATCTTTTGAAATCCTTTTATAAAAAGAGTGTGATCAGCTATTCCTTTTGTAAATCCTTTTGAAATAAGAAAGTTTGAAAGTCTTTCATACCAAGCTCTTGGAGCTTGTTTTGAACCATATAATGCTTTAGAAAGTTTAAAAACATGATTTTGAAAATGAGGATTTGAGAAACCAGGTGGTTGTTCTACAAAAACATCTTCAACAATAAAACCATTTAAAAAAGCACCTTTCACATCCATTTGATATAACTTGAAATTCAGATGTGATGCATAGGCAAGTAATATCCTAATAGCCTCTAATCTAGCTACAGGTGCAAAGGTTTCCTTATAATCAATTCCTTCTTCTTGATTGTAACCTTGTGCAACTAGCCTAGCTTTGTTTCTAATGATGTTTCCAGATTCATCAACTTTGTTTCTAAACACCCATTTTGTGCCTATGGTTATAGTGTCCTTAGGTCTTTCTACTAATTTCCAGACTTTGTTTCTTTCAAATTGATTTAGTTCCTCTTAAATAGACATTACCCAAAATTCATCATTGATAGCATCATTGATATTTTTAGGTTCTAACTGTGAAAGAAAAGCTTAATGTTCAACCTGATTTCTTAGAGAAGCTCTAGTCTGTGTTCCTCTATCTAAATTACCTACAACAACATCTAACGGGTGGTTCTTTAGAATACTAGTTGGTCTAGAAAAGGTAGGACTCGAGATTTTAGGTTCATCTACATGTTGAGGTTCAACAGAAGAAGGTTCTAGAAAATTTCCAGAACTTGATGTTTTAACTACAGTTCCACTGTCTTTATCATTATGATTCAAACCAGAGAGATCATCTTCAGGATTTTCAAGAGAGGTCTTAGGTTCATGTGGATCAGTTTCGTCAAATTTTATGTGAACAGATTCTTCCACACATTTGGTTCTTTTATTGAAAACTCTATATGCTTTACTAGAAATAGAGTAACCTAGGAAAATTCCTTCATCACTCTTGGATGCAAATTTGTCAAGATTGTATTTAGTATTAAGAATAAAGACTTTGCAGCCAAAAACTTTGAAGTAGTTAAACTTAGGTTTCCTATGGTTCCACAACTCATAAGGGGTCCTCTTAAGAACAGGTCTGATCAAGACTCTATTGATAACATAACAAGTTGTATTTACAGCTTCAGCCCAAAAATAAATAGGTAGGTCATACTCATTAAGAATAGTCCTAGCAATTTCTTGCAGGGTTCTATTCCTCCTTTCTACTACACCATTTTGTTGAGGTGTCCTAGGGGAAGAGAAATTGTGACTGTAACCACTGTGTGAGCAGTAAGATTCAAACTCATGATTTTCAAACTCACAGCCATGATCACTTCTCAAG
The DNA here is from genome assembly GCA_963277665.1 of Viscum album. Taxonomy (NCBI): domain Eukaryota; kingdom Viridiplantae; phylum Streptophyta; class Magnoliopsida; order Santalales; family Viscaceae; genus Viscum; species Viscum album. Next base: position 1,794,113,466 of record OY728141.1, read on the forward strand.
GTTTTAATTTTAAGTCCACTAAGTTTTTCTACAGAATTGGAATATTTTACAAAGCAAGAACAAGATTCACTTTTGTGAGCTAGAAAATATACCCAAGTATATCTAGAAAAGTCATCTATAAGAACATAGACATAATGCTTCCCATTTAAACTAGAAACTCTAGAAGGTCCAAATAAATCCATGTGAACCAACTCGAGAGGTTTAGAAGTTGAAACTTCTTTCTCTGATTTAAAAAGAAACTTTATGTTGCTTTCCCTTTTGACAGGGATTACAAACTTTGTCTACTGGAAATTCAAGTTTTGGTAGGTCTCTAACTAAGTTCTTCCTAGAAAGTTTTCTAAGTGAGTGTATATTGCAGTGTCCTAATCTTCTATGCCAAATCCAAGACTCTTTATGAAAAGCATTTAAACAAGTAATATTTTTCTTAGCTAAAGAATTTAAATCAACAGCATAAACATTTTCATTTCTTAAAGCAGAAAACACTAAAGCATTTTTAGAATTAAAAACATTGCAAGAATCATTTTCAAATTTAACATAAAAACCATCATCACATAACTGATAAATACTTAACAAATTTTATTTAAGCCCATCAAAAAATAAAACCTTAGAAATTAATATTGTGTCAGTGTTACCAATCTGGCCTAAGCCGATAATTTTTCCTTTTGAGTTATCACCAAAGGTGACAAAGCCTCCATCAACTCTGACTAAGCTTTTAAAGCATGAGAAGTCTCTAGACATATGTCTTGAACATCCACTGTCCAAATACCAAGGCTTTCTACAGGAGCTCTTTAAGCAAGTTCCCTAAAAAATAGATTTAGATAGGAAATGATTTTGGTACCCAGATCTTCTTGGGTTCATACAGGTTAGTAATCAAAGCTTTTGGTACCCAAATTTGTCTTATGGGTCTCGTGAAAGTTTTAGAATCAACAGACTTTGAAAGATAAACCTTATTAGATCCATAACTATGAATATAACTAGTTGAGGCATATGAAGTTTCAGAACTAGCTACATTCTGTCCAGATTTAGGAATGAATTTAGTTTTGGTAATTTTCCTTTGTCCAGGTTGGTATCCTATACCAGTAGTGTATCTAGGTGCTATTTGCTTACCTAGCATCTGAGTAAGAGTATCTTTACCATTTTCAAATTTCTCTAAGTATTTCTTGATTTTCTCATTAGATAATTTCAATTCAGTGTTTTCTTTAATCAACTGAGCAATCTTTTCCATTTCAATATCAAGATCAGATATATGTTTAGCAATTAAAGCATATTGTTTCTTTAAACCTTTGTATTTGTCTTTCATCTCATTACAGGTTTCTTCTAACATATCACAGTATTCAAATAGTTTATATTTTGACATGTTTTATGAGTCAGAATCATCTTCAGAATAATATGAATTTGAAGCAGGAGTTTCAGATGTTACCTCAGAAGTGTTTGTCAAAAAACACATGTTTTCCTTATTTCTGTGTTCAGTTTTAGAAACTTTAGATTCAGTGGAGCAATCCTCAGAAGCACTCCAAGTATCCTTCATGGACTTTTTGTACATACTATCCTTGTAATCATACCTCTTCTTGTATTTCAACTTTGGACAGTCTTCTTTTATGTGTCCCTTTCTTTTTCACTCATAGAAGACAACTTCATCTGATTTTTCAGATTTCTTCCAATTATTTTTCCAATGTCCCTTGCTATCATACTTACCTTTATAATTTGATTTTCTGAAAAACTTATTCTTCCTATAAAACTTTTTAAACCTTCTAGAAATGTGAGCCATCTCATCATCACTATCAGAAGCACTTTCACTGTCTTCACATCTTGAACTCTCATTTATAGCATGAAGCTTCTCTTTATCCTTGTTCTTTGAAGTTTAAGTCTTGAAAGGAACTGACTTCCTTCTAGGATCATCTTATTCTTCTTTTTTAACCTTCAGTTCCTCTTCATACATCATCAACTTGCCAATTAGTTCCTTGACTGGTAGTTCACCAATATCACATGATTCTCTAATTGAGACAGAAGTTCCCCTCCATCTTTCAGGTAGACATCTCAAAATTCTCATAATTTGTTCCATTGATGGAACATCCTTTCCCAGAGAATTCATTGTGTTGAAAATTTCATTAAACCTGAGATACATGTCAGAAATGGGTTCATCAGGCTTCATCTTAAAATTATCATACTTAATAGTATAAGTGTTCAATCTCATTTCCTTAACATTAGTTGTTCCTTCATGAGAAACAGATAAGGTATCCCAAATTTCATAAGCAGTTTTACAAGTAGATATTCTATTAAATTCCTCATCTCCTAAAGCACAGTACAAGGCATTCATAGCTTTGCAATTATTATTTTAGGCAGCCTTAGTAGCTTCATTCCAAGTAGTTCTAACAGTAGTAGTAATTTTATATTCTGATTCTATAGCAGTCCAAATATCAAAACCCATGATTTCTAAATGAATTTTCATCTTGATTTTCAACTGAGCATAGTAAGTGCCATTGAAAAATGGTGGTCTATTGGTAACAACACCTTCAAGTCTATTATCCATGATAGCTTGCTTAATGCAAAGATTTTAAAGAGATAAAAATTTATAAATAACAGAAATTTTAAGAACTTTAAAATACAACTAAAATCACAGTTGAAAAACAGAGTACTTTAGAAAATATTTAAACAACCTCTGATACCAATTGTTGGTCGGAGTGGATACTCAAGATGGGGGTGAATTGAGTTCCAATTAAAATTTCTGTTTTAAAACTTTGTCTTAAAAACCCCCAAATAAAATACTGAATTAAACTGTAGTGAATTTATATCAAAGTAAAGGTTCTGTTGGGTTCTCAAGGGATTTATTATTTCCCAGTTGATCAAAACAGAAATGTTGATTAACTTTTGAAACCAAATTATTGATTTACAACTAATATAAACACTTGCGAATTTAATTATCAAAGTGACTTTAAAACAGTTTTGGTTTTAAAGTAATTAGCAGCGGAATAAAAGAATAACTTTGAAAGATATAACACAACAGATATAACCAAGAGGTTCAGTCTCAAGCCGAGACTTAGTCCTCTCAACAATTTGTATAAATTTGATCCACACCCTAGATCGGGGTTTACAACAGTTTACAACTGTCCAGGTCCAAGACCTCCACCACTGTTATTCGTGGGAAACAAAACAACAGCAAACTAGCAGTCCAGGTCACACACGACCTCTACCACTAACTCAGTGGGAAATAAAAGATGTAAGAGTTTGAGTGAGGATTTACAGATCCTCCAGTTAAAGTATAGGAGACAGTGTGTGTGTTAAATGCAGGAGATAACACACACTGCTCGAAATGTGAAATAATAAATCACAGAGCAGAGATGTAGAGTTTAGAAATGGCTCTAGTGATTGCAGTGAAGCTTTAGACTCCATGAGTTTGATAAGAGATTATTTTGAGTCCTCTTCTAGTTTTTTGTCTGAAAAACATAGTGTCGTCTACTTGGCATCCAGATTCAGAGATGGTGAGAAATGTAGTCGATAAAGTTCTTCAATGTCCTCATGAATGTACAGAACTCTTCTTGAGTAAGCTTGAGTGTGTATGAGGTTCTGTGTCTTCTTATTGTGAGGTCTTCTCTCGTCTTCCATGGTTATCTCATCCACCACTCTTTTTGCTCATGTAAGTCTTGTCGTTGTTACCCAATGTATTTGCACCAGCAGGGACTTCTTGTATTTATGGAACGAGCTCCATTAAAATAAATGATTTCTTTTTGCAGGTACGAGGTATGGTTCCCTGACATCCAACAACCTTCATTAAATAAATGACAGAGCATTAAAATATTCCTAATATGACCATTGGTTAGATTAAATAAAGATAAAGAAATTCAAACAGCTGTTTATGACTATCGGTGAGTCAAGTGATCGGTAGGTCATCAGCATCAGCATCGGTGAGACATCTTCGGTGACTCATTTGATCAGCATCGGTGTGTCATGATTGGTGACTCATTTGATCTGAATCGGTGTGTCATCTTCGATGACTCAGATGATCAGTCATCGGTGTGTCATGATTGGTGACTCATTTGATCTGGATCGGTGTGTCATCTTCGGTGACTCATTTGATCAACATCGGTGTGTCATCATTGGTGACTCATTTGATCAGCATCGGTGTGCCATCTTCGGTGACTCATTTGATCAGCATCAGTGAGACATCTTTGGTGACTCATTTGATCAGCATCGGTGAGACATCTTCAATGATTCATATGATCAGCATCGGTGTGTCATGATCGGTGACTCATTTGATATAGATTGGTGCGACCATTGTCCTTTGATATGGATCGGTGAGACCGTTGTCCTTTGATATGGATCAGTGCGACTGTTGTCCTTCGATATGGATCGGTGCGACCGTTGTCCTTTGATATGGATCGGTGTGACCATTGTCCTTCGATATGGATCGGTGCGACCGTTGTCCTTTGATATAGAGGACTTCCAGAATACTTGTAAATCAATAACAAAGAGATAAAAACATGATCCAACCAATATACACAGATTCACTAAGAGATTGTGATTATGTATATGAGAAATCCAATCAGATTAAGTAATCGATGATTTGTGATTATTAAAACATTAATCATAGGAAGAATTCAACAATCTTCTAGAGGGCTCAACAGACTGGATGGAGTGGATTGAGAGGATATTCAACATTTTTAAGACACCTAAGGACTCTCTGGTCAGTTTTTTTCATGTATAATCTTGAGTGACCGAGAAGGGAATTGAGGGACCCTGTTGTGCAAGATAAGTTCCATGAGGAACTTACCTGGGCTTCTTTCCAGAAAATATTTAACTATAGATTTTATTTTAGGTTTTTATGTGGGTAAAGACTCATGAATTTCAAAACTTGGACCAATGAGAGCTTTCTGTTCTAGATTATTCCATGTATTTTATTAATTTTGTGCATTTGGAACAAGAGTTAGTCACCAATGATTACCTGAAGGCACAGAGACTTGATTTGGGATTAAGGGATAATATTTGGTTGATGATGATTCTCTTATGCGTTCCAACCTTTTTTAAGGTATTTTATAAGGAAGCTTTGGAATAGGTGGATATAGTTGGGAAAATAGGCTTGGGTCAAGACTTGGTTTGTGATTTTGTTAGCCAAGGTGTATCTGCTGGCCAGAAATGGAAGTGTAAGGGTAGCCAATTTTCTTTAGGACCAGTTTAATGGGAATTTTCAGAATAGCAGTTGGTTGTCCTCTATCAGTGTGGAATTCTTTGTCATACCAAGCCTAATTGTACATATGTTCCAAATAATTTTCATTATTGTGGAATATATAGTCATATGAGGTGTTTTTTTAAAGGATTCCCCAAGTTAGTTAGGATATACCCACTCACAGAAAGGGGTTTTAGGTCCATATCGGTGATTCTAAGGGTAGTGGGTATTATCCTCAAGACAATAAGGCTTTTTATTTTCCTAAGAAATATTAGGGAGGAGATAAGACCAGATGTATATATGTAATGGAGTATACACCAGAGGAATCTAAATAAGGTCCAAGTACTTTAAAGGTATGGTATGTATTTCATCTTATACAATGCTAAATTTGTTTGATATATGTGATACTCATTATTTTATAACAAAAAATTTAGTTTACGTGTTATTATTTGATTCGGAGATTATTCCATTCTTGTTGGATCTTTCCATTCCTTTGGGAAATAGGTTTAAACAAGGTTTCAAGTGTTCCACATATCTAGTGAAAATAGATGACCTTGAGGTGGAGTGGGACTTCATGGTGGTTAATATTGATATCTTTGACTTGATTATTATCATGGATAAGATAATCAGTTTTATGTCCAGATTGACTGTTATTGTCATCAAGTTATGTTCTTATCTCCTGATGGGTTCACTCATGTCTTTTAGGGTGAATGGGATTCTAGGTATAAGAGAGTGGGGTATATTATTCATTAAAATAGGGTGATCTCATGTCATTTATCTAAGATATTTCTTGATGATATTGATCCTAGTTTAGATAGTTTACTTAGTGTATTGGTGTGTGCATACCCAATGGTATTTCCTGATGATTTTTTTAGTTGAGTTTACCATTAACTTGTTACCTAGAATGATGCCTATTAATATACCATATTATCAAATAAAACCTACTAAGTTGGTTGAAGTCAACGTCAAATTTACAAACCTCAAGGATAATGGATTTATTCATCTTGTTGTGTCACCATGGGTTTTTCCTTCCCTCTTCCCTAATAAGGCTAACAGGAGCCTTAGACATTGCATGGATTATCTAAAGTTAAATTAGGTTAACATCAAAAAAAAAATCATTTTCCTAGGATTGATGATCTATTAGAATATCTTAAAGGGTCTTTTTGGTTTCCAAATATTGACCTTTAGTCAAGGTACCTCCAGTTGAGAGTTCGAGAAGATTATATACCTAAGACATCATTTACTAGTCGGTATGGAGATTTTTTATTTTGGGTTATGTTATTCGGACTCAATAACTCTATGATGGGATTTATGTATTTAATGTACCAGATCATTCATCTATTCTTGGAATCATTTGTTATTTTATTCATGGATGATATTTTGTTATACCTCAAGTCATATGAGGATCACATGGACCATTTTTATATCATTATTAGAACTTTGATAGAATATCTCTTATATAGAAATATTTCCAATTTTGAGTTATAGATTTAAAAAGTGATGTTCTTGGGGAATTGTTTATCTTATAGGGGTATCTTAGTGGATTGTGGAAGGATACAGGTTGTTATGTCATGAGAGAGTATTATAAATGTGTTTGAGACACAAGGATTTTTTATGTTTTCTGGTTATTACATGTGGTTTGATACAATATTTCCCCAAGATTGCATCTATAATGAAATATTTAACCCATATGGGTGTAAATTTAGAGTGGAATGAAATATTTAAGAGATATTTTGAGAAACTAAAGAAGAATTCAAATTCATATCCAGTTTTGATTCTTCCAGAACCGGATTTGGGTGATGACATTTTATTATATTCTTTTGGTATGGGTTTGGGGTGTGTTTTAATATAGGGAAAATAGGTGGTGGCCTATGGATCTTTCTAGTTATTCCCTCATGAGAATAACATCCCTATCCATGATCTTAATTTGTTAATTTTTATTCATTGACTCAAAATTTGGTGTCACTACCTCTTTATGGAGAAATTTATGGTATATTATGGTCATAAAAACCTAAAGTATATTTTCACTCAGAGATATTTGAACTTGCGATAGATATGATGGGTTGAGTATATATATGACTTTTATTTTGATTTTTCTTATACTCTTAATAAAGGTAATGTTTTCATTGATGTGTTTAGTAAGAAATTACTAACACATGACATGAAGGAATCTATGGAGTATTGGTCTCTGATGAGTTTTTTTTTGAGATGATCTTGGGAGTGAAAGAAGTTGGTGGGAAGGTGTACTTGGATTTTATAAGTTCTATCTCATCATTTAATGAGTGATTTTTGCTCAATCAAGTACCTAAAACTGAGTGTCATAACTTTAGTGAATTCATAAATGGTGGGGAGACCTTGGTTGAGTTTTCTTGGTCTCTAAGTGGAACCTTTTGTTTCCAAAGAAGGCTAGTCATTCATATTTATCCCAGGAATGATTTTTTAGACAAAAGACACCATTATCATTGGTCTTTTTACCCTAGGAATACCAAGATATATCCTTACTTGAGACATTAGTATTTTTTTGTGGATGAGATGGTTAATTGTGTATTTTTTATCATAGTTCCTTACATGTTAGATAATTAATATGGAGAACTAGAGACCTGCTGGTTTGTTGCAACCCTTACACATTCTGGTATGGAAGTGGGATTATATTTCCATGTACATTATAATTAGTTCACCTTTAAATTATAGTATGAAGGATATGATTTGTGTGATCATTGATTGACTCATTAAATCAATGCATTTCCACCCTATTATAGAGATTATGAAAGTATAATATCTTGGGGACCTATATGTCCATGATGTTGTGAGACTTCATATGGTTCCCTCTCTGATTGTTTTTCATTGGCACCCTATTTTAACATATAGCTTTTGGAATGTTTTACAAGAGGTGATGCTTTATCATTTTAAATTGAACATGAAATATCACCCTCATATGGATGGACATATATATAGGGCTATCCAAGTACTTTAGGATATGATATGGGCATGTTTACTTCATTTTGATGGTTCTTGTGTAAATAAATTACCTTTGGTATGTTTTATTGATAACAATAGTTATCATCCCTCGATTAAAATGGTTCCCTTTGAGGATTTCTATGGGTGGCCATATTGATATCCCTTGTGCTAGACATATTGGGGAGGTAGGTCCTTTTTTGGTCCTACTATTGTTTAGGAATTGATGAAAAGGAGAAGTGAATCCAAAAGATATTGATATTGAAATAGATTCATCAGAAATCCTATGTAAACCATCATCATCAGTCGTAGTTTTTTGAAGCTGGTGATTGGGTTTTTATCAGAGTTTCACCTCACATAGGACATCATCAGTTTCGTAAATAGGGTAAATTGGCACCGAGATTTGTTGGTCCATTTGAGATTATGGAGTGTATTGGAAATTTTTTGTATTAGTTGGTCTTTCCATCTCATTTGACTTCCATTCATGATGTTTTTCATGATTCCCAACTATTGAGGTGTCAACTGGATCCTTACCATATGATTTAATGGGAGGATATTGATCTTGATACCAACACCACTGTAGTTGAGAAACGAGTTTAGATTATGGATCACTAAGAGAAGATATTTCATGAAAAAAAATTCCTTTGGTCCAAGTACTATAGTAGTGCAGATGGTATAGCCATGAGATTTGGGAGTAGGAATTATTGATGAGGTAGTAGTGGCCTTCACATTTTTCATGTCCAATATCATGAGGACTTTTTGGGGATATAAATTTTTTATGGTGGGGAGATTGTAACATCATGTTACCTACTTTCATGTAATCTTTGACTCTTGTTTTGATTCTCTTTTTATTTTGGTGTGTTTTGAGATTATCAAGGATGGAGATTATTTATTTGGAAAATGACATAAATTTTGAGGATGTGTGTTTGTTTGGATTAATGGAGTCGAAGAATAAATGTGACAAAATATTTAGATAGAATTAGGATATTGTTGGGAGTTTTCTACAAGGGTCTGTATTTGGTACTGCCTGCATGACATATTTACGCCATAAATTTTTGGATTACGGTGTACATTTAGTAATAGGCACAAACTATAGAAATTATATGGGATGTAAAACCTTTTATTCATTAAAATGATTTTATTTCATAAAACTAATTCTTACAATGTAAAATAATCACTTAGCATAATTTAACCTGAGGTAATGTATTTTTTATTTTAAATCAGTTATGTAGAATTTAGGCATAATAATGAGAGTTATACCATAAATATCATGTGTCCTGTAAAATTTATTCACATATTTCATAACTCCTTTCTATTTTATTATTTCTCTTTCTCCCATGATCAAGTGTTCTCTCCCAGTGCATTTGGAGTGTGTTATATTCTCCGGGTCATTTTTAATAGTGCAGTTGATTGCCAGTTTAGTGGGTTGTCTTCCCTCGGGTATTTTTGATCTTCCAATCCCTATTTATCTTTGTTTATCTTGGATTATTATTTTAATTTTTGGGGTTTTTTATGTTTTAATGACTATAATGAAATATTGCTCAATACTTTGTAGTTTTCCCGCATTCCTTTTCTTTTGGAGGAAGATATGCTTGTTTCCAATCTCTATTGTAGAAGGAAATTAGGTTTCCATCATTCTTGGGGTAGGTGTATCTTTATAAGGGGTTAATTCTAGAATTATTTTATGTTCTTGTCAATTGTATTTGGTTTATTAAATGAAAATATTTTTTTGTATGAGATTAATGTTTTTATAGGTTTTTTCTCTAAAAATGATTTTTTTCACACCATGTATCTGATTAAATGTTTTGAATAGTGGTTTTAGTTTTTAAATGGGTTTTATAGATTGAAAATAGAAATAATTTGATGTCAAAAGGATTTATTAAATTTGATCATGGTTTTTAAATGGATTTCGACTAACATAGCACATTGGGTAACCTTGGGTCCATCAGAAAATAGACTTTTCACTCTTTTTGTATGTAATTACACATGAGATTTTATGTCACTTTAGTGTGTGTAATTCTAGAAGAATTTATATTGATTAGATCAACCATAGGCCTGTATTGGGGTTTTTCTTTCATGTATAGAATGTAAACCCGTTGGTTAGATCCCAAATGGTGTGATCTGTCATTTATTATTGGCTTATCACATGATGGTATTTTCATTATTATTTTCTAACATACTTATCTTATAGAATATCCATGGTTTCTTAGATATTTTATTTCATACATGACATATTCCTAGATTAGGTGAATATGGTATGATTTTATGAAAACCAAAAGAGTATTTTACAAAATGGTTTTATTTTCTGAATACGCATTTTAGACTAGATTTTCTTAAAAGATAGAACTAATAAATTACTAATTTTAGAACTAGAATAGATTCATTTATAATATAAAACTTGGATTTGTTCTCAAATACTACTTTTTATTTTGGGAATTTTTAGGTTTTTTATAGGAATTGATTAATGGGAAGGGAATTTATTAGCATGAAAGTTTCTCTTGTTATCATCAACTTTGTAGTGAGATGGTTTAGTGGTGACTTATGGTCACTCAGGGTCTTGTTTAGTCTATTCATGATTTATATTTCTATTTTTACCAGTTTTTCTTGACTTTGTGTGTCTCATGGATATGTTATTTTTTTATACTACGTGACATATTGTTTTTCCTTGTTAAGGTTTATCTTGAGACATGTTACTTCTACTTTTTTGTAATTCACAATCTGTAAGAGCTTCTTGGGTGGCTTGTATAGAAAGCCCAGGTTGGTTCGTTATATCATTTTTCATGGTTCTTGGTCATTCATAATGATAAATATATCATCATATATTCTGATGGGGGACATAGATTTAGGGGGGAGATCCTCCCCTAGGGAAATACTCATTATCCGGAGAATCTATCTTATGAGTTGGGTGTATTTGTGTATCTTCCAATATGAATTGGGGAGGGATAAATTCATCATATTTCTGCCCCAAAATTTGGGACCTACTAATCATGTGCACATCATAAAAGATTATCCCAAAATCTATGTTTTTTTTAAAGTAAACCAGTGGAATTTTATTAAAAAAGGAGGGATTACACTAGACGAAAGGATGGAGTTTTGTTATCCCAAAATCTATGTGTACCAAGTGTATCATGTTCGTGTTTGGAATCTACTTACTATTCAAGTTGGGATATTTTTTTTATTATGATGGTATTAGGGATATAGTACCCATAATACTTCATATAGATCTACAACCTTTAGATCTTTCCCAATATCTATGTAGTTATATAACACCCAGTAGGTCTAACCCCAATCCACGTCAAAGGCACCTCCATGGTGAATATCCCAACATTAATCCCAACCCAATATTTGGTCATTAGGGGATTCCTTCATAATAAGGAAATAACTACAAACCCTAGATTTTGGGACGTGTCATTGTTATTCTTAGATTAGAGGGTTATACCATAGAACATATACATCCAAATAGCCAACCTCCCGGATTAATACTCCCACCATCAAAATGTTGGCTTGGGCTAGTTCATGATAACAGTTGGTTAAGATTTAAGGCTGATTAGTTGGCCATGATTTAGGTATGGGTGCATCTACGAGAAACCCAAATTCATATATGAGATTTATTTTTGATATAAGATGGTATTACAGATCCTTTATCAATAAATATGATATAATTAGGTTTCCTAGGGAGATATTAATTCATTTACTAGCTTCCACACTATTTATGATCTCTATTCACCTCATGTTAGCAACTCAAGTATATTATTCCAAAGTCATTTCAATAAAATACAATGTGATTAAATTTTTTTATGGAATTAGATAAAATAAAATTAAAATGTAAAATTAAGTAATTTCATACTAACTTTATGTGACATTTTTTCCACATAAAATAAGAACCATTAAAATAATAAATTGTCACATAAGATCTTTTTGAAGATAGGAAGTTTAGATAAACCTTCCACGTTATCTCAGTAGAGTGCATTAATTAAATTCATATTTAATCTATAGAATTTTTCAAACGGAGATTCATTCATAGAAGGATTAATATATAAAATTAAAAGGAATATATTGTTGTTTGGGAAGAATATTTGGTTGACCACAATGTAAATATTGAGGGACCCCTCGATATACATGTAGGGGGTATCTTATGGCCATCATATAAATTTTATACAAGCTACAGTATTCTACTAAGAATTAAAAAAAACTTAATTCAATTTATATCTAATTATAATGGGTTCATTTTTTGAAACTCAAAAAATCTGATCATCACCCTAAAAAAGATCAAAGAAAAAAGCATGAATAAAATAATGAAAATATGTTAACGGAAAATTTATTGTGAAGAAAATATGATAATCTATGGAAATTCCGTTAATATATGGTTTTATATGATCCTTAACAATTGAAATTATATTAAAATAGACTAAAAGTATTATTTCACATCTATATTGATCCTTCATGGCCAACATTACTTTTTTACATCCGGGAAATATTTCTTTAGGGTCATAGATGATCCTCAGTGTCATTTTGTGAAGGCGATACAATGATATTTCACAGTCACATAACTCTTGACAATAGTAGATCTTATGAAACCATATATCCTAGGAATGTGATCACATATAGTGTAACACCTTGAGATTTTTAAAAATAATATTATGTTCGATAGTGTGTACGACATGTAACAGAGACCCTAAACAAATCATAAAATATTATTATCTAAATATGTTTGGTATAACCTAATCATTAAATTGTATGTTTTGAATAATATTAACCAATTTATGAAATTTATATAAATTTCACACTCAATACAAATTTATTGATTAATTATTATTAAATATGCACTCAATTTTTTATTAGTGATTTTATTCTTCAAAAATACATTTTCTTTAAAAATGGTTTTCATTTATTTTTATTTTTGAATATTATAATTATTTTATAGAAATTATTTTAATTATATATGATAAAAAGGATTTATTTTTTAAAATCAGTAGGTCAAAATTACCTTAGAGTAAATTTTAGTAATTTTTCTAAAAATATTTATTTTCTAGTGAATAGTGACAAATACTTATTTTTTTGAAAACTGTGTTATTGATTCTAGAATTTAAAAAGTGGAATTTAGTTTTTATATAATTTAAAAGTAATATTAGTTCCCTTATACTATTAATAATCCAAATATGTTCATTAGAATAAATATTATGGTTCAATTTAGTAAAATAACATTTTTATACTTAAAAAGAATTTTTTGGAAGAAAAATAATTATTTTTCATTATGTTTTTTGTTTTAGTATTAAATTAATTTCTGAGAATTTTATAAATTGAAGCTAAAAAATTATATTTCATATTTTTAATCAGGATGTCTAAATTTAGTAAATATTTCCCTTTTATTTCTGATCATTATGAATAGTAACCTTAGAAAAAAACATCATAGTAAGGGTAAATCGAGTAATTGCGGTTACAAATAATTTTATAAGGACTACAAAATGACCCTAAATCTTTACTTTATCCAATTTTATTAGTTTATTTTAGAAATTCCCATCCAAATTTCTAAAATATTGTAACTTTGTGCCACATTTCTTTAATTTTCACCTATATATTATTTTATGTAAAGAAAAGTCAAAAATACCATTCTCTTTGTTTTATTATCCCTAAATTTTTGACATAGGAATGAACATTGGATATTTATGGTTATAAAGGGGATATTTGGAAGAAAATTTATTTTTTTATCATGTTAATTTATTTTTAATTTCTAAGAATGAAATAATTACCTTAAATTATTTCACAACGTCGATACAATATTTAAACAATTAATAGAAAAATACAATAAATGAATTTAAAATTTTGTAAAGTTATATGATTTGAATTAGTTATTATTTACAATGAATTTTTAGATAAAATATAAAATATTATATAGGTTTTAAATTATTATATTAAAATTATATTTTTTTCTGGATTTGTTCAATGTCAAATTAAATGAATGTTTCCAAAAATGACATAAATGTTATTTTATAATAAATAATAATTTATTAAATGATTTTAAATTCCTAAAAATAAAATATCCATGCATTTTATTGGAATGTATTTTAAAATATCAACTACGGTCCATTTATGAAGCAATTTCCCTTTTATAGTAACTATATTAACCCCTAAAGAGTAAAACGTTTATGATTACAGAAATTATCAAAAAGTATTAATGAGGGTTAAAACAAATAGATGAGGGTAAAAACCTAATATAATCATGTCAAATTTTAATTTTATGAGATTGTTTCAATCCATACCCATCCTATATTCTTTTTATATCAATTTTTATCCTTTTACTATGAAAATAAATTTATATTAACTTCATATTTTAAGTAATTCCATGAGTTACCCTCCTCTCACATATAAAAAGACACCTTTTATCCTCTTTTTCCGCACTTAAATAGTCTTTTAGTTCATCCAAGACATATCCAAATCCCTTCTTAACATCCCTCCTCATATTTTATAGGTATTTTTTGGGTATAATATCTGCCTTATAGGGTTTAATGTATAAATAAAAGGAAGTTGTTTAAAGAAGATATATATACTTTAACCTAATGTTTTAGTTTTATTTCTTATTTTACTTCCTCAAAATATTCTAAAAACATGCTAAAATAATACTACCAATATCTTTAATAAACTGAGATTTTATTACATTAATTTCATCACCCTTATCCATCTCCTCTTCCATTAAATGGGAAATTAAATCATCGTTATCACTACTACAAAACTGGCGTTTAACAACACTGGTATTTATCAGTCCTAGAAAAAAGTGCAGACATATAGAATCTTTATCAGTTCTAAATAAAGAGCTAATAAATTTAACACTTTATGAGTGCTTTATTTTAGCACTGATAAAGGTCCCATTTGTCAGTGCTTTATTTTTAACACTGATAAAGGGTGCCTTTATCAGTGCTACATTTTTAACGCTCATAAAGGATTCCTTTATCATCTCTTTTTTTAGCACTAATAATGGTCTGAATAAATAAAATTAAATAATTAAATAAATAAAAATAAAAAATTAGTTTATTAAAAAAATATTACAAATTTTTTTAATTTAATAATTATTTATAAAAATGAATAAATTTATTCTAATATACATATATATATTATAAATACTAATAAACATTATTTCCAAAATATATAGATATGAAAAATGAAAATTAAACAAATTAAAACTAAATATAAGTAAATTGAGAAAAATATTAAACAGTTTACTAATTAGATGATTATTGAAAATGTTAATAAATATTATATATTAAATATATAGATATATATTAATGAATATAAATATGATTTATATATTGAAAAATAATTATTCACTAAATTTAGTGAATAATGGTTTATAATAAAAAATTAATATGAATTAATAATATTAACTAATTGTATAGAGTAATGGATATATAATTGAATGTCGTTTTATTTTTCAATTTAATAGAGATCAAATGTGTGTTATATTGATTTCAAATATATGTAATTAATTCATTTTTATATTGAATGTACACAAAAAAAACTTATCAATTTTTTCAATATTATTAAAGTGTACTTAATTTTAATTTTTTCAATTTCACTCATTTTTAACACACATACACATAAAATTATATTTTCATTGATAGTTTTAAAAAATATATGTAAAAAATATTTATAAATAAATATATTTAAAATTTTACATGCTATAATTATAAAATTGTATATTTATAATTATAAATAAATAAATGTTTTTTAAAAGTATTTATATTATTATAAATAAAAAATTATATATATTAAAATAATTATTAAATTTATAATGAATTTACATAAATAATGAATATATTTACTATAATTATATTTATATATATTTATTAAATATATATATATTAGTATATACAATGATATAAATATTCTTTTTTAAAAATACTTATATATTTATAAATAAATAATTATATACTTAAATAATTATAAAATTATAAAAAATATATTTAAATAAGGAATATATTTACTATGTTTATATTTATATATATTGATTAAGTATATATATATTTGAAAAAAATTTATTTATAATTATAATTATAAATCCATTATCAGCACTTAAGTAATAAGCTCTTATAAAAGAAATCTTTATCAGCACTTTTTTAGCACTGATAAAGATTAGACTTTATCAGTGCTAAAAACACTAATAAATATGGATTTTATCTTTATTTTTTTAGAATTGATAAGGACCTACCTTTATCAGTGCTAAAAAAACACTGATAAATATGCCTTTTTATCAGTGCTTAAATAATAAGCACTGATAAAGGTGTCCCGATCTAATTAAAAAACCTAACCTATTATGAACCCTTAAAGCATGCTTATCATTCATTACCCCTCTCTCCAATGCTGATTTTCTCCCACCATTCCCACAATTGCTTCACCCTAAGGTCCCATATCAGTTCAATGGTGTTCTGAATCATTCAATCTTGACCTCAGAGTACAACCTGACATTGGTAGTTCTTAATCTCACCATTATTTTCCATTTTAAGCAGCATCGCCCTTTGGTGGAAACCTTTGATAGGTTAATATTTTACTCTTGGGGGTTACAATATTGATCAATGGTAGGTTTTCTTGACAAAAGGGACATCCTAATTCAATTTTCTTTAGTGGAAGATTTGGTTAGGCTTAGTCTAGTGCCCCTTGTAGCTGCAATGGGTTCTGGTTCTATCTATTCAGGTGTTCATATGAATTTCATATGAAGTGATAAATTTCAATAGTAGAAATTTGGGTTGGTTTCTGAAATATCCCTTTACCTTTTCAAAATACAGTGATTATACGCATTCTAGGGAATATCATTGGTAGATATTTATGTTCTGATAGTAGAACGCAATCAGTTTATCAACTTGTTTATCCTCGCATTTTCCGGGAATTTGATGTCTAGAGAGTGCCTATGGATTATATTTGGATTATAGTGGGGGAATAATTTTGATGTAGTAGGTTGTGTGGTTTGAATAATGGGTTAATTTTTGTGGTTCCTGCTAGAAATTGGGTCATTCTACACCAGGTTGTAGGCGAGATCCCAAGAACCGCCAACTATAGTAGGTTATGGTTTCTGGAGATAACGACAAGGGCATCAAGCCTAGTGTTGGTGAAGGGTAGATGGGGTAGAGTAATTTTTAATTTTCTACTAACCCATGCAATAAAAAGGCTATTCAATGAAAGTCTCGGGGAGGCACGTCTCCTTGGTGAATTAAATCTTGAATCACACATACCCACTGCCTCTAGTTTCTCGAACAACATCTGGCATTTGACATCTGGTTAGAATTAGTGTTTCTAATAAAACACCAAGATATAGATCTAAGGGTCTTGGATTTTTCTTAACTTAGCAAAGTAGGCTTGTTTTTTCCTTTGTAAGTTCTAATTTTCTTTCTGTATTTGTCATTTTGATATCTAGATCCAAGGGTTTCATATTTTCCTTTGTAGAATTTTATTTCTGTATTTTGTGCTCCGGTTGTTGTATATTGTTTTGATTTTATTTATGATCCCTTTTTTTCTTGACTACTATTTTTGGATATCCAATTTTGGTCTTTTTAAATTTCTGTTTTTAATCAATTTGATTTACTATCTACATTTATACCCCAGCTTCCTTTGCAAGCTTAATTTTGTCGATGTTTTGAAATATTAGTGAATAGCCTATGTTTCTAAGATAAACTAATTAAATAAATATTTATACCACTATATAAACAGTGGAGGTTTTGGATATAAAAACCTTGAATGAATGAGAAAATTGATTTAGATGTGTATGGGATAAACATTGTAAGGGTTGGTGTGTTTTATCCTTTATTTGTGATATATCTTATTAACGTGTATTATTTCTTTATGAAAACTTCTTTATGGACCTCCCTAGAATTTCAAGTATGGGTCAATGCATAATATACGGTCTCCCTATAATCCTTAGTTTTCTATATCATTTGTTCCAAAAAATAGAATAAAACTTATCAAATTCTATTTATTAGAAATTATTTTTAGGTATTCATAATTTTAGGTCTATATATACTTTTTAGGTCTACGTATACATTTATTTAATATTAATATAATTTATACTTAAATAACCAATAAAATATTGTAAAATCATGTTAATTTCAATATAATAAAAATGAGTAACTATATATATATATATATATTAAATAATTAAACATTCCAAAATTTGAATAATTATATTGTATACAAAATTAACTAGATTAATAATTATTTTTAATTAATATAATTTAAAAATTATTATTAGTATTTTTTTAGTTTCATTAGAAAAAATAGTATTATATATATATATATATAAATATATTTTATATTTAAATGAATTTAAATATGATCAATAATATATATATATATATATTTATTTATTTATATTAAAATAAAGTTAATAATATAATACATATATATATATATATATATAGATTCAATTTATTTATCTATGTATCGAATAAGTATTGACTTCCATTTTATAGTTTTTGATAGTGGAAGGTGTGAATCTCATTTAGGATTATTGCCTATCGAGGTAAGTGTAAACAATGTACATGCCTCTATAGACCTCTTTTTCTAGTCATATAAAACCCGATAATTTTTTAATAAAATAAAATATATTATGAAAAGTTTTTTCGAAAAAAAAACATTAAAAAATACTCAACCAATTATTTTATTATTATTTTTTCGAGTCTTTGTAGATAATTTTGAGGATAAAAATGAAATTAATTCATCATTAACTCTACCTCCATGACAAATCAAATAAATTAATTTCAGTAACATGAACTCTTCAGTTGAAATTAAACCACAGAAACCCAAGACCCCCGGGATGCAGAGCACTGCAGTTTCATTTTCTGATTCTTCCATCTCCACCCTCTCTATTTCTTTCCCACCTTTCACTCTATTGTTTCTTTGGTTGTGTGGATATTTTCTCTAGAAGGAGTTGGTGTAAATATAGGTTTCGAGTTAATAACTAGTTTTAATGGTGTAATTCTTGAAAACAGGTGGTATTTCCCCTTGTAGAGAACACAATGAAGTACAATTCTCATCCTTATCATCTCATCTCCCAAATAATTATCATTT
The DNA here is from genome assembly GCA_963277665.1 of Viscum album. NCBI lineage: Eukaryota > Viridiplantae > Streptophyta > Magnoliopsida > Santalales > Viscaceae > Viscum > Viscum album. The sequence goes on from OY728141.1 coordinate 1,794,132,634, forward strand.
CATTTTGTTGTTTTACACACATTCCCCATCTCTTATGGATATTCACCTATGTTGCTTGAAATACAGTAAGTACTAGTCATCCATGGTATGAATAGTGCTCAAATTAGTATAAGAAACATAAAATATATAGGGGTGAGTCTCAAGGAAACAAAATGAAATAATAACTATTTGGGAGATGAAACTGATGAGGGTAAAAATTGTACTTCATTGTGTTCCCTAAAAGGGGAAATGACTCCCATTTGTGAGAATTACATCATTAATACAAATTATTAACTCGACACCTCCATTGAAACCAAATACTTCCATATAATAGATCCAAAAAACCATAGAAATGATAGAGTGAAGGTTGGGAAATAAATAGAGAGGGTGGACATGAAAGAATCAGAATACACAACTACATCACTATGCATCACGAGGTTCTAGTGTTGCTACAATGTAATTTCAGCTGAAAAGTGTATGTTACTGAAATTAATTTATTTTATTTGATTTGGAGGTAGAGTTAATTATTAATTACATTTATTTTTATCTTAAAAATTATCCATAAGTATCTGAATAAAACTTTATTAAAATAATTGGTTGAGTATTTTTTTAATGTTTTTTCGATAAAACTTGGTTTTTTTAATAGGTTTTATTTTATTAAATAATTATAGGGTTTTATATGAATGGAAAAGGATGTCTATAGAGGTTTTTACTTCGTTCAAAGTTAGTGAAATGCTCCATAAGTCATTTGAGACGTATAGGAATCAGCCACACCTCAATTCGATGCATGGTGTGAGAGCTATGACTCAATGTATCCATTATCAATTTAAAATCAACATTTTAGTTCAAAAATTGTCACTCACTAAAACCAAAGAAAATTTTCTGATACTGTATTGTTAATTTAATACAATGATTAATAATTAATTTTTGATGCTTAGGAATCGACATCACATCAAACTGACACACGATATGATCGATATGAGTCAAAGTGCGTGTTTCCAATTTAAAATGACATTTTAGTAAAAAAGACAAGAGATGTACTCAAAATCTATAAAACACATTCAATTTTTTTATAATTTATTAAAATTATCCATAAGTCATTTGAGACGTGTAAGAATCATCTGCACCTAAATCTGACTCATGGTGGGACCGGTATGACTCCACTTGCATTTTTTATTTAAAAATGACATCAATTTTAATATAAAGGACAAATGACCAACTAAAACTGATAAAAAAATTAATATTGCATTTATAATTTATATAAATGATCTATAAGTCATTTATGACATTTTGGAATCAGTCGAACCTCAATCTGACGCATTTTGTGCCCGGTATGACTCAATGTGTCTGTTATCAGTTTAAAATCGATTACTTAGTTCATAAAATGTCACTCACTAAAAACTGAGAAATCACACTTAGATTATATATATAATTTAGGGAATTTATTCATAATTATTTTTTGATGTTTATTAATTATTATCACATCAAACCGATACACGATGTGATCGGTATGAGTTAAAGTGCGTGTTTCTAGTTTAAAATGGCATTTTAGCAAAAAAGACATGCGACGTACTCAAAACTGAGTAAACTCGTTCAGATTGTTTTTATACATAATGAAAATGATCCATAAACCATTTGAGATGTGTAATAATTATCCACACCTCAATTTGATTCACGGTGTGATCTATATGACTCAAAGTGTGTCTTTTTATTTAAAATTGACATCAATTTTAGTAAAAAGGAAAAATAACCTACTCAAAATTTATTAAATAGATTTGGATTGTTTTGATACTTTATGAAAATTATATATGATATTTTTTGACATTAATGAATCATATTCACATCAATATGATACATTATGTGTTCAGTATGACTGGATGTTTTTGTTTTGAGTTTAAAATAAACATTTTAGTTCAAAAAGTGTCACTCACTCAAAACTGAGAAAATTCACTCGCATTGTCTCTATAATTTAGGAAAACAATTCATAAGTAATTTTTAATGTGTAGTAATTGGTATCACATCAAAATAACACACGATATCACTGGTATGAGTCAAAGTGTGTGTTTCTAGTTTAAAATTACATTTTAGTAAAAAAGACAAGTGACGTACTCAAAATTGGGAAAACACATTAGAATTGTTTTGATACTTTAGGAAAAAAATCTATAAGTCATTTGAGATGTGTACGAATCAGCTGCACATTAATCTGATGCACTGTGTGACCGGTATGCCTCAAAGTGCATCTTTTTATTTAAAACTGAAATCTATTTTAATAAAATGGACAACTGACGTACTCAAAACCAATAAAATGAATTCATATTGTTTTTATACTTTAGGTAAATGATCTATAAGTATTTTTGTTATTTATAAATAATCCACACCTCAATATGATGCACGGTGTTCCTGGTGTGACTCAATGTGTCCCTTAGTAGTTTAAAATTGACATTTTAGTTCAAAAAATATCACTCATTGAAAACTGGGAAAACATGCTCAAATTTTTCTTGATAACATAGCACATTGATTCATAAGTCGTTTTTTACGTTTAGGAATTGGTCTAACAACAAACTAATACACTATGTGATCGGTATGAGTCAAAATGTGTGTTTCTAGTTTAAAATGAAATTTTATTAAAAAAGACATGTGATGTAATCAAAACCAAGTTAACGTATTCAGATTGTTTTGATACTTTATCAAAACAATCCGTAATCTATTTTGGACATGTAAGAATTTATGCACCGCAATATGATGCACAGTGTGACTGATATGACTCAAAGTGTATCTTTTTATTTAAAATTGTCATTAATTTTAGTAAAAATGACAACTCACCTACTCAAAATTGAGAAAATGAATTTGGATTGTTTTGATAGTTTAGGAAAATGATCCATATGTAATTTTTGATATATAGGAATCATCTTCACCTCAATAAGATACATGATGTGCCTGGTATGACTCATTGTGTTTGTTATCAGTTTAAAGTCAACATTTTAGTTCAAAAATATTACTCACTCAAAACTAAGAAAACACACTCAGAATGTATTTATAATTTAATAAAATGATTCATAAGTAATTCATTATGTTTTGGAGTTGTTATCACATCAAACCAACACACGATATGACCGGTATGAGTCAAAGTGTGTGTTTCTAGTTTAAAATGAAATTTTAGTAAAAAAGAGAAGTGATGTACTCAAAATAAGGGAAACACATTCTAATTGTTTTGATACTTTGGGAAAACAATCCATATGTCATTTTAGACTTTTACGAATCATTCTTACCTTAATATGACTCATGGTCAGACCAGTATGACTCCAAGTGTGTTTTTTCAATATATAAGTATCATTTTAGTTTAAAACATGCATCATATCTCCAAAACCTATAAAATGAGCCTAGATTCCTTTATCTTTATTTAAAATTCTATATTCATACTTTATTTTTTTTTATTTCGTGGTGTGGTAGTGTTGTGATGTTTTTTTATAGTACACTGCACTAGTGGGTCATTGTGTTGTTACAGCACACAACAGTATGCCCCTTTATTAATGCTTATAGAAACACTAATAAATGGTCCTTTATCAGTGATTGAGAAAGAACTGATAAAATACTAGGTATTTTAACCTCACTCTAGTAGTTAACGCTTCTCTATCACTAATAAACTCCATTTTTATCACTGTTAAAAGGCCTATTTTATAGTAGTGTCATGTGTATGGTGGACTACCACATCGCGAACCTATGTAATTTGTTCATCGCCACCTCTTTTGGATGGTTATAATGATTGATTTAATAAATATGTATTTTATTTATGATAATATTATGATTTATTAGAGTTTAATTATAATTTATCTTTATTTTTTTCTATCTATCTAAAATAGAAATAGTGTTCATGCATACGTACGGCCTGCTATCTCTATGAACAGTGTAATTTTTTTAAAAAAAATATCTACATTTCAAGGACGAATCTAAATATATATATATATAAATACAATTAATATATATGATATTAATATCATAGTTAACATTATGGATATTATTTAACCATGTCCAATTTATAAATTCTGAGACTTATTAACTAAAACATAATTGAAAAGAAAAGCATTTATCACATGAAATAGGGATTTTAATAAATAATTTTTAATAAACTCGTAGTAAGTTGTTATAAACAAATCATATATGGTATGTTGTATATGATTATGGTTTTATAATAAATTTATAATAAAAATATATTTATTATACATAATTTTCTAACAAGTATAAATAAATTCAAGACTTATGGTAATGGATCTCTTTGAGCCACGTTTCTTTCTTTGGGTTACAACCCTTCTCTCTCTAACTCACTTTATCTCTCTATTTAATGGTATGGAATGCCGAAAAATTCTATATATATGTCTCTTACAATTATACCAATATTATTCTTCTTTATTTTATGGATTAATACATGTCTTATGTTCATTTATCAAATTTATTCTTTATGAAATATCCTTTGATTATGAGATGAGAAAATATTATGCAACCCATTTTCCCAATGGGTAATTAATATGATTGTTCTTTATGATTGGTTTACTTTTATGGAACACATAATCATTAACACATTATGATGGGTTCCCCAAAATAGTTCTTTAATGCATTGGATAAATATTTTGTCTCATAATATGTTATCTATGGTATTATATAGTAAACGTAATCCATGATGGGACTATGTCCACCATGTGATATTGACTTGGAAGTTTTCCTGGAATTATACTTATTTAATGTTTTTTATTGTAGACAATTTCCTATGTTTAAATGATATTATGATACCATGTTATTTATATTACAATCCCAAGGGATTATTCGTGGGCCTTCTCTTTTATAATATCATGTTATGTTGTTTGACTCACATGGTGTGCCTCATTTTCGTCTTTGTTTCATAATTGGGCTTTATAGCTCACCCGTTTATTTTATTTATTCCCCAGTTTATCTTATTTTGTTTTAGGATATCAAATGTATTTTGGAGATCATTATGGATATTAAAATAAATTATATTTATTTTAGTTTCATGATGAGGATTTATGTACCTAGTCTTCCAAATATGATGGGTTATATGATCCTTTGGTTGTATTTAAAGGATATTTATGTTAAAAAAATGTAACAATGTATATAAAATGATTGGTTCAATATAGTTGGTATAAGAGGAAGGTCTAGTTAGTTTTTAGTATTATAACTAGAATACTTCAGTGACAACCCTAGGGATAAGTCTCAGTATAGGAAAATCTCATATAATTTTGGTGAAGTATAGTGTGAGTGGTTTACAAGAAATTAAATCCCTCTTGGGATACTATAAGAGTGTACGGCTATGGAATAGTTGTACCCAGGGGTAATAACTAAAAAAAGGTGCATTGTTTATTATGTCAATATTAACCTATTTCATGACAAATATTCTTTGATACACACCTGGTTTGACATGATCAAGGGATATTCTTTGACAAATTCACAAACCATTTATGAACCATTATGAAGGACTTAAATAGAGTGTTAGGTTAGAAAACATAATAGGAAACTTACCATGGATAAACTAGATTAAAACCTAGATTCTCATAGGTTATGATATACTTATCATTTATATTTTATTCATTCTAAGTTAAAATGTTTACCTTTTGTGTTTTTACTAGCTAAAGTATTCTCATATTTTTAGTTTTTTACACAAAATCAGTAAATAGAATAAACTTGGCCAAAAAACAATGTAATATGTAATTTGATGATATCCCTAATGATGTGCCTAAACATATAGAAATGGTATATGGGAACTTCATGGTTTCACTTTCACATCCGACTCATTCTATGAATATTAAATTGAATAATGTGGAACCCCTCCTTCTCTTAAGAAAGAGAAAGTTGTGGTCGAGTATTTTATACAATAAAGGCCTACTAACTTTAGTGAATATTTAGATCCCCTCATCACAAAATAATGTATTAAATCTATTTATAGACATTATATATCATCCAATTCTTATAATAATAGAAATTTGTGTTGTCCATTTATTGTATGGAGGCAGAATCCGATCATTGGTGGATGTTGATCAAGAATGTGAAGTATAAAGAAGATATTTATTCCATAGAATGGGAATAATTCAATAAAATATTTTTCCATAAATATTATCCCCAAACACTCCATCTAAATATTGAGAGGGATTTCCTCTGACTAAAGTAAAATGAAGATGATTTTATCATAGTGAATGAGTCAAACTTCACAAGGATCGTATGGAACTCTTGTATCTATGATTTGATTGTTAATTTTTGCTTCAAGGTCGAGATAGATATTGGAGAATCTCAGTGGTATCATGGTCATGGAGATAAAAAGTGTAAAATAGAGTTTTATTCATGAGGATAAACAGATAAATCTAATGGAGGAATTAATATCTATAATCCCATGTATAAAAATTGTGGGAAGAAGCATCCAAAAAACTGACTGAAGGGAACAAGGATATTCTTCAAGTATGGAAAATAAGGGAATAAAGACAATCAATTTTGTATACATATGAAAAAACCCATTGATACAATAGAGGAAAGGAGGGATCAGATCAACACTCATTGTGCGATATAGTTTTTCAACAATATGGAAAACATTAATTATGAAATAAAATTCCCTAAGACAAGGGTTGTTGGAGACAATCAACGATAACAACCTCTAAGGCCTATAGACAAAGGAAGTGAATATGGTATCACTACTACCTAGGTGGATCCTGAAAATTATGTGTTGATAGGTATGATAGTTATTTATTCAATAAAAGTTAACATATATTTTTATTGTAGGTCTATGAATTATTTCATATCTCATAATTTTAGTAGAACTATTCAAAAACCACCTCAAAGCATGGGGGTTGAGCTATCTGTGAGAACAGAAAACATATAAATTTTTTAATCCCAAGTATATAACTCCTCCCTAGTCAATGTTTATAGACTGAATCTACCAAAAAAATCTCATCTTTATTAATTTAGTGAAGTTTGATTATAAATTGGGCATGGATTGGTTTTCTATATATAAATCCAAAATCAACTATAAAGGGAGGGAGATCACTCCCACATCTAATGTTATCCTTCGATTCTATAAAAGTGTGAGGAGGATGAAGAATATCCCGTGGAATATTATACTAAAGCATGGATATTATTACCTTATGAAAAAAAATATCTAACTCAAATGATTGAGAAAAATGAGAGAATTGTTCTTTAAAACCTTCCCATTATGGGGGATTATACTATTATATTCCTCGAAGAGTTTCCTAGTATTTTTTGGACCAAAAGGTTGAATTATCAATCGAAATTATACATGGATCTCTTCCTATATTTAAAATTCCTTACAGAATGGCCACTGTTGAGTAAGAAGAACTGAAAAGGAAGTTACAATAGAATCTAGAAAAGAGTTTTATACACTCAATTGCTTCACTGTGGGGTGCGCTGGTCCTCTTTATCAAGAAGAAGGATGGGCCAATTTTCCCCTATATTTATTATTGTGAACTAATCAAAATCATGATAAAAAAATTACCCCATGCCATATATATAATAATTTTTACTATATGAGGCCTAGTATTTCATTAAAGTGGACCTTCAATCGGGATATCACTAATTGATGGTGAAGAATGAATATATTCTCAAAACATCCTTTTGAAAAAGTTCTAGACACTATGAGTTCATAGTGATTCCCATCAGACTCACTAAATCTCCAATAATATTTGTGGAATTAAAGAATAGAGACTTTAGATATTTCCATGAAAATTTTATGGAAGTCATTACTGATATACTCTAAAATTAGGGAGCATAATGGGAAGTATATTAATATTATGGTAAAGACATTTTGAAATGAGAATATATATAAAAACTACATAAAATGTGTGTTTGGGAAGGAATAAGTATCATTCTTGTGGGATTTTATCACTAGAAAAGGGATATCAATAGACCCTTATAAGATAAACATACTTGAGGAGTGGCTCAAACCATAATCTATAATGGATATCTATAGTTTCCTAGACTATCTAGGTATTGTCAATGAGTTTATATAAACTTATCATGATTTTAAAACCCACTAAACATGCTGACTAAGAAAGATGTAAAGTTTTTTTGGACTGATGAATGTGAAAAAGGATTCAAGGAATTAAAAAAGAGGTTTATCATTGCATCAGTCCTCACACTTACCTCATGTGGTGAAATTTAGATATTATATATTGATGCTTCAAATAGTGGATTGGGGTCTTTACTAATGAAAAAAATGATAAATTGATAACCTATGCCTCAAGGTAGTTGAAAGTACATGAGAAGAACTATCTAACATATGGTCTGGTGTTGACTTTTGTGATCTCTACATTGAAAATATAGTAGAATTAATACTATGAGGAGAAGGATGAAATATATATGGATCATTGGAGACTCATATATATGTATATATTCACACATAAGGAGGTCAATATGTTATAGAAAATATGGTTAGATATGATCAAGGAATATGAATGCCCAATCCACTATAATCATGGGAAAGTAAATAAAGTGGCAGATTCTCTAAGTAGAAGGGATCCCATAACTTTATCAATGATTAAAATTGATAAGGATCCAATCTTCTTATACTTTAATAGTATGGATATGGGAATCATAAATGAAGGAACATCTTTATTTAATTCTCAAATTATTTCTCAACCATCCCTTCTGGAGAAAATAAAGGTGCCCAAAGAGGTGATGTGGAAATTCCAAAAAAAGGCGGAAGCTATAATAAAATGGAAATACTTAGAGTTAAAAATGATGAAGAAAGATTTTTAATATTTGGTTCATCACTATTTGTACCATAAAATATTAATATAAATGATGATCTATTGAATGATGCACATATATCAACCTTACATGTCCACCTAGGGATCATGAAGATGTATCAAGATATCTAAGAGCACTATTTGTGGTAAAATATGAATAAAGATATCATCGAATACACATAAAAGTTTTTGGTATGTTTGAAAGTGAATACTGGAAGTAAAAAAAGTTTAATAGGATGATACAACCATTACCTACACCTATATGGAAATGGGAATTCATCAACATGGACTTTTTCACTGGTCTTCCAAAGACATCAAGAGAAAATAATGATACATGGGTAATGGTGGATCATTTTACAAATACTTACCACATAATTTTAATTCAAGGGGACTTCTCACTCAATAAACTTTCAAGTATATACATCCTAGATGTGATGAGGATGTTTAAAAAACCACTATCGATTGCATATGAATAAGATCTAAGATTTACCTCCATGTTATGGAACAGTCTCCAACATGTTCTAAATACTAAGTTTAAGTATAGTACATATTATCACTCCCAAACTAATGTCCAATATTAGTGGAATATATCGATATTGGAAGACAATTTGAGAGTATGCTTGATTAAATTCAAAGGAGGATGGTATCAACATCTTCCTCTGTTTGAGTTCTCATACAATAATAGCTTTCACTCAAGCATCTAAATGGATCCTTATGAATCCATTTATAGTAAGAGATGTATAAAACCCATTTGTTTGGTTGAATTTGGTGAACTTGAGTAATTGGGAACTGAAATAGTTGATGAAATAGTAAAAAAGGTCAAGTCCATTTAGCAACACATCAGGACTTCCAAGACTCTATGAAAGATATATGTTGACAATCGTCAATGGGACATGGAGTTTTAGGTCATAGATAAAGTGTTTCTATACATATCTCCATGTAAGAGATTAATGATATTTGGGAAGAAGTTAAATCTAAGTCCTAAGTACAAAAACACCTTTCATATTCCCAATCGCATCAAAGTTGTGGCCTATTATCTAGCACTCCCACAAACCCTATCTCAAGTACATGATGTATTCCACATATCCCACCTGAGGAAGTACATACTTGATCCCTCACATGTAACAAATTTAGAGGTATTATAGATGGAAAATGATATCTCTTATGAGGATCATCTGATGAAGATATTGGACAATAGAGATAAAGTTCTATGCAACAATATGACTGACTTAGTCAAAGTGTTATAGAAAACCCATAAATATAAGGAGGTGATAATGGAACTAGAGGAAGCCATCAAGTAGAAGTACCCTAACCTATTTTCACCTTATAAAATAATTTGAAATTTTTAGGGAGAAATTTATTATGCAGGGAAGAACTTAAGACCTCAATATTTTAAAATAGAAAACTATGTTTGATGGCGTATACAACACGCAACACCAAGACTAAAAGAACCTTGAAATGTTATTATTTAAAAATGACTATTATAACCTCTCTGTTAAATTTATGGGTATAAATAAAATTAAACAAATTATGAAATACATATATATTTCATAATCAATATAAATGTGTTGATTAATTGTTAGGAAATAAGAACTCAATTTTCTAGTAGTCATTTTATTCTTCAAAAATGCATTTTATTCAAGAATGTTTTTTATTTCTTTTTGTGATAGAATATTATAATTAATTTATATAAATTCTAGAATTTTTATTTGATAAAAAATATATTATTTTTTAAATAACAATTTAAAAATTACCTAAGAGTGATTTTTTGTATTTTTATTAAAATAATTTTTTCAATTAATTGTGAAAAATACAGATTTTTATTGAAAAATATATTTTTGTTTCGAGAATTCAAAAACCTAAATTTTTATAAAGTGGTTTAAAATTAAAATTAATTCTATTATATTATAAATAATATAAATATATTCATTTGAATCTATTTTATTATTAAATTATATATAAAAACATTTTTATACATAAAAATTCTATTTTCTTAAAATTTGATTTTAATTGTGTTTTTTGTTTTCATGTTAAATTAATTCCTGCCACTTCTAGGAATTGAATATTGAAAAATTGGTTCCATATTCAGAATTAGTAGGTCCAAAATTGTAAAAAAATCTCTTTTATTTTTTGTCATTATGAATAGTAACATTGGTGAATTTATATCACCATAGTAAGTGTGAATCGAGTAATTACGATTAAAAATAATTTGATAAGGAAAACAATTGGCCCAAAAACTTTTATTTATACTATTAGATGAGTGAATTTATTCCATGTCCATCTAATTTTTTAAAATATGGAAACATGGTGTCATATTTCTTTTATTTTGACCTCTCTATAATTTTATGTAAAGAAAAGTCAAAAATGTCATTCTCTTTGCTTTATTAAATGTAGATTTTGTTCATAGGGATAAAAAAACGATATTTTCATCTTTAAAAGGGATATTTAAAAGATAAATTATTATCTTTTAACATGGTAATTTATTTTAAAATTTTTGGAAAGAAACCTTTTCCTTAAATGCTTGTGTAATGTCATTGCATCATTTATTCATTTAATAGAAAAAGAAAATAAATTATTTTAAAAAATTTAAAAGTAATATAATTTGAAGGAATTATTGGGTAACAATATGTTTATTTATAAAAGTAACATATTAAAATTGGTTTTAATATTCTAATTTCATTTTCATCATGTTGTTTTCAAAGTCAAATTAAATGAATAGTTTCAAAAACAACATTAATGATATTTTATAATAAATAATATTTTATTAAATTAGTTAAAATTCCTAAAAAAATATTTCTTCCAAATTATTGGTATATGTTTAAAAATATCAACTATGGTCCATTTATGGACCAATTTACCTTTTATAGTAACTATATTGATCCCTAAAGTGTAAAAAATTATCACTCTAATTATCAAAAAGGGTTTATGCGAGTTCAAATAAATAAATGAGGGTAAAAACCTAATATAAACTTATCCAAATATTATATGATGATATTATTTTGACAAATTATCTTTTAATATTTTAATTATATCATTTTGGATCTTTTTTATGTGAAAATAATTTATAATAATTTAATATTTTATGTAATTCCAAGAGTGCCCCTCCCCTCACTTATAAAAGGACACCTCCTATCATCTTTTCTTCACACCTAAAAATCATTTTTTTTCCACAAATACCTTATAAAATATCATATAAACATCCCTCCACAAGTTATATAGGTTTTTTTTGTATAATACCAACCATATAGGGTTTAAGGTATAAAGAAAAGGAAGTTATCTGAAAGACGAGGTATAGTCTTTAACTGAATTTTTTAGTTTTATTTATTCTTATACATAATTAAAATATCCTTAAAAAATTATAAAATAATAACACCAATATATTTTATATATTGATATTTTATTAGGTAAATGTCACCACTCCCATCTATCTCCTCTTCCATCAAATGGGAAATAAAACTGTTGATCCTTTGTGCAACTAACTATCACCTCATGAAAAGATGTAATTTTTTTCATCATAACCTCTCATGGATGGTTAAAATTATGGATATAATAAATATATTCATATTATATATGTTATTATTATTATTCATTAAAGTTGAATTCACCTTTTTTTCATTTCTTCCATCGAAAAGGGAAACAATGTCCATGCGTACATATGGCCTACCGTCTCCATGAATGGCATAATTCATTTTTTATCTATACCATTTATGGATGAAACTAAAAATATATTTAATGAATATATATGATATTAATATAATTGTAAAAGTATTGATATTATGAAACCATTATCAATGTATAAATATTGAGAGAGGTGAACCAAAACATGCATCAAAAACAAAGCAATTATTACCCAGAATAATGATTTTAATAAAGAATTGTAATAAAGAGCTGATAAGATGATATAATAAAATCATTTATGGTATTATGTAGTTGATTATGGTTCATTAATAAATTTATAATAAATCTATATTTATTATATAGGAGTTTTTAATGTGAACTAAGAAATAAAATACTTGATGTTTGAGATCTCTCTGAACCACTTTTCTTTCATTGGGTTATAAAATTTATATCTGAAACTCATTTTATATCTCTCTTTAATGTTATGTAATGCATATAAATTTTTTATATATTTATCTCACATATATACCTAGATTATTTACACTTCCTCGATGGGTTAATACATTCCTTAGGTTCATTTATCAAATTTCTTCTTTATGAATCCTTTTATTATGATATGAGGCATGATTATACAACCCATTTCTTTCCATGGGTAATTATTATGATTATTATTTAAGATCGATTTTATTTTTTGGATTATATAATAATTAATATGTTATGATGGGTTCACCCAGATATCACTTTAATGCATTGGGTAAGGATTTTTTCATATGAGACGTCATGTATGTGATCAGGGAGTAAACCTAATCCATGATGGGACTTTGTCCACCCTGTGATTTTGTATTCTTAGTTAGCCTTGAATTATTCTTATATCATGTTTTTTGTTTTTCTTACTTTCCTAAATTTCCATGATATTAAGATACCATGTTATTTATGTTATTCTCTCGTGTGATTTTTCATAACCTTTATCTTTTATGATATTATGTTATGTTGTTAGGCTCACATTTTAGGTCTCATTATCCTATTTAGTCCCTTACTGGTATTTATATCCCACAACATTATTTTATGTATTCCCTAGGTAATCCTATATAGTTTTAGAATCTCAAAGTTATTTAGTATCTCATTATGGAGATTAAAATAAATAAGTTTTATTTTCATTTTATGTACATAGTCTTCCAAAGACACTAATCCTTATGATCATTTTGTTTTATATAATGGATATTTATGATAAAAATCATATAATAACATGTAAAAGGATTTTGTGTCTATATATAGATACCAATAAATAATTGTATGCACTTCTAGGAAAGGACTTTAACACATACTTTGAGTGGAATTACTCCATATGTGGTATGCTCCTTGAGATAGATAAACTGCATCATTTGTGAGGTGCTTCATTTACACAAGTCTTAAAATACTATTCTCAAGTAAAATCATGGTTTGAACCTAATATGAGGTAGGGATAATCACATAATACATTTGTAATGATCCCCCCCCCCCCAATAATCCCTTTATGGTAACGCTCGTGTAATTTTTTTATGGAGGACACTCATAAGATTATTTCATAGAGGGACACTAAAGTAAAGTTCCTCACAAGAATCTTTTAAAATATAACTTTAGATAATACCAATACCTCACATAAAACCCTAATCTTATGAAAATTTGGTTTTCCTAAAATATATTTTATCCTATTCCAAATTCTCTACCACCGTATAAGATTATACCCATTGTGGGCCTTTTTGGGAAGGAACACTATTATAGGTAATAAAGCCTTCTTTATAACTATTTTCAGATTAGTTAATCTACCAAGGATGAATTGATCCAAATTACCTCATTTTATTCCTTTTTCCATATTTAAATCCCTAAAAATATCATTCCAATAAGTCCACCAACATGGACCTTTAAGATACGTGATTAATCTATAGACAAAAGCATGTGCCTCATCAATCATGTAGCCTCTAAGAATCAATGTCAAGAAGGTCACTAGAGTCAACTCACATAGGTATAATCTAAAGTATATAAATAAAAACTATCAGTCGTAATGCTGAACATCTTGTATTGCTAATGGAATCATCCTTAATGAGTCACCATGGTCTTCTAGGCCACTGAGCTCCACTCATCTGTTGGGTCACTGAGGTCTACTCTTCTGTTGGGCCACTAAGGTCTGCTCGTATGCTGGGTCACTGAGTTTTTCTCATCTATTGGGCCATTAAGTTCTGATTGTATGTTGTTATACTAAGTTCCACTCATTTTTGGGGCCACTAAGGTCTTCTAGTCTGCTGGGAAACTCATGACCGCTCATCTTCCAGGCCACTAAGGTTTGCTCTTCTTATGTTCCACTAAGGTCTGCTCGTCTGTTGGGATACTGAGTTCTGCTCATCTATCTGGAAACTAAGGTATAATCCTCTGATGGTCCACTGAGATTCACTCATCTTCTAGGCCACTGAGGTCTGATCATCTACTAGGCCACTCAGGTCTACTCTTCTGTTAGGCTACTCAGGTCTTCTCCTCTTATGAACCACTGATCTCTGCTTGACTGTTATCCCACAAAGATATTCTTGTCTTCTGGGTCACTCAGGTCTTCTCGTATAGCACTTTATTCTTGGAGAATATACTCCTCAAACCATCCTTCATATTTAAACTTCTAGGAAAACTCACATGGAGAATGGAAAAAAGGGTCACCTTATCCCAAGGGTCCTAACGCTGAAAATAGATCGTCAATCGAAAGCATGGTTTGGAAGTTATGGCTCTTTTACTGAAAAGTGGATGGTAGGGTCTGGGTCAGGTCCAACCCATTCAGACCAACTAGGGTCCGACCCAGCCCACTATGTTGGCCTTCCCTAACCCACTTATACGCGGGTTGGTTCAACTACCTAGACGCGGCGGTCTACCGCATCTGCTCCACACCATGCGGTTGGCTTAGCCTGCCGAAGATCCCACCTGCAGCTTGAGTCACGGGTCCAGCTAACCCCACTGTGGCTCGAATTTGTGGCCTCCTTTACACTGGCAGTTGCATGCTTCCACCTCTATAAGGCCCTTATATGGGCCACCGAACATTCTCTGGTGGTCCGTTCTTTGATCTGGAAGACGTCCTTAAGTCCTAAGGTCACGCTCTCCATCACCAGGTGTTCAAAACCATGTCATGATCAATTTAAAGTGTGAAATCGTTCATGTGAGATATCTCACAAACCACTACGATTTGATCACCATCTCCATCATCGCACCTTCTTCGTGTCGTTTTTATCCCATATTTATGATGTCGGATCTTTGCGACAAGAAACGGTTGTGTAAGGATCGATCGTTCACCTTCCCATGAAGAATGAAAATAATGTGGGGGAGAAAAGCACAAAAATGAACCTAAGGATTGACCCATGGTCGTTTTTCTATTCTAAGATCAATCCAATCAGTTATAATGATAGCGATAACAAAAACAAAATAGAAAACTCATTTCCCCCAAAATCATCCCGGAGTCAAAACCTCCCGCAAGAACGATTGAGTCATGGGTCAACTTATTCATGGGTTGATATGTGTTCTTCATTTATAAATCAAGAATGGGGGAAAATTAAAAATAACATCCCCTACCTAGAAAACAGGATTGGTTAGCATTGGGGTTCCATCGTCGTTTGTGATCTGTTAAGAGACGTCATGATCTATTATCTCGTCGACCCTCAATCTGCAATCCATCGTTGTTGGAAATTCATCATTCATCGACATTCGTTGCTCACCAACGGAATTCCTCTATTTCCTCATAGAAATATCCTGGGTCATTTATGGATCCCAAAGCTCTAATTATCCATTAAAGGAGGAAACATGTTTCAGTGTTTCTGTTACGCTAAGTCACTGCGTCGTTAGGCTGTTTCATTTATGAAATAGCGTTTCAATTATGCTTGAGTTGCAACGTTGTTACCCAGTTTCATTTATGAATTGAAATAGCTCACTCGACGTTGTATTGTATAGAAACACTCTTTTTGAATAAAATAAATTTTCTTAAGATTATTTTGTTTTTCTTTAAAATGCCCCAAAATTAACTTTTACTCTTGACCCGCACCGGTAGTGGTTATGCCCTGCCTAAGGAATGCACAATATCATGATGTCAATGATACTCTCTGATTTCCAATATGAGTTACCATTTATAAGTTATAGGATTTGACAATAAAATAATCCTTATTTTATTATTTTATTTTTGGTCACGTCCCAAAAACTACTTTTCATAGTTGACCTGTGCCGGCCAATGTTAGGCTCCACCCAAGTAAAGTACTCCCTCAAGAGCTCAACGGTGGTCTCAGATTTCCAATCCGAGTCACCATTCTTGATTTTTAAGGAATTTAAAAATAACATAAAATAATTTCATTATTTTATTTATAGTAATGTCATTTTTTGGTTTTCTCATTAGAGGCTCGCACCGACTAAAGTTAAGTCACTCATAGGGTAAACCCTCCATCCTAAACACAACGGTGCCCTCAAATTTATGATTTGGTCACCCGTTTAAGAGTTATTATAATTTTTTAGGAAACCGGTACACACATAGTATTTAAAAACATAACATTTTTCAACAGACCATTTCGGGCACATCGGGCCTCGTAATCGCACACCGTATCAACTCTTGGTCTGGGAATTTTCCTAGAAATTTTCTAAAAATAAAACCGAAAAATACAATTCATTAAATTTTCCCCACCTTAAGGATTTACATCCTAGAAATCCAAACCAAGGGATTCCAAAACATATGAGGCTACATGAAAAAACCTAAGCCTCTCATTCCCATGTTCTCTCCTAGAGATTCATATACTACCACCGAACGCGCACTAGAGGAATTGATCACCCACAAAGGGTTCACTCATGTCGATCCTCAATCACCATCGAAAAATATTCAAAGTTTCCACATCTTTAATGTCAAGATCATCCTAGTCAAGTCTTTGTATCCCACATCGAGGAGAGACACAAATAAACACATGGTCTCCCTCCTCGAACTCCAAGGGTCTTTGTTGCCTATCGGCATAGATCTTGTGACAACTCTGTGCAGTCTTCATCCACTCCTGGATTACCTACACCTTCTTTTTAGTAGCCTAAACTAACAATGGGACCATGATCACTAACTCTCTATGGTCATTCTACTAAAGTGGCAACCTATAGGGTCACTCATACAAGGCCTTGAATGGTGCCATACATATGGTGGAGTGGTAGTTGTTATTGTATGCAAACTCCACCATAGGTAGGTGATCCTCCAAATTGCGGCCAAAATCAAGGATGAAAGAACATAGCATGTACTTTAGGAACTAAATGGTATACTCAATCTAGTCGTATATCAATTGGTGGAAAGTTGTTCCCAAGCGCAGCTGAGTCCCAAACTCCTCATGTAATCCCTTCCACAACTAGGATGCAAAGCGTGCACCCCGATCTGAAACTATCGTTGATGGGAATCCATGGATTCGAACTATCTCTTGTATGTACAGGGGTCCCAAGATCTCTATGGGACTCTATTCCATGAAAGGCTAAGAGGTGACCGACATAGTGAGATGGTCAATGATCACCTAGATGGTACAGTGTTCCCTAGACATACACGATAAACCCGTCACGATGTCCATCGATATCCTTTCTCACTCACCTCTTGGAACCCCAGGGAAGAAAAAAGAAACCCCTTACAAGCATAGAGTATTGACATGGTGTGTTTAAAAACCATGAAACTGATTAAACGAGCACTTATATTTTATATAAATAGGCAAGCTCAGCTTCAACCTATGTTGTCATCCCTCGTGTCCTCCTTGACACCCACATGCATATATCGATGCATCGTGTCACTTCAGGCATCCACTGATACTATTATTCATCCTCTTAAAGGAACAACATGTTCCCAACCTTTCGAATATCCATCAGGGTATTACCCATGGAAAACTGATCACTTATAGACTCACATTTAGTGTCATCGATTTGTGCCTCCCTGACTCACTTTAAGAGTGGAGGGTAACAACCACCAATTGGAGGTAAGTTTCATCATCTCTATACACAAAGTATAAATATATAGAGGCCAACTACTCTGTTTCCTTATTCAGAAACTATGAACAAGATCTCCTGCTGAGATCATCTACTACCATGTTCCTCTTACCAGGAGTATAGACTACTTCAAAGTCATAGTCTTGGTGGAATTCTAGCCATAGTCTCTTTATCAAGTTAAAATCATTCTAAGAGTAGATAATACTTGGTAATATTGTGGTTTGGGTAGATGATAAACCATTCTCCCATAAAGTAGTGTCGCCACATCTTCAATGTGAAGACTACCAATACCAACCCAATGTCATGGGTTGCATAGTTTTACTCATGTGCTATCAACTTCCGAGAACCATCACGCTCCATTCAGATGATCGAAAAGATCATCAGACCTAGGTAATTGGTACTTATTATTTAGGGTAACTTGATTCAAGCACCGAAATTTCAGAAATAACCTCAAGATCTCATCCGCCTTCTTGGAAAATAATACTAGGGTAGTCCATGGTGAAACATTGGGTCTCGCGAAGCCCTTCCTTTTCAAGCCCTCCACCTGCACCCTCAGATCGCAAACCTCTACGAAATCTATCCGATATATTGATGCTGATATCAATTTCATCTTGATGTGTAGAACAATGTATAAGTCAACCTCTATATGGGGAGGTAAACCTATAACATCTTCATGGAATACATCTTCATATTCTGCCACAACTGAGAGGAATTGAAAACTCATAACATCCACTACCTCGAGGGTAAGGATAGGCGACTCAAGAGTGACCAGCTATACCCTCCTATACAATATTATATCCTGTGTTGCCTGGGTTTTATTTTTCTATGAACAAGGAAAATCTCATTCCAATGTTATATAGGTACCACATCCTTTTTCCTAAAACAGTCAATATGAGCATGAACTGTGGATGACCAGTCCATACCAAAACTAATGTCATAAGGACTCAACGTTTCCACCAAGAGATTTCAACTAAAACTCTCACCTCAAGGGTCATATCACATCATCGGAATAAGTGTGATTATCAAGTCTCCTCCCATAGGTATCTCCAGACATAAGGGTCAAGTCAATTGTTCAATTTGAAACTCTAGGTCTTAAATAAGATTCATGAAAACAAGGAATGATTATCACCTGTGTCTATTAATACAGCCTCTAAGGGTAGACATAGACCGTACCTCTAATAATTCATGAATACCTTGGGTCATATTATTTAATCACATGCCTCAACTACCTTCCCTTGTCCTCTATCTCTCTGAGCATAGTGTGGATCACATCGGGGTGGTGTTTGTAACATGTCGAAATGTATACCACCTCCTTCTACTCTCCAAGATCCTTTATTATGTCTTTCACCATAAAGATTCATCTATTGCTATCACTGCCTATGCCCTAGTGGTGCATCCACCATTTCACTGTCAGCACGATGGGATGTAAAATCTCAAGAGAGATTTCCCCTACAGTCTTTTGAAATGAATTACCTCTTATTAGGCCGAATGGACTCACCCTATGATCCCTAAGCAGTAGATCCCATGTCTTGGGATCTCTTCTCGGAATTTCTCACATGTCCATGTCTCTGAGACTGATGTTGGATTTCTACTTTCCCACTGCTAACATCCAATGGTTTTATCTTCTCATCCAAAGTGCTTCCAACCACAAAGGTTCTCTTTATCACCCTATCATTAGTAGGAATGCACAGAGAAATAGTGTTGCCTAGGATGTCCCTAAACACACCTCACTCGGAGGTCTAAGCCCTGAATCACTGGTCGTATTCTATTCATCGAGTACCTGAAAAGGTCTGTATGCCTCGATGAATACTTAGTTATCTTCATGTCATCCTTCCTAAGATGTAGAAGATCTTGGTCACACATGACCCTTAGCTTATATTGAAATATCCTCTTCACTGAGAAAGTTTCTCAAGCTCTTTCCATGGAAGATTCACCTCATCATAATATCGGGTAATCTAAACCCCTCCATCACCATGCTGATCCTTTTAGAGGTCTCACTGCTAGGACATCCATCTAATCTAATGGTGTCCAGACTAGGAAGAAAACTCGGTCACCACCTCAAGCCAATCCTTAGCTTCCTGTGAGTTGGTCTCACCTTAGAACCTAAGGGGTCTCGATCACTAAAATTTATGAAGTGCGCTCATCCTGCACATCTCATACACTAGTACTATGAGTACCATGTGATACTCTGTGGGTGGTGGTATATCTGGTACACCACTTAGTGGTTCTATCTCTAGCACAAACCCATGTACCCATCTCATCACCCTGCAGATCATCATCGTGTTCACGTGATGGAATCCTGGTTGGATGTCTATGTGGAATCATCTCGAAACAAAATAATATGTACCATGATCAATAGAGTATACCTGGTGAGATGACTCAAGAAGGACATGGAAAACTTAAACCATTCTTATACGATGCATGTACCGTCATTTTTCCCTGTAACTAGTGATTTGCTAGAATGTTTTCAATTATGAAATGTGGTAAGATGGAGGAAGATCTTATTAACTGTTTCCCTATTTCAAAGTGGTATACTAAAGCTTTCTCTGAGCATTACATCAGGTAAGAACTAGTATATTTCGTAACTTTTTTGAGAAAGTCTTTTGAGGTGAAGATGCAGGATTTGTAGTGATATCTTTTTTTCCTCCTTTCTATGATGATGGATGACTTATCATTTTCCTTATTCTTATTGGAGAATAGGGGCTGGTTGGTATCAAAGATTTTTATTTTGGGTAATATTTACTTTTTTCCTTAAATCCTTACTAATGTAATCTATTTACACATAGTATTTTTATTGAATCTTTTGGAATTAATAAATTCTCTTGGTGGATGAATTGATTGATCAATTCAAGTCACTACTTTTATAAAAAAATGATTCGATTCAAAAAATAGAATTAGGTTTCCTAGTAAATGGACATGTCAGTCGCCTCCCCAACACTGTATTCCATGGCCTGAAAGTCGAACTCGAAACACTTAACACTATTGCCTCAAGCCAAACTCATAGACTATGGGTTCTTAAGCTAGAACTGACCTCCTCTGATACCACTATGTTATGAACCATCCCCTGAGGCCCATGTCGTGAGTACCCCAATCCCTCCTCCCATAGGATAGGGGTTAGCGACTAGCGCCAGGTTGGCATATCCCAAAAAAAATGGGAGGCATTTGCCTAAGTACCTATATACACGCACGTAACTCCAAGACACCGATGTTGGAAGGTGAATACACTAAGTAAACAAAACAAGGTATGATAATAGAAAACTAAAGGTAAATGGGGATAGAATAAAAGACCAATAGAAACCAAAAAATTAAAGGTACGGGACTCTATAACTCCTCCACAAAATACTCTACTTGAAGGGTAAGTAGAGAAATAGCAGTCTGAAGTCATAGAGGCACATCTTGTCTATCCGGTCACTCTAAGCACCACTTAGCCCTAGTCCACCAAGGACTTCATTAAAGCATCAATAATCTAAATAGTACATGACAGGTGTGGGTGAAGCCCATGTAGGGGTGAGTAAAACTATACTCAGTAAGGACCCCAAACCACAAAGGTATACCATAAAGTAAAATACAAAGGAGACTATCAAAGAGGTACACGAAGTGTATCCTCTAAGAATCACAGTCAAGAAGGTCACTAGAGTTAGTTGACACGTGTATAACCTAAAGTATAGAAAGCAATACTATCATTCGTAATACTAAAAATATTGTACTATCGAGGGACTCATCCCCGATTAGTCACTGTGGTCTGCAAATCCACTGAGGTCTGCTCATCTGCTCGGCCACTGAGGTATACTCTTCTGCTGGGCCACTGAGATTTGCTCGTTTGTTAGGACAATGAGGTCTTCTCATCTTCTAGGCCACTAATCTCCACTCATCTATTGGGTAACTCAGGTTTTCTCATCTATTGGGCCTCTCAGGTCTGTTCATCTTCTGAGCCACTAAGGTCCATTCATTTGTTGAGCCACTGAGGTCTACTCAGATGTCAGACCACTAAGGTCCACACGTCTGTTGGGCCACTTAGGTCTGATCGTCTGCTAGTCCACTAAGGTATGCTCATATTTTGGTCCACTTTGGTCTTCTAATTTTTTGGTCCACTAAGTTCCACTCATCTACTAGTCCACTGAGTTCCACTAATCTACTAGGCCACTCAGGTCTGCTCATCTATTCAGTCACTCAGGTCCGCTTGTATAGTGCTTGATTCTAGGAGAATATGCTCCTCAAGTCGTCAGTCATATTTCAACTTCTATTAAAACTCACACAAAGTATTTCAAAATGACTTTCTCGTCATGGGGGTCCCAACATCACAAATGGATTGTCAATCAGATGCATGGTTTGTAAGTTATGCTCGTTTTACTAAAAAGGGGACGGTTGGGTCTGAGTTTGGTCTGACCGGGTCATACCGACTCGACCCAACCCAGTGTGGGGTCCACCGACTTAACCCAAGTCCAACATGAGGTGATAGTCCCAGACTAGAGTCATCCTGCCTGATCCAGCTCGGCCCACTCGGGCGTGGGACGATTCAATCACCCGGACAAGGTGGTTTGTTGCGTCCTCTTTGCATCACGCAGCTGGCTCATCCAGCCATAGATCTCGCCCATGACATGAGTCGTGGGTCCAGATAACCTCTCCGCAGATCAAATATGTGGCCTTCTCTATGATGGTCACCGCGTAGATGCATATGCGGTTGTTGTTTCTGTAGCAGGCCACCTCTGCCATTCGGTACACAGCCTCCACCGCGTGCCACCGTCACTGGCCCCGAGACGTGCTCTGGTGGTCCATTCTTCAATCCGAAAGATGTCCCAGATTCCTCAAGTCATGCTATCCATTTCCAAGTGTTCAAAAACATTCCACGATCCCTTTATGGTAAGAAATAGTTCTCATTCAATATCTCCTGCACTGTCTCGATCCGATCACCCCCTTTATCGTCGCACCTTCATCGTGTTGTGTCTATCTCAGATCCATGATGTCAGATCGTTGCACCAATAAATTATTAAGCAACGATCAATCGTTCATCATACCATGAAGAACGTGGACAGCATGGGAAATAAAATAATACTAAGAAACTTGAGTATCAAACCTTGGTCGTTTGTTCATTTCGGCCTCAATCTGATCTGTTATAAGGATAAAGATAACAAAAAAAAACAGAAAACTCATTTCTCCCAAAATCATCCCGTAGTCAAAACCTCCCACAAGAATGATCAATTCATAGTTCAACATGTTCGTGGGTATATCCACATTCTTTGTTTAGAAAGAAAGAATGGGGGAAAACAAAATTCGAAATAACAACCTCTACCTTGAAAATAGGATTGGTCGGTAGCGGGGTTCGATCATTGTTGTCGGTCCATTAAGAGACATCATGATATGCCATCTCATTGACCATCGATCTATAATCAGTCATCGTTGGCGATTTTTTGTTCTTCGTTATCTGTTGCTCACTAATGGAATTACTCTAGTGTATCACAAAAATCTCTTGGGACTTTTTTGGATCCCATATCTCTAATTATCCATTAAAGGAGGAAATGCATTTTAGTGTTTCTATTACGCTGGTTCATCGTGTCGTAATTCTATTTCATTAATGAAACAATGTTTCAATTATGCTTGAGTTGAAACATTGTTAACCTATTTCATTTATGAATTGAAATAGATCACTTGAAGTTTTTTTGCAGCAAAACACTCTTGTTGAATAAAATAAACTTTCTTAAGTTTATTTTATTTTTCTTTAAAACAGCCAAAAATTAACTTTTACCCTTGATCTGCGCCAGTCAAGGTTAATACCCACCTAAGGAAATAACACCCTCACGAGCTCAATGGTACTAACTAATTTTCAATATGAGTTACCATTTATGAGTTATAGGATTTGAAAATAAAATAATCTTTATTTAATTATTTTATTTACAGTCATGTCCCAAAAACTACTTTCCACAGTTGGCCCATGTCGGCCAATGTTAGGCTCCACCTAAGGAAAGTACTATCTCACGAACTCAATGGTGGTCTTGGATTTCTAGTCCAAGTCTCTGTTCATAAGTTATAAGGATTTGAAAAAAATAATAATTTTATTTAATTATTTTATTTATGGTTATGCGATTTTGGGTTTTCTCACTAGAGGCCCGCACAGACTAAAGTTATGTCACACCTTGGGTAAACTTGTCATCCTGAATGAAATGGCGCCCTCATATTTCTTATCTAGGCACTAATTTAAGAGTTATTTCACTTTTTTTAGGAAAACCGCTCACATGATCTATTTGAATACATAACATTTTTTGACAGACCATTCCAGGCACATTGGGCCTCAGAATTGCACTTCGTCTCAGTGCCTAGTCCCAGAATTTTCTCATAAAGTTTATGAAAATAAAATCAAGAAAATAAAAGTCATTAAAATATAGTAGTAAAAGAAACATGAATAAACTCAAATAAAAAAATATGTTTATGTCGATACATGGTTTCAATTGATCACTTGAATGATAGTAACCAAAATTGGTATTATTACTGGGAAGGATTAATTAAAATGTCTTAAATATATAAGAGAGTCCTAGAATATGAATCAAAACACTTAAGGGAAGATACAACATCCCATCCTCTTGATTAACATGAAAGAAAATTTATTGTTGGTGTATCCTAATGACCACATCCCTTTGGAAATAAGGTCTCCTCTAACATCAAAATGCATGAGCATAGAAGCCCGATAGAAATAGTAACTCCCTATGAAAAATGATCACTTTTAGAAAAAATATAATATTATTTTATATTTTAGATAAATATAGTATTGATGTAATGTGTATTTTTGATAATTATGAATCCATAAAATATTTTATCCCATTAATTTAAAAATTCAAAATTATCTTTTACATTGACATACAATTTAATTTAAATGTAAAAACCATTGTAATCCATTATACTTGCACTTTTATAATGATGAATTCTCTTTAATTTTAATGCACTCCATATTATTTTTTGAAAATGAAAATGAAATAGTTAAAATGGTGTTGCCTAGCTGGTCTTGTGTGAATTAGTTTTTTATTTTCAAATAAAAAATTAAATACAAAACATCTTAATTTTTAAAACATTTTTAAATTTAGATACTTAATATTTTAATAACCAATTTTAATACCTTTAGGCCTAAACCATACGTCACCTGATATAATTAAAAACCCTCCATCTCCCATGATATCCCTCTCTCATCCTCTCACAATTCCCATTACCATATTTCTCCTCCCCTTATAAATAAAAATCACCCCTCTCTCCTCCCACATGTGATGCATCATCATCCAACATTTTAAAAAAATGTTTATTTTCAATATTTAAAAAAATAAAAGATCACACTTTCTCTTTTAATAAATATAATTAAATTTCTAATCATTTTTTCCACATAATTTTTAGATTAATTTTAAAAACTTCTACATTGTTAAATTTTTACACTGAACTAAAAAAACTATCTTTATTAAAGATAAAATTAAAAAAAATTAAAAATTTGTAATTATAAAACAATTATTTCACTCTTCATAAAAAAATATACTTAAGAACCAAATAATTTTTATATATAAAAATATAAAGTGTTATTTATGAAAAATTACTTGATAGTTGGGTTATACCAATTGTTTCAAATTGTTGGTATATGATATGAAACAATTAGTATAGCCTATACCAATAGTTTCATAACCCATTAAGAATAACTCCATTTGTATTGGTATGTAACAATTATTTTGGGAAACTATTTCTATAGATACCTCTATTAACAGTTTTTAAACCATTTGTTTAATTTTATGTCAAAATTATCACTAAAATGTTGTTATAGATGTATACTAACGGTTTGTAAACCATTTTTATAAGTACCCCACTAAGATACAGTATTCCATTCCACTTAGACATATCCCTTACCACTCCACCTAAAAATATAATTAAAATAATGAGATGAAAAGATAATAAATTCATTAGTTCTAGTCGCAACATTAAAAATAAGGAATATTATATTTTACATCCTAACAGCTAATAACTTTAAAATGAAATGATAACATATACAATGAGTTTAATTCATAATATTACAGTTGCTATAATAAAAGTTCCATAAAAATGATGTAAAAAATTTATTGGATAAATATAATCTATAAAAAATCATTATCATGATCACTACCACAGTCTTGTTCTTCACTACTATCACCCCCATCACAAAAAACAACACCAGAATCATTATCTTCAACAACTTCATCACCATCACCACTGGGAATTTCAATTCCTGAACCACCACTGTAAATATCTTATTAATCCCTTTGATCATCATATAAGGTGTGTATCATAAACATACATTTATAAAAATCCACAACATCATATGTCATAATTAATGGTCACATTGTCTTCATAGCATTCATTAAGTTATCAGTGAGCTTTTGACCTCTTCCATGCTCCCAAATTGAAAAACAAATTCTCTCTTCTACTTCTAAACCATCCTCTTAAAACTCTATTCTAACATAGATGTTTATATTAATATAATTAGTCCATTAAACGGTGGTTATTATAGTATTACTAGGTCATAGAAATACCCACCCCTAGTGCTCATCACTTAATATATGTCGCAAATGATTGATTGGGACAAATTTTTCATCTTCTCTTTTCTCAAGGGACTCTATATCATGTTGTTTACAATATAAATGAGATATTTATTTATGAAAAATATTTTAAAAATTTTAAAGGATTATAATAATTCAAACAATATTTTATCACATCTCATCATTAACAGCACTCCCATTTTTCTTCTTTCTACTTTAAGAAAACAATTTTTATTAAGGTACACACCCTTCAATGTTAAACTATGCCTATTGAAAATTAAAATGGATGTAAGAAAGAAATATTCAATAATATTTTATTAATAAAAAACCTTATCAAACTCAAATGTAGTTTCAACCTGATGTTTTGTATTCTTTATAATTAAAATTTTAAGAAACCTAATTAAACTTAGTTGTACTTGAAAAATACCTTTTTTCTATCATGTTCATGTATAGTTTTATGTATCAAAGTGTTCAAACACTTTATATCACACTTTTTTCCATTGATAAGAATAAAAAAACAATAATAAAAATCAAAGTATTGATAAAAATCATAATCATTTTAGATCAATAAAACATTAAATTTTAATAATACTTTAAAGTAATCACTCTTATAATAGGTAATCACCTCCTCGTATAGTGTAACTATGAAATATTTGACTGTTTTTGTACCCATTAAATATGTTTCAAGACTAATCATCTAGCCAAAATATAACTCATTATTTTAACCTATCTACAATTATCATATTTTTATCAATTGTGTATCCCTCATATCATGACTATCGAGAATATTAAAGTGAATATACAAGTAAAATATTAAGATATATAAATATAATAAAAAATAAAATTTCAAATTAAAAACTCTTAGATATATATTAGTCCATGAATTATTCTAGATTCGGTCACCAACATGTCTCCAGGAGATTGGTTTCATGGGAATTATATCACAATGTTTTTCTAAAATCTCCATAAATCATATATATTATATACCATGTTTACTGTTCATTTGGTTATCTTCCTCTTATGGTACATTATTTGGTATTGAGATTACATATATCATGAAAAGAAGTATGATTTCACTTCCCATTCATAAATCTTGCTGAAAAAATATATATAATTAAAACACATTACAACTAAAATAAAATTATTGTGACAGAATTCAATTCCCTTTTAAATATATGCCTGATCTAGGTTGATCAATGGGATATGATGAATATATAGGTTATGAAGGATTTTAATCCAAATTAGAATAGTTATAATTCAATGTATTATTGTTATGATCAGTATGTTCTGCATGATTAGAAAGCTATAGAATAGAAGTCATGGGAGCATGAAAATTAAACCACAAAGATATAGTGAAATTGAAAAATATAGGTGGAATATAAGTGGTTGTAAAAGGATAAAAGGGATGATGATTTATCAGGGGATATGGAAAAGTTATATAAGAAGTATAGCCTATATAAAATTATGGAGATAGAATGGGTGGGGTAAACATACCCAGTGCCTTAAGAAAAATTATGGGATGAGATGGTGTGGTAGATGGGATGTGGTGGTAGTTCTGTGTGTGATTGAGTATGGTGAGTACTCCAAGTACCTATAGTTCCACCACCCCTAGATCAATCATGTTTATTGTCAATTATAGCAGTTTTATTAGAGAACATTCTTCTCTAGGATGGTGTTTCTTGAATGAACTTTAAAAACTATTAGAAAAATATAATTTTACATTATTTAATAGATATATATATATTATATAAATATATTACTTACTACAATAAATAGAGGATAGAGTCCCATCTATCACATTCATCGATCAATATTCTTATGTACTTATTTAACATGTTTCACATCCTTAATAGGAAAATTAGATGTTCATTTTATTATAAATCCATTGTAAATTGGAATTCTAAACAAGATATATGATAGAATAAAATAATCAAGGAATACTGTTAAAATTTTAAAAAAGTCATAAGAGGTGGAATAACCTAATCAAGGAATATAATTTTCCAAGTAGTATTTAAAAAATTAAAAATACTATTTTGAATACAATTTTCATTCCAAAAAATATATCAGAACATAAATATATAGTATTTATAAAATTAAAATTTTAGTTTGATATTAATTACATTTTTAATTAGAGAAAAAAGTTTGAATTAAAATGGAGGGTTGAGACCACATATTGTTTCTTCTATAAATTACCCACCACTACTAAAAGTTCATAATCAAATCAAAAAATTGAAGTATTTGATTCATCATATGAAACATTTTGGTCAATACTAATGGGGTAAATGATGGTGTTAATTTCATCCCCACATTCATTAAAAATATTTCATGGTATTACTTCAATAATGACACTGAATTCAGGTTTTAGATAAACTTTCATACAAAAAACATTTTTTACCATTGATGAAAAAATCTATGAATCATTGGTAGGTAGGAAGAAACTCATGTCAATAACTCTAAATCCATGGTTATCAATAAATTTTCTATGTCATGTCATTGAATCAAACCACTTTCATTTCGTTATAGTGACTCAACTAAGGGAGTATTAACCCAATATTAATATTTTCTATACAAATTAATAATATGATACATTTTCATATCAAGGATTCCTATCATAAGAATATTCATAAAACATTTTCATTGTAGTTAAAATAAAATCATCATGTTGTGTTCTCATGTTCACTACTTGACTAGTTATAAAAAATTATAATAGTTTATCACTAGTGATTTACATTCACAAATAACATTATTGGGACCAAAATCCAACACTCAAACTTCTGGAGAAATTGTGTTATCTTGTAAACACAATATAACACACTGACTAAAATTTCTCATACAAAAACCCTAGTCAAAGAATCACAAGACCTCAAGCATGCCTCTCCATACTCCGGAGGATTTCAACTAGAATAAAGAGTCTATAAGAACAGAGGGGACCCTATACTCTCGATACTATCACATAAAATAACAAAACAAAAATATAGTAATCATATAACATTTGAGTAAGCATAAGTACTTACAATTAAATTCTAAGAATCAATAATAGTTAAGCATCAATATGTTATAATATAAATGATACCAATTATTCACACACATACATACACTGAGGGTTTATATCTAGGATGAACAGTATAAATAAACTAAAATAAAATATAAAGGATAATCAACTATAAAACTTAGTTCCCTCCTTAGACCAATATTCCAATATCCACCTAGATACTCCATCTAAATCCCCTAAAAACCTACCTCTTGAAACCCAAACATAAGTTCTACACATGCACTAGTGTTCTCGTTTAGGGTGTGGGAATAAATATCAATAGGGTATCACCAATTTACCCTCGTATATGAAATCATATAAAGTTTATGAATTTATGGTAAATTAAATTAGGCATAAATAAACAATATAAAAGAAGTTGCTTTAGGTCGTCCTGTGAAAACCAATCCACCATGTACTTGACCACACCTGCTTCAACCAATGTTAATGAAAAACATTTATCTCGCAACAAAAAACCAAACTGAAACACCCTAATATTTTATGTTATGTATCATTTTAAATTTAATTTCTTTGATATCATAGGTTTCACACAACACCAAACTTAAACGAATAATGATATACAATAAAATATAATTATTTCTAAATAACCATTATAACCTAGCCATTAAATTGGTGGGAATAAATAATATTAAAAACATTATGAAATTTATGCAACATATAACTAATAAAAAATATTATATTCATCCAAATGATTTTATAGGTATAAGATAAGAGTGAATCTAATTTTACACATTAAAAGGCTATATTTTCTAAAGTCAATTTTACCGCCTTTTAATGGCACATTTGTTTTAAAACTAAATTTTGAAACTTATATAAATTCTATTTAACAAAATAAATTTTTTTAAATCATAATGTCAAAATTATCATAGGGTGAAATTTTGGTATTTTTTTGAAAATGTTTTTTTTCAGTGAATAGTGAAAATCCTGATTTTTATAAAATTGTCATTTTCGTTATATTAATAGTATATTTATGTTTTTAATAGTAAGCTAAACTATGAAATTATAAATAAAATTTATGAATCTTATAAGTGGTAATATGATATAATTATATCATAGTATAAGTAAATAAATTTTTTAGAAATTATTAATTAAATGTTGATATTTTTATGAAACATAAATTTTTATTTTAAATATTATAATTAATATAATTTTTTAAAATAATTTTTTTTTTAAAAAATATAATCCTAAATTAATTTTTTTTCTTATGATTATAAGATAATTTAATGATACCTTTGTTAATTTTTCAAAATCTGATAAAATTAGTTATAATTTTAAAATTGGTATTTTTGAGTAAATGATGAATTTAATTAAAAATTAAATTTCACATATTTAGAAAATTATTTTCAAAAGGTGGTGTTAATTTTTTAACTCTACACATTCAAAAATGGTTATGGTGAATTTTTAGCATTTTTCTAAAATAGTTGAATTTTTTATAAATAATGAAATACGGTAATTTACTTTATTAGTAAATAAATGAATTATTGAGTCATGGATGATGTATAAATGAGGTAAGAATCTATTGGTTCGAAATAATATTCATTATTTACATTATTTATTCATTTAATCATCACTATTTATTATCATAAGCCAAAATAATATACTAATGAATAAAATATTCAAAAAACACCCCTCTCCTCCACTATAAATACCACCCATCACCTCGTCTTCTTGTCACACCTCTAAATAAATTAATATTTTCCAATTTCTACTCAATCATCTTCAAAGGTCTCTCCCACAAATTTATGAGCCTTATTTATCACCAAAAGACCAATCTTAATCCTCTTAAGAAGGTTCTCAAGGAGAATAATTCAAGAGGTAAAACCATTAATCCTTCTCATTCAATTTCTTTCAATTTGATTTCTTTTCTTATACTCTACACACCTACTCTATCCAAAAATGCATGTTAACCACACAAATTATATATACTATAATTTTATTATTTCAATTTAAAATACATGATTTTGTCTCTACTCCTCTTACATTTATTCTAAAAATGAAAACATCATCCATGATGAGTCGACTTACCGTCATCATGGACGATGTGTTTTCATTTTCCATTACCACATTCAAGGATGGTCATGAAACCATTTTATATGGTCGAACCAGATTATAATATGTATATTAAAACTTATTTAAAGTTATTTAACAAGTTTATATACAAAATATTAATTAATAAAACAAAACTAGTTCGTGATGATTGAAAAAGCACAAAAATAATCTAAATGATTATCACTAATGTTTTATCTATTGATTCATCCTCATACTGTAAGAACCTGGTTTTTCACTTAGGTATGGGTCATTTAATTTTCAGTATAAATCATTACTTTTTACCTAATATGTATTCCTAATGAGTTATTAAAGGTTCCATGGGTGTCTGGGGATTGTTTTGAGCTCGGAACCCATCCTTTTGAAGAAAAACAGACCCTGCGCACGATTTAGAGTAAATTGTGTGGGATTTCTGCAGGGTTTTTCAAACTGTGCTGATGGTTTTTTTCATAAAGATACACATAGCATGGTTGGAACATGGTTGTGCAGCCTAACCATTCTAGCTCCCTTTTTGTCAGGTATCTGTGTGTGGGTTCCGCACGGTTTGACAAACCGTGCGGACCAAACTGTTCGGGCAGAGCCGTCCCGTAGGGTTTGGGCATGTTTTGAAAAACTGTGTGGACAAACTGTACACATGCTATTTTCTGGGTAAATTTTTCCAGTTTTTTCCTTAATGATCTATGATGTCACCCCTTTCTCCATAATCCGATTTTATGTAGGATTGACCTAATTCTCTATATTTTTTGGGATTTTTGATGATCTAAACATGGAATCAAGAGATCTTATTTGTACGTAATCTGATCAAGATTTCATTCATCATGTTGGATGCACAATAGTAAGTACTCAAGTCCTATTTATCCATTCTTATTCTCTTTAAATCTTGACCTAGATATCTCCATGTGAGCATTTTTCACCTTTTCATAGATCTACTTCGATCCGAGGAAAATCGAGGGTTGATACCAGAGGATAAGGATCATACAACCTTGAGGTGGTTGGTCTATAACTTTTCCCTAAAATTCATCATTTTTGGAATGTTTATGTGGGTCCCACTGGTTTTGTTGGAAACTGTTTCTTAAAATTACATACCATTGTTATAATAGTTAGAATAGTATGGTTATTCTCCTTCCAAATATGTGATTAGTTTTTAGTTGTTAGACACACAACTCTATCTGCCTCATGTCGAAGGTTGTGCTATAATTGTGTTTTTACTATTTTGACACATTTGATCCACTATTTGGGTATGACTTTTCTTGACCTTCCTAAAGTTGAGCCTTATTATAATAAATTTCTTGTTATTAATGAGAATTTCATAAGGGAATGTACCATGTATGATCACCACTTGACCTGTCTATGGTAAGTTCTCCCAAATGATTATTAAATGTGAAATGTGAATTGGAAAGTATACTATGTATATAACTTGGCCTTAAAAAATGATATTGAATAATATTTACATGTTCATAGCACCCATTTCCATGTTAATGGAAGGTATCCAAGTGAAACTCTCTAATTGTATATAACTTAAGGGTTAATTAGGATTTGATTAAATGGTTTCTATTCTACTTAACCTATCTACACTAATGGGAGACAAGACTTGGACCAATAAATAAATGGTTTCAACTCTAATTGACCTATCCACACTAATGGAAGGAAATACTTGAACCAAATGAATTATTACACGATTTAAACATCAAATAAAAATGGAATGACTCGATATCGCATCGGATTCTGAGAGGAGAATATTGTGGTTCTTAGGAACCTTATTCTGATTCAAGGATGTGGATTTCTTAGGTTGAAAGCCAACTAGACTTATATTCTTGTCTACTACTAGGATTCCCTATATACTACCCTAGGGTCCTTTTCATTATTACAGGATACCTTAGATAAACTCCTTGGATCCAGCATTGACTAGTAGGTGTCATTGTGAAAGCCCATAGGGATCTGTCCTTGCTTAGCCTTGTTTTACCTTTGTCGATAACCTTGGAATCAGTAGACATATTATTGTGGAATGCATTAGATTAATCTCCTTTTATTACACTCTTACCCCTTAACTAGACTGAGATACTACTGGGTTAGCGTTCCGTGAGATTTACTTTACCTTGGTTATTACCCTGGAACTCCCTCACTGGATATCTTTTCAGGTTGCCTTGTTACGTCTTGGGACCTTCACTACTTATAATATCACATGGTGATGTCATTGATGGATATTCCTCACATTAACTATTATCATTAAATGGTAATTACTTAATTAATGAATTGGTTACATGTTCAGACACTAGCCAATGGCTGAAGCAGGTACTTGGGTATTTAGTTACATTGTACTTTTTTCTTTGCATTACATATACATGACTCCACATTTCTATATTCCATTACGCTGGCTGGATATTATAAATACCATTGGTGGTGGCCCACTGAGATTTATCTCACACCCTCTCCAAGCATTGTTTGGTACCAGGAGTAGATTATGTGGTTGGAGTTATTGACAAAGGGAAGCATACAGCTTCCAACACTTGATTGTGTGCTGATAGGACAGAGCTTGATAGGAGATGACTGAGTAGGATCTCAGGATGCTTGGTGTAGGATTTGTTTTCTTTTTGATTGTGGAACAAGTTATGTCTATTGTCTTGTATCCATGATTTCTAGTTTTCTAGTGACATGACATTACATCATCATTTTTCATGTTGATACAATTATTTTTATTCTCATTTATCTATTGCATTGGTTTTCTTCTGTTTTTTACTTATATTACTTCCACTGTTTATTTATATTCCTTTATATTTCTTCCATTGTTCTACACAATACTAATGAGGGAATAGTCTTCCAACAATTACACCCTAGGCCCTTGCTTCTAGTTGGTAGCCTATGGTGTTCGGGAAGATGTGTTTGAGTCCATGTGGCCCACCAGGCTCAGGGCACCTGTTAAGTGGAATCTGGGTCTGGTTCATCACAAAGTGGTATCAGAGGAGGTTTCTTTTATTGCTTTACTATTTGGAGACAATAGATTGAAGAATATGGATGCTTGGTACTTGGTCATAATTTGTGTTTGGGCATCTCGAACCCATGTTCATGGTAAAAACCAAGTTGTCTAAATTGTAATTGTTATTTTTCTTTTTCCTATTACAGTTGATATTATTTCATCATTGGGTGACGCACATGTTGTGTTGTTTTTGATTATTTTTATATTTGAGGATCTATTTCATCCTTGGCCTGATGATATGAGGGAGCATTTCTACATGCATCATTATAGGCACCAATAATTCACATGTCATGTATATTTCTATTCCATATAGGTGAATTTAACTAATTTTCATTGCTTGATATGCTTGTGAATGTTGAGTAATGTTGTGATAAAAGCTTGTACTTTCATTACTATTGGTTTTTATTGAGTGATTTCCTGACTCAATTCATGAGGTGTATGGGCCCTCATGGGTTGGGATGATTAATTTACTGACTCGAGCCATTATACTATAAATAAATGGGTATCGTTTTTGGTGATAGTTGTATGGGAACTGATTCATCGGAAATAGATATTCATTATGAAGAGAATCCTAGAATCTAAAATAAATTTTTTGCACATCCTTATCATAATTTTTCATGCTTATTAAAGTTAAATAAGTGGACCTAAGAATTAATCGCAAAATGACATGAAACTTATACTTGAGCACTTCTCGATGCATGGACGTCTAAGTGGGTAGTTTGGGTAGTATTCCTAGGGTAGTGATTTTTCTTACATTCATATTCCATTATTGATGGTATCTACTTGCTTCAAAACTCATTCTAAGGTGTTTTCCTTTCATTTGAAGACTAATGCTGCTAAATCGTCCTCGTGTCGTTCTCCAGGAGGGTGGTTACAACCCTCCTACAGACATGGTGGGCCCTAAGCCTCCATTCTTAATTCCAGAAGTTACAATTGAGGCATTACCTACTTTACCTAATCTAAGCACTAATTCTCAAGTCTGTGATAGTTTCCTACATCTGATTCAGTCCATGCAAGGTGATCCATGGGTTTCACCTACGATGGATGATCTGGCCCGAGAGTTCTAGAAGCAGCATCCTCCTACTTTTTTAGGGGATAGCGATTCTTAGGTTGATGAGTCTTGGCTAGATTCCATGTTGTCTATCTTTGATCATCTATAAACTCCTCCAAAATTGAGATTCAATATTTCTACATACATGATTATGGATTCGTCCAAGCGTTGGTGGGATGTGGTTACCTAGGTCGGTCGTCATCATGGCATGTTATGGGTTGACTTCCAGACTTCTTTACATGATCAGTTCTTTCCTCAGGCACTGATGGCTGACAGAGCCAGAGATTTCATGCATCTAGAGTAGGGTTCTATGCCAGTTATGGAGTATTCAGCGTGTTTCACTGATTTACAATTCTTTTCACTGCTTTTAAACGGTGACGAGATTTCTCATGCTAGACGTTTTGAGTATGGGATTCAGTATGCCATATGAACTCAGGTGAAGGTATTTTTCCTTCCTACCTTTTCTTCAATAGTTGATCAGGCCCTTATCACTAAGTGTAACCTAAGGGATGGCACTAATATTGGGTTTAAGAGACTAGTTTCGTGTCAGACCAGTAGTTCTTCCGAGGGAAGGAAATGTTCCCTTGAGGTTTTTCGTCAGGGTAGTGACATCCAGAGTATCTAGTTTGATATCTCTATGGTGTGTCATCAGTTTGGAAGACTAGGGTATAAAAATCCCCAATGTGACAGAGACCCTATAAGGTGTCGAGCCTGCTGTCGTATGGTTCATCTTCAGTGCTTTTGCAGGACCTTTCTACCAGCTTCGAGTGGAAAAGGATCTGTGGTAGCCCCACCTTTAGGAGAAAGTTCTTGTGTGTTGTGTCAGGAGGGGATTTGGAATAGCACTGGAAGGTCTGACTAAAGAGGGGGTCGTGGCCATGGTAGTCTGATCCCTGATCACCAACAGTGCCAGCAGAGCAATCATGATTGTGGTAGTATATCTGTTGGATAGGGTTGTGGATCAAGTCATTTGCATTATTTTCAGCCAATACCTGAGGATCAGGTTACAGGACCATCTACAGTATGAGGTATTATTCTAGTAGCATCTATTATTGTCTCTTCTTTTTTTGATATAGGTGCTTCAAACTCTTTCATTTTTTTATCTATCATGTAAATTCTCAGACTATATATACAGTATCACTATGGGGTAATGACCCTCAACACACCGTTGGGAATACGGAAAGAGGTAATACGCCAGTGCAGGGACTATCCCCTTGAGGTAGGCATTTACCCTTTCTTGTGTAATCTATTTTTTCTCGAGATGATAGGCTTCGATGTCATTCTTGGGATGGATTGGCTAGTCCACTTCCACACCTTTGTAGACTGCAATCTCCACATGGTCTCTTTTACATCCCTAAAAGGCAGTAGTTATCTTTTCAAAGGTGAGTGGGATTTCCATGCTAGGAGAGTTGGACCGAAGCATCGTGTGTTAGAGTTGGTGTCCTGAGAACCAACTATTTGTACCTTGATTGCAATAATGTACACTTATTATATATTGTTCATTGTTCTGCATGACTATAATATAATAATGTCCTGGAATATTTTTTGCATTTATAAGGTTATGTAAGATCCCCAATATGATGAGAACCTTGAAAAGATATAACAATATTCTTAAATAAAGTCCTACGGTTGGATGACATACTATGATAGGATACATAGTATACAGACCGTCATGTGCGAGTACTCGTAAGAAGATGAGACTCTCTCTCATAGAGTTCGCATTTGGTAATCTCCAAGATGGGAGATTATGAGAACAGACTCGCCTGTAGTAATTCCGCATGTCTTGGTGTCATCAGACATTACTATCTACGAGCGTGTGTAATGGTCCTTAGACTGGAAGATTATCATTAACTCATGTCATGACTCGTGCACTTAGATTTTCTGATGAAAACTATCACGAAGATAGTTGGTGGGAAGTAGGGTACGTTGAGTGCATCATGAAGGACATGTTGTTAATGGATAAGTCAAGGAAGGATTTGTCCCTTCCATATTTATGGAAGTATATATCTTGGTCCCTTTTATTGAAATATAACTGTCGCCCAAATTCCATGGCCATGGTGTAATGATTAGTTTATTTCTGGAAGTCAAAGAATGACAGATCAAGCATATAGGTTTATGACACTGTCATGAAACCTGCTTGATGAGATATCGAGACAAAGGGATTAAATTACATGGTAAGTGTTCGTATGAGGTGACACATCAATGTTGCGTCAACTTCTTTCTATTGGGTGTCTTGACCCATTTCTATACAGTAATCTTGGACTTTAGGCAAGCCCGCCTAATGCTAATGAGAAAGAGGCCTAGAGAGTCACGCACTGTGTGTATTCAAGTATCTCAAGTAGAATAAAGATTATTCATGTACGTGGTTTAATAATTATTCAAGGAATCCTAAATCGTTTTAATGTTGGCGGAAGAATAAAGTGAAAAAAAGTACACGTCATGTATTAATGATTACATGACATGTATTTTTTCTTTTGAAAACAAGTACATGTCGTGTATTAATGATTACACGTCGTGTAGTTTTCATTTTAGAAAGGAAATGAAAAACAAGTACATGCCGTATATTAATGATTTCACACTGTGTAGTTTTTTCAGTCGGGATTTTGAGGAAATAATATTGTTTTATTAAATGGTATAGATTATAATCAGCATGGGTGCATGTCAAGGAATTAATGATTCTACATGTGGGGGTTTTTCAATAATAGTTAATGAAATAAATAAAACGTTTAATGCATTTATTTATTTTCATAACTCTATAACCTCAAACCTGATTATAAATATCCTCACAACCCCAAAACTTTTCCTTAATCATTGTGCACAACAATTCTGGAGAATTCCTTCAAGTCCGAAAGAACTCCTTCCTCCAAAGCATGCTCTCAAGACCGAGAGAGATCCTCCTCCATCAGATCAAGACGATCTAAGGTGGACAATGCAACAAAGGCTTCTCCATACTATCACCCAGAGATTCTTTTGGCGACATCCAGAGATACATGGTGCACATGTGGATCACCTCTAGAGGAAGTCTACACTTAGTGTAACATCCCGGTTCCGGGTGCCCCGAACCTTGTTCGCCACGTGACCTCAAGCACATTTCCCCAAACGCCAGAGGCTGCTGACTAGCAGCGAGGGCCTAGGTCTGATAGTGGGGAAACTATACCCTCATTTGTCAAAGTGTAGCGCAGCGGAATATAATATAAACATACAAAAACAGTGGAAGCAGTAACAGTATATATAACTGAAATGGATATATGATAACTAAAATGGAAACCAGCAGTCATATATATATGAAGATACAGCATGTCACTATTCTATAAAATAGCCAGAACATGTTACACTGTAATACAATACATTACAACTGATGTACAAGTACAGAAAGAAAAACAGAACAACCCGCGGCATCACGAGCCAATGCTTGGTCCCATGCTCTCCTACACCCCAGCAGCAATTAAGTACCTATATAAGGACCCTTTCCCTTATCTACACCTGCAGAAACGTAATCTGTTTAGGCTGAAAATCATGACCCAAACAGGGTGTGAGAAATATATCTCAGTAGGCACCCACCAAAGGCCCGTGCTCAACTGTGTGTAAACATGAAACAACAGTGTGAAAAATTAAAATGAAATGAACTAAGCAATACTCAAATGTAACTAACTTAACAGTTATATTGCCATTTAATTATTCATTTAATCCATTTAGTATAAGAAAACACCACAGTGCATTTCTAAGTAAATAGTCTATGTCCTTAGACACACAATCCCTTACCCTCAGGTAATCAGAATGTAACCCGCAGGTAAATGCCCACATGCATAACAGATTTTTCACTCAGGCGTAAGTAGTATCTCCCTCAAGAATAGAGTCTATTTCCCATAGGCACAGAAGAATTTTCCCTCAGGCTAAGATAACAACTTCCCTCAGGCTAAGTAAACAACACCCACGGGCTAAGTAAACAACGCCCACAGGCTAAGTAAAACATTGCCCTGAGGCGCAAGTAACTGGGCCATGCCCAACATGTAAATAAACATTCACATTCAATTACTCTCAAGGAAAAAAGTAATGCATAATATAAATATGGCATACCCTCGGGTATCCCGGCCAAACGACTAAATAGAGGAACGCACCCCCAGGGTGGTCTTGGATCCAAGCACTGATCTCAAACAACAGTTTTACAACTTTATTTAATCACCTATATAATTCTAGGTATTAAAATAGCCATGGCCTCAGCCACCCGACACCCCAGATATGGGTTCGTAGCTCACAAACACTTAAAAACGCACGACAGTTGAAGAATAAACACCAATCCACCTACCTTTAACACCAACGAACGATATACACGAACGTCAATTCCATAAATGCCCAAAATGATGTAGATCTAACAAAGAAGAAAACTCGTTCAAATGTAAATAACTTTCCCTCGGGAAAGAATTGGTAAGAACGGCTTAAGGAGAGCAGAGGGCTTAACCATGCGGTCCCAATGAGATCGTCTGAGGCGGA
This sequence comes from Viscum album, assembly GCA_963277665.1. NCBI lineage: Eukaryota > Viridiplantae > Streptophyta > Magnoliopsida > Santalales > Viscaceae > Viscum > Viscum album. Next base: position 1,794,173,126 of record OY728141.1, read on the forward strand.
AACGGATTCCCGGTTTGCGATCAATAGATTCTCAAAGATTAGACCTCCCTCTCCCATTCCTTCTTCCCGTTCTAAGCCTTCCCTGTGAACAGGGTAGCCAACTACCCATTTTAAGCGAAGAAAACAAAGTAAACGGCATGTATTTCCAAGTACATGGCGTGTACTTTCCATTTTTTAACTGTTCCTCTGGCGGCTTCCCGCCAGCGTGGCACTGTTCACCTGCCGACATGACTACACGGCATGTAAAGGACCACTACACAGCGTGTAGTCGGTTCCTACACCCTTCATCGCTGGCATGGCCACACGCCCCGTGTACTCATTACACATGGCTAGAAGTACACGGCGTGTGGAAAAGTACATGGCGTGTACTTCCAAAATTTGGGAGTTTTACCCATTTTCCTTATTTTATCAAAAACACTGAAGGAAAAGAGAAAAGAAGAAACTTGTACCTCAAAGATAAGAACTAGGTTCTTACAAACTTCCCCCCTTATAGTAATTCGTCCCCGAATTTCCCTTCCAAGGGTGGTGAAGATATAGTCGTGAACAACTCCAGCCACTGAGAACGTACATCGGTCTCCTACTCCCAGGTTTCGTCCTGCACTCAGCCATGCTGCCATAGCACCCATATGAGAGAAACTGACCAGCCTCGGAGAACCTTCTTTCTCCTGTCAACGATATGAATCGGATGCTCCTCAAAGGACGCATCTTTCTCCAGATCAACCTCCTCAGGCTGAAAGATGTGAGACAGGTCTGAATGATAGCGGCGCAGCTGAGATACATGGAAGACGTCATTCATGGCTCGGTACCTCTGCGGTAACTACAACCGATAGGCGACCGGCCTAACTCTCTGTAAAATCTCAAATGGCCCCACATACCTCAGTGAAAGTTTACTATATCTCCTGATCCGTCTGTATCCCAGCCTCGGTGAAACATGTAAGAAAACCAGATCCCCAACCACAAACTCCAAGGGTCATCTGCAGTGATCAACATATGATTTTTGACGAGACTGTGTAGTATTAATCCACTTTTGAATCAACTGGACCTGCTCAAAAGTCTCCTACATGTGACGTGGTCCCAACAAAGCTGCCTCACCTACCTCTTACCAGCACAAGGGTGATCGGCATGGCCTACCATATAAAGCCTCGTAAGGTTCCATCTCGATAGTTCCCTGAAAACTATTATTGTAGGAAAATTAGACTAGCGGTATATTATTCTCCCAAGAGCCCCCAAAGTCTAGGACACATGCATGAAGAATTTCCTCTAGCACCTGAATCGCACGCTCTGACTGGCCATCAGTCTGAGGGTGGTATGCTATGCTTAAGAAGCACCTGTATACCCAGTGCCCTCTGAAAACTCTACCAGAAATGAGATGTAAAATGGGTGTCCCTATTTGAAATGATAGAAAGAGGGACCCCATGAAGACGTACGATCTCTCGGATATACAACTTCCCGATCTCATCGACTCTGAAGGCCTCCTTGATCGGCAAAAAGTGAGCTACCTTCGTGAGTCTGTCCACAAAAACCGACATGGTAGTATTGCCTCGAGGTGACCTTGGCAACCCCATCACGAAGTCCATCGCGATATCATCCCATTGCCACTCCGGAATAGGTATCTTATATAACAGTCCGGCTGGCCTCTGATGCTCCGCCTTCACTTGCTGATAGGTGGAACACCTCGTAAAAAAATCAGCTATCTCTCTCTTCATTCCCGGCCACCAGTACTGATGTCTCAAGTCATGGTACATCTTGGTAACCCCGGGATGAACTGCCGAAGCTGAAGCATGAAACTCCCACATCAGCTCCTCACGTATATCCCCTGGAACCCATACTTGCCCATGGAAATTCAGAACCTCATCACCGCCTATCGTCCAACCAGTAGAAGGGTCTGCACTTTCCACCAACTCCCGTATAACTAGGCCTTCCAAATCAGATAGTTGTCTCATCCTCACTCTATCCAGGAGGGTAGAAGTCACATCTAAAGATGAAATATAGGTCTTCCCCTGACTATCGTGCACCTCTAAATGCATCTCAGAGAACAAACCCATAAGCTTCCACTCACCACTGGCCTCCTGTACTGCCTGTATCTGAGTCTTCCTACTCAGTGCATCAGCCACTACATTACCTTTACCAGGTGTATAGGAAAGCTCAAAATCGAAGGACTATAGGTATTAAACCCACCTCCTATGCCTCAGATTCAAGTCATGAGGAGTAAAGATATACTTGAGGCTTTTGTGGTCGGTGAAAACCAAAAAATTCTCTCCCAACAGATAATGTCTCCAAAACCGTAACGCATGAACAACTGCAGCTAACTCAAGATCATGTGTCGGGTAATTCCTCTCATGTGGCCTCAACATCTGAGACCCGTATGAAACAACTCGATCGCCCTACATCAACACTGCTCCCAGCCCAATACCTGATGCGTCATAGTAAACTTTATAGATCTTCCCCTGCTCTCGGAGTATCAGGATCGATGTTGATGTTAACCTTCCCTTCATGTCCTGAAAGGTTTTCTCGCAATCTTCTGACCAAACGAACTTCACACCCTTCTTAGTAAAACCCATCAACGGCACTGCTAAGTGAGAGAAGTCCTGTATGAAGCATCTGTAGAAACCATCCAGCCCTAAGAAACTCCGTATCTCAAACACGTTTTTAGGCTGGTCCCAGGAAAATACTGCTCTCACCTTCTCTAGGTCCATGGCAACTCCTTCCTCTGAGATGATATGACCCAGGAAGTGAATATGGTCCATACAAAAGTGGTACTTTGAGAGATTATCATATATCCAATGCTCTCTCAGTGTACTCAATACGATCTCACGATGGGTGGCATGGTCGTGTCGAGTGTGAGAGTACACCAAGATGTCTTCCATGAATACTACCACAAAAGAATCAAGATACCAATGGAACACACGATTCATCAGATCCATGAAAACTCCTGGCACGTTCGTGAGTCTGAATGCATAACCAAGTACTCATATAGACCATACCTACTCCGAAAATCTGTAAGCGGTATATCCGATGGTCTCACATGCAGATGATGATATCTAGATCTCAATTCAATCTTTGAGAACACTCGTGCTCCTTGAAGTTTATCAAAATGATCATCTATCCTCAGCAAAGGATGTCAGTTCTTGACCGTCAACTGGTTCAGCTTCCGATAATCCACACAGAGTCTGAGGGTATCATTCGCCTTCTTCGCAAAAAGGACCGGCGAACCCCATGAAGAAGTACTGGGTCGGATAAAGCCCTTTCCATGTAACTCCTTTAACTGCCTCTTGAGCTCCTGCAACTCAGGTGTAGCCATCCTATAAGAAGGAATGGACACCATTTCTACTCTTGGAACGAGCTCAATAGAGAAATCCACCTGTCGCTCCAGAGGTAGACTTGAAAAGTAATCCGGGAAGACATCCCTAAAATGATCAACCACTGGAGGGAAATCTTTCTGACAAGTCCCCTGATCATCCAGATATAAACTTGCAATCTGGGTTGTAACTCCACCTTGCCCATGATGCTCTGGTCCAGCTCGACTTGTCTGAACATCCCATTCTCCCTTGTATAGAAACTATCCGCCCTCTGGTGACATGAAACTCACCCTGCGACGATAGAAATCTACAAAGGCTCGAAAGGTAACCAACTAGTCCATCCCAAGAATAACGTCATAAGCTGTCATCTCTAAGACATAGAGGTCCCAAAGAATGTGAAACCCTCCAACCTCAAGGGGGCACTCCTTGCACTGATGCACACTAGTCGTTCTAGTTCCCAATGGAGTGTCTAGCCTCATGATATCAGAAGAAAAAGAAACACTAAGCCCAAGTCTATCCACAACGGGTACAGATATGAAACTATGTGTAGCACCTGTATCGAAAATTACTGCAGATAAGACAGAATCTACTAGAATTGTACCTCTAACTATAGAAGGTCCGGGATCCTGCTCCTGCTGGGTCTGTTGCACTGCATATTCCTACCCAGTGTTGCGGCCCTACGACACAACCTAGCTACCCTGAGATGTCCCACCCCGATGCCTCTGAGATCCTGGTGTCTGGCTACCATGGCCAAGACCACCATCTCTTCCTACATGCCCTGATGTATTCCAGTTCCCCAACTAGTAAGAATCCACTGGTCCTGCTCCTGCAGGCGGAGTCTGCACAGAACCCCTCTCACTAGCCACTGGTGGAAACGCCCTACAAAAGCACTGCAGATGACCCATCTTGCCGCAAGATCGGCACTCCACTAGGTCTCATGGACACTGCGGTCTCTTGTGCCCCTCTTTACCACATTGGTAGCACATGACCTGGCCACCTAAAGCATTCTTCTGACTGGTACTGCCACCCTGAGAGAAGTCCATATGTCTCTTCCTCTTTCCAGTAGAAATAGTACCAGTAACTGGTGCTGAACTGCCCTATCCCACACCACTAGATTCCCACAGGTTTCTCTCTATAATCAGCGCCTGGTTCACAATAGCGTGTACTTAAGGCAACCTGAAAACATTCACCAGCGCTCGGATGTCATAACGAAGACCATCCTCAAAACGTCTGGCTCTCAACGTCTCATCACCCACCAGCATGGGTGCAAAGCACTGAAGCTCAGTGAAACAAGAAGAATAGTCCATCCCCGACATAGCGCCCTGCTACAGATTCATGAACTCTCGAGCTCTATCTGCCCTCAGCGTCTCTGGGAAAAAGAATTCATAGAAGACTTCCTGAAAATCTTCCCACTCCATGTCCCTTTGATGCTCTGACTGGGTGGTAACATCTCACCACCTCTTGGCGGAATCACGCAGCATATAAGTCACAAACTTGACCCTCTGCCCTGGAGGCATCTCAAGATGCTCGAAAATTGTCTGCATCGACCCCAGCCAAGACTCTGCAACCTATGGTCCGCCATCCCCTGTAAACATAGGCAGATGCTGTTGCTGGAAGATATGTGTCAGCTCAGCCATAGATGTGGCAGCTGGCGGTGCTCCCTGAAAGGTCTGCATGAACCGCATAAAGCCTTTATGGAACTACGCCTCCGTGCCTGTGTCATGTATAACGGCTAGCGCCGCATCTGGCTCTGCTGGTGGATCTACTGGTAGCCCATGGCCCACCGTCTCTGGAGTATACTTGTTTCCTCTCTCTTGGCGAACAACATGCGGTTGTCTAGGCGGCATGACACTACAAGGTCAAAAACACGCCTTAGATTCAATATTAACAAGACTGAAAATGAAGGAACCATAAAGGGAACAAGAGGAAGAAAGAATTTCGAGATTTTCTAAACAAGACTACATGACATGTATAATGACTACACAGTGTGTAATTGACTTCTCCTCCCCTACCCGGGTCCTTCTACATGGCTAAGCTACACGGCTCCCGTTGAACAAAAACTACACGGCATGTATAATATCTACACGGCGTGTATGGTGTAATTTTCCAACTGCCCGTGTCGTTTTTGAAATGGCCGACTACTCGGCTTGACACTACATAGCATGTTACACCCTCACACGGCATGTACACCACCCCATTTTCCAGCCACACGGCTAACACCACTCAGTCTATCCTCAGACAAGACTACATGGTGTGTCCCACTGGTACACAGCGTGTACTAGACGAGCTTCGTCGACCCGTGTTGTTAGTTATATGGCCGGACACACAGATCACACTACACGGCGTGTTCTATAGACACACGGAGTGTATCCGAAAGGATTACACCGACCCTTGTTGTCAGTTACACGGCTGGGTCCCCAAGTCAGACTACACGGCGTGTTCCATAGTGGACATGGCATGTATGTCTTAAGGTCTCCTCCATCTGTATTGTTAGTTACACGGACAGACTTCGGGTCAACACTACACAGCATGTATATCATCTACACAGCGTGTTCGCCCCAGGCTCTTTCCTTCCCCGTGTCACCACCCACACGGTTTGTGACAAGGGAAGAGACTACACGGCGTGTACTCTGGGTACACGGCATGTACTTAAAAAGTTTATTTTTCTTCTTGAATAGAAGGCCATAAACGGCATGTCTAAGGTACTACACGGTGTGTATACTGGGTTTTCCAGACAGTATGCCTCAAAAACTTCCCCAAAACCCATAAAACACCGAAAAACAACACCTAAGTGTCAAATTCCGACCCGTGAGGGCCCATACTCACCACGAATCAAAGTTTGACATCATATCTGTGTTATAAAAAAATAACCTGTCAATGATCCACCAAATTACAGTCAATGAGGGCCCATACTCCCCAAAGACCAAAGTTTGGCATTTATTCTATAAACAGGCTCAATTAAAATTACCCTATCACGCAGCAGGTATTTTATCAAAGCAGTTATCACAACAACATGCTTTACTAGCACAACAACTATCACAACAACATGTGAAATTATAATGAACCTACATGGCATGGAACTATGCATGGAATGCGATTTCTAGCATGTTCCTATATGATGCATGAGATGGAATACCCTCATCTCATTGGGTTGCTACTAAATAGAACCCATAGATAAAATATAACCAGCACAATCTCAAGTGTGTCACCCAACGGTGAAAACAATCAACTGTCAATTTGAAAAATCCAAAAAATTGAAAAAATATGAGGTAGACGGGATTTTCCCTATACACGGGTTAGCTACGCCCGGGCACAGCTTATTACCAACTACTGTTTCCGTTCTATCCCTGACTAAGGCTCCAAATAGTAAGTCAAAGAAAAGAACCTCCCTCTGATACCACTTTGTGACGTCTCGGTTCTGGGTTCCACTCAACGGGTTCCCCGAACCCAGTTCACCACGTGACCTCAAGCACATTTCCCCAAATGCCAAAGGCTGGCGACTAGCAGCGAGGGCCTAGGTCTGATAGTGGGGAAACTATGCCCTCATTTGTCAAAGTGTAGCACAGTGGAATATAATATTAACATACAACAACTACGGAAGCAGCAACAGTATATATAACTGAAATGGATATCTGATAACAAAAAGGGAAACCAGAAGTCATATATATATGAAGAAGTAGCATGTCACTATTCTATAAAATAGCCAGAACATGTTACACTGCAATACAATAAATTACAACTGAAGTACAAGTATAGAAAGCAAAACAGAACAGCCTGTGGCATCACGAGCCAATGATTGGTCCCATGCTATCCTACACCCCAGCAGTAATTAAGTACCTATATAAGGGCCCTTTCCCTTATTTACACCTTCAGAAATGTAATCTATTTGGGCCCAAAAGCATGACCCAAGCAGGGTGTGAGAAATATATCTCAGTAGGCACCCACCAAAGGCAAGTGCTCAACTGTGTGTAAACATGCAACAACGGTGTACAAAAGTAAAATGCAATGAACTAATAAGTACTCAAAGGTAACTAACTTAATAGTTATATTTCCATTTAATTATTAATTTAATTCATTTAGTATAAGAAAACACCATAGTGCATTTCTAAGTAAACAGTTTGTGTCCTCAGACACGCAAACCCTTACCCTCAGGTAATCAGAACGTAACCCACATGTAAATGCCCACAGGCATAACAGATTTCTTCCTCAGGAATAATTAGTGTCACATTTAAGCATAGAGTCTATTGCCCACAGTCACGGAAGAAGTTTCCCTCAGGCTAAGATAACAACTGCCCTCGGGCTAATCAAACAACACCCACGGGATAAGTAAAACACTACCCTCAGGCGCAAGTAACCGGGCCTTTCCTAGCATGTAAATAAACATTCACATTCAATTCCTCTCAAGTAAAAAGTAATGCATAATATAAATATGGCATACCCTCGGGTATCCCGGAAAAACGGCTAAATAGAGGAACGTACCCCCGGGGTGGTCCTGGATCCATGCCCTGATCCCAAACAACAGTTTTACAACTTTATTTAATCACCTATATAATTCTAGGTATTAAAATAGCCACGACCTTAGCCACCCGACACCCCAGATATGGGTTCGTAGCTCACAAACACTTAAAAATGCACGATAGTTGGAGAATAAACATCAAGCCACTTACCTTTAACACCAACGAACGATATACGCGAACATCGATTCCAGAAACTCCCAAAATGACGTAGATATGACTAAGAATAAAACTCATTCAAACATAAATAAATTTCCCTTGAGAAAGAATTGGTAATAATGGCTTAAGGAGAGCGGAGGACTTACCCGTGCGGTCCCAACGAGATCGTCCAAGGCGGAAACGGAATCCCGGTTTGCGATCGACGGATCCTCGAAGATTTGGCCTCCCTCTCTCATTCCTTCTTCTCGTTCTAAGACTTCACTATGAAAATGGGAGGCTACTTCCCATTTTAAGCTAAAAAAGAAAATTAGACGGTGTGTATTTCCTAGTACACGGTGTGTACTTCCCATTTTTTAACTGTTCCACTGGGGGCTTCCCACCCGCGTGGCACTATTCACCTGCCGACATGACTACACAACGTGTTTGCATGAGTACACGGCGTGTGCTGTCGCACAGCTAGCCACTGCCTTACTATTTTCCTTCCTACTAACTACACAGCATTTAAAGGACCACTACACGGTGTATAGTTGGTTCCTACACACTTCATCGCCGGCATGGCCACACGCCCCGTGTACTCATTCCACACGGCCAGAAGTACACAGTGTGTGGAAAAGTACATGGAGTGTACTTCCAAAATTTGGGATTTTTTCCCATTTTCCTTATTTTCTCAGAAACACTGAAGGAAAAGAGAAAAGAAGAAACTCATACCTCAAAGATAAGAATCAGGTTCTTACACTAGGCTTATGCGACGTAACGACGAATCACATCGGAACATGATCAGAAATATCAATGAAGAAAGAATGCCATAAAAGGTACTTCTTGTCAATTAATTAAATTAATTATAATAAACCTGTAATGATCTTCATTTATGGTTCCGGGACAATTATTCTTCTTTGTTTATTTCTATTATTCGATCTGGGGAGTTTGGTGTTTATCGTTGTATTGATCTCGGATTGATCATTGCTAATGACAAAAAGCCAAGTGTTCACATCCACCCATGAGCTTCCGCTATGCCTGGAACCTTCACAAGGTATCAGAGTGAGGTTACAACAATGATTATAGTTATTTAATTTTCATTGATAATTTACGCATTTAAATTTGATTCAATTCAAGATAAATCGTTCTATAAAACTGAATGAATGAGATATGTTCTTCCTCCTTCGTTTCTTGATTCACATCATAGAAACAAATTTTTAATTTTTATTTTGATTAAAATAAAAATGTGGAACTCATTCAGAGGAGGCGCTATTTCTGTCTGTACAACACAGTAATACACGGCGTGTAGTCAAAACTACACGCCGTGTACTTAGGTTCAACGAACCGGTACTGGTCCTCCAAACCACACTGTGTGAATTGAGAATGCCTAAGTATTAATTACACCATGTTGACCAAAATTGAATGCCATGTGGAAACTGGAATACATAGCGTGTATGTTGAATCAACACGCCATGTAGTCCGATCCGGCCCAGGTGAAATTGTGTACAAGAAGAAGCCATGTACCACATACACAGGATTTCCAAGCCGGTAACCGCATAACAAGGAAGTACACGCCATGTTATATTAATCTACATGTCATGTACTTCAAAATTTCCAATGTATAGAAAACGTGCCAAATCCCTTGGCATGTACTTTGGATAAAGCATGAAAAATACACGTCGTGTAATATATCCTACATGTCTTGTACTTTCTAGAAATGGAATTTCACCAGGATTCCTCCGAAGTACAAATACCTGTACAAGGAATATGGATGAGAATAATCTCAAGGAAATTTAGAAAGGAATTTAAGATAAATAATTGATTAATTATAAGATCATAATTAATTGAATTCAAGCATGACTTATCTTAAATGAAAGAATGATTAAAAGAATTTGAATTCTAAATATGCATAAATGTCGTTGTATGCTATGGATAATCATGATCTAGACCAAAGACAATTTGTGTGTGTATGGTTTCATTTAAATTTATTTAATTTAAATTCATTATCTTGTGAGCCTTCCTCCATTAATATGTAGGGCCTGCGTGCCCATGGTTTCTTTAATGTAAACCCAATGTAATGGAGGATCTCCCAAGTCAGAGGAGACGGTTCAAAACCCAAAGCTAAGGCAAAACCAACCCAAGAAGATACAAAGATGGACAGGTGAGAGCAGCAAAACACGAACCATCAGGTTCAAGGTGTTTTTCCCTAGGTTAGGGTTTGCTTATCAAAACCGCTAGATAAGATAACCAATCGAAGCTCATGATCATGCCATCTTATTTTATTTTTTTCAGATTTCATGTATTATTTATTATGTATATGTTGTCATGATCACATAATTAATGAAATGAACATGCATGCAAAGATGGAATAAAATAAAAACCAGATTATACATAAACATTATCAGAACATGGTTAATCACTTAATAAAGCATCAATTAATATTAACAAGCATGTGATAATGAAAAACTACGCATAAAGAATAAAATACCTCAAAAACCATATTAATTCAGACCAAGCATTCTATTACTTGATTAAGTGCAAGACTAAATAAAACTATGTGTTTGACAAACCCTTGTTGGGACACTTACTTTTATAAAGGAAGCTCTTATGAAAGTTTTGGGTTGACTTAAACATTTTAAATCAAGAGGAGAAGCTCTTGCTAGACTTGTTGTAAAATGTAGACAAGTGTTGAGGAAATCCAAGTCAGGATTTCAGGATTGGGGAGTCCACTCGACAGATCAAGGAACTGTAAGCTCACAGTTGAAAAAGACCTACCTACCTAAATACCTTCTAATATCTTGACCAACCCTTGTTGGAGTTATGAAAAGGGGAATGTGGATCCCTTCCACTAGAATGTCAAAAAAACTGGACATTATGAGTTCAATGGTGATGTCCATTGGGACTCAACAAAATAGTGGGAGAATTAATAAATTCATTTATTATTTTTCACAAAATGTAATCAAAAGGTACTGATAAATCTGCTCTTTTAATTTGTAGAATCAATATAACAAACTCGTCAACCACATTTTCTCTATGATCAATTCTAGATAAAGAAAATATCCTTACAGACAGTAACTTTCAAGAATGTTTTATGCACCTTCGGGTTATCCTACTCCATGAACAAAAGTTTTACATGTTGGAGTCCTCACTTCCTGATTCGCCGGCCCAAGGGGTGAGTGATGAATATTTCCTGGTATATGATTAACATTTGAATGATGCACTCGACATTCAATGTTTAATGCTATCATTAATTTATAGTGAGCTCATGAAGTCTCATGAAGACATGGATGCCTATAGCATGCTCGAGCATCTCTGTGGTTTATACCAGGAGAGAGAAAGACAGGAAATGTTTGAGACCTCCAAGGCTCTATTCCAGAGAAATCTTGGAGAGGGTTCCCCAGCTGGGCCTCATGTAGTCAAGATCATTGGCTACATTGAGATATTGGAGGTTATAGGTTCTAAACTCCCCAAAGAACTGGGTACCGATCTCATTCTTGCATCACTCCCCCAGAGCTTCTCTAACTTTGTTGTAAATTTCAACATGAACAACATCGAGAAGTCTCTATCTAATCTCCTTATCCTCATTCCCCAAGTGGACAATGATATGAATCATTAAAAGCCTTCTATCCTCATGGTTAATAAAAGGAAAGGGAAGGCGAATAGATTTAATCCCAAAGCTTCTTCAAGGCCTTCCAATAAAAGTAATATTAAAGGGGAGGCAAGAGAACAGAAGGTTGTTTGTTTATCATGTGGCAAGAAGGGACACTAGAAGAAAAAATGCACCCAGCCAAGGAAGCAAGGGGAAGATTCGGGTACGTTTGTTATCAAATGAAATCTATCTGTTTCTACTAATTGGGTATTAGATACTACTTGTGGTGATCACATATGTATCCAAATAAAAGAACCAAGTAGATTCAGAAAGATTGACCGAGGTGAGGTGGATCTGCAAGCATCCAACGGATCCAAACTCGCTGTTGTAGCTGTCGGAGACTACCACCTCACATTGCCTACTAGGATGGTCTTGGTATTTAATGGATGTTATTATGTACCCTCTGTAACCAAAAACATTATTTCAATATCCAGATTATATACTGATGGATTCATCTTCAAGTTTGGAAATGAATTTTTCTACTTTTATAAAGATAACATTTGTTTTGGTAGGGCACATTTATATAACGGCATTTATGTGTTAGACTACAAAAACCAATTAATGGCAATCGATGACAAAGTTAATTCACATGACTCATACCACACCCAACTTTGGCATCATTAGATAGGTCATGTCAATGAGAAATGTTTGACAAAATTACATCAAGATGGGTATTTAGATTCTTTCGAACTAAAACCACTTGGTGTGTTTCATGCGTGTCTACAACGAAAAATGAACAATGCCTCATTTAATGGGAAATGCGAAAGGGCTAAAGAGATTCTGGAATTAGTTAACACATATGTGTGTATCCCATTTCTAGTTGAAGCAAGGGGTGGTTTCTTGTACTTCATAAATTTTACTTGTGATTTTAGTAGATATGGATATATTTACTTAATGGGTTATAAGTTGGATTCTTTTGATCAGTTCAAATAATACAAGAATGAAGTTGAGAACCATCTTGGTAAGAAGATTAAGAAACTCTGCTCAGACAGAGGAGGAGAATATCTTTATCAGGACTTCATTGATTTCTTACGGGAATTTGGGATTCTATCTCAACTCACTCCTCCTTACACGCCTTAGTGGAATGGTTTAAGTGAAAGGAGGAACTGCACCTTGTTGGACATGGTGAGATCAATGACGAGTCATGTGAGTCTTCCATTATCCTTTTAGGGATATGAATTACAAAAAATTAGTACACATACTAAACCAAGTACCAACTAAATCGATAAATGGTATTCCATATGAGTTATGGAGTGGACGCAAAGCCATGTTATCAAATTTACATGTGTCGGGTAGCGAATCATTTTTTAAGGCCTCTGCAGGTAACAAACTTGCACCCAGAGGCACAAAGTGCATCTTTATAGGATATCCCAAGGAAACAAGGGGATATTACCTATACAACCCCTCAGATAAAAATGTTACAGTGGAAAGACACACCATATTCCTTGAGAGGGAGAACATATCCAAAAGAGATAGTGGGAGCAAGATAGACTTTGATGAAGTCAAGGATTGAGATATACAAGAGTTGGTATAAGAACAGATTCCAAAAAGCCCCGTGGAAGAACAATCTGTTCCAGAGACACAAGAACTGTATAGGAGCATGAGAGAGGTGAGATAACTAGAACAATATGGATTTCTTATCACCGAGGATAGTGACTCGTTATTAATTGAAAATGATGATCCTCTTACCAACAAGGAAGTAGTTTAAGTCACAGACATTGCCAAGAGATGGATTTAGTACCTAGCAGTAAAGATCCTATCACACTCTATTGTGATAATATTGTAGCAATGGAACTTGAAAAAGAGCCAATTTCACATCAGTGGACAAAGAACATACTTCGTAAGTATCATCTCTTGAGGTATTTTTCTAAGAGATGTGAATTTGTAGTGAGAAGTATTTCCACGAAAGACAGTTTGGTAGACCCTTGACTAAAGCCTTGACTCATTAGAAACATGATCATATGTGAGGTCGAGTAGACTAAAATTCGTAGAAAGTTGGCTCAAGTCCAAGTGGGAGTTTGTTAGAGTTGGTGTCCTCAGAACCAACTGTTTGTACCTTGATTACATGAATATACACTTATTATATATTTTTCATTATTCTTCATGACTATAATATAATAATGTCTTGGAATATTTTTTGCATTTATAAGGTTATGGATGATCCTCTCTATGATGAGAAACTTGAAATAATATAACAATATTCTTAAATAAAGTTCTACGGTTGGATGACATACTATGATAGCACACATATTATACAGACCGTCATGTGCGAGTACTCGTAATAAGATGAGAATATCTCTCATGGAATTCGCATTTGGTAATCTCTAAGATGGGAGATTATGAGAACAGACCCACCAGTAGTAATTCTGCATATCTTGGTGTCATCGGACATTACTATCTACGAGCATGTGTAATGGTCCTTAGATTGGAAGATTATCATTAACTCATGTCATGACTCACGCACTTATATTTGCTGAAGAAAATCATCACGAAGACAGTTGGCGGGAAGTAGGGTATGTTGGGTGTGTCACGAAGGACATGTTGTTAATGGATAAGTCGAGGAAGGATTTTTTTCCTTCCATATTTATGGAAGTCGATATCTCGGGCCCTTTTATTGAAATATAACTGTCGCCCAAATTCCATGGCCATGGTGTAACGATGAGTTTATTTCTAGAAGTCAAAGAATGGCAGATCAAGCATATAGGTTTATAACACTGCCATGAAACCTTCTTGATGAGATATCGAGAAAAAGGGATTAAATTACACATTAAGTTTTCATATGAGGTGACATGTCAATGTGGCGTCAACTTATTTATCTTGGGTGCCTTGACCCGTTGCTATACAGTAATCTTGGACTTTAGGAAATCCCACCTAATGCCAACGAGAAAGAGGCCTAGAGGGTCACACACTAAGTGTATTGAAGTGTCTCAAGTAGAATAAAGATTATTCACATATGTGGTTTAATAATTATTCAAGGAATCATAAATAGTTTTAATGTTGGCGGAAGAATAAAATGAAAACAAGTACACGCCGTGTATTAATGATTACAAGCCCTATAGCTTTTATATTGAAAACAAGTACATGTCGTGTATTAATGATTACACGCTGTGTAGTTTTCATTTTGGAAAGGAAATTAAAAACAAGTACACACTTTGTATTAATCATTACATGTCGTGTAGCTTTTCCAGTCAGGATTTTGAGGAAATAATATAGTTTTATTAAATGATATTTATTATAATCAGTGTGGGCGCATGTCAAGGAATTACTGATTCTACATGTGGGGGTTTTTCAATAAGATTTAATGAAATAAATAAAACACGTAACGCATTTATTTATTGTCATAAATCTATAACCTCAAACCCAATTATAAATATCCTCACAACCCCAACACTTTTCCTTAATTGTTGTGCACAACAATTTTGCAGAATTCCTTTAAGGCCGAAAGAACTCCTTCCTCCAAGAACACTCTCAAGACCAAGAGATATCCTCCTCCATCGGATCAAGACGATCTAAAGAGGACAATGCAAGAAAAGGCTTATCCACGCTAGCACCCAGAGATTTCTTTGGTGACATCCAAAGATACGTGGTGCATGTGTGGATCACCTCTAGAGGAATTCTACACTTGGATTCTATGACGCAATGATGAATCACATCGGAACATGATCATAAATATCAATGAAGAAGGAATTCCATAAAAGGTAATTCTTGTCAATTAATTAAATTAATTATAATCAACCTGTGATGATCCTCATTTATGGTTCTGGGACTATTCTTATTCTTTGTTTATTTCTGTGATTCGATCTATGGAGTCTGGAATTTATCGTCATATTGATCCCGGATTGATCATTGCTAATGACAAAAATCCAAGCGGGAACATCCACCCATGAGCTTCTGCTATGCCCGGAACCTTAATCATGGGCTTGGTGGAGTGACCGATCATATTGAAAATATTTTCATGGAGGATCAGGGTTTTCTTAAAACTGATTTCCCTCTAGTAGTTGATCATTCCAGGGATGTCTTTCCTGATGACTTTTCTGGATTACCTCCAAAGATATAGGTAAAGTTTACAATTTATCTTGTTCCAAGAACATATCTAGTGTCCATTCCTCTATATAGGATGGAACCAACTAATCTTTAGGGTCTCAAGAATCAAATACAGGACCTAGAGGCCAAAGGCTTTATACATCTTAGAACATCCTCTTGGGGTTCACCCGTGATTTTTTCTAAGAAGGAAGATAAAAATCTTCATCTATGCGTGGATTATAGAAGATTGAACTAGCTTAAAGTCAAGAACTAGTATCCACTTCCTCAAATATATGATCTCTTTAACCATAACTGAGGAGTAAAGGTGTTCTCTAAGATCAATCTGAGATCGAGTTATCATCAGGTGTGATTCAGACCATTATACATACCTCGTAAAACATTTTGTAGTAGTTATGGTCTATATGAGTACCTTGTTATTTCATTTGGTCTTATGAATTCTCCTTCCATTTTCATGGATTTTATGAATAAGATTTTCCACCCCTATTTGGATTTAGTTGTTGTGGTCTTTGTGGATGATATCTTGGTGTATTCTCGCACTCATAATGACCAAGAAAAACATATTGAGATCATTTTGAGTAAACGGAGAGAGAATCATCTTTATTCCATGTTTTCTAAGTGTGACTTCTGGTTTGAAAAGGTCCACTTATTGGACCATATTATTTCTGAATCAAGAGTATACATTGACCCTGAAAAGGTTAGTGTTGTAGTTTCCTGGGGGTATCCCAAGAACGTGTTTGATATTTGAAGTTTCTTGGGGTTGGATGGGTATTACAAGCATCTCATACAGAACTTATGATGTCTTGCTTCACCTCTTACTAGACATACAAAGAAGGGTGTTAAGTTCCTGTGGTCAGAAGCATGTGAGAAATCCTTTCATGAGCTGAAAGGGAGGCTTGTCTCAGCACCTATTTTGATTCTTCCATAACTAAGTAAAGGTTATATCATCTTATTTTATGCAACATGAATTATACTAGGAGAATTGTTGATGAATGATGACAAATTATTTGTGTACGGATCTTGGTAGTTGAGGCCTCATGAGAGAAATTAACCGATGCATGACCTCGAGATAGAAGTAGTTTTCCTTGAATTAAGTTGCCGGAGACGTTATATGTTTAGTGAATTCTTTGTGGTGTATAAAGATAACAAGAGCCTCAATTATATATTTTCTCAGCATGACTTGAACCTCAAACAATGGAGATGGGTCGAATATCTAAAATCCTTTGTTTTTTTTCTTGCTTATACGCCTAGAAATGGAAATGTGGTCGCTGATTCATTGAGTCAGAAAACTAAAAAATAGGCCTTATAGGAAGCCAGTGATGAATTGAGGTTAATGGACCTATTTTCTGAACATCACTTAGAGTTTCATGATATCCATGAGCAGTCTTACCTCTCAGACTTAACAGTTACCTCTTCCCTCTTTGATAATGTGAACAGTAGATAGTTTTCAAATCCTGAAGGACTGGTTCTCTATGAGATTATATCAAGAGATAACATACCTTTAGATTGGTCTGTAGACAGAGACTACATCTTGCGTCTACATGGACATATCTGTGTTCCTGTAGATATGATAGAGGAGTTTATGAAAGAGTCCCACACTTCTCAGTGGGAAGTTAAACTAGGAATCTTGAATACGTATTGAGATATGCGACGTCAGTATTGGTGGCCTGGAATGAAACATCAGATTGTAGGATTCGTTAATAGGTGTTCCACCTGTAAATAGGTGAAGACAGAGCACCAGATACCTGTAGGCTTGTTATAGCCACTTTTAGTCCCGGAATGAAAATGGGAAGATGCTTCTATGGATTTTATAGTCGGCTTACCTAGGTCACCAAGGGGTAGAGATGATTCTAGGTAATCATTGACTGACTAAAAAATCATCCCACTTCATTCCTATATGGGAAACTTTCTCAGTTGATGAGTTGGGAATACTGTATGTCTGTGAGATCATACAACTATATGGGGTTATTCATACAATCATTTTAGATAGAGATACTCATTTCACTTCACGATTCTTGTAGGATTTGAAGAAATCTATGGGAACTCAAGTTCTTCTATTCACATCCTTTCACCCTCATACCTATAGACAATCGTAATGAATGATAGAAGTTCCAAAGGATATGATCTGATCATGTGTCCTTGATTTCAGTGGATCTTGGGAGAGACATGTCTCTCTTGTCGATTAATCTTATAATAAAAGTTTTTAGGCGACGATCCAGATGGATCATTTAAGGTCTTATATTGTAGGCCATGTTTTTCACCCTTGTGCTATCTAGAGGATGGTGAGGTATCCCTACTAGGTCCTCATCTCATTCAGGAGACTTCAGAACGGGTCCAGCTAATCAGGAAGCATATGACTACTGATTAGTCTACATATAAATCTTATGCCGATCTCCGTCAACGACCTCTTGAGTTTGAGTTTGGGGATGGTGTTTTATTTCAGGTATCTCCAAGCTGGGGAATAGATAGTTACAGAAGTATGTAAAGTTGTCACCTCGTTATGTCAGGCTATTTGAAATTATAAAGAGAGTAGGAATGGTATCCTATCGGTTTCTACTACCTCATAGGTACCATGCCATGCACGATGTCTTTCACCTCTCATAGCTTTGCTAATATCATGATGACCCATCTCATACCTTTGATCCCGAGGAAGTTGAGTTATATGTTGATGCTACCTTTGAGGACTATCCAATATGCATCATTGACCGAAGCATGAAGGCTCTTCAAGGAAAGTTTGTCCCTCTCATAAGGGTGCTATGGTATCACGGCCAAGTACAGGATGAGACTTGGGAGATAGAATCCGATGTACATGCTCAGTGGCTAGATTTTTTCTTAGATAGTGTTTCATTACCCCTAGAAAGAGAACTCAGGGGGCGAGTTCCTTTAAGGGGGAAGACTGTAAGAACCTGGTTTTTTACTCAGGTATGGATCCTATAATTTTCAGTCTAAATCATTACTTTGGACCTAATATGGATGCCTAATGAGTTAGTAAAGTTTCCATGGGTGTCCGGGGCTTTTTCGTAGGTCGGAACCCATCCTTTTGGATAAAAGTAGACCCTACGCACGGTTTAGGGTAAACCGTGCAGGATTTCCGCACAGTTTTCCAAACCACGCGGATGGTGTTTTTTCAGAGATATCGACCTCACATAGTTGGCACAAGACCGTTCATCCAAACCATGAGAGCACGTTTGTTTCAGGTATTCATACGTGGTTTGTGCACTTTTTGAAAAACCATGTGGACCAAACCGTTCAGGCAGATCCATCCCTCATGGTTTGTGCATGGTTTGAAAAATAGTGTGGAAAAACAGTGCGCAAGATATTTTCTTGGTAATTTTTTATAGTTTTCCCTTAATGATCTATTAAGTCACCCCTTTCTCTGTAATCTGAGTATATGTGGGATTGAACTAATTCTCTCTCATTTTGGGGCTTTTTTATGATCTAAACTTGGAATCAAGAGATATCATTCATCTGGCATCTGATTAAGCTTTTTTTTCATCATGTTGGATGTGCAACGGTAAGTACTCAAGTCCTCCTTAATCGTTCTTCTTCTCTTTTACTCTCGACCAATATATCTCCATGTGAGTTTTTTTCACCTTTTCTTAGATCTACTCCGATCTTAAGAAAATCAAGGGCCAATACCGGAATTGAAGGATCGTACAACCCTGAGTTGGGTGGTCTATAACTTTTCCCTAAAGTTCATCATTTTTTTAATGTTCATGTGGGGCCCACCGGTTTTGTTAGAACCCATTTCTAAAATTTACATGCCATGGTTATACTTGTTAGAATTGTATGGTTATGCTCTTTCCAAATATGTGATTAGTTGTTAGTGGTTACACCCACAACTCAATCTGCCTCATGTCAAAGGTTATTCTATGATTGGGTTTTTAGTGTTTTGACACATTTAAGCCACCATTCGGGTGTGCCTTTTCTTGACCTTCCTAAAGGTGAACCTACTTATAATAAATGGATTTTTATTAATTAGAATTAAATAATGTCATGTACCATGTTTGATCACCACTTGACCCTCCTATGGTAAGTTCTTACAAATGATTATTAAATGTGAAATGTGGTATGGAAAGTATACTATGTATATAACTTGCCATTAACAAATGAGATTGAATAAAGGTTACATGTTATAGCACCCCTTTCCATGTTAATGGAAGGTAGCGGAGTGAACCTATCTAATGGAATATGCCTTAATGGTTAACTAAGATTTGATTAAATGGTTTCAATGCTACTTAGCCTATCCAAACTAATGGGATACATGTCTTGGACCAATAAATAAATGGTTTCAACTCTAATTGACCTATCCACACTAATGTAAGGCAAGACTTTAAGAAAATGAATTATTACATGATTTCAACATCAAATAGGAATGGAATGACTCGATCTTGCCTTGGATTCTAAGAGGAGAATACCTTGGGTCTCGAGAACCCCATTTCGATTCAAGGATGTGGTTTGATTGGATTGATACCCACCTAGACTATGGTTATTTTATATTCCTAGGATGATCGATACACTAACCTAGGGTCATTTTAATTATTATAGGATACCTCAGATACACTTCTTGGATCTGTCATTGACTAGTAGGTTCAGTGGTGAAATCCCATAGGGCCTTTTCCTTGCTTAGCCCCATTTTACCTTGGTCAATCACCTTGGACTCAATAGGCGTATTATTGTGGAATGAATTAGATTACTCTCCTTAGATTACACTCTTACTTATTATCTATACTCATATAATATTGGGTTAGTGTTCCCTGATATTTACATTACCTTGGTTATTACCCTGGAACTCCCTCACTGGATATCTTTTCAGGTTTCCTTGTTACGTCTTGGGACCTTCACTACTTATACTATCACAAGGTAATGTTTGTGATGGCTATGTATCACATTACCTATTAAAATTAAATGGTAATTACTTAATTAATGAACAGGTTACATATTCATACACTGTCCAAGGGCTTAAGCAGGTACTTTGGTATTTAGTTATATTATACCATTTTCTTTACTTTATATATGTATGCTTGCACACTATTATATTCCATTACACGGGATGGATGTTATCGATACTGTTGGAGGTGGCCCACTGAGATTTTTATCACACACTCTCTGGAAGTCTTTTGGTACCCAGAGTAAGTTACATGGTTGCGGGTATTTATAAAGGGAATCATATAACTTCCAACACTTGATTGTCTGCTGATAGGATGGAGCTTGATAGCAGATGACTGAGTAGGATCTCGGGTTACTTATAGAAGTATTTGTTTTATTTTTCCTTATGTAACATGTTATACCTATTTTTCTGTATCCATGAATTATATTTTTCTAGTGACATGACATTACATCATCATTTTTCCAGTTAATGCCATTATGGTTATTTTTTTATCTATTGCATCAATTTTCTTTCGTTGTTTACTTATATTACTTCTGTTTCTTATTTATATTCCTTTATATTTCTTTATAATGTGATATACTCTTTTAATGAGGTCATAGCCTTACCACAGACACACCCAAGGCCCTCACTGCTAGTCAGAATCCTCTGGCATTCAGGAATATGCACTTGAGGCCATGTGGCCCACTAGTCTTAGGGAACCTGTTAAGTGGCATCTGGGTCCGGGTTGTCACACATACCATATAACTGAATGAAATATTTAACCATTTAATATTATTTAAGTTAATTAATAACATATAATTTAAATTCTAGATAACTATTTTCATTTTACATGATTTTCCATACATATATACAAGTAAACTGGTCATGGAAACCAAATAAACGAACGCTCTCTAATGATATAATTGTATCTTATAAATCATTAAAAGGCCATAAATGAACTTAATAAAATTATAATAAATAAAATACATGTATAAAAGTTTATGAATTAATTAATTAAAGGATTTAATCTTATTGTTTAGGATATTAAGATCATGTTCAGAACACATTCGGACATAAGGTAGGGGGTTTCTCATCACACTTTTATTTCTTTGATATTTATCTTAATCGCCACTTATTTATTATGTGTGGTGTATGTATACTGACATTTTATTTCTATGAGATATATGCCTTATTCACCATTTTTACTTGTGTGAGGTGTATATACTAACATTTATATATAATATAATGATTATTATTATTATCATGATATTATAAGTTTATTTTAATGTTATTCATTCATAGGTATTATGATTTAAATGTTTCAAAGTGGTATGGGACACTTTTGAATGTTTAAAGATTATGTTCCTCAAGAATATTTCAATAGTCTCATTTAAAATTATATTTATATACTTAAACATACTTTTTTAAATATTATAATCAATACATATATTTTGATAATTCATATTTTTCATGAATTGAATCTATGTATGAAGAATGATTTGGACTTGCAGTGATGGGTGAGGCTCATTATAGACCATTGATGCATCGACAGGTCTCATGAGACAAAATAATTGTAGAAAATACCTTAATGTTTGTTTACAAACATAATCATATGGGTTTATACAAACATACTTAAACCATATCAATGGTATTATGTTTCATGTTCCATATACAAGATGTCTAATAATTAATAATTTTCTTCAGTCAGTATTCAGTTATCATTATCCAGTGGATTTTCACTATGACAAAATATATAGATACATTTCTAATCATAGTTTATTAATAGAATTTTTTTAGTTATTCTACATTCCATATTGATTATTCCCAATTGTTTATGATTAAATTATTATAGATTCATGTTTCACTAAAGGTAACCTTTACTGAATATTTGAGATGACCCTTTTATTTTTTTCCTTCAACAGGTTGTGAAGATGAAATAATTGAATAAGTGACAAGGAAACAATTTATTTTTACTTTGTTATGTTATATGTTTAAATAAAAAATATAATAATGGATCTATGTATGTATCTAGTTCTTCAAGACTACTAAATTGATCGATCCTTGGTGATGTGATCTCTTATATCTATGCCATTATAATAAAATGCTCTTCAACTCTGGACTACTAGGGTTGGGGTAGTTATAGTTGGTGTCAAAGAAAGTTTATAATAAACCTTGGGAACTAGATTTAGAAAACATATTTTAGGGAACATAAACCATATATAGAATTTCAAGATAAGAATAGAATAAAATCATAGAATTTTGGTAAGGTAGAGATTATGTGGGTCCTCTAAGAAATACATCTCTTTCTCGATAATACAAGTGGATATGGTTCTATAATAGATGTTATTAGGGGTAACAAATCCAACATGGTGCATCAGGCATGACTTGGAATAACCTAGTATATGAAAACGGGCCTTACTACGCACCTATTTTGACACTCCCAGGGGATATTCTTAGAATTATTCACATTCTCATTAAAAACCATTATGAAGGGTTTAAAATTAAATATGTCCCTGAATAAACTATATTTATGATTATAGGTTTATATATGCATAAATTTTCAATTTATGTTAATTAATTTTATAGTTCAAAATTATAGATTATGATTCATTATTTTATGAGATAATACAGTATATGCCATTATATAGAAATGGTGTCTATCAGAAGGAATGGAAACAACATCAATGTAGATGATATAAAGTTTATGAATTATCATATATTTTATGGTCTTATGCCAATATTTTGAAGGGAAAGGTATCTCAAACATTCTCATCATATGAGGACATAGTATCATGTGAAAATTAGAAAAAGAATGAATTATGTATGTATTATGGATTCTGATGGAACAACAAGAACAAGAGTACAATAAGGAAAAATTTGGACAAAGTAAAGAAGTTAAAGAATTATTTTCCCACATGTGATAATTTTGGAAAGAAACGCCACGATATTTGCATAAAATGAATGGGTGTTTGTTACAAGTGTAGAGATAAAGGTCATCATGATTTTTATCGAAAGTGTATAAAAAAGGTTTCCAATATACAATGCTTCAACTACAAGGATATCGGACACTATGTAAATCAATGTCTCAAACATCAAAGGAATATACCCCAAAATAGGATAATAGATCATGGTCAAGCTTATGTTACTAGCATAGAAGAAGAGGAATTGTTAATATGCCTGGGATTGGATTCAAGAAATATGTTATTTTATTATTTTATAAATAATACTCTAGTTATAAGAATCATGAGATGTATATGGATTTTACTTCAGTACTTCTTCTTTATGAAAATGGAAGCATGTGATTAATAGGACCAATAATCAAGAGAAGTGATTCTGTTGTAAGTTAATCTTCTTGAAAAAACATTAATTTGAAAATATAACCTTAAATATGTTATTTATGTTGATATAATAATAAATATATGTTTATGGGATGGTATTGATGACTATGAAGGTGGTTAGTGGGATAATGGTTTATGTTATACTGGAATTATTAATTTTTTTCATTTAAGGAATATATTCAACAATATGATATTTTATAGTTAGAAGTTTTTATCATTCTTAATAGTCTAAATGAAATTAAGGTATTAATATATTTGGTATGTGAAAATAATATCTACATTATTATGGTAATATTATGTTAAGCTTATTTTGGAAATATAGTGACAATCCTTCTAATTTTGTTGGTCATTGAATGTGCACAGACATGTTTTAGATGAGTCTTATGATTAACTACTTGTGGAATGGATCAAGCTAAACTTTGAAAATTATTTTTCATTAATAATATATGTTAACCTTCTTGGTTTTTTTAAACATTTAAATGTTTAATAAATTACTTAAGGACCATATGATTCATTAAAAGTGATTTAGGTGTGAAAAAATAATCTTGAACATTCATTTCTAAGTGTAAAGGATAAAGTGAAAATTGATCAAAGCACAAAAAAATAATGAAATTATGCTCATGACATGGAAATTAATCAAGTAAGTTTATTTTATCAAGTTATTATCTTAATATTAAAATAATCCCTCATCTATAGGAAAAATATTTTAGAACAAAAATGTTATCTGTTTACTTTTCATTCTGAGAAATCAATGGTCTTTTAAACAATCATAATATTTTCGGTTTTGTGATGTTTAAATTTATAATGACCATGTTCTCTATCACTCTCTATCAGAACTGCATAGTTATATTTACTTTTCATATATGTTTTACCACTTTCCATTAATTATTTCCTACCCCAAAAAACCTAGTTTTTTTTGTAACCTTCTCATTTCCCATTCTATATTAATAAGAGGATATTTTGTTAACCCTATTTCTGACGTGGGTTTCATACAAAGGAATTTTGAAGTATCAAACTTTGATTTTTGAAATACAATTTTAAATTGAAAGGATGAAATTTATTGAAGGATGGGAGAATGTAACACCCCATGATTTTATGGTATGTCACTTTTTAAATTTAGTTTCTTTTACAGCATAGGTTTTACACAACACCAAACTTAAATGAACAATGATATACAATTAAATATCATTATTTTTAAGCGGTCATTATAACCAAGATATTAAATTGATGGGAATAAATAGTATTAAAAAAATTAAAAAAATTAAAAATTATATAATTAATAAAAAAAATTAAACTAATCCAAATTATTTAATAGGAATAAGATAAGAATGAATCCAGTTTTACGCGTTTAAAGGCAATATTTTTCTAAAGTCAGTTTTACCATCTTTTAATGGCGTAATTATTTCAAAAATAAATTTTGAAACTTTAATTAACTATTTTTTTTAAAATAAACTTCATTTTTAATATCATAATGTAAAAAAATTCTTAGGATTAAATTTTTTTTATTTTTTTTAAAATATTTATTTTTCCTGTAACAAGTGAAAAACTGGATTTTTATAAAACTGTCATTTGTTTATATTAATATTATATTTATGATATCGATAGTAAACTCACCTATGAAAGTATAAATAAAATTTAGGCATCTTATAAGTGGTAATAGGATAATATTATATCATATTATAAGTAAATAAATGTTTTCGAAGTTATTAATTAAGATGTGATTTTTTATAAAACATAAATGTTTATTTTCAATTTTATAATTAATATAATGATTTAAAAGAAAAAATTATTTTCATAAAATATAATAGTAAGTTAATATTTTTTTATTATGATTATAAGATAATTTAATGATACCTTAGTTAATTTTTCAAATTGTTATAAAATCATTTATAATTTTAAAATTAGTATTTTTCGAGTAAATGATTATTTTAATTAAAATATATATTTTTCATATTTATAAAATTATTTTAAAAAAATTAGTTTATTTTTTAATTATATATTTCTAAAAATAGTTAGGTCGAATTTTTGGTATTTTTCTAAAATATTTGAATTATTGATGAATACTGAAATACAGAAATTTACGGTATAAGTAAATAAATGAATTATTGAGTTTTGGATGATGTATGGATGAGTTATGAACCAATTGGTTCAAAATAAAATGAATTATTAACTTTATTTAATCTTGTAATCATCACTATTTCTTATCTTGAGCCAAAATAATAAAGTAATGAATAAAATATTCAAAAAAGACCCTTCTCCTCCACTATAAATACCACCCCTCACCACCTCTTCTCACCACACCTCCAAAGCCTTGAATATTGTTCTATTTCTACCCAATAATCTTAAAAATTATCTACCTAACTTCTAGGATCCTTTTTTCTCACCAAAATACCAATCTAAATCCCCTTAATAAGGTACTCAAGGGGAAGAATTCAAGATGTAAAACCCTTAATCCTTCTCTTTCAATTTCTTTCAATATCATTTCTTTTCTGATACTA
This sequence comes from Viscum album, assembly GCA_963277665.1. NCBI lineage: Eukaryota > Viridiplantae > Streptophyta > Magnoliopsida > Santalales > Viscaceae > Viscum > Viscum album. The sequence goes on from OY728141.1 coordinate 1,794,199,470, forward strand.
TCCTCACATATTCTATCCAAACATGAATGATAAATATTTTATCTTATATATACAATAATTTTATTATGTCAATAGAAAATACACCATCAATTCTCTACTCATCCATTTCTTCTAAAAATGAAAACATCATCCTTAATGAGTTGATTTTCCGCCATTGTGGATGATGTGTTTTCATTTTCCATTAACACCTTCAAGGATGGTCATGAAACCATTTTATATGGTTGAACCAGATTATAATATTTTTATTAAATCTTATTTAATGTTATGGAACCACTATATATACTTAATATTAATTAATAAAGTAAACTATATCGTGATGATTGAAAAAATGCTAAAATAATCTAAACAATTTTCACTAATGTTTTATCTATTGATTCATCCTAAAACTATATAACAGAATGTAATATATAACAATTTAATAATATTTAATTTAATTAATAACATACTATTTCAATTCTGGAAAACTATTCTTGTTTTACATGATATTCCACACATGTACACAAGTAAACCCATCATGGAAACCAAGGAAACAAACACACCTAAATGATAAAATTATATCTTATGACTCATCAAAAAGTAAATAAATGAACTTAATACAATTATAATAAATAAAATACATTTATAAAATTTTATTAATTAATTAAATGATTGATTTAATTTGATTGTATATGACATTAAGATCAAGTGTAGAACACATTCATACATAAGGTAATGGGTTTCTCATCTCACATTTATTTCTATGAGATTTATCTTAATCACCACTTATTTATTGTGTGGTGTATGAATATTTCCATTTTATATATAATATAATGAATATATTTATCTTCATGGAATCCTATATTTCATTTTGTGATTAATAATTTTTGGTCATATGATTTTATTGATTATAAAGTTGTAAGGGATTCTCCCAAAACATCCATTTTTCATTTGAGTTGCATTTTATCTCTCTTTACCCCAATGTAATTATTAATTATTATTATATAATATTTATAAATTATGTTTTAATGTTCCAAAAAATATTTATGAATCTCAATAATACTTTCTTTGATGTGGAAATACATGTTTTATAAGGTTCTCTTTTTAATTTCTCTAAATAAAAAAGCTCAATTTAAGGGAACTTTTCAATTTCGTACCCATTTCAAAGTACCATACATAATCTATTTTAATCTATAATTATTTTTATAAAAGCACTAATTTTATAATGAAAACTATCTTTGTTAACTTCTGGTTTTATACAAACAATTATGCTTTTCTGTTTTAAAGACTCTTTAATATTTTCCTTAAACCGTACTAAAGAGGATCATTTCTAAAGTTTCTTAAACAATGTTTTTTACATGTTTTCACTTAATTTGGAGATAATTTCTTCCTAATACATAATTTCATTGTCTATAATTATTCATTTCTGGGATATAAAGGTTTTTAATACAATTTCATGGAAAATACAGATGATTTTCCAAATGAACTCTTCTTTCCAAAGTAAAAAAGGGTTTTTCTCGTCTCATTTTTAATTATGTTGGATATATGCCTTATTCACCAATTATTAATTATTTTTGGTGTATATACTACCCTTCATATATCATATAATGATTCTTCTTATTCATATGATATTCTAATTTTATTTTAATGTTATTCCTTCATAAGGATTGTGATTAAAATGTTTCAAAGTGGTATGGGACACTTTGGAATGTTTAAAGATTATTTTCCTCAATAATATTTCAATATTCACATTTAAAATTATATCTATATATTTCAAAATATTGTTTTGAATATTATACTCAATATAGATATTTTGATAATTCATATTTTTCATGAATTTAATCTATGTATGAATAATGATTTAGACTTGCGATGACAGGTGGGGATCATCAGAGCCCCTTGATGCATTGATGGGTCTCATGAGACAAAACAGTTGGTGAAAACCCCTTAATGTTTGTTTCCAAAAATAATCATATGGGTATATACCCACATACTTAAACTATCTTGATGTTATTATGGTTCATGTTCTAGATACATGACGTCTGAAAATTAATCATTTTCTCCAATTAGCATTCAGTTATCATTATCTAGCATATTTTCACTATGAAAAAATATATGGATACATTTTCAATATTAGTTTATTAATGGAATGTGTTTTTCAGTTATTATTCATTCTGTATTGATTATTCCTATTTTTTATGATTTGATTATTATTGATTAGTCTTCACTATATGTAACCCTTACTGAGAATCTGACCTCACCCTTTTATTTTTTTTCCTTCCCTAGGTTATGAAGATGAAATATTTGAATAAGTGAAAAGGAATCAGTTTTTTTTCCTCTGATATGTTATATTTTTAAATTAAAAATGTAATAAGGGAACCATGTATGTATCTAGTTCTTCAAGACTACTAAAATGATTGATCTTTGGTGATGTGGTCTCTTGTATCTGTGTCATTATAATGAAATTCCCATCGACTCTGGACTACTGGGGTCAGGGTTGTTATAGTTGGTATCAGAGAAAGTTTAGTAGAAAACTTGGGAACTAGATTTGGAAAACAAAATTAGGGAATATAAACCTTATATAGGATTTCTAGATAATCATAGAATAAAGTCCTATAATCTTGATAAGGTAGATATTATCTGGGTCTTCATAGAAATACATATCTTTGTGGATAATAAAAGTGGACATGGTTCTGGAATAGATGTTCCTAGGGGTAAAAACTCTAACATGGTACATCGGGCATGACTCGACATAACCTAGTACATGGAAATGAGACTTACTGTGTACCATTTTTGACACTCCCTGGGTATATTCTTAGGATAATTTACATTCTCTTTAAAACCCATTATGAAGTATTTAAAAGAAAATATTTCCCCAAATAAACCATATTTATGATTATGAGATTAGCTATGCAAAAATTTTCATTTTCTATTAAGTGTTTTTCTAGTTAGAAATTATACATTATGATTTAATATTTTATGATCTAATATAGAATATTCCATTATATAGAAATGGTCATATCATAAGGAATGGGAACCACATCAATCCACATAATCTAAAGTGTAATAATTATAATATATTATATGGTCTTTTACTAATATTTTTAAGGGAAAAATTCTCATGCTTGTGATTGAAATTTTATGAAAAAGGTTTCCAATATACAATGCTTCAAATACAAGGATATGAGACACTATTAAAATAAATGTCTCAACTATCAAAGGAATATTCCCCAAAATAGGATAATGGATCATGGTCAATATTATTCTAATACTATAGACGAAGAGGAATGATTAATATTCTTGTGATTAAATTTAAGAATTATTTTATTTGATTATTTTATCAATAATACTTTGGTTATAAGAATAATGAGATATATATAGATTGTACTTTAGTACTTATTCTTTAATAAATTGTAAGCAAGTTACTAATAAGACCAGTAATCAAGAGAAGTCATTATGTTGTAATTTGATCTTCTTGAAAACACATGAATTGGGAAATATAACCCTAAATATGTTATTGGTATTAAGATAATAATAAATATATGGTTATGGTATAGTATTGGTTACCATGAAGGTGGTTAGTGAGTTGATGGTTTACGTTATGCTGTAATTAATATATGTTTTCATGTAAGGAATAGATTCAACAACCAAGTATTTTATAGTTGGAATATTGATTTTTTATAATGGTATAAATTATATTAACGCATTCATATATTTGGTATGTAAAATTAATAGCTACATTATTTTGGAAATATTATGTTTAGTTGATTTTGAAAATATAGTGACCTTCCTTCTAAATTTTCTTGGTCATTGAATTTGGAAAGACATGTTTTATATGAGTCTTAAGATTAACTAATTGTGGAATGTATCAAGTTAAACTTTGAAAATTTTTGTTCATTAATAACATATGATAACCATATTGGTTTCATTAAAAATTTAAAGGTTCGAGAAATGACTTAAGGACAATATGATTCGTTAAAAGTGCTTCTGGCATGAAAAATTCATCTTGAACATTCATTTCCAGGTGTAAGGGATAAAGTAAAATTAGATATAAGAACAAAAAAATAATGAAATTATGATTATGATATGTAAATTAATAAATTAAGTTTATCTTATCATGTTCTTATATTAATATTAAAATAATCCCTCAACTCTATGAAAAATATTTTGGAACAAAAAATTTATCTGTTTACTTTTCATTCTGATAAATCAATTGTATTTTAACCAATCATAAGATTTACAGTTTTTTGTGGTTAACAATGGTCTTTTTCTAGATTTTCTTTAGATATACTACTGGTTTTATGTGATAGGTGCTATGTAATTTGAATCACATTGTGTTAGTGTGGTTTGACACTTCATTGGCAATCTGGTCCTATTCGTCAGACTGGTTAGGAATCCCCACATATGTTCCGAATCTTCTGTGCTTCAGCGACTGGTGGGGACGAGCAGTAATTTTCTCAAGAGAGGATGTAAACTGGTGGCTCGGAGGCTCTAATGAAGGCTACGGGTGTGATGTTGGTGGAAACGACCTTTGAGGTTGGACGGCGATGCGGAGGGTCGGCGACGATCTCGGGGAGGATGGATGTTGGTGAGCTTCTCAGTGGACTACGGCTTTGGTGGTAGATCTAGAGGTGGGTGGCGGTGTCATGGACCAGCAAGGATAGTTCATTGGGTACCTGGGGTTTGATCCAGGTCTCCTATGTTGTTGGAAGATTTGAGTTTTTCCACAATGCTTATTTTCCATTTTTAGGTCTTCCGGCATGGGCCTCTAGGTCACTTTTACGGGACTAGTGTGATATTGGATCTCTGGCCTTCGAGCATGTAGTGGTTTCTCTCCCTCTAGGATTTTGGGCCACTGTAATGGGTTCTATACTGGGTTTGTAGTAAGTTGGTCCTTCTGGACCTGCAATCATGTAATGGCTTTCCCCTACCCAATTCAAAAGGGGTTCATGTTGTCTTTTTCTCTTTTTAATAAAGGGGTTTTCCCTCAACGCTTCTAGTAATGACTGTGTTCTCAATCACTCTATATCAGAATATGATAGTTATATTTATCTTTTATATATGTTTTATCACTTTCCACTAATGATTTACTACCCAAAAAACCTAGTTTTTTTGTGACCTTTTCATTTCCCACTCTATCTTTTTAAGAGGGTATTTTATTAACCCTGTTTCTGATGTGGGTTTCCTACAAAGGAATTTTGAAGTATCAAACTTTGTTTTTTGAAATAAAATTTTGAATTAAAAGCATGAACTTTATTCAAGGGGAGAATGTAACACCCCATGATTTTATGGTATGTCTATTTTTAAATTTAATTTCTGTTACAGCATAGGTTTCGCACAACACGAAACTTAAATGGACAATGATATATAATTAAATACCATTATTTTTAAATGGTCATTATAACCTAGCAGTTAATATAAGGCCCCAGCCTTAAACCTTACTTAATCTTGAGTTATTACAAGATTACACATTGAGGATCTTTTCGGGTTTAGAGTTTTAGAGAATTAGATCATAAAACTTGCATTACATTCCACATATAAACAAAGTGGTTACATAAAGATAGTATTCTTCATTCCCATAAATGGAAACACATTTAAAATAAAACATGGATTATTTCTTGACACATCCTTGACTCTATCATCTTATCATGTACCTTTCCCTTGACCTGTGAAAAACATTTCTAAAACTTGGGATGAGCATAAAAACTCAGTATGGGTTATAAAAAAACATGGAAAGGAAACATGAGTTCATATATACATAAGAATGAAATCATACTTTACCCATAAAACATAGGCACTTTAACATACCTCATAAAATCATGAATAAATCATAGAAATCATAATACGTAAAGGTAACTTGAGGCATTCATAACATTCTTACGTAGGGAGTAACCCTCTTGGTTACGTTTGGAATACCCATCACAGTATATTCACTAAAATCTCTTTGGAGAAACCTTAATGTTTCACTCCTTCACGTTACCCAATGCATTAGAGAGCTATATCGGGCTCACCCGCCCTTAGTTTATCACGGAACCACCCGTCTTCATAATAATGCCCAAGAACCATAACATAATCATATCACATAAAACATGCATAAAGGAAACATAAAATTTCCACATTTCAATCACGAGATATCAATACAACACATTGATATAAAAACATTATGAAAACCATTTTCAATACTAAAATAAAAGAAAAGTAAAACATGGTATTTATTTTTCTTTTAAAAAGAAGGTATGGCTTGTAGAGGAAGCCGAAACTCAAATAACGGTCACGACGGCGGAGAAGTCGTTGTCGCCGCATACGTACGACAAAAAAATTCCATTTTGTCGTTTAGTAAACGCTTCGTATAAAAAAGCTTCCTTTTGAATAAACGTAAAAGTCAAAGGGGTTTATACACTGTATAAAAGAAAGTTGTGTATAAAATAAAATATGCCTCAACGAAAGGAGATTGAGACGAAGTCCCATACCTCGTATCCGACTTGACCCGACCGTTCTTTAATCTCCTGAATAATAAACTTGAGTTAATCTCTACTTGCTTATGAATCTTTTTCAAGTTCATTATTCTTTTTATACCATGTTATGAACATCATGTAATCAGTTAAGTTAATAATGTTCATTTTGTCGGTATTTGGTTCTTAAGTCAAAAATAGACTTCTTACAATTACATGTTGTTAATTTGGTCATAGGTTAGTTATATCCATAATGGTATTCATGATGTAGATATCATATATGTCATATATATATATCCAGTACATACATGCATTTATAATATTACATAATCATTTAGAGGTAAGAAATGAAATGCACCGTTCATGGAGACGGTAAGCCGTACGTACGCATGAACGCTACTTTCATTTCTATTTCGTATTTTATAGAATGGAATCATAATGATATAAAGGTATATTATAATTCCAGTATAATATCATATATAATATCATAGTTCCATCCTTTATAGGTCCCACATATGGTATTAACAAATCAAATCACTTTTAGGGGGCGGTAGTCCGCACTTCCTAAAATGAAGATATCGTGTTTACCCATAATGGAAACCATAAAGGTATGCCCAAAATGAAAAAAAACAGAAGCTTAAGTAAAACATAAACATATTATATATCATATATAAAAATAGTGACATCATAATGGCCACCTTTGAAGGCGTTAAATGAGTATTGAACAATCATCGTTTCGGGAGGCAGAATTTCGCCATCCACGGAAACCGTATGTTCTTTAACCATTTGATGTAGTTTTGTGAGAGTGTAGCTCAAATATATCTTATAAAAACATCCTAGTATATTGAAGATACTGGTTTTGTTACAAAATAAGTAAATAAAAAGAGTTTAGGGGGTTGGAGAAGCAAAATAAAACAAATGAACATGAGAGAATGAATTACCTTAAAAAGTGTAACTCCTTTTGATTTGAGCCTAAAGGCTTCCTTTGAAAGGATTATGCCCAAAGGGAATCCTCTAGGATGAGGATAGGGATGTGGAGAGAGTAAATGGGCAGGGTTTGGCCGAGCCAAAGGCTTGAGAAGTGTGTGAAATGAGGTAGAGGTGGGGACCTTTTATAAGAGGAGAGGAGGGGCACTTTTGGAAAGTAAAGAAATATTACTTTATTTGAAAATGTGTTTAGGTTTCAAAAGTTCCCACATTGATATAATTCGTGGATAAGGTGATAAGGGTTAGAAATCCACTCATCCAATTGGTTTTGGACATGTGTAGTTCATAGATTTTATATTATCTTTCCATTTTATTTAAATCGTCAAATAATGATGTCATCGCTGCATCATTATTATGTCATAAATAATTTAATTTATTTAATGTATAAAAATTAAAAAAAAATACTATGATGTATTAAATCTTTTTATCTTTCCAATGACTATTTATAATCAAAAATCTGATCTTTATAACCCCATGTAAATAATTTTTTCGTAAAACATTTCTTGTTTGTGTCATTTTTACTTTAACATTTAATAAAAAGTTATTTATGTCATTTCCAAACCAAAGTGTCTCCATGGGGTCCCCAAGTTGACCCATGGCTTGTCTTGGTCGGCCATGACACAACCAATAAGGTTGGGACATGTGTCTAGGTCATTTCCTATTATTAAAGCATTAGTTATTCCTTAAACTACCCTAATTACCACTAATTGCGATTAAGAACTTAATAAGTTACTATTCACCAAAAAATTATTTTAATCTCATTGAACCACATTTTACTTCTTAATGAAAACCATGTATGTCGGATTTTCAAAATTCAATACACATTAGTGGTAAACTTTCATTTAACTGAAAAATCAGTTTGCTTGATTACCACTTAGTGGTTTCACTATTCATCAAAAATTGAAGTTTTTCAGAAAATTACCAAAAATTCACCCTAAGCTATATTTGATATTCCGAATTCAAAAATGAAGTATATTTTACAAAATTAAAATCATATAAGTCACATTTATTAATTTAATAATTAATTCCCGCTGCCAGCGCAAATAGCGTGTTTTTACAAAACAATAAGTATCAAAAGATTGACACCAGTTTAAGTCTAATTTCAAAGTGAAATTGATTCCAATGACCACCATTGGATAAAATGGTAAAAATATATTCTAATTTTACTTCAAAACCAATTCAAAACATAATCTAATAATATAAATAAATTAGATTAAAAAGCATTTTTGATCTAAAATGCAGTATTTTTCACTATTCATTAAAAAATGAACATTGTCAGAAAAATACCAAAATTCACACAAGGTAAATTTTGATGTCCCAATCATAAAGGATAAGTATATTTTGACAAACATAGTTTATAAAATTGTCAAAATATAGATTCAAAAATGTTTTGCCATCAAAAGGCGGTAAAACAATCTTTTAAGAATATTAATGTATTCCATGCATAAGATTGTATTTATTTTCATTTTAATCCTCTATAACACTATCTTAATTATTAAAAGACATAGATAAAAATATCTATTATTCATTACTTAATTGGGATGTTACATCCTCCCCCCCCTTTAGAAAATTGCTTCCCCACAATTTATTTACTTATCAAATAAATGAGGGTACTTATCCCTCATTGCATTTTCAGATTCCCATGTTGCCTCTTCAATCATGTGGTTTTTCCACAAAACCTTTACCTGATTAATCACCTTATTCCGTAACACTTGCTCCCTGTGGTCAAGAATCTGGACTGGTTGTTCCTCATAAGATAGGTTCTCTTCCAGCTGAACTACCTCTGGACTCAAAACATGAGATGGATCTGGCATATACTTTCTCAACATCGAAACGTGAAAAACATTGTGTACCTGAGATAAACTCAGAGGTAAAGCCACTCGGTATGCAACTGATCCAACTCTTTCCAGAATTTTGTATGGTCCAATGAACCTTGGACTCAACTTTCCTTTATTACCAAATCTCATCACACTTTTCCAAGGAGAAACCTTGAGAAAAACATGATCACCTACCTCGAAAGATAGATCCTTCCTCTGGTTATCCGCATAACTCTTCTGCCTGCTCTGAGCTGTTCTCATGTGTTTCTGAATCAGATGAACTTTTTCTGCCATCTCTTCTACCAATTCTGGTCCCATCAACTTCCTTTCACCCACTTCATCCCAGAAAGCTGGAGTTCGACACCGCTACCCATATAATGCCTGAAATGGTGCCATCTGTATACTAGAATGGAAATTGTTATTATATGAAAATTCAACCAAAGAAAGATGTTGGTCCCAACTTCCCTGATAATCCATAGAACAAGCTCGTAGCATATCCTCCAATGTCTTAATTGTTCATTCTGACTTCCCATCTGATTGAGGATGAAAAGCTGTACTAAAATTTAATTCAGTACCCAACGACTTCTGAAGGCCTTTCCAAAAGTTAGAAGTAAACCTGGGATCACGATCCGATACAATGGAGAGAGGAACTCCATGTAACCTGACTATCTCTTTAAGATACAAACGGGAAAGTTGATCAAGAGAGAAAGTATCTCGTACAGCAAGGAAATGAGAAGATTTGGTCAAGCGATCAACAATAACCCAGATTGCATTATTACCTCGAGATGTCTTCGGTAATCCAACAACAAAGTCCATGGATATATTCTCCCATTTCCACTCTGGCACTGGTAAAGGCTGAAGCATCCCTTTCGGTAACTTCCGCTCTGCTTTAACCTGCTGACAAGTCAAACACTTCACAGTAAAATCAGCAATATCTCTTTTCATTCCATCCCACCAGTAATACTCCCGCAGATCTCTATACATCTTAGTACTGCCCGGATGAACTAAAAACGGAGAACTATGAGCTTCACATAACAACTCTCTCTTCAACTGTGAATCACAAGGCACAGACAATCTCTTCCCAAATCTCAAAACACAATCATTATCAATGTTGAATTCAGGAAACTTACCTTTCTGAACCAGCTCTACCTTTTTCTGCAACTCACTATCTTGCTTCTGTGCTTGCTTGATTTTATCTGATAGAGATGATCTCACTGATACCTAAAACAAAACAAAAGGACTTCCTGCACCAACAACTTCTATGCCAAAGTTCATCAAATCGTTAACCAAAGGATCACGTTCCAAATGCAACATTGTTAATGAAGCATTACTTTTTCGACTCAAAGCATCAGCCACTTTATTTACTTTTCCCGGATGGTAATGAATTGTACAATCATAATCCTTGATTAATTCTATCCATCTCCTTTGTCTCATGTTTAACTCTTTCTGAGTGAATATATACTTTAAACTTTTGTGATCGGTATATATTTCACACTTTACTCCATACAAATGATGCCTCAAAATTTTTAAAGCAAAAACAACAGCAGCTAATTCCAAATCATGTGTAGGGTAATTTACCTCATGAGTTTTCAACTGTCGTGAAGCATAAGCAATTACCTGATCATTCTTCATTAGGACGCAACCAAGTCCTTTCAATGAAGCATCACTGTATATAACAAACTCCCCATTCCTGGAAGGTAGTGCCAAAACTGGAGCATTCACCAATCTTCTTTTCAATTCCTAAAAACAATCATCACATTCTTTTGTCCAGATAAACTTAACACCCTTCCGAGTTAGCTTAGTCATTGGACTAGATAAAAGTGAAAAATTTCTAACAAACCTTCGGTAATAGCCCGCCAAACCAAGGAAGCTACGAATCTCGGTTACATTTGTGGGTCTTGGCCATTCTTCCACAACTTTTTTTTTTGCAGGATCAATAGTTATTCCATCTTTAGAAACAATGTGACCAAGGAAAGAAATTTTTTGCAACCAAAACTCACACTTGCTGAATTTCCCATACAGTTTCTTTTCTTTTAAGGTTTGCAAGATAACCCTTAAATGTCTTTCATGCTCCTCTTTACTTTTAGAAAACACCAAAATATCATCAATGAAAACCACCACAAACTTATCCAAGAACTCATGGAAAATTCTATTCATTAAGTCCATGAATACAGAAGGTGCATTGGTTAGCCCAAAAGGCATTACTACAAATTCATAATGGCCATATCTCGTACGGAATGCGGTCTTCGGAATATCTTCCTCCTTTACCTTTAGCTGATGGTACCCCGATCTCAGGTCAATCTTTGAAAAAAACTGAGCTCCCTGGAGCTGATCAAACAAATCATCGATATGAGGCAAAGGATATTTGTTCTTAACAGTGATTTTATTAAAGGCTCTATAATCAATGCAAATTCTCATAGAACCATCTTTCTTTTTAACAAATAAAACAGGAGCACCCCATAGTGATGTGCTAGGTCTAATGAAACCTTTCTCTAATAAATCTTGCAATTGCTCCTTCAACTCTAAAAGTTCAATTTGTTCCATTCGATAAGGGGGTTTTGAAATTGGCTTAGCATCAGGAACTAAGTCAACAGTAAACTCAACTTCCCGATCTGGTATTATTCCAGGAAACTCATCAGGAAAAACATCAGGATACTCATTTACCACTGGCACATCATTAATTTGAACAGTTCCTTTATTTTCAACGACGTGTGCAAGGTAACATTCATTTCCATCTTTCACAAGTTTCTCGGCCTCTTGATATGTTATCAAAAGTAAGGGTTCATTCTTGTAAACAAACTGAAAGTCTTTCTAAAAAGAAACTTCTTTAGCTCTACAGTCAATCTTAGCATGGTAAATAGAGAGCCAATCCATACCCAAGATAACATCAAACTCTACTAGAGGTAGAACAATAAGGTTTGCAAGTAGGTTCTTTCCACAGATAAGGATAGGAAGATTCTTATAAATTCTTTTTGCCTCAACATTTCCCCCAGGTGTTTTTACTAAAAGTTCAGGAGTCATTTCTTGAGATGGTATTCCCATTTTACTAGAAAAGGTTTCAGAGATGAAAGAATGTGTAGACCCCGAATCAAACAACACACTGGCATAATCTGAAAAAACAAACAAAGTACCTGATACAACTTCATTTGATGGCCCGACATCTGCTGAAGTAGTTGCAAAGGATTTCACCACCCCTTTCTGCTTGTAGTCTAACTGCTTCCCATCACTCAAGCTCCTTGTCGGACACTCGTTTGCATAGTGACCCATCTCATTGCACTTATAACATTTCACTAACTGTAAATCAAATTTGTTCTTACCTTCAACTTGATCCTTTTCAGTGAAATCACGAGCCTTATGTCCCATCTTACCACATCGGTAGCACTTCCCAGAATTCAGAAGACATTCCCCAGCATGCCTTTTGCCACATTTATCACAAACTGGAAACTTAGTTCTCTTACCATCAGACTTTTTTGAAGAATTCTTACCTTTCTCCTGCCACCTCGGTCTCTTATTTTGCTGGTTGTTATAGAACACTTGGTCATCGAAAAACTCCATTTCCACCTTCTCAGTACATCGAACAAGCTTTTCATAACTTTTAAACTCATGAGAAGCTAATGCCCTTCGATATTTTGGCTTTAATCCTGAGTAAAAACAATTTATTTTACTATCAAGGTCCCGGATAAAATTTGGAGCATACCTTGCCAATCGAGTGAACCTTTCTTCATAGGCAGCCACTGAGTCTTCCTCTTGCCTCAATTCCAAGAATTTCTTTTCCATCCTAAGTCGAATAGCCTTAGGAAAATACTTCTCAAGAAACATACCTTTGAATTCATCCCAGTCAAGAGCATCAATCTCATCGGCATCCTTGATATTTTTAACCATAGACCACCACTGATCTGCTTCACCCTCCAAACGGTAAATAGCAAGACTAACCTTTTGATTGTCTGAACACCCCATGACATCAAAAATCTTCTCCAGTGCTTTAATCCACCCTTCAGCTAGCAAAGGGTCAGATGATCCTCTGAATGATGGTGGATGTTGCCTCATGAAATGTTCCACCACTGACATGTTCCTCTGCGGTTGATCTGGCTGATCTCGTGCATGGATACCACCGCCATTTATCGCTTGAGTCAACTATGCCATCACTGCAACAAACTGTTCAGTTCCAATTCCGACCATTTCTGGATGCTGATTCGGAAGGTTATTTCCTTCTGTATGCCTTCCTAGCACTGCTTCCCTGTTTCCTCTGCGGAAAACCATTCTGAACAAACATGTCTTAGATGAAGCAACATGGTAATCTTTAAATGCTATATCAAAAAAAAATATTTTTGGATAATCATTTAATAAAATTATAACTCCTAAAGTTATCTAAACCTCCCTTTGATACCAACTATAAGGCCCCAGCCTTAAACCTTACTTAATCTTGAGTTATTACAAGATTACACATTGAGGATCTTTTCGGGTTTAGAGTTTTAGAGAATTAGATCATAAAACTTGCATTACATTCCACATATAAACAAAGTGGTTACATAAAGATAGTATTCTTCATTCCCATCAATGGAAACACATTTAAAATAAAACATGGATTATTTCTTGACACATCCTTGACTCTATCATCTTATCATGTACCTTTCCCTTGACCTGTGAAAAACATTTCAAAAACTTGGGATGAGCATAAAAACTCAGTATGGGTTATAAAAAAAACATGGAAAGGAAACATGAGTTCATATATACATAAGAATGAAATCATACTTTACCCATAAAACATAGGCACTTTAACATACCTCATAAAATCATGAATAAATCATAGAAATCATAATACGTAAAGGTAACTTGAGGCATTCATAACATTCTTACGTAGGGAGTAACCCTCTTGGTTACGTTTGGAATACCCATCACAGTATATTCCCTAAAATATCTTCGGAGAAACCTTAACCTTTCACTCCTTCACGTTACCCAATGCATTGGAGAGCTATATCGGGCTCACCCGCACTTAGTTTATCACGGAACCACCCGTCTTCATAATAATGCCCAAGAACCATAACATAATCGTATCACATAAAACATGCATAAAGGAAACATAAAATTTCCACATTTCAATCACGAGATATCAATACAACACATTGATATAAAAACATTATGAAAACCATTTTCAATACTAAAAAAAAGAAAAGTAAAACATGGTATTTATTTTTCTTTTAAAAAGAAGGTATGGCTTGTAGAGGAAGCCGAAACTCAAATAACGGTCACGACGGCGGAGAAGTCGTTGTCGCCGCATACGTACGACAAAAACATTCCCTTTTGTCGTTTAGTAAATGCTTCATATAAAAAAGATTCCTTTTGAATAAACGTAAAAGTCAAAGGGGTTTATACACCGTATAAAAGAAAGTTGTGTATAAAATAAAATATGCCTCAACGAAAGGAGATTGAGACGAAGTCCCATACCTCGTATCCGACTTGACCCGACCGTTCTTTAATCTCCTGAATAATAAACTTGAGTTAATCTCTACTTGATTATGAATATTTTTCAAGTTCATTATTCCTTTTATACCATGTTATGAACATCATGTAATCAGTTAAGTTAATAATGTTCATTTTGTCGGTATTTGGTTCTTAAGTCAAAAATAGACTTCTTACACTTACATGTTGTTAATTTGGTCATAGGTTCGTTATATCCAGAATGGTATTCATGATGTAGATATCATATATGTCATATATATATATGCATTACATACATGCATTTATAATATTACATAATCATTTAGAGGTAAGAAATGAAATGCACCGTTCATGGAGACGGTAAGTCGTACGTACGCATGAACGCTACTTTCATTTCTATTTCGTATTTTATAGAATTGAATCATAATTATATAAAGGTATATTATAATTCCAGTATAATATAATATATAATATCATAGTTCCATCCTTTATATGTCCCACATATGTTATTAACGAATCAAATCACTTTTAGGGGGCGGTAGTCCGCACTTCCTAAAATGAAGATATCGTGTTTACCCATAATGGAAACCATAAAGGTATGCCCAAAATGAAAAAAACAGAAGCTTAAGGAAAACATAAACATATTATATATCATATATAAAAATAGTGACATCATAATGGCCACCTTTTAAGGCGTTAAATGAGTATTGAACAATCATCGTTTCGGGAGGCAGAATTTCTCCATCCACGGAAACCGTATGTTCTTTAACCATTTGATGTAGTTGTGTCAGAGTGTAGCTCAAATATATCTTATAACAACATCCTATTATATTGAATATACTGGTGTTGTTACAAAAGAAGTAAATAAAAAGAGTTTAGGGGGTTGGAGAAGCAAAATAAAACAAATGAACATGAGAGAATGAATTACCTTAAAAAGTGTAACTCCTTTTGATTTGAGCCTAAAGGCTTCCTTTGAAAGGATTATGCCCAAAGGTAATCCTCTAGGATGAGGAGAGGGATGTGTAGAGAGTAAATGGGCAGGGGTTGGCCGAGCCAAAGGCTTGAGAAGTGTGTGAAATGAGGTAGAGGTGGGGGCCTTTTATAAGAGGAGAGGAGGGGCACTTTTGGAAAGTAAAGAAATATTACTTTATTTGAAAATGTGTTTCGGTTTCAAAAGGTCCCAAATTGATATAATTCGTGGATAAGGTGATAAGGGTTCTAAATCCACTCATCCAATTGGTTTTGGACATGTTTAGTTCATAGATTTTATATTATCTTTCCATTTTATTTAAATCGTCAAATAATGATGTCATCGCTGCATCATTATTATGTCATAAATAATTTAATTTATTTAATATCTAAAAATTATAAAAAAAATACTATGATGTAGTAAATCTTTTTAGCTTTCCAATTATTATTTATAATCTAAAATCTGATCTTTATAACCCCATGTAAAAATTGTTTTCGTAAAACATTTCTTGTTTGTGTCATTTTTACTTTAACATTTAATAAAAAGTTATTTATGTCATTTCCAAACCAAAGAGTCTCCATGGGGTACCCAAGTTGACCCATGGCTTGTCTTGGTCGGCCATGACACAACCAATAAGGTTGGGACATGTGTCTAGGTCATTTCCGATTATTAAAGCATTATTTATACCTTAAACTACCCTAATTACCACTAATTGCGATTAAGAACTTAATAAGTTACTATTCACCAAAAAATTATTTTAATCTCATTGAACCACATTTTACTTCTTAATGAAAACCATGTATGTCGGATTTTCAAAATTCAATACACATTAGTGGTAAACTTTCATTTAACTGAAAAATTAGTTTGCTTGATTACCACTTAGTGGTTTCACTATTCATCAAAAATTGAAGTTTTTCAGAAAATTACCAAAAATTCACCCTAAGCTATATTTGATATTCCGAATTCAAAAATGAAGTCTATTTTACAAAATTAAAATCATATAAGTCACATTAATTAATTTAATAATTAATTCCCGCTGCCAGAGCAAATAGCGTGTTTTTACAAAACAATAAGTATCAAAAGATTGACACCAGTTTAAGTCTAATTTCAAAGTGAAATTGATTCCAATGACCACCATTGGATAAAATGGTAAAAATATATTCTAATTTTACTTCAAAACCAATTCAAAACATAATCTAATAATATAAATAAATTAGATTAAAAAGCATTTTTGATCTAAAATGCAGTATTTTTCACTATTCATTAAAAAATGAACATTGTCAGAAAAATACCAAAATTCACACAAGGTAAATTTTTATGTCCCAATCATAAAGGATAAGTATATTTTGACAAACATAGTTTATAAAATTGTCAAAATATAGATTCAAAAATGTTTTGCCATCAAAAGGCGGTAAAACAATCTTTTAAGAATATTAATGTATTCCATGCATAAGATTGTATTTATTTTCATTTTAATCCTCTATAACACTATCTTAATTATTAAAAGACATAGATAAAAATATCTATTATTCATTACTTACTTGGGATGTTACAGTTAAATTAAAGGGAATGAATAGTATTAAACAAGTTAGGAAATTTCTATATTATATAATTAATCAAATGTTTTTACATTTATCCAACTGATTTTATAGGCATAAGATAAGAATGAATCCGGTTTTACGCATTAAAAGGCTATATTTTTTTAAAGTCGGTTTAACATATTTTCATAGCGCACTTATTTCAAAAACAAATTTTGAAACATTTATAAACTATATTGAACAAAATAAACTTCATTTTTAAAATCTAAATGTCAAAATTATCTTAGTTTGAATGTTTGTTATTTTTCTAAAAAATATTTATTTTCTAGTGAATGGTGAAAAATATAGATTATTATAAAACTGTCATTTTTGTAAAATTAATAGTATATTTATGATTTAAATAGTAAACTAACCTATTTAAGTATAAATAAAATTTAGGCATATAATAATTGGAAATATGATATAATTATATCATATTATAACTAAATTGATGTTTTATAAATTATTAATTAAGATGTGCTTTTTTTATAAAACATAAATTTTTATTTTCAATTTTATAATTAATATAATTATTTAAAATAAAATTTATTTTCATAAAATAGAATCATAAATTAATATTTTGTGTCTTATTATTATAAGATAATTTTATGATACCTTAGTTGATTTTTCAAATTGTTATAAAATCGTTTATAATTTTAAAATTGGTATTTTTCTAGTAAATGATTATTTTAATTAAATATTAAATTTATCATATTTAGAAAATTAGTTTAAAAAAATTGAGTTCATTTTTTAATTATACACCTCAAAAAATGTTTAGGGTGAATTTTTTGTGTTTTTCTAAAATAATTGAATTATTGATGAATAGTGAAATACTGTAATTTACAGTATAAGTAAATAAATGAATTATTCAGTCGTGGATGATGTATGGATGAGGTAAGATCTAATTGCTTAGAAATAATATGAATTATTAACTTTATTTAGTCTTTTAATCATTACTATTTCTTTTCTTCAGCCAAAATAATAAATTAATTAATAAAATATTCAAAAAACACCCTTTTCATCCACTGTAAATACCACCCCTCACCACCTCTTCTCATCACACCTCCAAAGACTTGTATCTTGTCCAATTTCTACCCAATAATCTTAAAACATATCTCCCCAACTTCCAGGATCCTTTTTTCTCACCAAAATATCAATCTAGATCCCCTTAAGAAGGTTCTCAAGGAGAAGAATTCAAGAGGTAAAACCCTTAATCCTTCTCTTTCAATTTCTATCAATTTCATTTATTTTCTTATACTCTCCTAACCTATTCTGTCCAAACATGCACGATAAATATACTATAGTATATATAAATTAAATTTTTTATTTCAATGGAAAATAAACTATCAAATCTCTACTCCTCTTTTATTTATTCTAAAAATGAAAACATCGTCTGTAATGAGTCGATTTACCGCCATCGTGGACAATGTGTTTTAATTTTCAATTACCACCTTCAACTATGGTCATTAAACCATTTTATATGGTTGAAAAACATTATAATATTTATATAAAAACTTATATAAATTTTTGGAACTAGTATATTTACTTAATATTAATTAATGAAATAAAACTATACAGTGATGATCAAAAAAACACCAAAATATTCTAAACAATTATCACTAATATTTTATCTATTGAATCATCCCCAAAACATATAACAGAATTAAATATATTAAAATTTAATATTAATTAATTTAATTAATAACATATTATTTCAATTCTAGACAACTATTCTCGTTTTACATGATTTTCCATACATGTATATAAGTAAACTGATCATGGAAACCAAGGAAACGAACGCTCCCGAACAATAAAATTGTATCTTTTGACTCATAAAAAATGCCATAAATGAACATAATAAAAATATAATAAATAAAATACATATAAAAGGGTTATGAATTAATTAATTAATTAATTTAATCTTATTATATAGGAAATTAATATCAAGTGCAGAACACATTCAAACATATGGTAAGGGGTTTCTCATATCACTTTTATTACTATAAGATTTATCTTAATCACCACTTATTTATTGTTTCTGGTGTATGTATATTTCCATTTGATATATAATATCATGAATCAATTTATCTTAATTTTATCTTATATTTCATTCTATGATTATTAATTTTTGTTTATACGATTTGATTGATTACAAATTGGTAAGGGATTCTCCAAGAACTTCTATTTTTCATTCAGTTTACATTTTATCTCTCTTCACCCCATTGTAATTCTTAATCATTATTAAGTAATATTCCTAAATTAAGTTTTTATGCTAAAAATATATTTACCAATCTCAATTATACTTTATTTTATGTTTAAATACATATTTTATAATATTCTCTTTTCAATTCTTCCCGATAAGCAAGTACGATTTAAGGGAACAGCCCAATTTCTTACCCATTTTAAATTACCATGCATAATCTCTTTTAAGATACCGTTATTTTTCTAAAATCACTCATTTTATCATCAAAAACTATATTTTTTTAATTTCTGGTTTTATACAAACAATTATTCCTTTTCTGTTTTAAAGGCTCTTTAATATTTTCCTTAAACCGCACTAAAGAGGCTCATTTCAAATGTTTCTTAAACACTATTTTTTACATGTTTTCACTTAATTTGGACATAATTTATTCCTCAAACATAATTTCATTGTCCATAATTTTTCATTTCTGGGGTATACATGTTTTCAATACGATTTCATGGAAAATGAAAATAATTTTCCAAACTAACTCTTATTTCCAAAGTAAAAATGAGTTTTTCTCATATCATTTTTACTTATCTGAGATATATTCCTTATTCAAAACTTATTCCTTGTGTGTCGTGTGTATACTAACCCTCATATATCATATCACGATCCTTCTTATTCTCATGATATTATAATTTTTTTTAATTTTATTCCTTTATAGGTATTATGATTCTAATGTTTCAAAGTGGTATGGGACACTTTGTAATGTTTAAAGATTATTTTCCTCAATAAAATTTCAATTGTATCATTTAAAAGTATATTTATATATTCCATCATACTTTTTTTAATATTCTACTCAATACAGATATTTTTATATGTCATATTTTTTCTAAATTGGATATATGTATGAATAATGATTTGGACTTTTAGTGACGGGTGGGGGTAATTATAGCCCCTCGATGAATCGATTAGTCTCAGGAGACAAAATAGTTGGAAAAATACCCATAATGTTTACTTCCAAACATAATCATATGGGTATCTACCCAGAGACTTAAACCATCTTAATGGTTTTATGGTTCATGTTCCAAATACATTACGTCCAACAATTAATCATTTTCTTTAGTTAGTATTCATTTATCATTATCTAGTGGATTTTCGCTACGAAAAAATTTATGGATACATTTTCAATCTCAGTTTATTTATGGAATGTTTTTTTCAATTATTCTCCATTCTATATTGATTATTCCTAATTTTTTATGATTTACTTAATATTTATTCATGTTTTTACTATATTTAACCCTTACTAACCATTTTAGCTCACCCTTTTATTTGGTTTACTTCCCCAAGTTATGAAGATGAAATCTTTGAATAATTGACAAGTAAAGAGTTTATTTTTCCTTTGT
Organism: Viscum album; assembly: GCA_963277665.1. Taxonomy (NCBI): domain Eukaryota; kingdom Viridiplantae; phylum Streptophyta; class Magnoliopsida; order Santalales; family Viscaceae; genus Viscum; species Viscum album. The sequence goes on from OY728141.1 coordinate 1,794,220,276, forward strand.
TATGTTCTATGTTTAAATTAAAAATGTAATAATGGATCCATGTTTGTGTTTATTTCTTTAATACTACTAAAGTGATTGATCCTTGGTGATGTGATCTCTGGTGTCTATATCATTGTAATAAAACAATCATCGACTCTAGGATACCGGGGTTGGGGTTGTTACAAAAACTCATACCCTATCTCCTAGGGTTAGGGTCCTTAAACTGAGTCTCTACTACTACCCTCCCACTCAAGGTAGGGTCTCATACCAAGTCTAGACCTTATATCCAGTCTCATACCACTACCATATAACTTAGGTTGAGGTCTCATTCCATATCTCATATAGCGTCTCATTCCTGTACCCTCTCACTTAGGTTGGGGCATCATACTATGTTAGTATCACATCACTTTCCTTAACCTACTCACTTAGGGTGAGTTCTCACATCCCATTATGTACCCCACCTCATACCTCCACTCCCTCACTCATGATGAGGTCTCATGCCATATCATATACCATATCACATATCGCACACCATTCCACCACCCTCTCACTCAGTTTGAGGTCTCATTTCCTATATCCTATAATATATCATTATAGACGTAACATAATATGGTCATAGAATAACAATAAGGAAATAAATGCATCATAGAAAAGCCTATATCCTAGCACTAAATTAGTCACACACTCATCCCCACTTAATTCTCAACTATAGGGTAATATATACAACTCAAAATCTCTAAAATAACCAAAATCATCATCTTTATACATAAACACAATCTATAGATAAATGATACTCATAATTATATCAATCCCTTAATCCATACCCAACTCACTAGACCAACCCATATGCCACACATAGCCATACTGAACACTAATCCACTCACTCAGGACATACACTTCCCCAAATGACACCTTAGGAACATATAAAAACCTTAAACCTTTACTCTAACATATTTATAATACTCAACCACATCATTACATGACTTACTGAACACTTCATTCTATTTTTGAACACTTCCATACACTTAGTGCACCCATAAAATACATAAAATCCCACTCACTTCACCCATTAATACCCCCTTTAACACTAGTTTATCCTCCCTTGGATTCATGCTAGCTAGTTATACCCATATCATGTTCCCATCTTTCTCCCTCAGGAACCCCACACCAAATAAAGACCATTCCCCCACATTAAAATAATCATGTTCTACTACGCATAACCAAAGGGGGTGACTACCCTCTCCCATGATCCAATATCTTGAATATCCTAACCCAATGGTTTACCATAAACTAATAGACTCATTCCTACACTTTCTCTCTCTCCCTCAAGAAGTTATAAGGTCTCAAGGATATCTTCATGTACATTATTATACAATTACCAAGGTTTTCCCAAATTGATCTATTATTTTTAGGGATCACCACTTTAAATTCTTTTAACTAGACCACTAGGACTCACCCCATTCCAAACACATCTCTTATTATGATCCAAAACCATATAGAGGTGCTTTAATACATTCTAGATATCATTACCCCTTAGTGGATTAGTCATCAGGCATCTAATAAGTCCCCTCTCATGCATGGAACACTCAAAAACACTACTAAAGGCTTAACCTAATCTTATCCCATTATTCTAATCCTACTCAGTCTCTTCATAGATTTATCAAACCCGAACCTTCAGAACATGTATGCAATGCACATGTAGACATAGATATGGTTAAGAGATAAAGGGACTACCTACTTCCAAAATAGAGTTACCATCCTCATACCAAGATATTAATTTAAATCCAAGCTTGGATTAAGCCCTACCATTCATATAATCCCTTATCTCAATAAATAAGTCCTCAATAATTAATTATAATCATTTATAATTATTTATAAATATTAATTCAATGACATGTAATAGCTAAAATCTCACCAAACATCCTACCATGGATAGAATATCGATAAAAGACACACCATTTCCTCCTGAAAATCTTCTAGAAAACACATTAAAAAATCCATCATAGGATACTCAATTATTCACTAATTCCATTCCAATTCAGTAGAAACCCTATATAAATACATCGCTCAATTTACCTTCGATGAAATAGTGAAAACGGGTAGATTTTCCCCTCTTTTGGAATCCTCAATATGTTTAACCATTAATACCTAAAATTTTGATATTATTTCACGATACTATAATGTAATTTTAACCAAAAACTTTTTCAAAACCCACAAAAATTAGAGAAGGAGAGATAGAAGAAAAATAAAATATGAATTGGGAGATTTACCTCTATTAGATATAATGAAAAAGACCAGATCACCCTTGCCAATATAATAAAATGAAGAATAAGTAGTGGTTAAGGGAGAGCCCATCCCTTGGTTTATTAAGCTAATCAAGGAGATCCCCAAATGGATTTAAAATTAAGGATATAAAAATAACCATTATTACCTCTATAAAAACCATACAAGGAACTTATATGTACACAATCCACCACCACTAGGTACCTGGTGGTTTCTAACAATTTCTTTACACCTTAAGTGTTGGTTGGGTATCTGGTTCACCACTAATGAGTAATTGATGTTTTCTACAACCCTTGGCTAAAATTCTAACCCATTATAATCCTCTCTCAATACTCTTAAGAATAATCTAAACATTAGACCTCATGTAAAAACACCTTTGAAGAGTGTCTCAACTCTTGTATTCCAAATCTAAATCCCAATTCTCAAAACACCCTTTCTCAAGAGCTCAAAAATCCAAATTTTCTCTGAATTTAAAAACTCATAACAATGCAATCCATTACACTCAATAACTAAAATATATAATCATGTTAAAATTAAGAATGACTATATGATATTTAATTTATAAAATTAATTATTGTACCTTAAATTTCTCTAGATCTCAAAAATCCAAATTTCCTTTGAATTTCATATATATTTTTTTCATTGTGTACTACATTTAAAAAAATATATAGTAAATTGGTTAACCAATAAGGAAAATCAAAGAAGATACTTTTCTTACTCTAATTATAAATCCACTCAAATCCATTAGGTTCATTGGCTTTCACATTGGATTATTGAACTCCTTGAATGTCATCTTCCTATTTTTCTTATGAAAATGATTATTATAATTTATTTATGAGGATATTGTGGTATTTTAGGGGTTTCCCTATTAATGTTCTAAAATAATCTCTAGGATCTGATCCGAACTTCTAACATCTTAGTATTCTAATCTGGTTAGGATTCATTAGACTTCTACTTCACTGGTTCAAATGAGATTCCCTTTTTCCAATTACGAGATTAATTGGCCAACCACTAAAACTAGACTATGTCACTAAAAATATTTCAAGACCCTAAGTTGTGAAGTTTTACACTAAAATTGATATCTCTAAAACTATTTTTTACTATGTTTCGATTCAAAATGGTGATTAACAATTTTACCAAGAGGTGTCTTGTGCTATAGAAAATGAAACAGAATTGGCCTTTTCTCCAAATAATATGGTTTTAAACCAACTATCTAATTCCCTCTTACCTATAACAATTCATTATGGGTGTAAAATGTTAATAATAAGGTTTATCCCAATGGCATTAAGGATTATGATGATAGATTCATAGGGAAACCTATGTCCTTTGATGGACGTGATGATATCCAAAATACTTAGGAGATAGTGTTGATGGATAATGCTCAACCAATCCATGATGAGATGGATAAGGTGTCTCCCATGAGGCTTATACCTAATAGGGATTTTTTAGTCATTATAAATAGCCTCATCACCTCTAAGTCCTAATGTTCATACCCTCTTCGGATTTATGGATGTTTTTAATAATGCTCAACCCATTTATGTTACCTAAAAATTTTATCCTTCCATTTAGAAGGAAGTATAGGAGACTCAATCTAAATATATTAAATCCTACCAAGATCCACTTTATCAGTTATTCTAGATTTAGTTTTACTACATGTACTGAAGTACTAAAAAAGGCAATAAGTCAATTATCGATCGGGATGGATTTGTTAAAACATACTCCAAGAAGAATTAGAAACATATAGATTAATATATGTTATAGAGAACTGTTATCACTAGATCCTTGGAGATTCAATTAGAAGAAAAAAGATATTGTCCCTCCTTAGCTATAAGTGGGTGAGGATCCCTCCTCATACTCAAATGATGAGGATCACTCCTCATCCTCATATGATGAGGATTCCTCCTCATCTTTGAATGAAGAGGATTTAGAGGATTCCATTATGCTTAATAATTTCACATGTGTTATTAAGGATAGATATAAAGAGGAATTATACCCTTATATTGAGGAACAAGAGATTTAGATCTTTGGAAAATATCATAATAAGGATATAATTTTGGATGACTATCTAAGTATCAGAGATAATATGTTTGATAGGTTTGAATTTGAACTTTATGGAAACTGAGATTTATATATTTTACAGATTACTTTGGAATAGTTGTACCTAGATACAATAACTTGGTTTCTACCATGTTGGTATCTAGTCCTTCTATAATATCTAGGATATTTATAATTAAGTGAATAAATTTATTTATTATGACATACTTGGAGATCTTCTTACGTTCTTTTGATCCAATTGCATAATGGAGCATGGGGTGACCCCAAGTTTCACACCACACTACTTGGTTACCTAGATACAATTATATGAGACGTTGTTGTCCTCATATTATAGTCCTCCTTGTGCATATTGAGATCTTTTTTCATGGACCAATTTTGGGAACTTTGATGAAAATATGACTTTTATCTAGCCTAGACAGGTTGATGGATTGAATGTATGAACTATTCTCATTCATCTAGTGATTTTTCTTAGGTTGATAATTCATGTTCATATTTGACATAAAACCAACCTGATTTAAATAGGAATATAACTAAGTTATTTGGAAAACTTATTTACATATACAGGGCATTATTTTACCATTAATGAGGGGATGCACATAGTGTGGATTTTCTAGCATAATATGGATGAAAAATTTTTTAATAAAGTTAGAACATATTAGAAAGAAAATAATTATATTAATATTTTCATTATTTCACAGGTCTGAACATAATAGAGTAATAACTTCAGTCTTGATCTGGGAATTGATTTGGGATTCTTGGAAACTTCTTCGGCATATATTTTCACTTCATGGATTAGAGAGTCTATTATTAATGGGTTTTATCCTTATAAATGAAATTAAATTAAAGGTTATTGAGGTAGATGCATTGATTTTAATGGAACTTCTTGCACTATTGAATTATTATCAAATTTTTATGTGCACTATTTTCAGATTTTCTTCTGAACATTCAAAAATATTTCTAAGAAATTACCAATTTGGATTGAACATGGGGTTTTTTTAATTACTGAAAATCAAGGTCTTATGTGGATTTTCTATAAACGTGAATTACTAGCTTATTATTCATAGATTATATATTTGTATATTTATTGGTTTATTGTCGATTTAAGTGAAGATGTTTCAATGGATTGAACCAGGTCTAAACTTCAATTGAATGTTGGAATTCTCACTGATGTGCATATTAAGTAATGTATGTTTTTCCACTCTTTCTATTTATATCTGGTGTAAACTCATTATACCTCATGTATTCACTAAAATTTCCATTTTATTTGATAAATTTTTAGGGATACGGGTTGTGTAAGCAACTAATGTCTCAGATAAATTCAGATTCATCCTATTTCTAGATTTAATATAACTTTTTCCAAATAATAAACTGACAACATATAATTCATTAAGTACATTAGTTCCAAACATACACTAATGTGTATTTTTTATCTCAATGGTATTGTCAAACTTTTGGTGATTTTTCTGTATGGATGGTTCATTGGAAAGAATCATTGATGTCCCATGAAAATGAAAATACAATGATATTTAATCCTTTTGGATTGTGTGTTCTTTATAAAAATAGGATAGGATATTTGTTCATTCATACTTCATCTAGAATTCATTCTATAAATAGGAAAATTATTTATCATCTGCATAAGTGTAGGACGCATCTAAAATGTGGCCTTCAAATAATCTCATATGTTTATACACCCAAATTCAAAATTTTCTTCAACGCTTTTATAAAATTTTAAAATTACATATCTATATCATTTATAGATTTTGAAGGTCTAGATATGAGTATATTTAGGAATGTAAAAAAATCATACACATCCATAGAGGAAGGTTATAAATGTGAATGAAAATTGGTCATGTACAGTGTAAAGTGAGGATCTGATTAAACACATTAAAACCATCACATGAAAGACCCAACCTGACATTACATAATTCAACTCAAAAATCATGATATCATCCATAAAATTTCTTTTAGAATATTCTATTACCAAGATAAACCAACTCATTATAATCTTTAATTCTATCAGTATTATTTCATCACCTATTTTTTTTGAAATTTTATCATATATTAAAATAATTTGGAGCATGGGGATTAGTGGAAAGTAAAATATTACTTTATATGTCACATGATGTAGTGTTGTATCTGTATTTGGATTCTATTGAGATGTTCCACAGTGCTTTAATTCACTTAGGGAAATGGTTTCCTCTCAAAATAAGCTACAATATTTCAGGTAATCATGAATTTTATTAGTTAAAAATCCAATATAATCAATTAACTTTCATGCTATATAATTATTTTACATAATATTTTAACCATAGGGAAGTAATTCCTTATAAAGGGTAATATGATAATAAATTTCAGTGTTAGAAATTCCATAAAAATTTTTCCCGTGATAAAGGCACGTCAAAAATTCTAACTTTTTAATTTTACCACACACCCAATATAAAGCATCCCTTGCATCATCCATTAATTTTTTCACTCTCTCAACATTATCACTTTAATTAAATGTATAATCTGTACTCAGGAAAATTAATTCTTGTGTTGAAATACTTCCATTCTCATGATGATGAATAAAATGAAATTGGTTAAATATCAAATTCTATAATCCACTCCATCCATTTATATCATAATCAGTATTGGATTATTTTTTCTCCCTATTGTGATACCAAACATAATAATTAGTTTGAAAACCAAATTTTTTTATGGTAACTCATTTATTCCCTAATTAACCAAGGTTTTCTAACACAATTATAACAAGGGTAGTGAATAATCCCTCCATATAAATAATTATTAAATATAAAATCTAAAATAATATCTTATTTTAAAACTAGTTGAGATCTAAATAGTATAATACATAAAGATTCTATCCATTTATAATTAAAAAGTATTTGTTATTAAAATCAACATATTAGACTATACTTAGAAAATTAATGATAATAATGAATCTTTTGAATACATATTAGTATAAAAAAATATTTCAATAACTAAATATATACATATATATACATATTTGTTTTGTAAAAAAATTTATATTTTTTAGGTCACTTTATTCATTAGAGGTACAATAGAGTGATGGGAGCACTGGATAAAATAGTATATAAATATATAGCCTCCAGTTTTATGATCGAAGGAAAAAAAGAAAAAATTGGATAAATTGAGGTCCTATATGAGGGTTATGGTGAAGGGAAGCATGTAGATCATCCTTACAAATAATAAAATGCACCATAATTGTCTGAGAACACCTATCATGACATATCCTTAGAAATATCTTCCATAATAATGTTTTTATCATAGAAAATATTTATTAAAGAATAATCTTATTTCCACACAATATGGAAAGTTTCTATTTTGAAATTATGTTCACATTCATAAATAAAGGTCCCTTCTTTGAAATTTAAAAAAACATTCATTTATTAAGTAAAATTAATAAGGTAAAAAATAAGGATGGTTTTATAACATTGATATTAATGAAAATAACTGTTGATATTTAGAGAAAAACAATAAAAGAATGAAACTCATTTTTTATAAAACCCAATAAATCATTTATAACAACAAAATAAATTATTTCATAAGAAAATTAAATTTCACTAAGAAACTTGTGTAAACTAATATTTTAAACATTGGATTACTATATTTAATGAAAACCTTCATTTCATAAAATTAAAACCAAAGTAGACTTCAGATATTGTTATCACTGTTTTATCATCAATAATAAACACAATTTAATCTCTAAAAAAACATAAGTAATTCATTGAAAGTAGCCATGGTTATAGAAATCAATGGAGGTATGGGGAACCACCTAGTTGAAATGATGAATCCAATTACATCCATTATTATTCCATTAATAGAAACAAATAAATTTCCTTTAATGATGTTTATGAAATCTTAAAAAACCAATGAAATTTTAGAAACATGAAACAATAGGCCTCCATTGCAATCCAGGGCATGAAAATTCATAAATAATGTAATAAAAGAAGAGTTAAGGAGAAGGTAAATATAATAACTTGATGATTCTATTTTAAAAACTTATGTTGTTCAAAATTATCATTTTTTATGTGTTTTTATGATTCAAAAAATCCCTATTTTTATTCTAATGAGTTTATATTACGTGTTTCAAATTATATTATATTATAATAAATGAGATGTTAATTTTAAAAGATTTTATTCTACGCTAATTAAAAGTGATTATCATATGATTGAGTAAAAATATCAATCTACAACAAAGTATTTTCTTACAAGGATAATACGTGAGTTGCCACATTTTTAAAGATGGATATTTCAGTCAGATTATAGTTATGAAAAGTATTTATCTTATGAAAATTATATTCACAAAATATTATCTTGTGATCACTAAGATAAGTTTTGAAATTTATGTATCAAACTTTGGTAACATAACTATCTTATGTAGAGTAATTATTTTATTTAATGTTGAATTTGGTTTATCTTACACATAGTATAAGTCAAAGATTTGTTTTATCTTATAAAGACTCTCAAGAATTTATTTTACAATTAAAATTACTATTATTTGGATATATTATTATGAACTAGCTATTATTTATAATTTCATGATTACTTTCATAATATATTGATAATTTTCTTCATTCTTTTGATAACATTAGAAAAGGAATTATCTATTTAAGTAATGATCGATTTTTATAAAGTGTCTAATTCCTATGAATGGAAATATCCAAAGAAGAGTATTTATAAAATCAGAATTATAGAAGAATATTCCATATTTTTAAGGAATGAACACATTCCATTAAATGTCTATTTTATCAACTTTTTATTGTATTATTCACTATACCATTGTCATCATATCATATGATTAAGTTAAAAATAAAATAGGAGATATAAATAGATAGAGTTAGCTGATATACAGACATATATAGAGATATACACATACACAAAAAGAATAATATAGAGGCACTCACATACATATGAATACTCTGATAATGTTAACAAATAATAAATGTACATACAATACTCGTGTGCTATTATTACAAGTCAATAAGTTGCATTTTAAAATCATCTAGAGTTGTTATTTAAATATCATAATCTTATTAGGACATATCTTCATCTACTATTAGTTTCTTCTTTGCAACTATGTCCTACAAAAATTATACCAAAGATCATTCATGTCTATTTTTTTTACACATATAGTAAGTGAGTGTATTAGGATTGTGGATAAGTATTGTAAATAGAGAGACAAGTTGAAATCTCTTGTACCTTTTTAAAAAAATAAAATATACTTGTGATTATATGGGAGTACTTGGAAAAAGGGTGCTCATAGTGAAAATCACCAAACTCATGGAGTATAGTGTTTTTTGAGTGGACTAGGGGATTTATGTTCCCCAAACCACTATAAATCACTAGTTCTCAATAACTTTCCATTAAGATTTTATATTTTCACTACCTTATTTTATTAAGAAAAATATTACAACCTGTATACCTTAAAGAGGGTGGTTTTAAAGTAAATTTTTAGGAACTCAATTCACCCCTATCTTGAGTTTTTCATCTATCCATTTTTTGGGGAAAACATTATCTGAGCTAGTGACTCTTGAGTAAATAGTTTTATATGGTTTAATTACAAAGATCTACTTTCAAATGGATGATATAGATGAAAACAGATAATGTATGTCAATGATTATATATCTTTACCTTAATGGTTAAAATTATGGTTGTTGGAAGGCATGAATGGTCATCTATTTGAAGAACATCTACATAAAGGTTTATCTTAAATAATTGAAGCCCTGTGAAATTCCAAATACAAAACCAAAAGTGTGGGATGCTAAAACTAAAGCAAGATATGATATAAATTCTAAATACATGATATTTATAATATGTTTACTAGGTTTATATGAGTTTAATAAAGTTTCTCAATGTCAAAAATCTCATGAAATGTGGACTACTATAGTATTTTCTTATGAGGTTATAGACAATGTAAAGTCCCTTATATATGATACTGCCAAACTTAAATTCTACACCTTAAAAATTCATGAAGGGGAAAGAATTAATCATATGAATATAGGGCTCATTAATATTGTGAATAATTGTTTTACTCTAGGAAAACATATTATTGAGCCCGATCAAGAATTTAAAGTTCTAATATTTTTACCACCTAAGTGGAGTCGAATATCATTTTCCATCAGATGGTTTATAGAATTCATGAGTTTTAAAATAAAATATATTATTTGAACTATTGTGATGTATGAAGAAGAAATGGAAGATGAATATGGAGAATATAAAATGGTAAATAAATAAAAAAATAATTAAATATTTTAACTTCTAAATATGACAAAACGGACAAATTTTTACTAATCTCTAAAACATCGGAAGAAGAAGATTCCTCAAAATATTATGTATCAAATTAATAACTTTAACAGTTTTCATGTAAGTTTATAAAGTTATATAACAAAAGATTAGGGTTTATAAGATCATTTAACAAGTATATAAATCATGGTGACAACTCTAAAGAAGTAATATGTTATGAGTGAAAAAATCTAGGAAATATCAAGCAAGACTATCCATAATTACATGAAAGTAAAAAGAATGAAATAATTATTCAAGAATTATAGATATAATAATAAATATAAAGAGGATATTATTATCATGTAGAGTGATTATGAAGACTCTAGTGAATTTAAATATTTATAATTGGAAGATGAATCTCTTAATCAAAATGCCAACATGTGTTTCATGGCACATTTGGATGAGTTATATTCTTATTATTCTTTTGAGCATGAGTGTGAATCATAAAATAAAAACTGATCATATGAAGAATTAAATGAATATTGTACAATGTTAGAAAATAAAAATTAAAGTATAAAAATTAAGAAAAAACTCTCATAAATTTGTACAAAAAAAATTTTAATGAAAAAGAGAACTTAAGCACACAAATTTTATATTTGAAAACTCGATTGGAAAATTATACTACATCATGTACTGAACAAGTTACCACAATTGATAACCTACATAAGGAGGTTAAAACTTCAAAAATGACACAAGTTTTTCACTAAGGGATAGTATTACCCAAACAAAATTCTTGTTCAAAATCAACACAAAAAAATAAAAAATTGGGATAGAAATTCAAGGTTAAGGTCATAAATTTTATAAAAAAAATTCCTAGTTCTAAAAAAATATCTTAAGGTTACTTATTTTTATTATGGAGAAGTATTAAATTATTCTAATATATGTTATATGAAAAATCCTCATGTTTTTTGAATTAAAAATGTTTTTCTTGCAAAACCTTTCTAAAAACATGTTTCTAATTGTTTTGGAAAACAAAAATAGATTTGGATCCTTAAGAATTTTTAATTTAAAATTTCTAGACCTAAAAGTGTTTGGGTACCAAAAAATATTTTTTTATTTGTAATTACAGGGAACAAACCACATAAAAATTAAAAAAAATGGTTCATTGATAGTGGTTTTTCAATACATATGAGTTAAGATTTCTCAAACTTCCACTCACTATCCAAGATTGATGGAAGCTATGTATCATTTTGTGACAATGAAAAAAGAAAAATTATTAGAATTGGATTAGTTAAAAATCCTAAATATATCCTCATTTACAAAATAATTTATGTTTAATTATTAAATCATAACTTGATAAGTATTTATCAACTTTGTGATGATGGTTATTGAGTTTATTTCTCTAACTATTCATTTTATATTTTCAAATAAAAATCTCTCAAGTTTAAATCACCTAGAACAGATAATTACTATACTTCATATATCAATTATTTGTGTAGAAGGAATGTGAATTGTTTGAATTCTGAAATTTTTTAATCATGGATTTGGTATATAGGGCTTGAAAATTGTAATGTTTATTCTTTGAAATTTTTATCAAAAATAAATTTAATTTTTTATTTTATTGTTCTTAAATTGAATAAAAAGAAATTGTGTGATTCATGTCAAATGGGAAAGAAACACAAGTCATATTTTAAATTAATAAAATAGGTTTTTATATATATACCTATAGATTTTATCCATATGGATCTGTTTAGACCTACTAGAACTATATGTATTTCTTTAAAATTGATTATTTATTTTTGGTTGATGATTTTTCAAGATTTACTTGGGTTTACTTTTTGTGACTTAAGATTAAATATTGTTCTATTTTTATTAAATTATATAAAATTATGGAAAATAAAAAATATTCCAAAATTGTTACTTTGAGAAGTGTCCATGTAGAAAAAATTTGAGAATCATGAATTTAATTCATATTTCTCAAAAAAAAGGTATTAAACATACTTTTTATTCCCCAAGGACACCCCAATAGAATGGTGTTGTTGAAATGAGGAGTAAAACATTACAAGAAATTGATAGAATAAAGTTATGTGAGTATAACATGCCCACTTGTTTTTATGTTGAATCTATTAACACATAATTTTATGTCATTACTAGAGTTCTAATAAAGAATATCTTATAGAAAACACCATATAACTTATGGAATAATAGAAAACCAAATGTAGGATACTTTAAATTATTTGGATACAATGTTTACATCTTAAACTCCAAGTAAAATCATGGTAAGTTTGATCCAAAAGATGATGAAGATATCTTCCTAGGTTATTATTCTACTTTCAAATCTTTTTTGAGTTTTAAAAAAGTCAAGTACTATTTAAGAATCAAATCATGTGAAGTTTGATGAAAGTGATCCTTTTGATCAAAAAATGGCTCAAACTAATGATCTAAGTGATTCTATTAAGTACATGAGACCTAAACCTCTATTTAAAAACAATATGGATGATTATTTAGAACTTGATTATTTTGATCCAAATCCAGTAAGATTTTATGATAGTGAACCATAAAGTGTGATGCCTAGACAAACTAGAAACATTAAGGACTATGCTATAAAAATAGTTATAGAAAATTTAGATGAAGAAGTTTGAACTAGAATAAATATAAGAAATATAGTATAATTATTTTCCTTTTTATCTCAGTTATAACCTATAACTAGAGAATAATATTTACCTGATGAAAGTTGGGTTTGGGCTATGCAAGAAGAGTTAAACCAGTTTAAGAGGAACAAGGTATGGGAATTAGTTGATAGACCCTTTTACTATTCTATCATTAGAACTAAATTGGTATGTAGAAAAAAAATAGGATAATTAATGTGTGATCACTAGAAATAAAGTTATATTAGTTGAAAATGTTTAAAATTGAAAATAATGAATAGATTACAAAGAGTTCGTTGACCTTGTACCTAGGATAAAATAAATCAGAATTAATATTTAATATGTATCTTATATTAGTTTGAATTATATCAAATGGATGTTAAATATGCATTTCCAAATGGATTATTAATAGATGAAGTTTATGTTGAACAACCTATTAGTTTCGAATTCCCTCACTTTCAAAATTCTATTTTCAAACTTACCAATTCTCTATATTGACTTAAATATGAACCTAGATCATGGTATGAAAGATCAATCTATTTTCTTTTATCAAATGGTTTTTCTGTAGGAAAGGAAGATGCTACACTATTTAATAAAATTTTATCTTCAGATATTTTTTTGGTAAAAATATATGTTTATGATGTCATTTTTGGGTCGACAAACCAAAAAATGTGTAATTATTTTTCAAAACTTATGAAAAAGGAATTTCAAAGGATCATGATTTTTGAGTTAAACTATTTTATAGTATTTCAAATGTATCAAAAAGATTTTGAAAGTATATTAAAATAAAGAAAATACATACTTGATTTACTTAAAAAAGTTTGAACTTGAAAACAGTAAGACTTATTCAACTCCAATGTGCTCTAATATTAAACATGATATGGATAAGACTAGAAAATCAGTTGATAATAAGTTTTATAGAGGAATCGTTAGAAGTTTACATCATTTTATAGTAAGTAGAACAAACATTATGTTTTCATTATGCCTTTGTGCAATATTTTAGTCCAATCCAAAGAAATCTCATTAAAATATTGCCAAACAAATTTTAAGATATGTAAAAGGAAATATGTTTCTTTATTTATTTCTTCTAAAAATCAATGATTTTAATTTAACTTCATATCCAGATGCCAATTTTTATGTATGTAAATAATATAGAAAAATCACCTCAAGACCCCATCATTTTCTTAGTAAATATCTAGTATCATGGTCAAGTAAGAAATATAACTATGTAGCATTATCAGCTGTTGAAACATGATATATTTCAGTTGAAATTTGTTGTGAATAAGTTCTATGGATGCAACATTCTCTAATGTATTTTGAATTTAATTTTAATTGTGTCCCAATAAAATATGATAACACGGGTGCTATCAATAGTTCAAAGAACCCAACAAACCATTCAAGAATAAATAACATTGATTTATGAAATCATTTATTAAGAGATAACACACAAAAAAAGTGATATCTCTCTATAATATTTTTGCACAAAAAATAAATTTGAAGACATTTTTACCAAACCATTTCCTATAGAAAATTTTGATTTTATCAAATCTGAATTAGGTTTATTTAATTTTTCATGACTTTATTTCAATGTTAATTACTTAATAGCATGATCTTGTAATTAAGTAAATATTTTATTCACATTATTTTATTTTGAGATTTTATATTATTATTTTAAGTATTAGTCACATCAAAATAGGACACATCACCTTGTTTTTTTATGATTACCCTACACATCACACTACACAATTCTTCGATTAACGAAAAACAAAAGAATGTAAGGCAATTATATATGAAAAAACCTTGAAAACCCTTGAAACTTAGACACTTTTACATCTAAAATTCTTTGTCCTAACCCTCCAATATTCCAAAACCCTTTCAATGATGAAAAAAATAACGGATGGAGATACCTCCACTAGAATCAAATGTTCAATAACCACCATAAATGTTTTGAGTGGAAGAGTAATAGATTTTATTTGGTAGGCTGGAATCAATATGTTACTCAATAAGGTCATATATCCTCAATTTTACAAATTCATTTTGGATTTAAAATGAAGTAAGTTAATCTATGAAAAATAAGTTTGAGAATTTTATAAGGAATCCATATTTTATTTTGGTGATAATGAAGGTCTGATTACAACTACTATGAATCAAAAAAGCTTTTTGGTAACTTCATTAGAAATGGATGAATCATTTAAATGTCCTCGTGAAGGATATTCCAACTTCATTACTAATTTGGTTTCTTTAGATGATGTAAGTCCTACAGAAATGATGAATTTTATGTTGGGGGTGGAAAATATTGATAAGAAGCTGGTAAAAGATTTAGAACCTAAAAGGAAGGTACTTGTAAATTTCATTCAGTATTTTATTCCACAATAGAACAGTGATTTAAAAAAAATTATTTTTCAAGATATTATTTTACTGTATTTTTTATGATTGATAAACCGATGAACCTAGAATTATACATCATGATATATATATGTCATGTTCAAAACAAGTCATTAAATATTTATCCTTTTGGAAGGATTTTGACTCTAGTTTTCAATAAATTTAGTGTCTATTTGTATGATACTACTACAAATAATTTTCTATGAATAACTATGTTTTTTGAAAGAGTACTAATATGAAGTGGTTTTTATTGTAATTTTTCTTAAAATAAAATATTTCAGATTAGTTATGAAGAAGAAATTGAGATATATTCTTCTTTTACTTAGGGGGTTGTCCTACATGGTAACTATTAGTGAATCATTTTCTAAGAATCCTTTAAATTTTCCCATTAGTGTAGTAATACCAGTACAAAGTATCGATCTAATGTATGTTTTAGATAATGAAACTATCACCAAAAGTTAAAAAAGAGTTATAGTTATTATTCAATCCAAAGAAGGAACTTCTTCTAAATCCAATTTACCTCTAGATTCTGTAAATATTTATCCTGATGTTATTCCTATATATTCTATTATAGAATAATTGGCCATGACCATTACTAGGTTGTACAATGTTATTAAATTAAGTTCCATTTCAGTAGTTTCAAGTGATATACCTATTTTTCAAGTATCTATTTCTGGGGAAACAAGTAAAAAAATCATAACAGAATATGTTGGTTTTTTAATTCAAAATTCTAGCAGTGGAGAAGAATAAGAAGAACCAGAAGATGCAACTTAGCTTGTTGAAAATCAAAGAGATGGGTCAGAATCAGAAGAACCATATCATTTGGTGGAAATACCAAATGTTGTTTAATGCCAATAGTTTGATGAAAATCGCAGTATGGAATTTCAATAGGAAATATTATATCATAATCATACAGTTAATGCATGTTCATAGATTCTCATAGAAGAATTAGATGTTTTTGAAGAGAGAGATTGATAAATCAATTCTAAATAAATTTATAAAATTGAATCTTTTAAAGTTCCATTAGTTGAATCTATAATTTATATTAGGATTCTTTGTGAAAAATTAGTTTCAAAAGATGATGTTAGTGAATTTAAGTTGTTATTTCAATAAATTTTGGAATAGTTTTTTAAAGTACCTACTGTAGAAGCCTCAAACTAATAAAATATACAATAAAGGTTGGAAGGATTGTATCTATCTATAGACACAATGACTTCCACTACTACTTCTATTCAATGTGATATTATTTATAGGAAAATGATTCAATATCTTCAAAAATATGTGATTTTCAAAGTTATAAATATTCATGCATTTCCACAAATCTCTATTGTGTCCATTGAGAATTGTTTATACTCTTAATAGGTGTAAATGTTTGATTTATGGATATTTCATATTATCCTGAATGGCCTAAAGGCCTTTTTTATTGATTTTTGATAACCCCCCCCCCCCCCCTTAAAGGGATGAGGAGGAACTCTTACAAGGCTCGTAGTATTAGATATTACATGACCCGTAGGCTTAGAAATATGTGCTCTGATTTATTTAAATAATGAAAATAATTCTAAAGAAAGTATTACAATCCCATGATGTTATCAATCAAAATCCAATTATTTAAAAACATGTTGTAGTTTATTAGTAATCAAGTTTGAGATTTAGGGTATCTCATGATGAGTTATTTCTTACATTATATTTGTTGGTATTATAAATATTATAATTTTCACATACTTTTGGGAATATAAAATAAAATATATGTGTGTTGAATTTTAACATTTCCTTCAATAAATTTTTTATTTATGTTAGAATGTGGTTCAATGTTTACAAATATAACCTAAATTATTTTTCAAACAATATATATGATGATTTAATTAAACATTATAATATACATCCATTGATATATAGATAGAAATATTAAATAAATCATTTATGAAAGAATGTAGATATAGTGAACTAGATTACATGGTTATAAACATATTTTGGATCAACAACTGATGTTAGTGTAATTTTTATTAAATAATAGTCATCAATCTACAATTTTTATAGTTATATATATATATATATATCCTTTTTGGAATATATATTTTCTCTACACATATTGGGTTATTTTTTAGGGTAATATGTGTTAGGACATTAACTACTTTATAAAAAAATATAAATTTACAATGAAATCCATCATAAAATAAAAATAGAAAAAAAACATGTAGAATACTTATAATAATTATCACTGTCAAAACATTAGGTCTAAATGTAAAAGATCATTTATTTTTAAAAAAAATTAATAGAATAGTGAGATGAGGATTTTAAAAAGTGAAATTTTAATTCAAAAAAAAATTAAGTAATTTTAAATTATTTATTTCAATGTAATAATGATATGGAAATTTGTTTTACCACCCATCATATATCATGTGGGAAATATATTATTTGTCTTAATGTTAAAAAAATTTCAATCAAACCTAACAAATTCACCAAATAATAAAAGTGTGTAATTAAAGAATGTCATGTTATATAGAGAAATTTAGTCCTAATATCTTACCAAACAAAGTATTCATTGTGAAATTTAGAACATGGCTAGTGCATGTGAAAAAAAATAACCTTAAATTTTTTGAGTAAAAGTTGGAACACATAAATATTTTCAATAAAATTATATGAAACTCATTTATTAAGGTAGGTATGAATGATATTTCTTTGGATTAAACTGAGATTTGTCTGATTTTTCCTTTTAATTTGATGTGACACTCAGGAATATTTCAACAATGATAATCAATTATATATATATATATATACTGAGATTTTTTTTATTTTATTTTTCATTTTATTTTTTTTAAATTGTTTTTTTCAATAAGTTTGTTAAATAATTTTCTATTTTTCATTTTTGGATATAGGAATGTTGAAAACCAAATGATTTAAAGATACGTGCAGATATTCCATAACTCTTATGTTGTCAAATCCATCTAATACACTCCCAACTTCATCAAGTACACTCCTTACTTTTGGTATACTCCCTTTATTCCATTTAATTCAATCTGATATGATCCCATATTTATCGGTTATACTCACTACTTTTGATCCATCACCTCCTATTGTAGGGATGATAGAAAGATCAAATGGATCAGTTGATCAGGGGTCATTGACTGATCATGTGGTGTAACAGTTACCATCATAAGGGTATTAGAGGGTGACAGTGATTGGTATGTAATTTTTAATGTGTAAGAATTATTTTTTACATCAGTATACTAATTACTAAATATATTTTTTAAATAGATTAAGAAAATAATAGGATAGAAATAAACATGGATATATCATATGTTTGGATACTGAAATAATATAAAGTGGTTGTATCATTTGACATGTATGGGGTGTATAAAGATGATGTTAAAGACTTATATCGATAGATCTTAGGGTATTTATCTTGTGAGATAATTTCCCTTACCACAATGTATCAGGATTGGAGGCGCATTTTCATCACATAGAAGAATTATATTTTTTATAAAAAAGTAAATTTAAGTCAAAATAAATATTTCTAATTTGTTTTATTTTATATTCCTATCAGATTTAAGTCTAATTATTATTCATATCTAATATGAAGATGATTTTTCATTTTTGGGACGCATGATGCAGTTGTGCATCAATAAACATTGAAAATTTTATGGGGAAAATGGGAGGAATTTAAGTATATAATGTGGTGTGAGTTAAATGAAACCTTCTTGAGTCTTCTTTAAATGCATTAAAATGTATTATAAGGGATACCATGGGATAAATTAAATACCTTTGTGGATATAAATCATTACAATTCACATAATTTATTTGATACTATATTAGTATATTTATATTAATTAATTTAAAACTATAAAAAATTTATTAATATTAACCTTTTTGATGGAATATTCTCAAAAAAAAGTCATTATTCAGAGAGAAATAAGTCATCCCATGCACAACTAGTTCACAAATTTATTCAAAGAGAATATCGAACAAGTTAATCTGCTAGTTATGATTAAATATAATTTTTTTTATTTTTAAATATATAAATTTTTATAGTTATGCATTTTTTACTTTGAAGATATAGGTGGAAGAAGTTTTTCAATAATTTATTTGAACCAAGTTGCAGTTCTAGGTGCACAAGAAAGGTGATGGTAATTATTTAAATGAACCTATAACAAACATTGAGGTAAAAAATATAAATTTCAATTAAATTTTGATTTAGTAGGAGGTTATGAGTTAAAGAATGTATTGTTAATGGAATGTATTCATAAATATTAATGTGTTTAATTTCTATATTTTATGTTAATATTTTATATTTTAATGTCATAATTACTATTTGGTTTCATGAAAAATGGAATATCTTTATAAATTTTAAAACAAATTAAAATAATATGATATCTCATCTTTCTTGAGTGACCATGATATTAATGTTAGATATATGTTTCCCTTGGTTGGTACATGTTATTTATGTTATAATTTTATATTCATCCTCATGTTTGACCTATATAGTAAATAAAATAGAGTTAATAATAAAACATTGAATTCAAATTGATTTTTAATGAGTCACATTGATGAGTTATTTTAATATTTTCATTGAATATGTTATTGTGAAAATGATTTATTATAGTATGGGTTATAGAAAATTGATTAGCTTTTTAATGTGTTATTATTGTTTATATATGTGATTACTGTTTTTCAATTTATAGTCAAAAATGAAAACAGAATGGGATGGAAATCCCTCATAGTCATAATTAGTCTCCCACAACGATGATATTTCCCAAGTTTTGGGAAAGGATCATGTTGATCATGTTAAAGTTTTGGGTACTTGACCCCCCCCCCCCCTCACAAGTATTTGGGAGGAGAACATCTTCATTTACTACAACACCTCTTCATGTATCTTCGAATGATGTTAGTGGTCTCAGGAATTTAAAATTGCAAAATAAAATTTTTATTATTGAATATATAATAAAAAAGTAATTGTCAATATGGATGGATTTGGATAAGTAGTGTTTAGTGATGGGAAGTGCATTGCCTATAATATTTATGGGCATGAGTAGGATAATTACTATAGACATTGATTCCTTGATATGAGTGGTACTAAATCTATTACATTTATTTTATTAATATTATATTATTATGATAGTTTTTTAAAATATATTTTATATGAATACTATGTAATTAAAACTAATTTATATTGAAATTTTTTTAACTTGGGCATCAGATGCACCAGAGGCTTTTATTCAATAGGTACAATAGGATAGTGGTTCATCTAGGGGCATCCAACCTAACTTGGAGTGGTAGAGTTGATGTCGGATCCCCTAGAGGATGTGTTGTATATTTTTCAGTATAACTTATATATTTTATCTTTACAATATTTTATTGAAACCATTATTTATTTAAAGTTTTGTATGATATGATCTTTATAGTTCTAACTTTTTTACTTCATATTACTATTGAATGTATAGAGTGGTGCTTTTTGTTGATATATCTATATTTTAAATTATATGAATTAGTGTATTTGGAGGTCACCTATTTCCTATCAAATTTGTATATAGTTTAGTAGTTTGTTAAACTATCGTGATTTAAAAAAATCTTTTCTAACTATTTGGTAGTGGTTAAAACCATTTTGACCTACTGATACCCCCTACCCACACACTAAGTTATGTATCTCATTGCTAAACTATCATCAATTAAATGATGATGTTTTTAAGAACCACTAATTTTTGAAAAAATATATAATTTAACTAACTATTGTGAAATATTTTAGTGATGGTTAAAATAATACATAAAATATTATAATAATACCACATTTTAAATTTCCACTAATTATGGATTCACAAAGATTTTCCAAGACCGTCGCTAATTAATAATCAACTTATTAAACCAAGGTGGTAATAAAAACTACCATGAATCAACTTGTTGAAGTTTAAAATTCCACATAATGTAAAAAAACTACCACTAGAATCCATTTTTTAATAATATACATGTGGTAAATTTCTATTTTTAAAATAGATTACAAAGTATATGAAATTTATTTCATATTGTATATAATATTTATTTTTTTCATGCTAAATATATCTTATCTCATGCATGAGATAAATTTAATTTTATAAAATACATATCCTTTTATATAAAATTAATCCCACATCATATATGATATAAATTTTATTTTTTAAAGACGTAATATATTATGTAAATGTTATTTCATATCATTTAATAATATATTTAAATATTTAAATTATGTTTCATTGAAAATGAATCAAGTCTCATCTCGTGCATTAGATGAATTTTATTTTTATAAAGATGTATTCGTGCACATTAAAATTATCACATATCATACTATATAAAAATTTTATTTTTTAAAACATATAACATAATATGTGAAATTTATCTCAACTTAATTATGTGAAAGATTTTATTTTTGAAAAATAATTATTACTATATGTTAAATTTGGTTGATATTATACATGAGATAAATTTCAATTTATACATGATATATCATTATACATTAAATTTATTTCATATCTTACAGGAAATAAATTTATTTAAATATATAGTGCAATATATCAAATTTATCTCATCGTGTACATGAGATAAATTACTTTTTTAAAAAAAATATATTATTTTACACCAAATTTATTTGATCACGTACATGAGATGAATTTAACTTCTTAAAATATATATTAATATACATGAAATTTATATCAACTCATACATGTTATATATTTCATTTTTAAAAAAATTTAACTTGATAAGTGAAACTTATGACATATTGTATAGGTGAAAATTAAAATTTTAAAAATTATATATCATTGTAAGTGAAATTTTTGTATTCTATACATGAAATAAATTTATTTTTTAAAAAGATATATTATTTTACATATAATTTTTTTCAACCAATATATGAGATGAATTAAATTTTGTAAAATGTATATAATTAAACATAAAATTTATTTCATGTCATAAGAAAGATAAAATTCATTTTCTTAATGATACATCATTGTACATGAAATTTATCTTATCTCACAAAATTAAATAACATTAATATCATAAAATATATATAATTATAAAAAAAATTATCTCCTATTGTAATGATATTAATTTTCTTCTTTAAAAAATGTATCATTTTATATGAAATTAATCGCATCTAAAATCATACAATAAATTTCATTTAAAAATATATATCATTTTATAGGTATTTTAAAAGATATGTTATTGTATGTCAAATTTTTATTATCTTATAAATATAATAATATATATTTTTAAAAATATATATCATTGTAAGAGAAATTTTTATTTTTGGTTATTTTATAATAATTTTATATATTAAATAATGTGAGAGAAAACTATATTGTATATGGAATATAAAATTTTTATATAAAATTATTATTTCAAATAAAATTTTAAATTCAATTTATAATTATTAATATGTTTTATAACAAAAATTTAAATATGAAAAAGATTTATTTTTATTTTTATAATAAATTTATCTTAACAATTCCAATAAATTTATTTTTAATGAAAATACAAACTATATTCCCGTAATATTATCTAAATAACATGATAAATGTGTAATAAAATTAAATTTAAAATAAGGTTAAAATTAATAAAATAAAATATTAATTTGGTGAAATGTTAATTTTATTTTAAAAAATAATAATAGATAACAAGGTAAGAGAGAGAATTTGATAAGTACTGATGAGACACAAGAGTAACACATGTGAGGAGATAAGTATAAAGTATATTTAACATATAAGAATATATGGAAGATTTTTTTCTATTTTGGAAGACACAACATTATATATTTGGAAAAAGAATTTAAATATTAAAAAAAAGTAATTTTAATACCACCATAGTTATTTATATGAATAAGTTAATAACTATTTTTATGGGGAAATTATTAAAATGGTTTTTTTTGTTTAGGGTACGAATATGGTTTTGGAGAGCATCAAATAATTTTACGCTTTTCCTTCATATATAAAGAGAATCAAACCCATTTATGCTCCTACTAGTAATGAGGAAGCGTCAAATGATTTGACACTCTTCATCTTCCAATCAAATAAAGACTGTGAAACCATTTGACACACTACATTTGAAACAAAACGAAGACTGTAAAATCATTTGATGCTCTCTATAGTTATACCAATAAAATCATATCCCCTTCCACTATTACCATTTCTAGTCTGGTGACAAAGACAATGAGTGACCCCCAAGTCTCGACTCCATGTCATCCCTAGGTTGGTGACTAGCATCGAGGGTATAAAACACTCAAATGGGAGGCATTATCCTCAATATCCTGGGATCATAACCTAAAACCCCCCAACCAATCCACCATATTATGAAATAAATAAACCAAAATCTTATACAATAAATATCCCACATGAATAAATATAAAATTGATATAAACATATCCAAATATAAAATATTACCAAAAGTAAATTCAGTGGAAGAAACTATAATAACCCTTGGTTTCAAGCAAGTATTGACCTGCTCAATCTCAAAATACCTCCTAGAAACCTAAAAAATAGTTTATATATATATGGTGATAATAAAATGTATACTCAGTATCATCATACCCAAGATCCCTTATTCAAAAGCGAAAAGAGTATACTAATGACTCGGTGAACAAACAAAAGAAATAATTAACATCTATATAGGTCAACTACCCCCCCCCCCAATACCTATCCATGACTCTCTCCCCAAATAACACATACAATAGTAGTAAAGTAAAATAATAATAATATAGATAGTGGTTCCCCACAACCACTTACCAACTGATTTTCCCAATCACCTAATGATAAGACACCTTTTATCACATCCTATCCATATCGACCAATACTTTAACCAACAGTATATCATGTCTCATGGTATCAACCACATATCAAGTCTCATGGAACCAACTACATATCTCGTATTAGGTAAATAGGGTAGTAGGTTATCCTGAATCCTTATAACATCAACCCCATATCCTCCTCCTATAATGCATGACCCCCACCACATATCTCATCATCCACCACCAGTATCACCAGAAGCTACTGGTGAAGGGAGGGTATAGGAGAAGGGTTAGTCGGCCATTTGTATCCTCCCCATCCTATATGTTAAGGAAAACACCCCCAGGTTCTCTAGTAGTTGATTAGGTTACCCAACTCATTTGGGGTGTGTAGAAGATTTCTAAAATAATACAAGTATATAGTAGTCTCAAACAAGACCAACCCTATGCGTTTACTAAATAAACATCCTCATAACCACAATTAGGTAACTAGTAATATCACACTACCAATAACAGCCAATAATACAAAATAAATAACCACAATAATCACACAAAGGGAAACAACCTAGGATCCATTTCCCATTATTTTATTAACAAATCAACCACCAATATTTATTCATTTAGTTATTAGATTAAATTTTCTCCAATGAATTATTTATCCATAACCACATTTATATATGTCAATATTATTCAATTTATAACAAAATTTTATCAAGTAACCACTATTTTCAATAATTTATGTTTAAAACATGTTCTAGAAGGGTTTGGGAAGAAAAAAACTTAATTTATAAGTAAAATATTCTACTCCTACACAACTCATACATGTTGGGTAGTATAATAGGGTTTTACCTTTACATGGCTATTCATCCTTACACAGCATTGAGAATAGTTGGGATGCCCTAAAACAATATTCTTATTAACCTTAAGTATCCTTTTAAAAATCTTGCATACCCTTATATACCAAGAAGAAACACTTATGTCCTTTACACAACCTAGGAGAAACTAAAATTTCCCTTACAAAAGACTCGGGTTACCCATACATGGGTAAGTAAAAGGGTGATATACCTTTAAATAGATTTAAAAAACTAGAAAACACCCTTATGTGAGGTAATTATTACCTTCATATGAGCATTAGTATTCTCAAATAACCCTTATATGAGATCAAGTGAAGCCATTATACCTTTATATAACTTTGTTCCTACCTTTACACAGGATGAAGAAAAGGGGGAGATACTTTGATGCATGATTTAAAAAGTACAATATTCCCTTATGCACCTAAGGAAAAAACTAAACTATCCCGTTTGTAGGTGTAAGGACCTATATAAGGGTAAATTTTAAGTTAAATAAACTAAATTTTCAATGTAACAAACTAATAAATAATAATGTAAAGAATTTACTATTAATCCCAAAAATTGCAAAATAATTCCAAAATTAAATAAATCACTTTCAAAACCATTAGATTAATTTCCAAATAAACCATTAAAATATTAAATTGCATTTATAATTTGAAAAACCATTTTAAAACCGCTTATCAAAATATTAAAAAACTTTTTTGAACTACCATACACCCTATAATGAAAAAGAAATTCTCATGAATATTCTGAACCTTTATAGTAGATGTCTCTCAAACAATTATCCTCAAGAATTAAATAAAATATGGGAAGGATGGAAATGGAATGTGGATAGCTTAATTACCCAAAAATATACCTCTCAAGGATCTCTCTATATTTGAACATAGACAATAGTCTATAGGAATAAAATGTATAGCCATGAAATATTTTTAGAACACTCTTAGAATGATATAATGGGGATATACCACTCAAAAAATGATAATACCATAAATCAAAACACAAAATAATTTTAAAAAGAATATAAAGAATTCACAAAACCATCAAAAATCTATAACATCAAAATATACAAAACATTAGGGAACAATAAACTCTAGTTATTTGGTGTAAATCTATGAATCCCATTCCTAGGTAATCTCCCCCGTGCCTCCATGCCTCCATATGAAACAAACCAAGGGGATATAATTCCCTCACATATTACTTTGATAATGGTCATGAATCTCGATCAGTTATTCCATAGGTTTCATTTCATCCTTGATATCCAACTCCCCCCAATCAATGATTCAGGAATCATCATGAGGATAGCGAAGGAGCTGGGACACATGGAATACATAATGAACTCTGTCCAAATGTGTATGTATTTCAAACTTATATTACACCTTTACAACATGGTCCAACACCTTTAAGGTCCTAATAAATCTGGGTGAGAGCTTAATCCCTTAGCTAAACCTCCACTAACTGCATTGAGGGGAAACCTTCAGTAAAACATGGTCTCTAAACTCAAACTCCAAATTCCACCTCCACTGATTGGAATAATAATTTTTTAGTTCATGTTCCATTTTTATCCCCTCACAAACCACTTGGATCTTATCTGTGGTGATCTATGACGCATTGGGACCAATAAATTTTGCCTCCCTAATCATGATCCAACTCTAAGGATATTGACATGGTCTCATATACAACACCTCAAAGGGGTCCATATCGATGGATGAGTGGGATCTATTATGGTAAGAAAACTCAACTAAAGTTAAGTTTCATAACCATAATCCACTAAAATCCAATACACAGGTATATAGAAAATCCTGAAGTATATAGATGGTCTGCTCTATCTACTTATCTATTTAGGGGTGTAAACTAGTGCTAAGGTGTAATTGAGAGGTGAAGGCATGTTCAAATCCTCTCTATAATCACAAATTAAACCGATTTTTGAGATCATAAATTATGGTCCTCATAGTTCCATGAATCCTTACTACATCATCCACATTCCATATTTCAAAAACATTTATGGTACTCAACTCCCAAATCTCCTAAAATTGGGAAAACTTCATCAATAGATCCATGATCACCCAGATAGAATCATGTTCCTATAGGAATAGGGTAAATAAGTGAAAAAAATCATTAATATATCCTCCCTCTTCAACTTGGGAAAATCTAAAGGCTTTAATAAACCACCAGGGACATGATGCTATGCCTTTACCTGCTAGAATACTAGAAATTATTCCATGAACTCCACTACTGACTACTTCATCCTTAACCACTAGATCAACCTTCTTAATCCTTGGTAAATATTATAAATTCGAAGGTATATCACTATGGGTGATCTATGAAACTCATGGGGGAATATCTCATGCATTTCCAACAATATGAACATCCTTCACTAGAATATAACATGATGGTGTATATCATCTAACCATCTCTTAGGGGAATCACCATGAATGATCTGGTCATTAATCACCTCTACCTCTAATTATCCCCACTGAGACTTATCCACCTATTTCAACAAATAAGACTCTATATTTATCTAAAATAGGTAACCTCTACTATCAACCTCCTCTTACCTAATAAGAAAAACTATTAACTCCTCTATCACCCTCTAAGAATCCTCAATTATCAAATAGAATCTCATGACTTACTTCTTAGCACATCTTCCATGATGTTTCCCTTTCCTGGGGTGTAATAGATTTTGAAATTGTAGTCATAGATAAACTTCATTCACCTATGCTATTATATATTCAGGTTATTCTGATAGAAAACATACCTTAAGATTTTGTGATCTATGAAGGCCACAAATCATTCCCTAATGAGTATATGTCTCTATATATTCTAGGAAAATACCACTATTATAATCTCCAAATCATGGGTGGCATGTTTATACTCATAAAATAGTAAATTCCTATACTCATAGGAGATAACTACCCACTGTTTCATTAAGAAATTTCCTAAACCCAATACTAAATAATCACATAACACCTCAAAAATCATTCCCTCTTTAGTAAACTAGAGAACTATGTAATTTCACAGCTTATCCTTCAAGTATTAAAATGATACAAGGCATGGGTAAGTTCAAATGAAGGTATGATCCTTAAAAGTTAGATCTGTTAATGGGGCTAAAATCCAAGAGAAATCAGGCACAAACCTCTTTTAATAACCCACTAGATCATGAGAAATATAAACCTATACCACATTTATGGGTGTTTACCAAGAAACAATAGCCTCAAAAATTCCCATATCTACCGCCTATCACTATTAATACATCATTTTACTAAGTAAATTCTCCTATAAAATCCAAAATTTACACTTATACAATTTATCATAAAATTGGTTGTGTCAAAGTGTTTGAAAAATGGTCCTCATATGCTCGAAAGTCTCATCCTCTGATCTTGAGTATAATAGAATTTCATTGATGAATATGTCTATGAATTGTTCCATGAACTTATGAAATAAAAATTTCATGAGCTCCATGAACACGGTTGGTGAATTTGTGACACTAAGTGTCATGACTATGAACATGAAGTGCCTATACCAAAATTGGAAAATATTCCTTGGAATATATTCCTAATTAACCCTCATTTGATGATATCAAAACTATTTATTGATCTTATAAAACTATCTAGAATCCCCCAACTAGTCAAAGAGTATATAAATTATAATAATATGGTAACAATTCTTGATTATCACCTTATTTAGCCACTGGTGTTCTATTTGCAACCTCAGACTTCCATCCACCTCTTTTGTGAAAAAAATAGAGATCCCCGTGTTGAAACACTAAACATGATAAATAGTTTATGCATCAGATCATCAATTTAGGTCCCCAATTCCAATAACTCTGAGGGTTTCATCTAATAAGGATCCATCAATATCAGTGTAGCGCTCATCTAGTTTTCAATCCCAAACCCAATATTGTATCGTGGTGGTAGTGTAACAACTTCCTCAGGGAAAACATCTATAAACTCAATAAAAATTCTTGGAGTACCCACCACCTAAGATCTCATGGACCAATAAACAACTTAGATATCACGGAAATAATAGTCTATGATCACCTATCATATATCTAGAAACCTAACTCACCATATAATGGTACACATCATCATTCTACATTAGAAAACTCAACTCTCCTCTGGAAATAGTCAACCACCACACAAATGAAATATTACCAATCCATAACGAGAATGAAATCATATTATTTTATTTGAAATAAATATAAATCTCCTAATGATTGATGGTTCCTCATCATTAGTCTTCATTCTTGACACATATCAAAATAACTAATTCGACCTCTGACTATTGTGGATAATACCAGTGGAGTTGGAATCCTCTCCATGTCTAGTACTGGTGCTCAGACCAAAGTGGGTGTAACAAAGGAGTGTGAATAACTATAAAAAATGAACCAAAAACTAGGATTAATAAAAAAATGGTTATTCCTAAAATCACCTCTTGTCCATCTAGAACTATTTCCTCTATCAAATTATTTTTCCCTCAGTCAGATCCTCTGCATCACTATAGATAGACTCCACATCCTAGATTTAGTATGGGTCCTTAATATTGATGGATATCCAAGGGATACACTCTTCTAGCTCCACCTTCTTCTGAATTATCATAATCCTTATAAACATATTTATGAATATAACTTATAAGGGCTATATGTTGAAACTTCCTTAGGCGAAACTATTGATACCGCTGAAAGGGGTTCTAAGCGCAAAATTTATAACAACCCCTTGGGATAAAAGGAATTATTGATGATAATGACCACAACCTCCCCACCCAAATCCTAAAATAATATATCTTAATTATATATGAAAGAGAACTACCATACCTCAAGAAACATGATGCTAATTGTTTGGGTCATTTCCCTATCGATCGGAACCTCGAATGGTCCTTCATCTATAACCCTCCATCTAACACCATAATTCTCAATGGTCTATATTGACTCACAAATAGGGATTCTCCAACCCACTCATACACCCTCTCCATAACCTCCTCCTTTTTTCACCACCAAATACATAGGCAACATAAATGGTGAAACTATAGAATAAATAATAGGGTGTAGTGTCTCCTCCAATCATTATACTTAGGACTCCACATCTAGATTGATGTTTGGAGAAAATCATAGAACTTAATCCCAAACTCTTGAATGTTCATGATCCCCTAGTAAAGGTAGAGTAACTCTTGCCTTTTAATATTCCTTATCATCATTGATAAGAATTCAGCCCTGAACTTCTCCTGGAATTCATCCCATGGCACATCAGACACCTTCTTATCCATGGGGTATAGCATCCACCACTAACATGATTCCCCCCTAAATTGGATAACCGCTATGGGAACCCAATAGTAGAGTTGGGGTCGGATCAAGATGAAATTTATCTCCAAATCCTATTTCTAGTGTTTCATCTCAAGATCATAGATGTTTTCCTCATGATTTTCTAGGATATAACACTAAAAAGTGCACTAAAATTATTTCCACTACTCATCCACCTAATCAAGATCAACACTTTGATGATCAATAGGGTCAACCTATAGAGCCTCATTGACTCAGACCACACACAGGAAGTGACCAACTGGAATCTGTATAACAAAAGGAGAGACAAATTATTTTGGTAACAATGTATTTATTTAGATTCATTTAATTAATTAATTAATTAATTCCCAAAACCACACCATTTAAAACAAAATTCAAAAATGTATGATGCATGTACCTCTCCAAGGTCTCTACCCTACAAGAAATATCATTTTACCTAGTACTTTCAGAGGGTTTAAGTTCTATGTGTCAAATCATAGGGGTAATTAAAATCTCATTTCCAAGATGGTCTCTCATACTATAATCACATACTAGGTTTTTATAAGGCTTTTTTCTTACCAACCCACGTAGTCTTCACCAGTTCCAAACTCTAAATTCCACTTTATCTCTTAACCAATAACTTTGATATCACTTTTTCATGACCCGCCCTATTGGTACCCCTCCTAGGTCGGTAATGCAGAGGAGTGAACCCTGAGTCTTTCCACTAATAAGCCTTGGGTTGGAAACTAGCACCATGGGAATAAAGCAAACAAATTTATGTAATTACCCCCAATATCCCTGGATCATAACATAAATCTTCAAACCAATCCACTATACTATAAAATAAATAAACTAAAATCTCATACAAGAAATATCCCATGTTCATTAATATAAATTGTCTACAAACATCTCCAAAGATAAAATAATACAAAAAGTAAATCATGTGGTGGAGACTATAATAACCCAATATCTAAGCTCATACTAACCATCTCAATCACAAAATCCCTTAAGGAAACCTGAAAACAATTTTTTATATACATAGGGTTAATATAAAATGTATAATCCCTAGGATCATTGTAAAAACACGTAAAATTCAAGGGAAATTTTTTCTTAATTTTCTTTGGGATTTTACAAGAACGCAGTTTCTGACAGCACCTGATTTCGAGGCCCGGTGAGCCCGGAATAATTTTCCAAAGTTTAGCTCGGGTACGTTCAGTGAACGAACGAGCGGATTTTTCTATCTTTTGAACCGGTGCTCGGAATTGAAATCGGAGGACACCGATGGAATCGTAGCACCGGTAATTGCTTAGAAACACCTTTTCCAGAGTTGTGTTTGCTCGGGTGGAGTTTTACTTAATTGGGTTAACTAAAGAATAAAATAAAATACTGTGGAACGGATTTTATTTTTATTCAAGGAAGTGTTAACCTAAGAGAAGTGGTTTAGTGGGGCCCACATCCTAACTAATCTGCTAAGTAGGATGTTAGTGGGGTGTGGCCCACACAAGCCCCACCCTTTCAACTTCCTCAACCCCTCCTTATTTTCAGTAACGCACCCGCACCCCCCTCCAATTAATGAAAGTCAACTCGTGCGTTTATTTAAATATTAAACGCCTCTATTAATTGGGTGGTTTAAACATTGCAATTAAATTCAATTAATTGGTTGATTCAATTTTTGAATTTCAAAGACGTTGGATTGTGTGTTAATAAAATAAGACAAGTCTTATTTTATTATTGTTGGGCTTGTTGTGTTGAGTTTTTGGGAGAAAAAGGGGAGTCTTGAAGTTCTTTGTTCTTCGTCAAAGAACGTGAAGAAAGCACTGCCGCCGACGAAGAACGCTGACCTCCAACGACGGAAGACGGTGAGAGACGCCTTCCTCGGAGATCGACGACCCGATGCACATCTCCTTGTTACTTCTTTCCGCGTCAAAGTAAGGGAGACACCGTTCCACTACGACGCGACGATCCATCTCAATTCCGTGACGTCCCTTTCCGCAACAAACCTCATTCGATGACTACGCTCGAGGTAGGGGTTTAATTTGAGAATATTAATAATCTCATGATTATTTTCCTTCTAAAACAAGAATGCAGATCAACTCATTATTAATTTGATCCACAAAATTTTTTGTTTGCGGGTTTGGAATTTCCTTTTGATTGCGGAAAAACCATAGGGAGATTATTTCTTTTGTTCCTGATTACTTTCATCGTTGATTTATTGTCTTTTTGGGCCGCCTGTTATCACAATAACAGGAGGAGGTCGGACCGCACGAACACAGCTGACCCTCCTCCCCCTTTGATTTGTGTTTGTTGCGACTCGAAAAATGGTGGCGCGGTGCAATGGCACCACGTGGAAACAAGAAGGAATTCGACGAAGGAGCGCGACGCCATCACGCCGCGCCATTGAGGCCGAACCAAACCGCGGTCGGATTCGGGGCTGCAGAGGCGAATCGAAGACTCCGCAGTTGTTTATTTGACATTCAGATCGACAGGCGTTGATGAAGTGGGTCTCAAAGGCGATTTGGACCCTTTGTAGTAACCTACGGGTCCCTGGAGGGCCTTAGGCGTAGATGGGGGGCGAATCGGACCACCAGAGCGCGTCCGGTGGTCCGCGGAAGGAGCTACCGGCGCGCCCCGCCGGCGCCGCGGTTGAAGCCGTGGTGAAGGCGAAATCCCGCGGCTGGACGGGATATGGTGGGGGAGACGCGGCGATCTGCCACATCGCGGGAAGAGGAGTGGCCTTCACGTGGGTGTCGCGGTTTCCAAACAGGGGGGGAAGCGCGCCCCCCATCCGTTACATCCGCTCGGCCGTTTCGGCCGAGCCGCCTGGTCCGCGGGCGTCGTGCTGCGCCAGCGCCAGGCCGGGCCGCCCAGGCTAGGCCGGGCCACCCCCTAATGGGCCAGACCCAGACATGGTTCGGGTCATCCAGTTCGGGCCGACCCGGGGGGGTATCGGGCCGAGTCGGACCGGGCCCGAACCCCCTATTTTTTCAGACAGTTTTGTTCAAACACTCATATCTTGGGCTACAGACCTCTGATCGATGCACCATCAGTTGCGATGCGATCCTTGGATCGAGACGGTTGGTTTGGTATATTACACTCAAGGTTTTAGAAAACTTTGAGTATGGCCGGGTTGGTTCGGATACGAAACCAACCGGGCCCTCTGAGCGGAAACGCTTATATCTTGAGCTCCGGACGTCTGATTGACGTGTCGTCGACTTTGATGGATTTCTCTTGATGAGACGGAACTTTTGGAATTTTTCGCCTAAGGTTTGGACGTAGTTGGAGTATGGCCGGGTTGGATTGTACCCAAAATCCAACCGAGCCCCTGGAACGGAAAACTGATATCTTTCAGACCGAACATCTGTTTGACGAACCGTCAGCGGCGTTGGTGACCACCTTGAGAAACGGTCCATATGTGTATACCCTATGAGAGTTCGGGGTACAGTTTAGGTATGGCCAGGTTGGTTCGCACACGAAACAAACCGGGCCCCTGGGACGAAAAGGCTAATAACTCACAGACAGGGCATCCGATTGACGCGCCGTCTGTTGCGTTGAGACCCCTATGACGAGGCGGTCCTTTGTGATACTTCTTTGTGGAACTTTGAGATACTTGGAGTATCGACCTGTAGATCATGGAGCGGACCCTCCCAGAGACGAGTGTACGGAGTACGGAGACCGTGTAGCCGGCTGAGACCTGGCGACTGCTTGACCGACTCGACTTGGAGTGAGTCGACTAGCCCAGTGGACGAAGCACTACTTTGTTTGGGTGCAAACCCATGGCGGACGGATCACTATAGTGTTTGGGTGCAGACCCGCGGTACTCGTCCGGAGAGTACCTCTGCAGGCTATTAGGGGGGATGCACTACTGTGTTTGGGTGGCAGACCCCGGTGGGTAGCACTACTATGTTTGGGTGGCTGACCCACGGTACTCGACAGGAGGAGTACCTAAGAAATCTTAGGTTAGTGAGCAGTACCTCGGAGTCGTGACAGGATCATTGTACACTCCAGAGACGGGGCTCTTCAGTAGTTACGGTTTCGATAATGAAAATCCTGGTTTGAGTTGAGTCTATGATCATTGTGTTTACCTCATGATTGAGATGGGTCACTTGATAACTTAGGTATATGTATTGGCATATATTTAAGTAGTGGTTATCCATTGATTTCATAACCTTTGTGTTTCCTCATGATTGATATGGGATACTTGATAACTTAGGTATATGTATGGGCATATACCTAAATAGAGGTTATCTATTGAGATCTCCTTTTTGGTTATCCTTGTTGGTTATAGTGAGACCTTGAGGGTCTCCGGGTCCCTACTGAGTATCGTTATACTCACCCCTGTATGGGCTATGCCCACACCCCGTTGTGTTGGTTGCAGATGGCGGGCAGTGCTGACGGAGGCCGAGTGTGCGAAGACTGGACGATACCTGGAGGTGGACCTCACGACGAGTCAGTATTAGGAGGTGGACTTCACGGCGAGACAATACTCGGAGGAGTTTGACGGGCAAGAGCGTTGTGGAGGCTATCTATACTTACCCTTCAGGTAGGATCCATAGTGGACGATCCAGGAGCTGCGCTATCTGTACCCACCCTTCAGGTAGGATCCATGGTGGACGATCCAGGAGTAGTGCTATCTGTACCTACCCTTCAGGTAGGATCCGAGGAGGACGACCCAGGAGCTACTTCCTTTCTTCTAGCTGTTGTCTTTTTCTGTTGTACTTTCTTTCAGTTGTAGCTGTACTTTTAGTTGGGTTTGTATTCTTGCCCATTTACTTTTCCACACTTCTTTTGTACTTAGTGTTTTACTTCCGCTTGTACTCTGTGGTGTTTTGTTTACTTTTATAAAGGCAATTCCTTCCTAGTTATCGGGATTTATGCCTTTGGTGCTAGTCGCCATCCCCTAGCCTATGGAAGGCGGGCTTGGGGTAGTCATGGCACGGGCCCCGAGGACGGGTCGTGACAAATTGGTATCAGAGGAGTCAGTTCTACGGCAGAACTTATTACTCTGATATTTTCTATCTTTGAAGCAATAGTGTTAATGGTACCGAGTGTGGTCTTCAGTTCAATGAGTCAAGTGTTGGTGCAGCGGCCGACGTATCCGTACACCAGGACCCTGACTTCTGATTTCCGACTTTGTGCATGAAAACACTGATTGCATGTGTGTTTCCAAAAGTTTTAAAGTCAGCTCAAACCAGGTCAGCTCACCAGGTATAAAACATTGACCGTGTCGCATCTGTTAAGGATTTCTCCACGCAGATAGTCAGTTGGAGTTCTGAGATAGTACACGATGATGGCCCACCGAGCGACGAGGCTCCGGTGCGAGGCCCTTTTTACTATGTTGGCACCCTCGAGTGGTGTACTAGCGGCACCACCACCTGTTGGGCAGCAGATGCCACTAGTCGTACTAGTGGACGGTGCACACTGGCAGAGCGCGATGCACGAGTTCCAGCAGTAGAGGCCTCTGAGGTTACGAGGCGAGGCGGATTCCCAGACAGCAGAGGACTGGCTGGAGGCAATTTCTAGAGTTTTCCTCCTAGATGAGACACCAGTGTAGTGGATGGTAGACTTGGCTACTAGTGTTTTCCAGTGAGTGACCATGAGGATGGTCCGCATAGTAATGAGGCTTCGGTACGTGGACTGATGCCTGAGATAGTGCCTTCGGGTAGTGTGTCAGCTATACATCACTACCTGTTGGTCAGTAGTTACAACCGGCGATACCGGTAGGTGACATGTGTAAGGCGGTGCAGTGATGTTGCACCGCGCGGAAGCTATGAGTTTAGGCAAAGAAGGTGAAAATCATCCAAGAGCGGATGAAGACTGCACAGTGCAGTAAGAAACCGGAAACTGGCGCCAGTCTTAGAGACTCGGGCGTGTTAAATGTTTCAAGAAGAGGAAGCTTTAAGGAGAGATGAGTCTGCGAAGCAGCAGACATGGAGGCAGAGCTAGGAGAGCAGCATTAGGTGGTGTACATTTTAACATGCTACAACCACCCGCCTAAGTTTCCCCCGCTATGCTCAGGGATCTGGAGGGGGGAGGAAGAGTGTGGCTGCATGCGGTCAAGGAGTGTGACCCAATGGCTCTAAAAATGATTCAAGGGACAGTCTGTGTCCACTACAAGCTGCCGTAGTAAAAGACGTTGATATGAATCATTCCTTCCTTACACGAATTTTATCCCAGACCTAGAGTTTCTGGTAATCCGTGGACTTGACCCTCACGTCTGGAGATACCTTGGGAGGAGACTCGATAATCACACTTACGCCAACGGTGTGGTCAGACCCTCAAGGCGAGAGTTTCGGTTGGAATCTCTTGGTGGCAGCGTCGAGGCCTTACGACGTGGGTTTGAGTATGGAATGGGCAATCACAGTTCATACACAAATTGATGGTATTAGGAAAAAAAATGTTTTGGTTTAACTACGACGTCGGGATGGGTTTTCCTTGGTCGGCGAAAAGGAAATCCCAGGCAGCATAGGATAAACTCATGCACAGGAGGGTGCGACCGATCACTCTTGAGTCGGTCAACCTTACCCTCGTGGCAGCAGTTGTTTTGAGATTCAGTTCTAATAGGAATTGGAGACCTATAGAGTTCGAGGATGACGATCACATCCTTATATGGGTCTCACCTCGACAAGGTTTACGGAGATGTGGCCGAGGAGACAATTTATCTCTGAGGTTCAAAGGACCTTTCTAGGTCCTCAACAGGGTAGGCAGGGTGTTTTACTGCTTGACCCATCTACCTCAGTTGCAACAGGTGCACGACGACTTCCATGTATCTCAACTGAGGAGATACGTGCTTGACCCAACGCATATCATCGACCATGGGGAGCTGGACTTTGGTGATGGGGTGACCTTCACGGAGGTTCTAGTGGGGATCGAGGATCGACAGGAGCAGATCCTATGAGGATGGTCGATTTCTCGGGTGCGCTTTCACTGGCAGTACGGAAACCTCCAAGTGATCACATGGGATCGGAAGGCTCAGGTGCGTGCTCAGTACCACTTTTGATTCCCTAGTTTGTGTTATAGCTTTATAGGGAAGTAAAGCCCTGAGGTAGGAGTAATGTAAAGACCCGTAAAATTCAAGGTAAATTTTTTCTTAATTTTCTTTGGGATTTTAAAAAACGTAGTTTCTGACGGCACCTGATTCCGAGGCCCGGTGAGCCCGGAATAATTTTCCGAAGTTTAGCTCGGGTACGTTCAGTGAACGAATGAGCGGGTTTTTCTATCTTTTGAACTGGTGCTCAGAATTGAAATATGGGGGCACTGATGGAATCGCAGCACTGGTAATTGCTTAGAAACACCTTTTCCAGAGTTGTGTTTGCTTGGGTGAGTTTTACTTAATTGGGTTAACTAAAGAATAAAATAAAATACTATGGAACAGATTTTATTTTTATTAAAGGAAGTGTTAACCTAAGCTAAGTGGTTGAGTGGGACCCACATCCTAACTAATCCGCTAAGTAGGATATTAGTGGGGTGGGGCCCACACTATCCCCACCCTTTCAACTTCCTCAACCCCTCCTTATTTTCAGTAACGCAACTGCACCCCCCCCCCAATTAATGAAAGTCAACTCGTGCGTTTATTTAAATATTAAACGCCTCTATTAATTGGGCAGTTTAAACGTTGCAATTAAATTCAATTAATTGGTTGGTTCAATTTTTTAATTTCAAAGACGTTGGCTTGTGTGTTAATAAAATAAGACAAGTTTATTTTATTATTGTTGGGCTTGTTGTGTTGAGTTTTTGGGAGAAAAAGGGGAGTCTTGAAGTTCTTCGTTCTTCGTCGAAGAACGCGAAGAACGCACCGCTGCCGACGAAGAACGCTGACCTCCAATGACGGATGACGGTGAGAGACGCCTTCCTCGGAGATCGACGACCCGACGCGCATCTCCTCATTCCTTATTTCCGCGTCAAAGGAAGGGAGACACCGTTCCTCCACGACGCGAAGATCCATCTCAATTTCGTGACGTCCTTTTCCGCGACAAACCTCGTTCGATGACTACGCTCGAGGTAGGGGTTTAATTTGAGAGTATTAATAATCTCATGATTGTTTTCCTTCTAAAACAAGAATACGGATAAACTCATTATTAAGTTTATCCACAAAAGTTTTTGTTTGAGGGTTTGGAATTTCATTTTGATTGCGGAAAAACCGTAGGGAGATTATTTCTTTTGTTCCTGATTACTTTCATCGCTGATTTATCGTCTTTTTGGGCCGCCTGTTATCACAATAATGGGAGGAGGTCGGACTGCACGAACACGGCCGACCCTCCTCCCCCTTTCATGTGTGTTCATTATGACTCGAACAATGGAGGCGCGGTGCAACGGCACCGCGTGGAAATAAGAAGGAATGCGACGAAGGAGCGCAGTGCCATTGCGTCGTGCCATTGAGGCCGAACCAAACCGCGGCCGGAGTCAGGGCTGCAGAGGCGAATCGAAGACTCCGCAGTTGTTTATTTGACGTGCAGATCGACGGGCATTGATGAAGCGGGTCACAAAGAAAATTTGGACCCTTCTCAATAACCTACGGGTCCCGGGAGGGCCTTAGGCGCAGACGGCGGGTGAATCGGACCACCGGAGCGCGTCCGGTGGTCCGCGGAAGGTGCTGCTGGCGCGCCGCGCCGCCGGCAGGAGCCGCGGTGAAGGCGGGATCCCGCGGTCGTGCAGGATCCGGTGGGGGAGACGCGGTGATCCGCCGCGTCGCTGGAAGAGGAGCGGCCCCCACGTGGGGGTTACAGTTTCCAAACAGGGGGGGCAATGCTCCCCCTGTCCGTTTCATCCGCTCGGTCGTTTCGTTCGAGCCGCCTGGTCCCCGGCCGCCTCCCCGCGCCAGCACCAGGTCGGGCCGCGCCCAGGCCAGGCCGGGCCATGCCCACCAGGCCGGGCCACGCCCTAATGCGCCGAACCCAGACCCGGTTCGGGTCGACCCGATTCGGGCCGACCCGATTCGGGCCGACCCGGGGGGTATCGGGTCGGGTCGGACCGGGCCCGAACCCCTTATTTTTTTCGGACAGTTTCGTTCAAATGCCCATATCTTGGGATAAAGACCTCTGATCGATGCACCGTCAGTTGAGATTCGATCCTTGGATCGAGGTGGTATTTTTTTTATATTACACTCAAGTTTCAGAGAACGTTGAGTATGGCCGGGTTGGTTCGGATACGAAACCAACCAGGCCCTCAGAGCGGAAACGCTTTTATCTTGAGCTCCAGACATCCGATTGACGTGCCATCGAATTTGTTGGATTCCTATTGATGAGAAGAAACTTTTGGAATTATTATCCTGAGGTTTGGACATAGTTGGAGTATGTTTGGGTTGGATTGTACCCAAAATCCAACCGCGCCCCTGGAACGGAAAAGCTGATATCTTTCAGACCGAACGTCCATTTGACGAACCGTCAGCGGCGTTGGTGAACACATTGCGAAAAGGTCCCTATGTGTATACCCTATGAGAGTTCGGGGTACAGTTGAGATACGGCAGGGTTGGTTCACACATGAAAATAACCGGGCCCCTGGGACGAAAAGGCTAATAACTCACAGACCGAGCGTCCGATTGACGTGTCGTCTGTTGCATTGAGACCCCTATGATGAGGCGGTCCTTTGGGATACTTCTTCATAGAAATTTGATATACTTGGAGTATTGACCTGTAGCTCATGGAGTGGACCCTCTCAGACACGGTCGTACGGAGTACGGAGACGAGCGTACGGTGTACGAAGACCGTGTAGCCGGCTGAGACCTGACGACTGCTTGACCGACTCGACTTGGAGTGAGTTGACTAGCCCAGTGGATGGAGCACTACTTTGTTTGGGTGCAGACCCATGGCGGATGAAGCACTACAGTATTTGGGTGCAGACCCATGGTATTCGTCCGGAGAGTACCTCTGCTGGCTATTAGGGGGGATGCACTACTGTGTTTGGGTGGCAGACCCCGGCGGGTAGCACTACTGTGTTTGGGTGGCTGACCCGCGGTACTCGACAGGAGAAGTTCATCAACAGTCTTAGGTTAGTGAGCAGTACCTCAGAGTCGTGGAAGTATCACTGTAGACTCTAGAGATGGGGCTCTTCAGCTGTTACGGTTTCGATAATGAAAATCCTGGTTTGAGCTGAGTCTATGACCATTGTGTTTACCTCATGATTGAGATGGGTCACTTGATAACTTAGGTATATGTATGGGCATATATCTAAGTAGTGTTTATCCATTGATTTCATAACCTTTGTGTTTCCTCATGATTGATATGGTTTACTTGATAACTTAGGTATATGTATGGGCATATACCTAAGTAGAGGTTATCTGTTGAGATCTTCTTTGTGGTTATCCTTGTTGGTTTTAGTGATACCTTGAGGGTCTCGGGGTCCCTACTGAGTATCGTTATACTCACCTCTACACGGGCTATGCCCACAACCTGTTTTTTTGGTTGCAGACGACGGACAGTGCTGATGGAGGCCGAGTGTGCGAAGACTGGACGATACTTGGAGGTGGACCTCACGATGAGTCAGTATCAGGAATTGGACTTCACAGCGAGACGATACTCGGAGGAGGTTGATGGGAAAGAGCGTTGTGGAGGCTATCTGTACCTACCCTTCAGGTAGGATCCGTAGTGGACGATCCAGGAGCTGCGCTATCTGTACCTACCCTTCAGGTAGGATCAATGGTGGACGATCCAGGAGTTGCGCTATCTGTACCTACCCTTCAGGTAGGATCCGAGGAGGAAGACCCAGGAGCTGCTTCCTTTCTTCCAGCTGTTGTCTTTTTCTGTTTTACTTTTGTTCAGTTGTAGCTGTACTTTCAGTTGGGTTTGTATTTTGGCCCATTTACTTTTCATCACTTATTTTGTACTTAGTGTTTTACTTCCGCTTGTACTCTGTGGTGTTTTGTTTACTTTTATAAAGGCAATGCCTTCCCAGTTATCGGGATTTACGCATTTGGTGCTAGTCTCCAGCCCCTAGCCTATGGAAGGCGGGCTTGGGGTAGTCACGGCACGGGCCCCGAGGATGGGTCGTGACAATCATACCCAAGGTCTCTCATTAAAAAGTGAAAAGATCATACTAATGCACTTATGAACAAATATAAGAACTAACAGCACCTACAATGGTCATCTAGTCCCCCCCCCTTCTGGCTTCACCAAGGATCCCTTACCAAATAACCCATCCAAGAGTAGTAAAGTCATATCATAAGAATGTAGATAAAGGTTCCATGTAACCACTTTCCCACTAATTTTCCACTCTTTCCCAATGTGAATATATACTTTCCTCTCAACCCTTCCATGTCCAAAAATAAAAACACCAATCTTGTATCATGTCTCATGAAACCGGCTTCATATCAAGTCTCATGACACCAACTTCATATTTTGTATCAAGTAACCATGAATATAGGATATCATGAACATATATAACATATACCTCATCATATCCTATTACAACGCATAACCCCCACCACATATCTTCTCATCCACTTCCAGTACCACCAAAATCTACTCCGGAATATAGAGTGGGGAATAGGGGGTAGTCAACCATTTGTATCCTCCCCATCTTGGATGTTAGGGAAAACAACCCCCCATGGTCACTAGGTGTTTTTTAGGTTACCTAACTCATGTGGAGTGCATAAAAAATTAATAAAAGAATACAATTGTATAGAAGTATCACACAATCCCACTTTTATTGGTTCACACAAGAAACACCACAAAAACCAAAATCATGTCACTACTAATATTTCACCACTGAGAACTTCCTATAATACAAAATAAACAACCACAAGAATCACTCAAAGGGAAAAAAACTGAGTTCCATTTCATATTATTTTATTTAACAAATCATCCACTGAGATTTATTAATTTTATTATTAATTTAAATTCACATAAATTAATTATTTATCCATAACCACATTTATATATGTCAAAATTATTTCATTTATACTAAATCGA
Source organism: Viscum album (assembly GCA_963277665.1). NCBI lineage: Eukaryota > Viridiplantae > Streptophyta > Magnoliopsida > Santalales > Viscaceae > Viscum > Viscum album. The sequence continues at coordinate 1,794,262,638 of OY728141.1, forward strand.
CATTAAGAAACCACCATGTTGAACAACTTCTTTATAATCAACACCACCATGCCAAAAACAACCAAGGACACTAAGCCGCACACCACTAAGGCCACCAAGCCACGCAACACTAAATCCACTAAACTGCACACTTCCAATTAATCATAAAAGAGGATTATTAAATTAGTCATTTCCATTTACTAGATTTTAGTATTTAATCATTTAAATATAATTCTAAAAACAATCAATCACTATAAGGAATAATCTAATATCAATAATATAGAATAAAACAACATCAGTAACATCAAGAAAACCAGTAACCACATGCACATCACAAATTTCCTTTTAAATTTCATTAGTTAGGATTTTATATTTATTATTCCATTTAATACCATTCATATAAAGGAAATAAAAAACATGAAAATATCGTAAATGTACATAAAAGAGAGAGAACTTGAATCCCCTTCCTAGAGAATATAATCATTACACAATGAAACAAAAAGAGAGGAGAGAGAAGATAATGTGCATTGGATAGAATATGAAGTTGAAGCCTTAAAAAATTCAAAGACTCACAAAACTCAAACAATAAGGTTTCGTTTCACCAAGTCTTGAGAGAAAGAAGGAAACACAAAAATGGGAGTAAGGATCTCTTGTTTTATAAAAATTAGGAGCTCTCGGATTATTTGAGAAAAAAATCCACTAAAAAACTATATTAAATATTTTTTATTTTTTATTTTCAATTTAATTTCTACCATGAATCATTTTAAGACTCTTAAAATCATAGGATTCAAGATATGAATTTATATCTTCTTAATATATTCAAAAACAACATTGTCCACATTTATTTTCATTAACTTATATTGAAAATGTATTACAGAATGGATTTTAAAGAAAAAATATAATTATAAGGAAAATTATCTACCCCTATAAAACTCATACATGTTGCATAAGGATAATAGGGTTTACACTTATGCAGTTGGCCACCCTTATGCAACATTGTGAAAAATCATTATACCCTTATGTGACATTCATATGAACCTCTAGTATCCTTTTTAAAAAAATTATACCCTTATGTACAAAGAAGAAACATTCGATTACCTTTAAGTGGCCTAGGATAAATTGTAACTACCCTTATGTGAGACTCGGGTTACCCTTACGTAGGTAAGGAGAAGGGTCAGTTGCCTTTAAATAGATTTAAGAAACTCAGAAACACTCTTACACAAGGTAACACTTACCTTTACATGAGAAATAGTGTTCTCGGCTAACCCTTATGTGAGATCAATGAGAGTGGGGCTACCATTATGTATCTCTAGCCCTACCTTTACACAAGATGAAGAAAATGGGGAGTAACCTTTACGCAAGGTTTAAAAGGGACCTCCTACTCTTATGTGTCTAATAGAAAACACTAATTACCCTTATTTAGGTGTAAGGACCGCATAAGGGTAAAAGGTAATTCAAATAAAATAAATTTTAAATTTAATAAACAAATAAATAATAAAGTAAAGGGATTACTATTAATTCAAAAAAATCTAGAATACCTCCAAAATCAATTAAACCACTTTCAAAACTCCCAAATTAATTTACAAATAAACTTTTAAGAAAAATAATTTCATAATTTTCAAAACCATTTTAAAACCACTAATTAAAATATGAAAAATATTTTTGAACTACCAGGAACCCCAGAATGAAAAAGGAAGGATTGGGAATATTTTGGACCTTCACAACCCCCACATAAATTTTCCATTACCTCCACAAGAATTTCCTTTCCTTCCCTCTCTCAAATAGTCTCAAACTTTTAAATATGGCCTCTCGTCTTTAATCATATTAAGGTATTTATCATTTTATATTTTTTTATTTATTTAGTATTATATTGTTTTATTTAATTACTTAATTATTATTATAATATTTTATTTTAAATATTTTAAAATTAAATTAAATAAATTTTTAATATTGAATTTCATGTTTAGTATATTGTTTTAATTATTAAGATTATTAATATATCATTTTAATTATTTGGGATATTGTTAAATTCCATGTTTATTATTAATTTAAGATATTAATTTATTATTATAATGTTTCAATTATTAGTATAACGGTTTAATTATTAGGAATATTATTATATTTAACTTTTAGTGTAGATTAGTAATATTAAATTTCATGTTTAATTTTTAGTGTAATGCTTTAATTATTAGTATAATATTATAATTATTATGAATATTACTAAATTACATTTTTAATTATTAGGAATATAAATAAGTTTCAAAATTAATATTAATTAGCAATATAAAATTATATTTTTAATTATGTTGCATGTTCGATTATTTGAATAATGTTTTATTTATAATGTTTTAATTATTAGTAATTATTTAATTAGTAGGTTTATTATTGAATTTAATTTTTAATTTTAGAAAATTGCATGTTTAATTTTATTATTAGTAATGACATATTAAAATATATTTCATATTTTATTAATATTGATAATAAAATTAAACTTTATTTAAAAACATGTTTAAGTAGATGTTATAAAAAATATATATAATGTATTATTAGTAATGAAATATAAAATATGTTTAAAATTTATATTAATATTAATAATAAAATTAAAATTAATGTATAAAATTATTTAAATATATTTCATAATTAATATATAATACATGTTTTAATTAATAATATATTTAAATTTATTTAGTGTGAGAAATCTGGTTAGTGGAGCATCACTATAGACTTCTTCTGTGATGATATGGAAGGATTTTCCATGACTAAGAATTACAGGATGTCTAGTGTTTACACTAAAAGACTCAAAATTGAGTAATGTATTTAGATACTGTTAATTAGAAGACTCAAAGTAAAAAATAAAATATAAAATTATATAAAATTATATTATGTTTCTTTGATTAGATATAATTAATAACTCTAGTATTAAGTATTATTATAGATAAAAATATATTTGTATATATTTTATACAAGAGTCAAATAATTGATATTGAATAAGGAGTTAGATATAGTAGACAACCAGAACAAGTTGTAATACTTGAGAATTGTATAACTTTATAAGTAATTCAGACAAAAATTCATTGATAGTTAAAACTCACGATTAACCAAGTGATATAGTCCATCATATACAAACATCTATAATATAAAGATAGGTTTTGGCATATAGGATATCCAATTATTAATGATGAGGTTTCTCAGAGGAACATTTTTTCTTGACTTCCCTACCACCTTAGTACACATTTTGTACTTACCATTACTTGAGGATCTAGATAAGACAACAACATATAGCTGGAGTTCATTTTTATTAGAATATCTATATAAATTCCTCTATACAACATGTTGATCATAGTAGTACTATATTAAATAATGTTTTATTTTTCTACTAATGTGGGTGTGGGAATGTTTTCTGTGTATCGCTTCTAGATTTATCACACCACTTCCCCAACACCTTTTATAGGACTATCCTTAGGGATGATAGTATGTTTACATAATTAATTTTAATTATTTTATAACATTATTAATATCATTTATAAAATAACTTTATATTACTATTTTATACTTGGTGGAGTCATTCTCAACATGTAAACAATTCGAAAATAGGTTTATAGAAAAAAGCCTTGTCTCTGGATATAGCTTGTTGTTATAGCCACATTAATATGGAAACTATTCCATATAGACCTTATATTCATGATCAAGGATCACATGGCTATAGGGTGTTTTTTCATGGGGATATAGTCATGATCGAGCCCACCCATGGCTATATGGTGTCGGGGAGCCTGGATATATGTAACAACCCCGACCCCAATAGCCCAGATTTTGTGGTTATTTTATTAAAATGGAATAAATACAAGAGATAAAATCACCAAGGATAAATCAGTTTAGTAGTATTTAAGAACCAGATACATACATGGTTCCCTTATTACATTTTTATTTAAACATATAACATAACAAATGAAAATAAACTGCTTCATTGACACTTATTCAAAGATTTAATCTTCATGCCCTAGGGAAGGGAAAAAAATAAAATGGTGAACTAAAATTGTCAGTAAGGGTTACATGAATCAATAAAAAGTGAATATATATTAATAATACATAATCATTATATAAAGGTAAATAACTAAAAAACACATTACATCAATAAATTGATAATGAAAATGCATCCATAGATTTTATCAAAGTGAGAATAATATGAAAAGTAATAACACAATATTGAATGAAGAAGATTATTAATTATTAGAACTCATGTATCTGGAACATAAACCACTAATATCAATATAATATGTTTTAATTCTAGGGTTAAAAACCCATCTGATTCTACATGGAAACAAATGTGAAGGGTTTGTCACCAATTATTTCATCTCATGAGAGTTGTTGATGAAAAGAGGGGAAATATAATGTTGGACCCCACCCATCACTGAAATTCCAAATAATTATCCATACATAGATTTAATTCAATAACAATATTCCTTATCAAAATATATTTATTGGATGAGGATACATATTCATCAATATTTCCCTAGTTAAAACAACATTCAAAATAACAATTGTGTGTAAAAATGGTATACGACTAATAAAATAATCATATCCATATACAATAAAAATGAATATATAATGAAATATTAAATTAATTATTATCATAAATAAAAAGTGTCAGTATAAATACACTAAAAACAGTGAATAATTGGTGAATAAGTAATATCTCATATAAATAAAATTGGGATGAGAAATCCCTTACCTTATTTACGAAAGAATTATGCACTTCTACTTAATGTTCTAGACAATCAAATTAGATTCATTAATTACATATTTTAAAACCTTTTATACATGTATTTTATTTATTATATTTTTATAAATTTAATTTATGGACTTTTTATGAGTTGTAATATTCACTTTTTTCGTTCTGGGAGTGTTCGTTTTATTGGTTTTTCATGATCAGTTCACTTGTATAAAAGTATGGAAGTTCATGTAAAATGAGAATAGTTTTCTAGAATTGAGATTATATGTTATTAATGAACTCCAAAAGTTAAAATTATCTTATATATCATTTGGTTATATGGTATGATAATGATTCATTATATTATACATTAATGAAAATTATTTAATTTATTTTGGTGGTTTTTATGACCATCACGAACTTATATCATTTTATTTAATATTATGTCTATATATTGGTTCCAGAACATTATATAACTTATAATATGTATAATAAAATATGATATATTAATAATAATGGTTTTATAACTAGCCTTTATGGTGGTAATGGAAAATTAAAATGCATCATCCATGGTGGTGGTAAATTGACACATCACGGATGATGTTTTCATTTTTAGAATAAAAGGGATGGAAGAAGGGGCTTGATGATGTATATTCAATTAAAATAATAAAATTACATTATATATAATATAATATAGTTATAATTCATGTTTTTATAGAGTAGGTAAGGTGATTATAAAAAATTAAAATAAATTAAAAGAGAATGAAAGAGGATTTTACCTCTGGTATAGCGTCTCCTTGAGAACCTCCTTAAGGCACTTGGGATTGGTCTTTTGGTGAGACTAAAAATACCAATATTTGGGGAAAATGTTTGGGAGATTAATTGGGAAGAATATATCCAATATAAAAGTCTTATAATGTGTTAGGATAATGGGTGTTCAGGGGTGTTATTTATAGTGGAGGAGAGGGGTTTTTTTATTATTTTATTCATTTGTCTATTATTTTTGGATCAAGACTATAAATAGTGATGATTCTTGTTACTAGGTATAGTAAATAGAGAATATGAGTTCTAGATAATGGCCACAAACAACATCCATGACCCAACATTGACTTAAAATTTCTTTTATTTACTTATAATGTTAAATATAGTAAATTATTGTATTTCACTATTCACCAAAAATTCAACTATTTTAGAAAAATCTCAAAAATTCATCCTAATAATTTTTAGACTCATAGACATAATAAAATGGGATCCATTTTATGAAAATAATTTTATAAATATGAGAAATTTAATTTTTAATTAAAATAATCATTTATTCAAAAAATATTGATTTTAATAATATAACTGATTTTACAACACTATGAAAAATTAATTAAGGTCTCATAAAATTATCTTATAATCATAAGACAATAAAATATTAATTTATCAATCTATTTTATGAAAATAAATTTTCTTATAAATTATTATATTAATTATAAAATTGTAAATAAACATTTATAGTTCACAAAAAATACCAACACTTAATTTATCACTTTTAAAACATTTATCTACTTATTATATGATATAAATATATCATATTTTCATTTATGAGATACCTAGATTTTATTTATACTTTCATAGGATGGTTATTATTCTATTATCCAGTTTATTATTCCTAATGGTCATATTACTATTCCAATGGTCATGTTAATATGTAATAGTATATCGCGATTCATTTGTGAAATATTAACTATCGAATAAATTGAATATTTTTAAGAAGATACATACCATAAAATCATGGGGTGTTATATTCTTCCCTCTGAAAATTTCTTCCTCAAAATTTTTGTTCATGAATATTTCCTTTTAAATAAATAAGGGTTGTTCTTCTTCATAACATCCTCAGGTTCCCACATTGCTCCTTCCATTTTATGGTTTCTCTAAAGGACTTTTACCATTCAAGTCTGTTGATTTCTCAATACTTTCTCTCTAGTGATAATAATCTCGATAGGCTCTTCACGGTAAGATAAAATAGGTTACAGTTATATTTCTTTATAGGTGAGTACTTGTGTTGGGTTTGGTATGTATTTCCTTAACAATTATATGTGGAATACCTCATGATATTTGGAGAAACTTGGGGAAATTTCTAGTCGGTAACCTATAGCTCCAATTCATTCAAGAATTTCAAATGTTTTAATGTACATGGGGCTTAGTTTCCCTTTCTTATCGAGCCTTATGAAACCCTTCCATAGAGATACTTTCAAAAAAACATGATCTCTCCCTTAAAATTCTAAATACTTTCTTCGGTTGTCTGAATAACTCTTTTTCCTACTTTAATATACTTTAATATAAGCCTAAATAGTCATAAAAGTTTCTGTTTTATCATTAATAAGTTTTAGTTCTATAAGTTTCCTCTCACCAACTTCATCCCAATAAGTTGGATTACGACATATCTTTCCATATAATGCTTCATATGGCGCCATTGGAATACTAGAATGGAAACTATTATTGTAGGAAAATTATAAAAAAAAGGTAAATTTTGATCCCACATACCTTAGAAGTCAAGTTATCATGATCTCAACATGTCTTTAAATTTTTTAATATTTCTTTCATACTTTCTTTTGGTTTGAGGGTGATAAGAAATACTCAAATTAAGCTCAATATCCAAATCCTTATGAAAAATCTACCAGAATTTTGATATAAAATGGGGATACCAATCAAAACAAATTGATATAGGTACACCATGAAGTCTTAAAACTTAATTAATATAGATTATTTCTAGTATCTTAAGAGGTAAATATTTTCTTATATCAAGAAAATGTGTTGATTTTATAATGTGATCGACAATATCCAAAATTGTATCATTCTTTATTGGGTTCTTTGGTAATCCATTGATAAAGTCTACAATAATTCATCCCACTTTCACATAGGAATAAACAGAGGTTTCATGAACCCTCTAGGATGTTTTCTCTCAACCTTCACTTATATAAAACTATACATCTTCACGCATCGTCATCAATTTCTTACTTCATTTTATCCCACCAAAAATGTTCCTTCAGATCTTTATACATCTTGGTACTACCAGGGTTTGAAGAGAAATTTGAGCTATGATCATCATCTAATAGTTACATTTTTAGTTCAGGTATCGATGGAACACATAACCACTTTCCAAATTTCATAATTCCACCCTCATACATAAAGTCACCCAATATTCCATCCATAATATCTTTAATTTTCTTTTAAAAAAATCATCATTAGATTGAGAGACTTTTATCTTATCCAGTAAATATGGTTTAGAAATATTTTAAAGAAGTAGTGATGTTTTCTCTTCCTTAAAAATTCTCATATATATATTTACTAAATCCAGGAATATATAATCTTTATTGATTTTTATTTTGGTTATAATTCCATGATATTTCTTGTTTAATGCGTCTACTGCCTTATTTTCTTTTCTTGGGTGGTAGTGTATTGAGAAATCATAATCTTTGAGTCACTCAAGCCATATTCTTTGTCTCATGTTGAGTCCTTTCTATGTAAATATATATTTAAAAATATTGTGATCCATATAAATCTCACATGTTTCACCATAGAGATAGTTTATCAATATCATCGGATCAAATATTATAGGTGCCAAATCAATATCATGAGTTGGATAATTTTTTTCATGAGTCTTCAACTTCCTTGATGCATATGAAATAACTTTATAATTTTTCATAAGGATACTATAAGGCCTCAGCCTTAAACAATACATGACCATGAATTAATTTAATAATTCACATTGAGGATCTTTTCAGGTTTAGATCTTTAGAGAATCAGGCCATAACTTATACATAACAACTTGAATATTACAAGTAGACACTTCGACTCAGTATCTATTTTTTTCATAAAATAAAAAGTCTAAAAAAAGAAACATTTCAAGTTCCATGTTCTAGACAACATGACTTTTACTTGATCCCATCCATGGCCCTATTCATCTTTAATTCCTATGAAAAACATTTCAAAACTTGTAATGAGCATAAAAATCTTAGTAAGGGATACATAAAGAAGTAAAACTGTTAGTTTTTCAAAACAACATATAAACCATGAATACTTTATCATAAGTAATAATTTTCACCTTTATGAAGTAGTAAATACTCTTCACTGAATAAAAGCTAATTTTTTACCATTTTTTAACCAAAATATTTCCATAAAACCCATAGAAAGCACACATTAAATATAAAAGGTAAACATGGTACATAATCATACTTAAATGGAATAACCATATAGTTGACTTCTATGAATCACTATTACAAATGTAATATACATACGGTCGACTTCCATACCCAATGTATTGGAGGTTATAACATAACCACCCATACTTGGTTTATTACAGAACCACTCATCATTTTTTTATCATGTAACCACCCGTCAAATGTCCAAGTACCATTATATAATCATCACTCATAAAATTTTTCAAATATCAACATTTCAAACATAAATTTCATTTGAAATAACAAGAAATAATTTCAAGATATTGAAATAATAAATAAACTTACAATAACATTTTCAATATAAATATATGTAAAAAGGTTATATGGTATTTATTTTCCATTAAAAACATTTTGTCTTGTTAAGGAAGCTAAATATCAAATAATCCTCACAGCAGCGGAAAGGTTGTTGTCACCACGTATGTTAAAAAGAAACATTCCCTTTGTCGTTTAGTAAAATGAAACGTAGAAAAAAATATTACCTTTGAATGAAATTAAAATTAATAGGGGTTTATAAACCATATAAAATAAATTCATGTATAAATAAAAATATGCCTCATAGAAAAAATATTGAGTCAAAGTCCCTTATGAAAATTTGACAGCCTAAAGGCATCACCTAAAAAATCAGAAAATGAGTTGTTGAGAGAGAAAAAGGTCTCTCGTCACATGGGCATAAAATTTACAGAAATAAGGATATATAAGAACATATCCCAACATAATAAAATGGAAATTAAAAGTTATGACATAAAAGAAGACTTTGACTAAAAGAAGAGGGTGAAAGGTTCTCTTACCTCATGTCAGACTTGACTCGTTCATTCTTTAATTTTCTGAATAATAAACCTATATTAATTTCTACTTCCTTAAAAAACTTTTTCAATGTTATTATTCCTTTTATATCACTTACTACCTTTCTATAACAATTAGTTAATTATTTGAGTTCATATTGGACATTCTGTCGATGCTTGGAACTTGAGTCAAAAATGAACTTGTTATAATTATAAATTGTCCATGTGGTCAAAATTACATTATCTCCAAAATGATATTGATTATTTATATATCATATCTATCATATATATCCAGTATATATATATATTTATAATATTCTATATCATTTTTATATAAGAAATGAAATCCATCGTTCATGGAGACGGTAAGTCATACGTACGCATGAACGCTAATTTAATTTCTTTTTAAAAGATATGAAAACTAAATGATAAATAGGTATATTTTAATTCTATTAAAATATATATGTTATATATTTTACATAATTTCATTAATTCTATCATTTATATGTTCTATGTATAGCATGAATGAGTCATATCACTTTGAGGGGGTGGTAGTCTGCACTTCCTCAAATGAAATTATCGTATTTATACAACATGAAAAGCATAAAGGTATGTTCTAAATGAGAATTACATTTAAATATATATATATAATAAATATCATATATATCATATATATCATATATAATTATAGTTCCATAATAATGTCCACCATAATAGGTTGTATGGGAAATTGAACAATCATCGTTTCGTGAGGCAGTAGTTTGCCGTCCACAGAAACAGTGTGTTATAAATCCATTAGATGGAGGTGTGTGTAAGTTTATTTGGAATAATTATCATAAAAACATACTAGTATATTTAGGATAGTTGTGTTTTTATTTAATAAAATAATAAGAATATAATAGGTAGTGTATAAGTAAAATAAAATAATACAGCTTGAGAGAAGATGTTACCTTTAAATCGGGTAACTTTTTTGATTTGAGCCAAAGGGATCTCTTGAACTACCTTATTCTGAGGGGAAGGATTCTAGGAGGAAGGGAGGGATTTTTGAAGATTATTTTTGAAGATTTTGGATGCGACAATTTGGATTTACAAGTGTTATTAAGGGTTAGAGGTGATTCCCTTTTAAAAGAGAGTGGATGGGAACTTTAGGAAAGTTTGAAAGTATTATTTTATTATAAAATGATTTTCGGTTCAAAAAGATAAAAAAACTAAAAAAATTAGAATATAATATTAATATAAGTCTAAATAAAATCATCCAATAATAATTAGATAGGTTTTGGATATTTTTTAATCCTTAACGTTTTTATTTAACTCTTTTTTACTCTTACCATTTTATCAAGCATTTAACACTTTGAGAATCAAAATAGTTACCAAAACATGAAAAATATCCAATTAAAGATTAATTAATAAAATTTTAGACTTATTATAACCATTTTGAAGAATCTTACATTTTTTTGAATTTTATAATATTTAATAAAATATTTTATATTTTAAAATATGAATTATGTCAACTTAGACACTATTCATATCATGGCTTTTTAAAAACCCATAAAAACTTTATTGATTCAAAAAAACATCATTAATAAAAATATAACATGAAAATATAATCCATAAAATTATTTTATGACATCAAAATAACCAAATTACATTTATTTTAACATTTATAATATCATTTATTTGAATCCTTTATTAATGAAGCAATCACTGCATCATAATTGTGTTGTAATTAAATTTATTTATTTAATATCTAAAAATTATAAATAAAATATCATGATGTAGTAAATATATTTATATTTATAATTAATATATTTATTCTAATATATCACTTATATAACCCCATATAAAAAAATTGTAAAATATACAAGTTTATGTTATATTTTCCTTAACATTAAATTAAATGTAATTAAATGTAATTTTCACAAAAAAGTGGTTCCATGGGGTCCTAAAATTGAACCAAGGATTATCATGGTTGTAAATATCCCATAAAATAGGTTTATTACACGTTTTGGGGTAATTTAATATTATTATAATATTATGTTTTTACCCTTATTTACCAGATTTACCCTTTAACTAAGATAAATAAAATATTTACTGAAGTTACTATTCATAATGTCTAAAAGTAGAAGTTACATATTTAAACAATTTGGAACTCCTAATTAAAAATATGGAATTCATTTTTTCAAATTCAAAATGCATAAGTTTCAGAAATTAATTTAAAATTAATTCTCGTTGTCAAAACCAAAAAACATGTTTTTAAGAAATAATAACTATCAAACGATTGACATGTGTTTATATCTAATTAAAAATTGAAATTACTTACAATGAAAAAAATTGGATTAAATGGTAAAAAAATAATCTAATTATACTTTAAATCCAATTAAAAGGACAATATAATCATTAAATAAACTAGATGAAAAGATATTTTTGACTAAAAATGTGGTATTGTTCACTATTCATTAAAAATGAACTTTATCATAAAAATACCAAAAATTTACCCAATGTAATTTTTATTTCTTTCTTCTAAATAATAAGTTTATGTTTTCAAATGTAACATATAAAAGTGACAAAAACTATATTTAAAAAGGTTTCTCCATCAAAAGGCGGTAAAACTGCATTTTTAGAAAAATACTTCTTTTATTAGAAAAACATGAATTTATTTTTATATCATATATATATAACATATAAGATGAATTTAAAACATTAAATTTAATATATATAATATATTTTTAATTAAATAAAAATCCATAAAGAGTGATATGAAAACACAAATTATTCTCTTTTAAATAGGTTTTCATAAAAACACATCCATTATATTCAATTGGTTTTTATTTCCATTTCTAATAAATTTGGTAACCAATGAATCATCATTTAAACATGTGTAAAAAATATTTCCAAATTTATTTTATACTATTCATTCCCTTCATTCAAATGTCTAGGCCTTAACTACCATTTAAAATAATAATAATATTATTGTATTATTTTTCAGTATAACTCAATGTTGTGTGCAATGTAATATTTCATAGAAGCCCGTTTTTGCGTGTCGAGTATGCTATCATACAGAGTGTCCTATTTAAAATAAAATTAATATCTTATTCATAAATTTTAATAGATATGAAAATGTATCATTCCATAAATACATGGGTCGTTACAGATACAACCAAGTCCTTTCTTTGATGCATCATTGTATATCTCAAACCCATCATTTCCTGATGGTAGAGTGAAAATTGGATAATTGAATAATCTTCTATTCAATTTTTTGAAACATTATGCACATTTGTTTTTCCTTATGAACTTAACCCCTTTATGTGTGATCTTAGTAAATGTTTTAGGTAATTATAAAAAATTATAAAAAAAACATAGATAGTAACCTGCTAAACCAATGAAAATACATACCTTGGTTATATTCATTGGAATAGACCATTTTTTGGATTATATTTGTCTTTACAGAATTAACTAATATGCCATTCTTATAGATAATATGGATAAGAAAAGAAATTTCCTGATGTGAGAGTTCATAATTTCTAAATTTACCATATAACTCTTTCCTTATGAGAGTTTCAAGAATGATATTCAAGTGATTCTCATGGTCTTCAAATATTTTAGAATATACCAGATTATAATCAATGAATACTAAAAAAATCTTCAAGATATTCCTCTAATACTATATTCCTTGGTTCCATAAAATAGTGGGTGATTTAGTCAATTCAAATGGAATTACTATAAACTCGTAATGTCCAAACCTCATCTAAAAATATGTCTTCAGAATATCTTCCTTATTTACTCACAATTGATGGTACCCATAATGACGTTCAATATTAAAAAATATTGAACTCCATGAATTTGATCAAATTAATCCTCAATACAATGCAAGGATACTTTTTCTTTATTGTAATAGCATTGATTTCTATATAGTCAATACACAACTTCAAGTACCCTTATTTCTTCTTAGAAATGAGAATAGGGGATCCCCGTAGAGAAACCCTAGGGTGAATAAATATCTTATTACTCAACTCCTTTAGTTTTTTATTTAAATCCACTAATTTAATGGTTTACATTCTATAAGTAGTCTTTGAATTTCTTCTTTCATTAGGGATTAAATGAATAGTAAACTCAACTTCATGTTATAGGGGGTTTCTAGGTAATTCCTCAAGAAATACATCAATTTATTCTCATAAAATTGGTATAAACTCAATTTTAAGATTACTTTCCTCATCCATAGATTTTTTTATCTCTTTCTCCCTAAGAGTTTCATTTATTATAGTTACTGGGGTTGGATATAGATAAGAATAAGATTATGAATTTTCTTCTCTAAAGATAAGGAATTTTATATCTTCCTCAAAAAAATTAATTTCCTTATTCTTGCAATAAATTTTCACATAATATTTTGAAATCCGATCTATACTAATGATTATATCAAATTAAACCATAGGTATGATGATAAGGTTAGAAACTAAAGTATGTTTATGTGTCATAAATGGGACTAACTGAAACATTTTTGTTACAATGATACTTCCATTATGAATTTTGACTAACAAATCCCTTATTAAATCAAAAGGGAAATGTCCTATTTTCTTGGATAATTAGGTATATATAAAAGATTGTGATGATCTGGAATCAAATAAATCATTATCTAAATTTAAATATTAGATTATTTTACATGCTACTACATCATTTGGTACTTCTACTTTAGTTGTGGTGATTGCATAAGCTTGGTCATCTCCCCTTGGACTCTTTTGTGGTAGATTCCCTTGGCACTTGGGAAATTTATTTTAATAATTCCACATTTCATTAAATTTGAATCATTGAACATCATTTATTTGTTTCTTCCCCTTTCATTCATTTGATCGATGACCCTTTTCTCGAAGGATGCCTCTCCTTGTTTTATCATTACCTCTATGAACTCTTCTTTTGCCTCCTGTCCCTTCTAGCCAAGCCAGTTTGGCCTGGTGAGAGGGTTCCTGGTGAGGTTTGGGGATGGTGTTGTTCGATCTGCGGTAGTCATTTCATGAGGGTTTCTTTGATGCTAGATTGTTTGATCGCATAGATGATGGAGGTTTCTGTGGAGAATTTTTATTATGTCCGTGGTTCGGTACAGATCTTCCATCTTACAAGACTTCACCAACATGGGGGTTGGGATGATGATGATGGTGACTGCTGCGGAGGGTGTGCTGCTCGAGTTTGGCTCGCAGTCCATGATTTTATTACATTTGATGCTTTTCATTTTTTTGAATTTGAATGTGTCTTCAGGGTTTTGTGATACTTGCTTCCTGGTATAGCGGTTGTGACTTTGGTATGATGTATGAGTTTGTGTTCTGATGGATGTTGTGAGGTTCCCACTCACCCATAGAAGTTGATTTTATATAGAAAATGAAAAAAAGAGATTTGGTGTTGGTAATCATTTTCTATGATGATTGTTTCCATAATTTTCACATAATGGGAATTTCTTTTTTTCCCTTTTCTTCTTTGATGGTTTAAAATTTTTATGGTTATCAGAAGACATATTCTTATCTTGTTTTCCCTTGAACATTTAAGATCCATAAAAAATATCCATTTTTATGGTACTTAATATTATTTTATCATATGATGAAAATGTTTGAGATACAATACCCTTAGAGGACGTGGATTAAAACCTTCAAAGAAATGATCAATCTTATTTTCCAAATCATGTATATAATCTATATCATATCTGACTAGTCTTTTAAAGTTATCAACATACTCTGCAACATTTTCTTCTTCCTTTTTCTTTAAGATAAGTAATTTTCTCTTCATTTTATTTTGTTTCTCATGAGGTAAGTATTGTAAAATAGTGTTTATTTAAAGTATTTCCACTCCATTTGTTCTATGTAATCTTCCTCCTTAGTATTCTAGATCAATGACCACCATTTATTAGTGTCTCCCATGATACAATATACTACCAGTACTACCTTTTCATTTTCATTACATCCCAATGCCATAAATATCTTTTCAATGTACTTGATCCACTTCTTAGTTACCATTGTATTAGTACTCACACTAAAATATGGGGGATTATACCACATGAAATAATCCAACATAGGTGTAGTGTGGTTATTAATCATAACCTGAGTAAGTTATCCTAATATGGTCATAATCTGATCTGCTCCAACACTAACTATGTTAACTTGCTCAGTGGGGAATCCTTACATTATTTGTGGGTATTGATTCACCTTTTTTCATTAGGATCCATCACTAAATAATGGAACACACTAAGTTATCTCATAATCATCATGAGTATTGAGCCAAAAATTAACTATAATGAATTATTATAATTCTCATGTTTATTTAACATCTAGTTCCAAAGGTTTCAAATAAACTTGCTCTGATACCAATGGTAACAAACCCGATCCCATTAGCCCAAAGTGAGTCGTTATTTTATTACAATGGAATATATGCAAGAGATCACATCCACAAGTATTGATCAGATTAGTAGTGTTTAATAATTGGATACATACATGGTTCCCTTATTACATTGGTAATTAAGCATAGAACATAATAAAGGAAAATAAACTTCTTCCATGACACTTATTCAATGATTTCATCTTCATGGACTAGAGGAATGAAAATAAATAAAAGGGTGAGCATAAATTATCATAAAGGGTTATGTGAATTAATAATAATTAAATAAATTTCAATAATGAATAATAATTAGGTCAAGGTAAATAACTGAGAAACACATTCCATCAATAAATATAGAATGAAAATGCATCCATAGATTTTGTCATTGTGAAAATATCAGGGAAACTAATAACTGAATGCTTAAAGGAGATAATTATTAATTATTGGATGTGATGTATCTATAATATGAACCAATACCATCAAGAAAATACGTTTTAATTATATGGGTAAAAGCCCATATGATTCTTCTTGGAAACAAATGTGAAGGGTTTGTTGCTAACTGTTTCATCTCGTGAGACATGTCGGTGCATTTAGGGGCTATATAATGTCATGCCCCACCCTTCACTACAAATACAAGGAATTATTCATTAATATATTTAATTCAATAAAAATTTTATTATCAAAATATTTTTATTGAGTATATGATAAAGATTCATCAATATTTCCCCAGTTAAAACAACATTCAAAATAAACACCGTATATATAAATGTATTACGACTAAGACAATAATCATATCCATGAAAAAATAAATATGAATATTAAATGAAATATTCGGTGAATTATGATCATT
Source organism: Viscum album (assembly GCA_963277665.1). Lineage (NCBI taxonomy): Eukaryota > Viridiplantae > Streptophyta > Magnoliopsida > Santalales > Viscaceae > Viscum > Viscum album. Next base: position 1,794,279,537 of record OY728141.1, read on the forward strand.
AATAAAAATGGTCAGTATAAATACACCATAAGAAAGGAATAAGTGGTGAATAAAGCATATCTCATATAAATAAAGGTGATATGAGAAACCCCTTACCTTATGTCTGAAAGCATTCTTCACTTGTACTTAATGTACTAGATAATCAAATAAGATTAATTAATTAATAGATTGATAACATTTTCTATATTTAATTTATTTATTATAATTTTATTAAGTTCATTTATGGAATTTTTATAAGTTATAAGATTCAATTTTTTCATTTCGAGAGTGTTTGTTTTCTTGGTTTTTCATGATCGGTTCACTTGTATAAAAGTGTGGGAGTTCATGTAAAATGGTAATAGTTCTTCAGAATTGAAATTTTATGTTACTAATGAAATCCATAAGTTTAAATGATATCATATATTGTTTGGTTATAAGTAATTATAATTATTCATTAGATAAAATATTGATGAAAATGATTTAATTTATTTTGGTGGTTTTTATGACCATCACAAACTTATATCATTTTAATTAATATCATGTTTATATATTGGTTCCAGAACATTACATAACTTAAAATATGTATAATAAAATCTTATTTAACCATAATAATGGTTTTATGACCATCATTAAATGTGGTAATGGAAAATGAAAATGTAAAGTTCAGAATAGCAGTAAATCGACACATCACGGACGATGTATTCATTTTTTAAATAAAAGGGAGAGCAGACAGGGTTTGATGATAGATATTACATTAACATAATAAAATTATAGTATATATAATATAATTTAGTTATCATTCATTTTTTTATATAGTATTTAAGGATAGGATAATAAAATAAAATAAATTAAAAGTGAATGAAAGAGGATTTTACCTCTTGTATAGCGTCTCCTTGAGAACCTCTTTAAGTCACTTGGGATTGGTCATTTGGTGAGACCAAAAAGACCAGGATGTAGGGAAGTGGTTTGGGATATGAATTTGGAATAATATAATCAATCTCCAAGTATTATAATGTGTGAGTAGAATGGGTGGTGAGGGTGGTATTTAGAGTGGAGGAGAGGGGTGTTTTTTATTATTTTATTCATTTGTTTATTATTTTGGCACAATACTATCAATAGTGATTATTATTTTGACTATGTACTATAAATAGAGAATGTGAGTTATAGATAATGAACACTTACATCATCCATGACTCAACCATAACTCAAAAAGTTATTTATTTACTTATAATGTTAAATACTGTAAACTACCATATTTCACTATTCACCAAAAATTTCACTATTATAAAAAAATACAAAAAAAATCACCCTAGCCATTTTTTATGTTTAGATTTCAAAAATGGAATCTATTTTATGAAAATAATTTTCTAAATATGAGAATTTTAATTTTTAATTAAAATCATCATTTATTCTAAAAATACTGATTTTAATATTATAACTAATTTTACGACATTTTGAAAAATTAATTAAGGTCTAACAAAATTATATTATAATCATAATAAAAAAATATTAATTTATCAATCTATTTTTTAAAAATAAATTTTCTTTTAAATTATTATATTAATTATAAAATTGTAAATAAATATTTACGTTTCATAAAAAATACCAATAATTAATTTATAATTTTTAAAACATTTATTTACTTATTATATGATATAAATATATCATATTTTCATTTATGATATACCTAAATTTTATGAATAACTTAATAGATGAGGTTACTATTATATTGGAAAGTTTACTATTCCTAATGGTCACATTATTATTTCAATGGTCATGTTAATATTTAATAATATATCACGATTCATTTATGAAATGTAAAATATCGAATAAATTGAATTTATTTAAGATGATACATACCATAAAATCTTGGGGTGTTGTATTATTCCCTCATTCAAAAAAATCACCCTTTAAATTTTTTTCATGAATATTTTCTTTTAAATAGATGAGGGTGGTTCTTCTTCCTAACATCCTCAGGTTCCCACATTATTTCTTCTATTTTATGGTTTCTCCAACGAACTTTTACCAGTGGAGTCATCTGAATTATCAATACATTCTCTCTAGTGTAAAAAATATTGATAGGATCTTCAAAATAAGACAAATCATGTTCCAATCCTAATTATTCATGTTGAGTACATGTTTTGGGTCTAGAATGTACTTCCTTAACAATAATATGTGGAATACATCATCAACTTTTAAAAGACTTGGTGGCATTGATAATTGGTAAGCAACAGCTCCAATTATTTATAGAATTTCAAATAGTCTGAGGTACCTAGGGCTTAGTTTACCTTTCTTACCAAACTCTTTAGAACCCTTCCATGGATATACTTTTATAAATACATGATCTCCCATTTGAAATTCAAAATCCTTTCTATGGTTGTCATCATAACTCTTTTTCCTACTTTAAGCTACTTTAAAATGAAAATGAATAATATTTACCTTTATTATTGTCTAATCAATAAGTTGTGGGCCTATAAGTTTCCTCTCACCAACTTTATCCCAAAAAGTTTGAGTACAACATAATTGTCCATATAATTATTTATATGGCTCCATTTGAATACGAGAGTGGAAACTATTATTGGAGGAAATTCTACCAAAGGTAAATACTAATCAAAAATACCTTTAAAGTCAAGTTATAATGATCTCAAAATATCTTCTAATGTTTGAATAGTTCTTTTAAACTACCTTTTGGTTTCAAGGTGATAAGCAGTACTCAAATAAATCTTAGTATCCAAATCATTCTAAATACTATTCCAAAAATTTTATGTGAAACGAGGATCTCGATCAGACACAATCGAATGAGTTTCACCATTATGTATTAAAAATTCATTAATATAGATTATTTCTAGGTGACCAAGAGGTAATTAATCTATTATATCCTAAAAATGTGATGGTATTTTAAGGTAATCAATAATAACCCATATCGTATCATTATTATTGGGGGAATTTAGTAATTCAGTGATGAAGTCCATAGTAATTTCATCCCACTTATACATAGGAATATCTAGAGGTTGTGTGACACCTCTAAGATGTAGTCTCTCAACCTTCACTTGTTGGAAAACTATACATCTTGATATATGGTCAGAAATTTCTGGCTTCATGTTATCCCACAAAAAAATCCTTCATATCTCTATACATATTGGTACTATAAGGGTATATAGAGAAATTTGAGCTATGAGAATCATATAATAGTTCCTTTTTTATAACAGGTATTTATGGAACACATAAACTCTTTACAAATTTCAAAATTGCATCCCCATACATGAAGTCTTACAATCTTCCATACTTAATTTATTTGATTTTCTTTTGAAAATTTTCATCATCCAATTGAGAGATTTTTATCTTCTCTAATAAAGATGGTTTATAAATCATTTTAAAAAGGGGTGATGTTTTCCCTTCCTTAAAAATTTCCATATTCATCTTTAATAAATCCATGAATATAGGATCTTTCTCAATCCTCATTTGTGTCATAAGTCCATGATCATTCCTGATTAATGCATTTTCTACCTTATTTTCATTTCATGGGTGGTAGTGTATTAATAAATCATAATCTTTGAGTAACTTGAGCCATCATACTTTCCTCATGTTACGTTTTTTATATATAAATATGTATTTCAAACTCTTATGATTTGTATATTTCTCAAATATTTCACCATAGAGATAATGTCTCCATATCTTCAAAGAAAAGATTATGGATTCTAACTCAAGATAATGATTTGGATAATTTTGTTCATGAGTCTTTAACTGCCTCGATTCATATGCAATAACTTTATCATTTTTCATAAGGATACAACCCATTCCTTTCTTCAATGCATCAATGTATATCACAAACCTAACATTTCCTAGTGGTAGAGTAAAAAACGAAGCATTGACTAATCTTCTCTTTAATTATTAAAAACATTATACAAACTTAACCCCTTTATGCATGATCTTGGTTAATGGGTTATCCAATCGATAAATATTTTGAATGAAATTTCAATAGTAACCTACTAATCATTGAAACTACATACCTAGGTTATTTTCATTGGAATATGCTATTCTTTGAGAAAAGAATAGCAAGAAAAGAAATTTTCCATGAAAAGAAAAGAAAAGAAAAGAAAAGAAAAATTGTGAAGCTATAAAAGAAAAGAAAAGAAATTTTTTGAAGAAAATAATGGCAATAAAATAATGGCAAGAAAAGAATGGTGAATCTAGGTTATAGGATCTACTAAGATTCTATTATTAGGGATAATATAGCCAAGAAAAGAAATTTTCTGAAGCTAGAATTCACACTAGCTAAATTTTTCATATAACTCTTTCCTTATGAGAGTCTCAAGAATGATTCTCAAGTGATTCTCAAGGTCTTTATAGCTTTTAGAATAATCTAGAATATCATCACTGAATACTAAAACAAAATCATCAAGATTTTCTGTAAAAACTCTGGTCATTATATCCATGAAAATAATGGTGCATTAGTCAATTAAAATGGAATTTTTATAAACTCGTAATATCCATACCTCGTACAAAAATATGTCTTTAGAATATCTTCCTTATTTACTTAAAATTGAAGATACCAATAACAAAGTTGAATATTAAAATATTATGCTCTGTGAATTTGATAAAATAAATCATCAATATGAGGCAAAGGATACTTTTTCTTTATTTTAATTACATTGATTTCTCTATAGTAAATGCACAGCCTCAAGAATCCATATTTCTTCTAAACAAAGAGAACATGGGCTCCCCATTGAGAAAAACTAGGGAGAATAAATCCCTTATTACTCAAATTATATAGTTTTTTCTTTATCTACACTAATTACATAGTGGTTTTTCTATAAGGATTCTTTGATATTATTCTTTCATTAGGGATTAAATCAATGGTAAACTCAACTTCATGCTTTGGGGGTGTCCTAGTAATTCCTTGGTAAATACATAAATGTATTCCCATAAAATTGGTACATACTCAATTTTAAGATTAATTTCCTCATCCCTAGATGTTTTTAAATCTTCCTACCAAAGAGTTTCATTTAGTAGAGATACTGGGGGTGGTTCTAGATAATAATCAGATGATGAAGTTTCTATTCTAAAGATAATTAATTCTACATCTTCCCCCCAAATTGTAATTTCATTCTTCTTACAATAAATTTTCACATCATATATTGAAATTAAACAAATACTGAGTATTATATCAAAGTTAACCATTGGTATGATGATAATTTTAGTAACTAAAGTATGTTTATATGTCATAAATCCGACAGATTGATACATTTGTTTTATAATGAGACTTCCCTTATGAGATTTTCATTATAGATCCTTTATTAAATAAAAATGGAAATGTATTATTTTCTTAGAAAATTGGGTATATATAAAAGAGTTTAATGATACATAATCAAATAAAGAATTGAATAAATTTAAATATTGTATTATTATACCTACTACCACATCATTGGGTACTTCTACTTCATTTGGGGTAATCGCATAAGCTTGGATATCTCTCCTTGGCCTCTTATGTGGTATATCCCCTTGGTGATTGGGAAATTGATTTTAATAATGCCTTATTTCATTAAATTTAAATCCTTGAACATCATTGATGTGTTTCTTCCCCTTGCATTAATTTTCTCAATGACCCTTTTCTCCGTACTTATAACAAACTCCCATGACTTTCAAGCATTTTCCAGGATGATTATTTCCAAAAATTTTACATAATGGGAATTTCATTGTTCTTCTATGATTATTTGATGATTTACCATTTTCATGGTTACCAGATGAACACTTATTCTCTTGATTTCTATTGAACATATAGGATCTAGAAAATTATTTCTCCATTTTAATGGCACTTAATACTATTTCTTCATATGATGAAAATGTTTGAGAAGCTAGTACCCTTTTGAGAATTGGATTAATACCTTCAAAGAAATGATCAATATTGTTTTCCAAAACATGTATACAATTTTTATCATACCTGGATAGTCTTTTCAAAGTAACCTCGTACTTTACAACACTTTCTTCTTCCTTTTTCTTTAATCTAAGGAATTTTCTGTTCATTCCATTTTGTTTCTCATGAGTGAATTGGTTTTTAAATAATGTTTTTAAAGTATTTATACTCTATGTGTTATATGTAATCTTCCTTCTTAGTATTATGGATCAATTACCACCATTAATCAGTGTATCCATTGAGATAATATACTTACAGTACTGCCTTTTCATTTTCATTACATCCCAATGCTATAATTACCTTTTCAAGGGACTTGATCCACACCTCTGCTACCACTGGATTAATAGTCCCACTAAAATAAGGGAGATTATATCACCTGAAATGATCCAGCATATATGTAGTATGATTATCCATCATAACCTGAGTAAGTTTTCCTAATATGGTCATGATCTGACCATCTCCAATACTAACTTTGTTGACTTGCTCAGTGGGGTAATCCCTATATTGTCTGTGGGTATTGATTACCCTTATTCTATTAGGCGACATCACTAAATAATGGAACACACTAAGTTAGATCATAATCATCATGAGTATTAATCCAAAAAATTTACTATAATTAATTATTATAATTCTCATGTTTATTTAACATCTAGTTCCCAAGGTTTCTACTAAACCTATTCTGATACCAATTATAACAACCTTGACCCCAGTAGCCCAGAGTCGATGGTTATTTTATTATAATTTCATAGATATAAGAGATAAAATCACCAAGGATTAATAATTTTAAAAATATTGAATAACTAGATATATACACAGTTCCTTTATAACATTAGTAATTAAACATAGAATGTAACAAACAAAAATAAACTGCTTCCTTGACATTTATTCAAATATTTCATATTCATGACCTGGGGAAGGAAAAAAAATAAAAGGGTGATCTCAAATACTCAGTAAGGGTTACATGAATAAATAATAATTGAAGCATGTTCAATAATTCATAATCATTATGGAAAGTTAATTAACTAAAAAACACATACCATCAATAAACATAGAATAAAAATGCATCCATATATTTTGTCGTAGTGAAAATATCATGGAAAATAATAACTGAATATAGAATAATGAAAATTATTAATTATTGGATTTCATGTATCTATCACATGAACCACTACTATAAATAATATATGGTTTAATTATGTGGGTAAAAACTTGTCTAATTTTTTTTGGAAACAAACACGAAGGGTTTATCGCCAACTGTTTCATCTCCTGAGACCTTTTGATGCATCAAGGGGCATATATCAGGACCTACATGTCACTATAATTCCAAATCATTATTAATACATATATTTAATTCAATAATAATATTACTTATCAAAATATTAGTATTGAGTAGAGGATACAGATTTATCAATATTTCCCCAGTTAAAACAACATTCAAAATAAACATTGTATATAAAAATGGCATACAACTAAGACAATAATCAAATTCGTGATATAAGAAATATGGATATTTAATGAAATATTAAATTAATTATGATAATAAATAAAAACATGTTGTATACATACACCATAAACAAGGAATAAGTGGTTAATAAGGCACATGTCACATAAATAAAAGTGAGATGAGAAATCCCATTCCTTATGTCTGAAAACATTTTTCACTTGTAATTAATGTCCTAGATAATCAAATTAGATTCATTAATTACTTAATTAAAAACCTTTTATACATGAATTTTATTTATTATAATTGTATTAAGTTCATGTAAGGAATTTTTATGAGTTATAAGATTCAATTTCATCATTCTCATAATTTTCTTTTTCTTGGTTTTTCATGATCAGTTCCCTTGTATTCAAGTATGGAAGTTCATATAAAATAGGAATAGTTATATAGATTTGAAATTAAATGTTATTAAATAACTCCATAAGTTTAAATGATCTTATATATCATTTTTTTATATGGTATGAGAATGATTCATTAGATAAAATGTTAATGAAAATGATTTAATTTATTTTGGTGGTTTTTACAACCATTATGAACTTATATCATTTTATTTAATATCATGTTTATATAGTTCTTTAAAAAAAATATAACTTATAATATGTAAAATAAAATATTATTTAACCATAATAATGGTTTTATGACCAGAATTGAATAAGGTAATAGAAAATAAAAATGCATCGTCCACAATGGCAGTAAATCGACACATCACGGACAATGTTTTTATTTTTAGAATAAAAGGGAGAGGAGAAGGGTTTTGATGATAGACATTCCATTAACATTAAAAAATTATAGTATATATAAGATAATATAGTTATGATTCATGTTTTTATATATGATTTAACTAGAGGATAAGAAAATAAAATAAATTAAATTAAATTAAAAGGGAATAAAAGAGGATTTTACCTCTTGCATAGCATCTCCTTGAGTACCTCCTTAAGGCGCTTGGGATTGGTATTTTGGTGAGACCAATAAGACCATGACATGGGGAAGATTTTTGGGAGAGGAATTGTTTAGAATATAAGCAATATTCAAGGCTTAGATTGTGTGAGGAGAAGGGGTGATGAGCGGTGGTATTTATAATGGTGGCGAGGGGTATTTTTTTATTATTTTATTCATTTATTTATTATTTTGGATCAAGACTATCAATAGTAATGATTATTGTGACTAGGTATAGTAAATAGAGAATTTTAGTTTGATATAATTCCCACTTACATCATCCATGAATCAACCATGACTAAAAAAATCATTTATTTACTTATAATGTTAAATACCGTAAATTATCATATTTAACTATTCACTAAAAATTCACCTATATTAGAAAAATAAAAAAAATCACCCTAAAATTTTTTTTATTTTTATATTTCAAAAATAGACTCCATTTTATGAAAATAATTTTCTAAATATGATAAATTAAATTTTTATTAAAATCATCATTTATTCAAAAATACCAATTTTAATATTATAACCAATTTTACGACACTTTGAAAAATTAATTAAGGTCTTGTAAAATTATCTTACAATTATAAGACAACAAAATATTAATTTATGAATCTATTTTATGAAAATAAATTTTCTTTTAAATTATTATATTAATTATAAAATTGTAAATAAACATTTATGTTTCACAAAAATACCAACACTTAATTTATTATTTTAAAACATTTATTTACTTATTATATGATATAAATATATCATATTTTCAATTATTAAATACCTAAATTTTATTTATACTTTTATATGTGAGGTTATCATTCTATTGGTTGGTTTACTTTTCATAATTGTCACATTACTATTCCAACGGTCATGTTAATATTTAATAGTATATATCAGTTCATTTATGCAATGTAAACTATCGAATAAATTGAATTTATTTAAGAAGATACATAACGTAAAATATTGGTGTGTTATAATATAGAAACGGTTGGTCTAATCGTGGATATAAGGATTTTAAAAATAATATATGGTAATGGGAATCAAAACCAGATCTCATTATTACCAAGGACATCCCATGCCACTTCACTATCACCATGATACTATATAAATATATATATAATTTTTTTCTTATTATAAAATTAATGATAAAGTCATGTGAGGTGGGGTATATAGCCACTATGAGGAGCCCATGGCTGTAAGAAAACTATATCCATGGGCGGGACTTCCCATAGTTATATCCTCCTTCCTAGAGCCCATAATGTTTTGGGCAGGACATCCCATGGAAATAGCCCACAATATTACACCCTAAATCCATGGGATTCTATTCCCATAGCTATATTACATAGCTTCCACGCCCTATAGTCATAGGCTAGACTACTCAAGGATTTATCCCTCAACTCTTGAACCCTATAGAAACGGACCTCCTCTCATATGGCAACAACCCTTTACCCCACACCTTATAGCCACAAGCCTCTCTGCCCATGGATAAATCCCTTAGCCACCACACCCTATATCCTCAAGCCTCCCCGCCCATGGATAGAGCCCTTGAACCTTATAGTCATGGGACATGCCTCTCATGTATATAGGGACTTTCTGAAACCCTTTCTATAGAAATAAGTTCTTTTCCATGATGGTGTGGGTTCACATGTAACCATGAGCACATTTTCTCATGGATATACGTCACCTATAGCCATGGTAATTTTAATTATGTGGAAACAGTACACTTATAGCCATGTAAAAGCTCTAATGCGGATATAGTTTTGTGAGTATATGTGATTTTTTTAATATATCTATATACTCTGAAGATCAATGTGCATATTTTTTAGCATATTTTTGAAGCTCTACTACCATATGATGTAAGTTAAACATAAATTTTGATTATATAAAAATTTATTTTTTTATTAATTTTATAAGATATTATAATGATGATTTAGTTATATTGTTATCCCAATTTATGAATACTTATTGAGTTGTCATTTCATATTTCATGGGTCTCATATAATGGGATTGTCTTGGAATCACTTCCACCATAATAAAATGATAAAATTAAATATCATATTGTAGTGGTATCACTCATTCACTTCCAAATAATTGAGTGCCACCAACCAGATTGATTAATGTGATAGTTTGGGTGCTTGAAAGACATCCCCACTACACCATGATAGGTTTTTACATTGTACAATATTACATTCATAAATAAGTAGGCAGTTGAGTAGTTGCACTATCATTCTTAGAACATTGAGTGTTGGTACATGCATGCCTATTATTTTATCCTTAATCACACATATCTCACAATATGACTCTGATTATCTAATTATGGAGAGTATGCATATTGGTACCATCGTCATACGATCATGTACATTACAAACTGTGGGATATATCTTCACCAGTTGGTATGTTTACTACCTTTTACTAAATATTTATTATTTCATATTTAGAAATAGATTTATTTTTATTATTTTTGTTGTTGCATGAATTAGAGTGGCTTATACAAATCTCTGATCCTCATGAGGATGTTTCATTCATCCTAGTGATGATATAAAAGTTTTTGTAAAACTCGGGATACACTTACTCATCAAGTGTCTTGTTTGATGTGTACATACCATTTTCATCATCTTTAGTTGATTCTACTGAAACTCATACTTTTTGACATATAACTCTTCATTTTATGTTAGGGAATCCTCTATGCAGTATGCTGGTGATTAATTTACTTAGAAGTACAAGGAGGCACCAATAGCACAATATATTAAGGTGTTAGAGGTATTGGAATAGTACACAAAGGAATTATTGTCATAGTTGTATATACCCCATATTGAGGAAAAGTTAAAGAGGAACCCAAACTAGTAATGGGCACAAAGGAGCAACGTAAACGTTGGACCTGAAGTGGGGGTGAGGTTAATATGTCAGATAGTGGAACATAGAGGTGATGAAATTGATTTTTTCCTATGTAAAACATTTTACATATAAAAATATTTAATTTCTATAGTAATTAAATGTAATTTTAGAATCTATATTTTTAGATAAGTTTTCAAAATAACCTAACTACAATTTTAATTACTTGATAAATTTAAAAAAATCAACATATAAAAATATATAATTTCTAAAATTATTAAATGTATTTTGAGAATCTACGTTTATACATAAATTCTCAAAATCACTTAACTAAATATATATATATATATATTAAATAAAATATATAAAAACATCCATTAATCTAATAATAAAAAACCATATGTGATTGTAAATATATTTTTTTAATACTTTTGTATATATATAAACATAAATATATAATCAGTGCATTTCTAATTATATAGGAATTATTTAAATTCTCCTCACATAACCCTTTACACACACACTCTCTTTTTTATAAATATCATTATATATATATATATATATTATGAATATAATTATATAAAAGTGTATATTATTTCTAAATATTGATTAAAATTAAATAATTTATATATATATATATATATATATATTTCTATCTAAAAATATATATACTAGTTATATATATTATAATATATATAAATATATATTAATTTAATTATAAAGACCTATATATATATAATTTTAAGAATAAATATTTTTACATAAAATGAATTTGTAGTTATAAAATATAAATTAAAATATATAATAATAAACATTAATTTAATTATAAAAACATATGTGTGTGAAAATACATTTGTGGAAGCCAGTGGTAGCTTCCCTTGTGGATCACGATGATGTCTTAAGTTTGAGACTCACTGAGTATTTACCTACATTTTTTTATTTAATTATTTTATTTTTAATGTATCCACTTTCCCAAAATTGAGGTAAATATATTTATAAAACTTTAAAATTTAAAAAAGACCAACAAGAACATCAAATCGTTTGAAGCTCTTGTCATGGAATGGGATAGCCTCAAACCAATTGATGCTCTCATCATGGGATGAAAGATAATCATATGGTTTGATGCACACCACTCCCATATCCATAAATATTGAAAACCTATACCAAATAATAATAATAATAATAATTAACTCATTTTAAAATATTGGCCCTAATCCCATCATTGATTTTAATAAACTTTCATTTTTCATCATTTTTACTATTATATTTATACTATGAAAATATGGGAGGTTAAAAAATATATAAAAACACTTTACCTTAAAACACATTTTCACAAGCAAGAAATGCATACCCATAAATTTTGGATGAAGCGGAGATTGGACGGGGCATACCTGACCCTCCATCATCAACAAGCCTCACAACCTCTAGTTTTCATGTCGACTGATTCCTTGTGTTTTTTCAAGGAGTGTACCCTCATCCCGTATGACTCATGCCTCGATCTCCCCCCCAAGAGAAAAGATTCACTACTATAGAGTTATGAATATTGAGCAGTTCTATTTATCAGCATTAAAAAAAGCACTGATAAAGAGGTGGTTTTATTTGCACTTGATAAAATAGCAGATAAAAAGTATCTTTATCATCACTAAATAAAGAGATGATAAAATTACCACATTTATCAGGTCTTTTATCTAGCACTAATAATAGTTACCTTTATCAATGCGTGTTTTAGCACTGATAAAAGGTGATCTTCTAAGAAAAAATTAAATATTATTAAAAATAATCTTTAATACTGAAATATATTTATAATGATATATGTATATAGAGGGAAAATTTTCTTAAATATGAATTATATAATACTAAATATGTATTTACACTTAATATGATACATATTTATTAAAAAATGGTATATAAGTTAATTACGAATTAATATTAATTAAAAAAATTGACTGATTAATATTAATAGACATTTAACATTTCATTATATCAATGTATTTTTTTATTTCAATTTTACATATATATAATATTGTAATTATTTAATTGTTAATTTAAAATGTTGGAAAAATATGTATTTACTCTTAATAATCCTCACATTAATTTCACATATACATATACAAAATTAATTTAATTTTATAAAAACACAAAAATAAAAATAATAAAAACTTAATAATATCAATTTAGATTTTTATTTATTAATAGTTAATCATTAATATATTGTGTTTTTAACTATTAAATTTTATTCATTTTTTATATTTTTACTTAATATATACTATTTATTACTTTTCAATATATATATATATATTAATTTATTTATTTTTATTGTTAATTTTTTCATCAAATATTTTTTAATATTTTTTCATTTATTCATTTTTAATTTTTATTTGTTTAATATTTTTTAGAATTTATTATTTTTTAATATTTATTTATACATATTGATTAATTAATATTTATTGTTTTTAATATAGTTATAATTTAAATGATTAATATATGCATTCATTTTCAGTTTAATATGTATTCATTTTTATTTTATTTCATTTTATATAATTTACAGTTCTTATTTAATTTTTAATGATTTTTTCAATCTATTGATGTTTAAATTAAACTTCACTCATTTTTAGCATTCATTCATTTAATATTATTTATTCATTAATAATTTTTAGTTTTTTTACATTTCTTATAATTTATTCAATTTTATTTGTTTTATTTACTATTTTTTGTAATTTATTCATTTATAATATTTTTTATACATAAATATTAATTAATATTTTTAATATTTTTAATATATAAATATATTCATATTGATATATATATATATATATATGAATATATAATATTTCCTTCAATATGATTTATATAATTTAAAATATGAATTTACACTAAATAAGTCATATATTTAGTGAAAATATTTTATAAAATAATTAAAAGATGATATTAATTTAAAATATTCACTAATTAGTATTGAGTAATAGATGTTTAATAACATATTATAAAAATTTATTTATTTTTAATTTGACACGTATCAAACTTGTGTTATATATATACATTAATTTTACACACACATATACATAATTAATGCAATTTAATATAGAAACACACACACACAAATAATATTTCTATAAATTATTCAATTTGTAATATTCATTTTAGTATATTATTTATTAATGTGATATGTTTAATATAATATTTTTTTAAATGTTAAATTTTATTCATTTTTTATATTTTTATTTAATATATAATATTTATTAGTTATTAATATTTTTTCTAATTTATTAATTTTTAATATTATTTATTCATTAATTATATTAATTATTTTTTAATATTTTTTTTATTTATTTATTTTTATTTTTTATTCTTTTAATATTTTTTGTAATTTTATCCATTTTTAATATTTATTTACATATTTTCATTCATTAACTTTAATGTCTTTAATATAGTTGTAATTTATATAATTAATATGTATTCATTTTCATTTTAACATACATTCATTTTTAATTTTTTATAATAATCTATATAATTATTAACACTTATTCATTTTTTTAATATTTTTGCAATCTATTATTTTTTAGTTATTAAATTTCACTCTTTTTTGACATTCCTTTATTTAATATTATTTTATATTATTTATTCCCTAATAATATTAATTATTTCTTACTTTTTTATAATTTATTCATTTTTAATATTATTCTTTTATTATTTTTGTAATTTATTCATTTTTTATATTTTTTTATATTTATTTATTCATTGAATTTTAATTTTTTTCATAAAGTTTTAATGTACATAATTAATATGTTTTAATTTTCATTTTAATATATATTCACTTTTAATTTTTTAAATAATGTATATAATTAATAAAAACCTATTCATTTTTTAAATATTTTTGAATTCTATTCATATTTAATTATAAAGGTTTACTCATTTAAAATATTCATGCATTTAATATTATTTATTCATTAATAATGTTAATTTTTTTACTTTTTTATAATTTATTCATTTTTAATATATATACATTTGGTATTTTGTAATTTATTTTAAATAGTTTTTATTGACTCTTAAAAAAACACTGATAAAACCCTTTTTGGTCTTTTAAAATCAACCCTAACAAAAACCAAACTCACTCATGGTGTTCAAGATCCCATGTAACTCAACCTTCACCACCACTCCCCCTTGAACTTCTTAGATGAATCAACCCTCCCAAAAACTAAAGGTGTGTGATTCTTTGTACTCTTTTCTAATCGATCTTGCATTGTTTCAATATTTTTAGTTCTTTTTCCCTTGTAATTGATCACTGAAACCCCTTTATTTGAATCCCCTTTTCTATAATATTTTACATTGTGTGTTGAGAAATTTTTTCCTAATTCCAAGGGGTTTTCCCTTTAGATCCCTAGGGTTTTATCTCATCTTAGTATTTTGGAATACAGGGCTACCCTTCGCTTAAATATGAAAGGATATTCTTATGTGTAGCTATGTATATATGTAAATATTTATATATTAAAAAAATATAATAAATTTAAATATATACCTATTATATATATAAATAAATTTATTAAGGGTGGGGTAATTAAACTACATCATTAGAAAAATATTTATTATAATGATATGAAATTATTTCTTGATAAAAGTATGATTTTCTATCATTTTTTGTCATTGTAAGTTTTGTTTTTATTACTCCCTTGAGTTTCCAAAGTTAGTATGACTCTTTCGTAATAAAATAATCAAATTTATTAAAAGTATCAATAACATTCTCCATTGATTTCTAAGATTATATACTTCTTTAAAAAATAGATTTTATATATTTACAAACATTTTTTTAGACACACACATATATATAATTATGTATTTACACTCAAATTCTGATACTTTATTTACATATCAATGTATATATACATTAAATTCATACCTTGTGTGTATTTATTTATTTATTTTACAAAATTGATATATTTGAACCTAATAGGATGGATATGAATCAAAAATATATGGATGTTAATCGTATGATAAAGGAGTATGTGGATGGAGTTAAATGTTTCACCAAGTTTGAAAAAGATAATGTATATGACCCTTCTCAAATCCTTTTTTGTGATTATATTGTTGTTATTCAAGACAAATTCATCCATAAGAGTTGGATGAACATTTGATTTATCATGGAATAGGTCGAAGCTATAAATGTTGGACTAAACATAGGAAAAAACTAAATGTGCAAACTGATTGGGTTGATACTACGATTTATGAAACATTTGATATGAATACTAGTTTAAATAATAATAAAGATCATATTATAGAAATTACAATGGAAATTGAAGATGGTCTTCATGATTAGAATCACTTTTTTATAGCCTAACATTATTTATTTATGTTCGTAAATGATCCACGATATTGTTTTTTTGAGGTGAGACATTGATCCTTCATGGTCACATAACTATTGAAAAATATAAACATCCTATGAGAATGAATTTCCTAGGAATGTGGTTATGAAGAACTTCCTATAAATACATGGAACACACTTCAAGGAATAACTTTGACATGGAATTCTAAGAGAATCATTTCATCTATGGTGTGCTCCTCAATAGAGATATCATATCATTTGCAAGGAAATTCATTTTCATAAGTCTTCAAAGATAACCCACAGGTAACTTCATAGTTTGTACCTAAGAGGAGGTAGGGAGAATCAAGAAAGAATTTATCAATGATTCTCACCCCATAAGTCCATTTTGGGTCTTCTCATATAATTATATTCATAAAGGAATCCAATGAGATACTTTAATATAGGGTCACTCACATAAAGTCCTTTTGGAAGTATCCCTTAAACACTATATTTAGTGTACATCACCCCATAACATAAAACACTAATATTATGTGAAAATTGAGTTTTATAAATTATATTTCATCATATTCCCAATTGTCTATCACTACATAATATTTATCTTATGGTGTATCATTTCATGAATGAACCCTGTCATGGGTAATCAGGCTTTCTTTCTAACGTTTTTCTCACTCATGTCATCTACCTGAGCTAAACGGATCCAAATGATCTCCTTAGATTCCTTTTTCTAAGTTCAAATACCTAAAAATACCATTCTAGTAATACCTCTTCCACAACCCCTTTAGATACATGAATGGTCTATACACATCAATGTACACCCCATAAATCATGTATTCCTTTGATAATTGACATTTTTATGTTTTCCTCCCAAACATATGGGTACCTTAGGGTGTTAAAAATCATGTATTACCTTGATATCACGGGTTAATATCATAGGGATACCAATAGAACATCCCTAAGGTCATGATTCTCATACTAGATACCCACAAACTGGCTTCCATGACCCTCAATAATCCAACCAAGCAACTTTTATTTACTTAACGAGCTAAGAATATCTATATATGGGCCTCATGTTAGGTGTAAGACCCAACATCATCCTTATAGATGATCTCATCTCTAGTCTACTCAATGACCCATATACCTCAAACATGGCCTCCTACTAGTTTTAATCCCTAACTCATCCTCACTGGGATATATTCCTTATGAATCCAATCCTCATTGGGTCATATTCTCTATGAATATCATTGTCACAAACTGAATCTGGTCACCGCCAAAACCGGCACCAAACCCAGCCTATGACAGAAACCGAAGGGTGTTCCCTATCCCCACGTTCTGGCACAAGTGCCCGAGTATCATTTATTTTTGTTTGGGAACGATTTACCTGAATATGAAGGCATAAACCATTAAAAACAATCAATAAACTGAATCTGAAAAAAAAATTATACCAAAATATGTTTACACAAAAACCAGAACTGAATACAGTGGTTTAGAGTCCATAAAATATGTCTATAAATAAATGAAAACATTAGCAAAACAACCACCAAGACTCCACACGACAAGGGATCATCACCCCCGAGCCGTCTCCACAACACCGCACAGTAGGAGGGGGATAACAACATGAACCGCCTTCACCTGAGGCCTTACCTTTACCTGAGTCAAACATAACCAAGTCTACTTACATCCAAGGGGTTTAAGTAGGGTGTGAGCCTAATCCCAATAGGATACCACCCAATTATTCCAAAGTGCATGCAATATAAGGTGAAGAAGCAAACAGTTTTAATTCGTAAAGAAAAACGACGATGAAATTCCAAGAAATGAAGATTTCATTTAAAAAAAAGTTTTCAAACTAGAATTTTCAGAATGTTAACATCTCTAAATGGAAATGATATATGCTGTAATGTACTGAAAAACACACCCAAATACAAGGGTAAATACTAAAAATCCAGTGAGCAACAAACCAGGAACACCCCTAGGCACTAGGTTGTCTCGGACCCTATGTACCTCGTACCTCGGTGTAAAGCAACCATAGTAAAATCCACTCTCGTGCAAGAGCCACTAGTAGGGAACATACCCACAACATAGTGTTTTCCAATCATCATCCACATAGTTTAGTTAGAGTTTTCGTTATCCAAATGCTAGGTGAAACAGGGACAACACCTATCAGGTCCACTAGCCATACTAGTACAAATCCGCCCACCTAAGCACCCAGGATTCCCCTTTTGTGATCAAACAATTTCAGTATGCAACATAAATCCATTTTCAAATAAAACACCACTACTAGTCACACACAATAAATACAGTAGCTATCACATTTTTATACAACTTAAAACACATAATAAAACACTTTGATTTTTAATAAAACAATTCCTCAAAATCTCGTAGTGTTTTGCACAAAAAACACCTTAAGAACCCGAATTGAACACTATGTGCACCTTTTTGAGTAACCAAAACGTAAAGGGCATCCCAATACATTTAAATTAAAACAAAAAATCATTTTTAGGGAAGCCTCATATGGTTCAAGAAGTGACATCATTGTAAAACCTCCATTTTTACACAACACGGCTCTTAGAAACTCATGTGTTTCACAAACACCATTAAAGCCAACTTTCACAGCAACAAACACATGGGACAATCATCAAAACAGTATTTTCAGTCCTATTAAAGTTCATTAAAATCAACTAATTACTTATAGGTCAGCCCCAAATAAACTAATAAAACATTTCTATAAAAAAACCCAATTTCACATGAAATTGGCATTTAAGATTCATTTGAAGTACAAACACCACTAAAACTATTTTTTCAGCAATAATAAAATTCAATAAGCATGAAAATAACATAAAAAATGTATCCAATTCACAAAAACTTCATACAAAATGGAATCATCTACCAAAACAAAGGAAACCCTTGAATCCTTTGTGTGAAAACTCAAACGCACCACCGCCGCACCTCAAGGATGGTAAACCAAACCTAAAACCAGAATTTAAGACCATGAAACACAAGATAAAACCATAATTTTTTAACCCTACTTTCTGGACAATAGGAAACTAAATTATAAGGGAAGAAACCCTAAGTACATTGGATGTAACCCTAAACAAATTGAAAGAAGAAAGAAGGAGAACAACTTACTTAAAATATCTTGTATAAATCTCCCCCAAAAATACCAGTAGCTGATTTTAAAAATAATCAAACCTTCAAGGGATGTTCTAACAAGGATAAGGATATAATTTATGGATTTTAATTGGGGGAAAAGTGTAATAATTGATAGAGTTATGAAGGAATGAACTTACCTCTTCAAATCTAGACGTTTTGAGAACCCTATGAATATCTGCCCAAATTCTCGATATCCAGGAGCTCCAAAGAGGGAGGGTAAGGGAATTTTTGCGCGGTTGGTTTCATTGGTCTTGGTCTCCAATTGGAATCACCTAAATACCATTACTATTTAATGAGATATGAAATAAACAATTTTTTTTTAAAACTGTAAATGGGCCTTCGGGCTGGCCCAATTCCTTAAATGAAAACCCAATTCCACCATTATTATGGATTCATAAAGGGTCCAAATTAAAATGGTGGTGTTAATATGTCAGGGGAGGTAATTTAGGAAGTTTAATGGGTGAAAAATATTAAAAAATGAAAAAGTTATAAAAGAAACAAAATTGGTTTTTAAATCTGGAATTGGGCTCACGGTTTGGCCCAATTCATGAAAACTCTCCCATTCCTCCATAAAAGATTGGAAACCCCCCAAAACAAAGCATGAATGAAAATTAAATGAAATTTACCTTTAAAATAAGTCATTTATGTGACAATTCTCCCCACCATAAATAATTTCACCCCCGTAATTCCACAACAACACCAGATGCAAAAAAAATCCCAAACGATAGACCAAGACAGACTTCCTTGGCACGTTTTCACCCGCTTCAAAAAGGACGAACATCTCCAGCTGATCAAACAAAGGAAGAGAATACTCTCACCAACCAAAAAGTACCCCACTTACTTAAAATTATGAAACACATTCAAAACACATCCCAAAACAAAACACCTCAAACACTACAAGACGACGCTCAAGCAATCCACTTGAAACGAACAACGAACTCGAATAACGCTACAACAACATTACGTAAACAAAACCATTGGGTGTTCTCCAACCCAAAATTTACCCAAGAAACAAATTTGTGGATAGATATACTTGAACGATACTACCTCCTACATATAATACACCAAGGAGAAAACTGATTCACTAGTACGGGTTGACCCAATATGGACATCCCACCACCAGGGACAACTCAATTTCTAAGACAGAATAAGGATAACAATTGGGGAAGGAACGAATGGTCTCCCCATCATAAGGGTTAAACTAACATTATTCCTTTTCCAAGAGAACATACATGATACCCATGACGGGTCTCCCCACCATAATAATGAACACAACTTTCCTTAAGACAAAATCAAGACACTAACAGGGGGCCTCGAACGAACTTCCCAACATTAGGGGTAGATTAATATCAGAATTCATCTAATGAAACTTACATGAGACCCATTGTGGGTATACCCAAAACAAAACCCAACCATATTAACTAACTAGTATGAGATAACAACAACAAAAACAACAGAATTTTAAGGAGCTGGCATAACCGCACAGTTGGTTCACACGGTTTGGGAAACCGTGAGTTAACTGTGCGGATCATTCTGTCCAAAGAGGAAACTTCACACAGGTTCCTTGGCCAAGGATCATGGACGTGCGGAGACCATGTGGTAGCTACTGTCTCTTATCACAGGGTCCCCTGTTTTGGCACACAGTTACTGCTAACCGCGCACAAACTATGCACTTCAACCTGCCTAACCCAAATTTTAAACTTTTCTCCAAAAACACAAGGGAACCCAAAGGGGAAAAAATCAACTCAGGGTATGACATGGGAACAAGGTACTCACACCTCTTTCCACCAAATGTGAGAAATTGGAACAAGACGATGACACCAGAGGTTTAAACTATTCCTATCTTTCATATTGAGGATATGACCTTGACAAAAGTTTGAACGACTCTAGGATTTCCCCTAACTACGTGTCAACTTCTCTCTGGGGCCTATGGCTGGAGCTCAATGGATTGAAGCATCTTCGGCCTCGCAGTTAGGATTTGGAAACCCCTAAATTAAACATCTTATTTCAGTTCTAAAAATAATTATATTGTAATCTCATATGGTCTCATTGAGACATGACACACTTCAAACCAGCTTTTCCACAACCCATCATTTTACCAAAACAAGAACTTAGAGGATGCACACACATCGCCCCTTTTTTTCTTCAGATGCTAAACAGAATAATGAAAGGACATATAGAAACACATTCCTCTGTAACATATGATTTAGAATATCATATAGGGAGACACACATCTAACAAAATAGTGACTCTCATAAGATTGCACAATCTTCACCCTTATAGTCAAATGAAAACATGACATCGCAAGGCGTCACCGAACATGAACATTCTGGATAAAAGAAAAAACAAGGAGAGGGACCCTGTACTGAGTCCCATACAGCACATGATTCTAGCAGGTGTCCATAATAGCCACTCTTGGCCAGATCTTGCACACTAGTGGCCTAACATGAACTCTTGCTTCAATGAGACTGATGAAAGACCCAGAGGCCCTTTAAGACATCATTCTACACTGAAAACCTTGAACTTCATTGACCTTCGACAACTTATGAAACATAAAAAACTAAAGTCTATTTCAACCTCCCACAAACACTCTCCCACTATAGGGGGATTCACATAATTGAAAAATAATAGGGGTAAACTCAATCTCCAAACCTCAAGAATAAAAGTCCTTATGTTGATCAACTGGAGGATCATACAATGGTGAATCACCATAGGCCAAACATGAATCATACATTAACACTTTATGGGGGTGTGCCCTAGCCTACAAGAAAACCCAAGGACCCAACCGATCTGGTCATTAGGTCACAAAAGACCACAATCCTGAACCGAACACATGAGGGGAGCCACCACATTGGCCTCCCAAACTTTTCCTCAAAAGAGACCACTGACCAACACTTTATTCCAACATATCAATGAAACACCAACCCAAAACATCATTCAAACAAGAGGGGTTATTGAACTCGAAACATCCCACAATAATAATCTCAAAAACACATAATCCATACCTCCCAACCCTATATTATCAAAACACAACACTTTCCTTCAAAAACATTATTTAAAAAAAACAGTGTTGGTGGGTTGCGCATTTACCAATGGTATCTCTTGAGCCTCACACATTCATGTTTACATTCCACACCTGGAACCCACCTCATATCCATCCATATTCCCAAATAAACCTATGCATGTGGTCACCCTTGAGAACACCAATTACCAAAAATAAAACCGTTCCTCTTTTTAAAATCAAAACTTTTAACCACACTTTCCCTTTCTCAAAAACAATAACCATAATATCAAAACCCAATTTTTCATCTCACAAACCAATTTAGAAAAGAATCCATAATTCAATAAAAGCACATATTCATTCCTTTCACAATCATTTCAAAACATTTCAACCCATTTCAAAACACTTCTAATTTCATGAAAAAACCATTTCATAAATCTCCATTTAATTAAGAACTCAACTTTTCTCATTTTAAGACAAGGTTCTAAAAGTTCATAATTTTTTTTTCAAATGTTCAGTAGTCACCAAACCCAAAATCCATCTTCAAATCCCACACAAAAATTCTAGAACACATAATTCAATCCAAAACACTTTTCCACGGATTAAAAAAATTCCACTAGAAACATATTTTCAAAACCCCAATTAACATAGTTCATACTTTCAAAAGAGGTGTAAAAACATAATTTACCCTTTTGAAATAATTCTGAAATTTCATTTATAGGCATTAAAAATAATAATAACATTTTCACTTTACTAGAAAATAACTTCACAAAAATTCACACTTCTTAAAGTGAAGTCATTTTTTTGCTTAAAAAAATACAAGTTTCCAAGATTCCAAAACAAAGAGACACAAGATAATGTGAGAGGAAACTAGTTTTGGTGGGTGAATTGGACATATGGTTGGCAGCCATATTCCAATCACTTCACAGCATAGAGAGTATTCTAGGGAAATATCCACAGCTCCACATGGCTTGCCAGGACCTGCGAGCTCACTGAGATTATTCACCCAACTCTCTTTTCATTTCCCAGAGTCATCATTAAACCAAGAAAACCAAAGGACTCAGATAAATCCATACTTCCCTTGGTGACTTGAATCCCATCATGAGTTGTGCTAGCTAGGCACACTAACCATGACTGAAATGTCAAGTCCCGACAATCCTAGCTCTATACTCTCCTGATTCTTCCCCAAATAACATGACCCAAGGAGCGAACCTCCTCTGATACCATTTTGTCATAAACCGAATCTGGTCTCCGCCAAAACCGGCACCAAACCCAGCCCGTGACAGGACCCGAAGGGCGTTCCCTATCCCCATGGGTTGGCACAAGTGCACGGGTATCATTTATTTTTGTTTGGGAATGATTTACCTGAATATGAAGGCATAAACCATTAAAAACAATCAATAAACTGAATCTGAAAAAAATTATACCAAAATATTTTTACACAAAAACCAGAGTTGAATACATTAGTTTAGAGTCAATAAAATATGTCTATAAATAAATGAAAACATTATCAAAACAACCACCAAGACTCCACATGACAAGGGGTCATCACCCCAAAGCCGTCTTCACAACACCGCACAGTAGGAGGGGGCTAACAACCCGAACCGCCTTCACCTGAGGCCTTACCTTTACCTGAGTCAAACATAACCAAGTCTACTTACACCCAAGGGGTGTAAGTAGGGTGTGAGTATAATCCCAATAGAATATCACCCAATGATTCCAAAGTGCATGCAATATAAGGTGAACAAGCAAACAGTTTTAATTCGTAAAGAAAAACGACAATGAAATTCCAAGAAATGCAACTTTCATTTAAAAAAAGTTTTCAAACTAGAAGTTCCAGAATGTTAACATATCTAAATGGAAATTATAGATTCTGTAATGTACTGAAAAACACACCCAAATACAAGGGTAAATACTAAAAATTTAGTGAGCAAAAAACCAGGAACACCCCTAGGCACTAGGTTGTCTCGGGCCCTATGTACCTCGTACCTCGGTGTAAAGCAACCATAGTGAAATCCACTCTCGTGCATGAGACACTAGTAGGGAACATACCCACAACATATTGGTTTCCAATCATCATCCACATAGTTTAGTTAGAGTTGTCTTTATCCAAATTCTAGGTGAAAAAGGGACAACACCCATCCGGTCCACTAGCTGTACTAGTACAAATCCACCCACCTAAGTACCTGGGCTTCCCCTTTTGTGCTCAAACAATTTCAGTATGCAACATAAATCCATTTTCAAATAAAACACCACTACTAGTCACACACAATCAATACAGTATCTATCACATTTTTATACCACTTAAAACACACAATAAAACACTTTTGTTTTTAATAAAAGAATTCCTCAAAATCTCGTAGTGTTTTGCACAAAAAACACCTTAAGAACCCGAATTGAACACTATGTGCACCTTTTTGAGTTACCAAAACGTAAAGGGAATCCCAATACATTTAAATTAAAACAAAAAATCATTTTTAGGGAAGCCTCATATGGTTCAATAAGTTACATCATTGTAAAACCTCTATTTTTACACAACACGGCTCTTAGAAATTCATGTGTTTCACAAACACCATTAAAGCCAAATTTCACAGCAACAAACACATGGGAAAATCATGAAAACAGTATTTTCAGTACTATTACAGTTCATTAATATCAACTAATTACTTATAGGGAAGCCCCAAATAAACTAATAAAACATTTCTATAAAAAACCCAATTTCACATGAAATTGGAATTTAAGATTCATTTGAAATACAAACACCACTAAAACTATTTTTTCAGCAATAATAAAATTCAATAAGCATGAAAATACCATAAAAACAGTATCCAATTCACAAAAACTGCATACACAATGGAATAACCTACCAAAACCAAGGAAACCCTTGAATCCTTTGTGCGAAAACTCAAACGCACCACCGCCGCACCTCAAGGATGGTAAACCAGACCTAAAACCAGAATTTAAGACCATGAAACACAAGATAAAACCCTAATTTTTAAACCATACTTTCTGGATATTAGGAACCTAAATGATAAGGGAATAAACCCTAAGTACATTGGATGTAACCCTAAACAAATTGAAAGAAGAAAGAAGGAGAACAACTTACTTAAAATATCTTGTAGAAATCGCCCCCAAAAATACCAGTAGCTGATTTTAAAAATACTCAAACCTTCAAGGGAGGTTCGAAGAAGGATAAGTAGATCATTTAGGAATTTTAATGGGAGAAAAAGAGTAATAATTGAGAGAGTTATGAAAGAATGAACTTACCTTTTCAAATTTGGAAGTTTTTGAGAACCCTATTAATATCTGCCCAAATTCGCGATTTCCACGAGCTCCAAAAAGGGGGTAAGCAAATGGTCTCACGTTTGGGTTCAGTGGGATTGGGCTCCACTTGGAATCACCTAAATACCATTACTATTTAATGATATATGAAATAAACAAATTTTTGTTTTAAAAATGGAAATGGGCCTTCGGGATGGCCCAATTCCTTAAATGAAAACCCAATTCCACCATTATTATGGATTCCTAAAGGGACCAAATTAAAATGGTGGTGTTAATAGGTCATGGGAGGTCATTTAGGAAGTTGAATGGGTGCAAAATATTAAAAAATGAAAAAGTTATAAAAGAAACAAAATTGGTTTTTAAATCTGGAATTGGGCTCACGGTTTGGCCCAATTCATGAAAACTCTCCCATTCCTCCATAAAAGATTAGGAACCCCCAAAAACAAAGCAAGAATGAAAATTAAATGAAATTTACCTTTAAAATAAGTCATGGATGTGACAATCGTCCTCAATGGGATAAAATCTTTATGAATATTATTCTCATCATGCCATATTCCCATGAAATCCTTCCTCATTGGGTCATATTCTTCATGATTTTAGTTTTCCTTCCTCATCTAATTACCAACATATAGGAAGTTGAAATATATATATGGGCCTCCTACTGGGTGTAATCCCCAACCATACCCTATTCTGTTTACTTACTAACAAACATGATAAACTATAAAGGGCCTATCATGTGTAACACCCACTCCAATCATTTTTTTCCCTCATTCAACTAATAGTCCTAGCCATATGAATTTAAATTTCATAGTATAACATCCCTTTCATTTAACTTTAAACTACATGGAATAAAACCTAGATAGATTAACATAAAATCCGCATCTCTAGGTCATGTATGTATGACCTTAAAATGAACAAAATTGTTCCTTGTCACGTGACCTTAAAAGGTGAAATGTGTTCAGTTATGTGTCACTGAAATATGCGGGTTTTGATTCTCTTAATAGGGACATGCTGTAATCCCCTCTTATGGTCCTGATACCAACTTCACAATACCTACAACCTTACTAGATGGAGTTAAATTCTAGAGCTCCTAGTTTTGTGGATTTAAACCATATCATAATCAACCATTAAAAGAAAAATGAAGAAACTTTAATAAATACATATGTTAACATTAATGAAAGGTTGTGATATATTTCCTACAAGTTGGTAACCAATATTAATATTATTACTGGGAAGGATTCATAAACATGTATTAAATCTATAAGAGAGTCCTGGACTAGGAATAAAAACCCTTAAGGTAAGATCCAACATCGTATCCTCTCAACCAAAATTCAACCTAAAGTATCATTGGTATATCCTAGAGAGTGCATACCTTTGGAAATAAGGTCCCCACTGAATAAAAAATTCACATGCATGGTGGTGTGTCAGAAAAAAAAATATTGAACCCAATATGAATCCTTTATTCATGGAAGACATTGATCGACAGTTCTATTTTTATTATGATGTTATATTAATTAGATTCTTTTTTTTGTAACTTTCATAACTCTCTTCAATACAAATTGTTTCATTGAATGCACCATTGAAATATAGGATACCTAAAAATATATTAGTGGTCATTGAATGCCTCGTCCTACTGTGCACAACTAGGAAAAGCATTGTATATACACCTTGACAATGATAAACATTTCATACTTGGAGAACAGAAGGATTATTTCACTAAATCAATGCCTTCAATGCTAATTGGAGGATTAAATGGTACAATAGTTCCATTTAAATAGATTCATGCCAAATTTGGAGGAGGCCTATGATGTCCTTTAAGATATGAAGTCCCACTAGTTGTCCTGTTAGTTGTGGGGCATGGAGAAGTAATTAGACCCTATGGCTACACCCAACTACTTCAAGAGTCTTTCCCTAAAGCATGAAAATACTTATCTATCTTTACTTATAGAGGTATATGATTTCATCTACATCCCTATAATTTTTCATGAGATTCTTAGAATGGATCTTTTCAGCTTTTATTTTCACTAATGTCACATGTCCCCATATTCTCATAAAAATACTATGGAGTAAACCTTAGATATATCATCCACATTTATCAAAAATAAGAAACTTGGAAAGAGGTATCTTCAAGGGTTAAAAAATAATAATGTTCAAGAAAATTTATATATTCATTTTCTCACTAATACTCATAATGGCTATCGGCATATTTTGGAAGTATCTATAGGGTAGTCTTATATCGATGAAGTGTCTCATATTCTTGTTGTCTTTCAAGAATTCCCCCAAAATATACCAATTTAAATCTTGGAGTAGTTATATATCCCTCCCCCATACATAAATGTAATTAGTATATTATATTGATGACATGGGAGTGGGATTATATCCCTTCTCTCATCAATGAAGTCCATTGGTATATCCTAATAAAAACCATAGAGAAGACTTATATCCTAGTTCATACTAATGAATCCCACTAACATATCCCGATGGTAAATAGAGATAGGTATCATATCCCTACTTATACCCATTAGTATCACCAACATATCCCAACAATAACCAAGGATCCACCCAAGAGGGCTCCTACTCATGAGGGTCATTGTCCAACAGTGTGACCCTGATTATGTTTGAGGTTCCAACCCCATTCTCCAGATAAAAGACATCTAGAAGGAAGTATCTCTAAGGTTAATCTCCACTCCTGTAGAAGGCTTATATACCTACCACTATCAATGCTAATATTCTTTAGGATCTTTAATATATTTCCATAATGTCCCAATAAAAATCCATCTCCACGTCAATAGGAGAAAGCATTTGTTGTTATGGATTTCCTCTCCACGATAATTTGATCAATAACTCTGGATATCCTCCTTATATCATATTTCATGAAGCCCCTCCATGTGAAACCAAATATATTATCTAATTAGTTCCTCCTTATGGAAATATAGTGATAAACCATAGATGTCCTCCCCATGGTACTGGCAATGAAGGATCTCCTCACAACATGAATATTGACTGGCAAAGAGCAATTACCCTTGTAAACTAACTAAAAACTATTGGCCATGAAGTTCTTCCCCATGAAAACCAAGATGATAACTTTGGAGTTCCTCCCCATGGTATATATTATAGATTCCCTACCTAAAACAAAACAAACATCAGAAGTGGAGGTTCCCCTCGTGATAGTGATTCTGAAATCAACAACCATGGAGGTCTTCTATATGTTTCTCAATAACAAGGCCTCTTCACAGTGATTCTTTTTATCAACTTGAAGGTCCCCCATATGTCAAATATTCTTCACGGTTTACCTCATACTGAAATGCACTCAAGGAATTGAGCCTAGATACATCAAGCACCTCATTAATGGATGATGAAATTTCATCCAATTTGGAAGATAGTCTAAGATGAAGGTCATCATATTTTCCTTCCCTAGACCATACACCCTTTAGCAGAAATTAGGATATTCTAAATAATCATTCTCCTCTTGAAAAATTAGTTTAAAAATAATTTTTATGGTCAGATCAAGTTTAATAACCCCTCATAAATTATGAGGATAAAATTATAGTTATGTGGAAATAATTGGTTTAAGAAATAATATCGGTCATGTCCTGAACCATTGCCACTCCCCACTATGATAATATAATGTTTTGAAATAGTAATACATACCCTAATTTTGTCACTACCTATGGGTGGATATTTAACACCTTAAGGATTGATATATTTCTTATAGGGAGTTCTCTATCCATGTTAAGGAGATAAATGAGCTATACTGTTATGCTAACCTAGCTGCCTTTTTTGTGACTAGGAACCCTAATTCATGGAAACATTAATAATGACTCTAGAATTATTTCCTCAATAGTATGAAGTCGCTTCACCATATTGTCACTAACACTATTCCTGACATATCAATTAGAGAGTGGAGTGAATATGGATCCCTGCATTATACCCTACTCCCTAGCCAGAAAAGTCCTTCCGGGAAAAAAACATGTAACACCGTTACTTCATGCCAAATCTCAAGTACAATTTTTATATGTTCCAATTAGTATATTCAGTGAAATATAGACATTAAAAAACATATAATAGGAACACTCAATGGGAATAATCCATTGATATAATTTTTTATTAGGTTGTAAAAAGGTGAAATAGACCTCCCATATAAGGAAACTGGAGTCTAAAACCACAAATTAACCTCAATGTTAAGAATCTATTACCATAAAAAGGTGTTACATACATGTAATTCTTGAATAGAGTATTTGAAGGATAAAATAGACATGGAAATAGAAAGCTCGATATAATTATAATAGTAACTCCATCCTGCAGGGATGGTGGAATTTTTACCACCACTGCCACCTCTAAGATCATCAAATTTATAGTGGATCCAAGAAGTGGTTGTATCATAGTGAAATAAACATCATCTTATTTGGATGAGGGTTTTATTATCTCCTCTTATTCTAAATAAGTCAATCTTTTCTATATAGTGAGGAGATTCACAAAAAACACATTCACAATTTCTCTCACTTCACGATCTATCTTTTTTACTGGGAGCATATTTAGTGAAGACCATTGGGTAATCCCTTAGTATGACCATTCATAAACCACTTCTTGGGTATTTCCAATGATAAATAGGGAAACCCTATGGGGGACATAAACCAAAACAACCAACCAATAAGGAAAATATGAATGAGGATTATGATTTATCCCTTAATGTATATTCAAAGGATAATAAATCCCACCATAAATATGATGATGATTTGAATCCTTCAACACGATTTGCATCATTTGATGTTATTTATGTTATCCTCACAAATAATATAGAGCATGAAAATATCATAAAAAAATTATGAGGATGCATCTATCCAAAATACGGTTTACACTGAAACATGGGAAGAAGGTGTGTATGCTCGATGGCAGAGAAAGACTCAGGATCCAATAGATCCTATAAATATCTCACTATTGTTGGCTTGGTGAGACTCAGACAAAAATAAAGGGAAATATATGGTTATATCCCACTAAACACCCAATAAATATGAGCCTCTCTATATTTAGGGGAGGATTGATCAATATAAATTTGAGCTATAGAACTTGAAGAGGCTAAATTTCAATATACTCAAGCATAGTATTCCCATTGAGTAAACCTCACATGTTGAGGCCACGATTAGTCCTCTAGTGAGTAACCCTAGATAAAAGGGATTCAAATGATTAGTAAGAGTAGAGTCCATTCATACAGATAACCTATGGCCTAGAAAACTAGTCTATCTAACTTCAATACCTAAAGTAATATCAAGAATACCCTCGCATAGGGAATAATCCACTACCACTTAAACTGAGATACCCCATACCAACTCAATCCAGAAAACAACAATAGACATAGGAAATTTGACCTTATTAGGCTCTTCCCACTTCTTCCACTCAAGAATTGTCCCCGTTGATAGTCTTACTATAACTACTTGACTTCATCAAGTCTATTTCTTCTCAAATAAAAACTATATAGGGGGGTCTATCCCAATGAAACTCGAAGGTAAATCCTACCCTAAATGGGTGGACTTGATTCCTCCACCTAATTTTGGGAATCCCAAATTCCTAATATTTAATGGTATGAGAGACCAAAAGAAAAATATCATACACTTTAGATCCTGATGTGGTCCCATGATGGGGACAATGGAGAAATAATAAGTGGAAAATATCAAGTGTTTTTTAAATACCATGGATGGACTAGCATTTATATAGTATAATAACATGATAACTAGGTTTATCACTAACTGGGATGATTTTTTGTGATATTTCCTTTACCAGTTCAATGTTACACTGAAGAATATGATGATCCTTAAACTACTAAATTAAAATAAAAATGAAAATTAGAGAGTTTCAAACATTATTTATATATGGTAGTAAATAATTTCATTAAAATTTCTACCTCTACTGTCCTATAGGTCATGCCTATCTGTCCATGGAGTGAACTTGGTAAAGACTGCATATTTATCATAAACTAAATTGAAACAAAAACTCCTGATATGATAATTTATCAAGACATGTGATTTATATTATATATTTAATTAAAAAAATTAAATAACTTTCCTCTCGTATGATGTCCCATAAAATGTCTTTATCGAATAGATGCTTCCCAGAAAGGATAAGACCACAATGCAATCCAAGTGTATCAGCCTTTCCCTTTAGAACCTATATATCAAGGAATGTCAAAATATTATTTATTAAACCCTAATAAGGCTCTTCAATCAAGTGAATTTGGATCCCATAAGAATAATAAGATCATAGGGTTTAGGTACATTCACTCTCATTATCGTGGTATTGTTTTCATTCGATGAACCTGGTCATTTGGAATAATAATTTCATTCTAATGGGAATAAAAATGATCCTACATCATCTACCAGATCTTAGGATTAAATTCCCTCTTATACTCCTAAAAATTATGAAAATAAATATGAAGATAACAAGGATGACCCGCTATTATTTTAGAAAGGTGTTAGGCACCATGGTTGAACTCTAACAGGTAAATCTGGGTATGGAGGAGGATATGATTCCTACATTGATTAAAACCTCCATGAATTCTGAAGAATATAAAAATTATATATTCTTTTTTAAGAACTTATGAAATTTATTTTCATGGAACTATATGTGAATTCTTATATTGTATCACCAAGTGGATATAGAATATATTTTTCTATTGTGTAAACCTTGTGGTTATAAACAACCAGAAAGGTGAATAAAACTGACATATGCTAAAAAAGTGGACAATGAACTTGATAAGATGATAAAAAAATCATTTTGGATTATCAATACCCAATTTCATTCAATAATATTGTTCCAATCAATAAAAATAATAGGTAGATTATAGTTTTCATTGATTTTTGGGATCTTAATTGGTACTTCCCCAAATGTGATTTCCCAGCCTTAATTATAAAATTTTTTATCGATGTAATGGTTGGATTATAATCTCTATCCTTCATGGATGGGTATTATAGCTATAAAAATATTTTTATTTCCCCTAAGTATCTGTATAAACCCACCTTTATGGAACCACAATGGGTACACTATTTTTAGGTAGTGACTTTTTACTTGAATATTGTTGGCATCACATACCAACATTCCATGTATCATATATTCAATCCCTTTATATGGAAAATCATGGAGTTTTATTTGGATGATCTAGTGGTCAAATAAAAATATTATAGTGATCATTTTTCCAATATTGAAAAAAAAATCAATAAACTATGGAAATGTAACTTTGATGATGAACCCCTCAAAGTTCTCTTTCAGAGTAACAATGGGAAACTTCCTTAGGTTTGTGATACACAATCATGAAATAAAAGTTGACCATGAAAAGTCCAGTGAAATTGTCAATATTCCACCTATAAATATTAAAAATATGAGAGTAATCCATGTAAATATTTCCTATATCAGAAATTTCATTGAAAATATCATCAGCAAGTGTTTCACCTTCACAAAGATAATGAGGAAATGGTATATCTTCTAGTGGGATGAATATTTTTATAAATACATTGACAATATAAAGTAGTATCTCCTTCATTTATCAATTTTTATTCCATTAGTAAAAGGAAATTCTCTCATCCTCTCTATGAAACCCTAGAGTAATCACTTTGTACCCTCCATTCTCATAAGAATGATACAGGAAAGAAGAATGGTCTTTATTATCTTGACAGTACAATGTTAGATGTTGAGAATTTATATTCCAACATTAAGAAGAGTTACATTGTAGTGATCTTCAAAGTGAAGAAATTTAGAAATAGTTTTCACACCATGAGGTATATCTAATCTCTTGTGTTGATCCAATCATGTATATATTCATTTTTCTAGATTTAATTGGATGTCTAGTGCAGTGAGAATTTATTTTGTAATAGAAAAACATCTATTTTGTGTCTTAGAAGGTGAAAAGGGAAAGTGTTATAAGATTCCCTCACATCACACCCTATCCTATAAAATTCAATGATAAACATGGAACTCCCTAATGAAGAAGTTTTCCTCATTAACTAAACATCCAAATAATGGTAGATGTACTTTGATGATGCCTCTATAAGCCTAATGGGTATAAGGATAAAAAACAAAAAACTTAACCATGTTAGTCGAGGAACTGCCTTTATATCTCCAGAAAAATCAGTTCTACCTTATTCCTTTCTATTTTCAAAAATATGAACTGACAATGAGGCATAATACCAATCCCTCATCATGGGCTTTGAGCTAGCCTTGTAAATACTAGTGGCCTGACTAAATATCAAGGGTGATTTAGAGTTGGTAATCAATAAAATAAATAGTGACTTATATGATAAAAAAGAAGATATGATTCCATTACTTGACTATATATAAAGGTTTATGGTTTAATTCCCCCCAAATACAATATTATCTCACATTCTATATTCATAGAACACCCAAGAAGTTGTACTGGACAATGAAGCTGCAAATCTAGTAGATCTAGGCCAATATGAGATGGTCATTTGCATCACACATTGTAGGGTGGTCTCATAATTCATTAATAATTATATGGAGGAAATAAATTGAAGAAATAATTCCTTTGATAAAGGTGTGCCTATATTCTCACTAATTGATGTCATAGTTGAATGGATTTCCCTCGTAATATACTATCTCCATAGCAAGATTATCCCACATGACTGAGCCAAGAAGGAATACATCCATCATCAAGAATAAAATTACATACTTTATGAAACCCCAAATTCCCATAAGTTCCTCTAAAAATGAGTCTTTTGTGGAACTATACATAGATTTATTTAAGGGGGATACTCTAAATATTATTAAAGAAGTCCATGCTAGTGTATGTGTCACCCACTAGTCATGATACAAGCTCTTTCATAAAATTAGGATACTTGAATACTTTTAGCCATTGATTATTTGGGACACCTTGGAGTTCAAAAAGAGAAGTCATACTTTTTAGATACATTCCAACTTCATCCATCAACCCCCAGAATTGTTACACACTGCCAAATATTCTTATTCATTTGTTTTTTGGAGAATAGATTTCATGGGGCCATATCTCCTAGATATAGATTGAAAATTCAAATACATCCTCACTACCACTAAATTATTCTCTAATTGGGCCAAGTTTATATCACTCAAGGAATTCATGGTGAAGTCTATCGTCAATTTTTTGAATTCTAACATCATTATCATATTTGGTGTCCCTCATGAAATATTGATGGACAAATGCACCAATTTCTATGCTTCTAAATTGAAGAAGCTATATCAAGAATCCAATATCTAATTCAACCACTCATACAGCTATTATAAAGAGATAATTTATAGATAGAGGCCTTTGATAAAACTATATATAACATCCTTTAGAAGATGGTGGAAAAATACAATAAGTCTTGGAGTTAAAATCTCTTATATGATCTTTGGTATTATCATACCATGACTTTTAATAAATATAGGTGATCCTATATTCTCTTGTGTATGAGATAGAGGCAGTCCTACCCATCAAGGTTAAACTACCTCCAATTCACATTTTCATCTTTAATAAACAATCAAAATATGAATAATATCATATGTGACATGATGAATTAAAATGACTTGATGATAAAAGTTTACAAAACTGCATATGTGACACCCATCGGGTCACTGGTATGCATATTCTTTAGTCTTTATTTATCTTCTATTTTTTTCTTTGTTTCCCTAAGTGTTGAGGGATGAAAAAATTGGTTTTGGGGGTAAATAGACCCTAGCACACATTTGGCACATATTTTTTCTAACCATGTGGCTAATCATGATAGGGAGTCTATTTCAGGGATAGTTCATTGTTTCATGGTTTGAGCATGGTTTTCAAACTATGAAAGTCCTATAGAAAACTGTAAATCTCAATTTTGGGGAGAAGAGGATCACCCACACAGTTGGTGAATGGATTTTATAGAAATGTTTCCAAAATTTGTTAGTTTTATAGCACATCAAAAAAAATATCTTTTTAACAAAATAACCTTATGGGATTTTAAGTTCTCCTCTCCCCTTTATCTCCCACTAAATGTGCAAGCCCTTCCCCAATCTTGGGAGCCTCTCCTTCTTGATTTTTAGTGGATTATTCTTAGATCCAAGGTATTTTAACTTGATTTGTGCCATGTTATTTAATATTTATTCATCCTTTCCCCATTATATTACCTTATTCTTCTATGTAATTGGAAGTGTGAAACCCAAGTGGTTATTTTGGAAAAATATAAGGGTTTTAATGGGTGTTTTGGTTTGATTTATTTTGTTTTAGGTTTGTGGATCCTTTTTATTCTTATATCAGGTGTTTATCATCAAATATAATGAGTTTGAAACCATTCCTGAGGTAAGTTTTTCTATTTAAGGGTATTTTTCATGGATTACCTTTGAATTATTAATCAAATTTTGTTTTTTCTTATCAAATTTCCATTTAAATGATTTATGATTGATGTTTATTCTATGTTTGTTGTGATATATAATTTAAAAGGAAATTGGATGTTTTAAAGTGGGTTTTACATAGGTATGTGGCCAAATGTACTCAAATTGATTGATAAAATAGCTCAAAAAATGTTGTATAGTTTAAAATGGGTTTCTAAAGAGGTTCTAGAAATGGTTTTACCTTGAGGAAGGTGTTTTATCAAAATAGACAAGTTTTCTTATTAAAATTTCTTTTGAAATATATTTTTATGTATAGAATTTGTGATGTATATTTTTTTGGAATTAAGTATAACATTTGATAACTAGGGTTTGATCATGTTTTTTCCAAGGTACCATGATCGACTTTGGGAGGAAGACTGATAGAGATTCAACTTATTGACCAATAGACCAATAAATCTCTTGTAAGTGGTCCTAAGGAAGACCAAGAGAGATTCCAATTTGTTTATCTGGCTAGGAAATATTGTGTTTTAGACTCACTCATGTTAAACCCTTATGGTTAGATCCATTAGTGAACATTACTCAAGATATATTGATTTACATTCTTTTGTTCATTATGTTAGTTCCCTATCTTATGTGATATCATGTGTTATTCCCATTTTCATTTATTTGGTTATATGATGATATTTTTTATTATTATACCTTTTTTACGCCCTGTTTGTCTAGGTTGAGTATGTTGAATTTGTGTGTAATATATTTATTATAACATACTAATCCCAGTTACCCAGATTCAGTGCATTATTACATAACATTTTCATGATCACAAGAGATCAAGTCCCAAAAAACTAATCAGTTTACTAGCCTTGAAAGTACAAGATACATACATAAGTTTCACATTACATTATTAAATGAAAAATCAATATTGTATCTCCATTTAACACACTCATATTCCTTATCATATCCCTGTAGGTTAGTCTTAATATAGTTCTTCTCATACTAGGAAAAATAAAACATAAGAAAGGGGTGAGATCAGATGCTCAGTAAGGATAACAATATAGTAGAAACTATTACAGATAAGCATAAACATTTAAGGTAATGTATAAGAATAAAACACAAGCCCTACAAACTTAAACTTAAGAATAATATGGAAAAGATAAATCAAATAATTCCATTTACTTATTCACATGGATATTCTACTAGTTGAATAATCACATGTAATATCAATAGCTAATCTCATAATGATGGAATGCATAATGTCAATCATCATAACCACATATCCAAGGCCTCGTGCCAAGACTATAAATAAATAAAAATTCAAGGCCTTGTGCTAAGACACTAGTTTGTCTCATGA